>CM040120.1:33852161-34508163 GCA_022559845.1 Amorphophallus konjac | reverse complement strand
TAAAAATATTTTCTTATAAAAATATTTTTTAGAATTTAATTTTCTAAACATAGAAATAATTTGTTTAAACAGGAACAATCTTAAGGATTTTTTGATTTTCTGAAAATAGAAATAATTTGTTTAAATAGTAACAAATTCAAGAATTTTTTGAAAAATCAGAAATGTTTTATTTTTCTGCAAATAGTAGCATTTTTTCAGAAATTAGTTTACTAAAAACAGAAATTATTTAAAGCAGAAATGTTTTTAGAATTGTATTTTCTGAAAAACAGAAATAGCTATTTTCTGTAAATAGAATTCAGAATGTTATTTTATGTAAACAGAATTTATTTAAAACAGAAATATTTTTCAGAATTATATTTTTATTTTCAGAAACAAGAAATCTAAACCGAGATGATTTTCCCTTTTTTATTTTCTGGAAGTAGGTATAATTAAACAGAAATACTTTTCAGAATCTAAATTTTAGAGATATAATTTGAGAAATAACAGAAACACATTTTTGAATATTTTATTTTCTAAAAACAGAAATAGAAATTTAAACAGAAATATATATATGCATATATATTAGAATTTTCTAAAAATAGAAACCACTATTTGAATGGGAATCACTTTATTACATAAATAATATAAAACGTCTATATAGTTTGGAGCAAATTAAGAATAGCGTCTTCTCGCTTGGGTGTTAATTAACTTTGAACGTGCCGAGCAGAACGGACGCGTTCCTAGATGGCCACCAAATCTTTGAAACCCGTTGAGCAGCCGACGTGTTTCTACTGAAAATGCATCGTGCAGCATGGACGCATTTCTAAACCGCCGACGAATGCTATGAAACATGTCGAGCAGCCGGGCACGTTTCTGCTAAAATTGAATCGGCTGATGGAGGCGTGTATCAATGAGTTTGAAACGTATTGTGGCAAACAGACGTGTTTCTATTGAAGCGTGTTGACTTATGATGTCATGTTTAAAATTTTTTAAGTAACGTATTTAAAATATGTCAACATAGAAAGATGTTTTTTAGTTAGAAACACGTTCTATCGTCGGACCGTGTTCTTGAAACACGTCCTATTGCTTAAGCATAATTTTAGAATTGTGTCATATCAGTAGGACGTAAATTATTTTTTGTTTTAAGTTTATTTTCAATAATATAATTAAAAATATATAACTCTTATATTGTTATTTTTGTACCAATAAAAATAAGAAATCAAGAACAAGCAACTGGAAATAAATGAAGTTAGAAACATAGTATGTTGGGTCTAAGTTCATAGTCGTCGGAACTAAGAGTTCTATTGTCACTCGACGTGCGGTTCTCATAATAACATCCTCTTAGAGATACGACGACCTTCGGATAGGCGAGACCCCTCTCTCTTGTTAGCATGTTCTCGAAGAGAACTTTATAAATCTCGATTTAATTTATAAGAACTTAGTACAAAAGAAAGAGGGGAAAGAAGAACGCATAAGAAAACAATTGTGTGAAGTCAAAATCTTTTTATTGATCATCTAAGGTGATCTATTTATAAATTTTACGAATTAAATCGAAACAAAGCAACGACGGTCAATAGAGAGACGTGTCTGCAATGGACGCCTCTCTCTATTCACAACGGACGCATTCGTTCGTTCGAATGACGTGAATCACGTGAATGTTCTCTCAAAACGGTAACACATAGTGAGAAGATTTTTAATCACGCAAAAATTGCAGTGTTTTAACACTGCTGATTCTAACGCGCTATACACCTTCTGAGGGCCTCGACTCGATAATCCCCAGGAGGAAGAGAGCTTCGCTTGGCACATCTGAGTTGTGCTCTTTTCTTCTTCTTCCTCCTTTTGTGTGGGTGTGCTAGTAAATAGAGCAGGAAGTTCACTGTTCTGTGAACTGGGTATCTCGTAAGAAAGGTGAGGGGTGTGAACTCGGGACTTCCATGTTTACATTTGCACAAGGGTGATGACAAAATCTCTCTTTATATGTACATGGTCCTCTAAAAAAGGAAAAAATCAGAACTGTCCTTAACCATCAATATGAGACCACTCATATGCAAATGCATAGGTGATCCCATCCCAATAAGTTAGCAAAATAAGATGGGACATAGGTGGGTGAGTCAACCACAGGACCAACTCGACCTAGCCCAATTAGTTTGAAGTCAGGGTAAGAAGGGGGGTGCGCTTGCTCGAACTAGGTGAGCAGCTACAGACCTCACTCTTCCTCTCTCCTCTCTCCAATCTTAGCCGGACTAAGTAAAAGGGGGGATACCTTAACCAAACCAGGTAAAGGGGGCCGTGGGCCCCACTTTCCTCCCTCCCCTCTCCAATGATACCTACACCGGGTATGAAGGGGGGTGGCTTGCCCGGACCAGGTAGAGCAAGCCATAGCTTCTCTCTCTCCTCTCTTGTGTGCTTACCAGGACAAGGTGAGCAGGTTGCGGGTCTCTCCTGTTGGAACTATAGGGCAAAATGCTAGTCCAAATGTGGTTTGAGCAAACCAATTACCAAAGTAATCTACTATAATAACAAACAAAAGAGAAATAAGTTCAGAATCACCTGATTGGGAGAGAAACGCGTCTCGGATGACACTTTCTTTGAAACGAAAGACGCCCCCTCCTCGTAGCACAGGGTTCACCAGCGTTCCGTCGACTCCCCCGCGATTCCGTCGACTTCTCTAGGTGCAAGGCTAGAGTAGTCCCAAATCTGATCACTTGTTGATGAAGAATGCCCAGAGCAAAAGGAAAAAACCAGAGTGCACAGAGTTTTGTTCGCAGAGAATTTCAGATAGCACAGTTTCGCAGTGGAGTTTTCTCTATGTCAGAAACTCAGAACCGAAAAGGAAGCAACCCTTGGCCAACGGACGTGACCCAATGGAAACAAATAAATAAATTACTTCTATTCGATCAAACCACTTAAACCGATATATAATTCGAGCTCACATCCTATGCCCCTTGGGTCCTGACCTAACTGTGATCTCTCCAATACATAAAACCAAGGAAGTCTTTCAAACTTCCAATACAGGACTAAACATTAATGTAGGAATTTGAATCAACATAAAGGGCACAAAATCCAACATTCCCCCACTTGATTAAAATTCCAAAATCAATGAAGTAAATAAATAAAACAAAGTTCTGGGCAGAACTACTATGTCATGGGTGAAGGTGTCTTCCGAACTTGAACCTTCACTTAGTGAAATTAAGTCATCATCTGAAAGAGACTGTAGTGGACTAGACCTTGAACTAAGCCCTTTTACTCAGACTGTTACTTAATCCACAACATAGTACATCAATGATCAAATTCTTTATATGGTAGTGCTATAGGTCATGCACTGATATCTCGTCTCATGAGTGCTCAAGAGAATACCCAATTCCCATATATCATGGCCCCACGATCACACTCACGTAGGTGGATCTCCAAAGGTACCTACCACGATCCATACCCTGCCTTATAAGGCCTTGATCCCATTAAGAGCATAGCTCATCCTGGTGCCGTTACAGTAGAGCACTAACCATCATTCACGGGGATAGGTATACATACAAAGTAAGTAGTGCTCTCCAGTTACCCAATAGCTCGTATTCCACATTGAACCTAATTCATGGGATTTTCAATCACATAGGTTGGGTATCTGCTATGGTAACTGATTGTGGGATTTCAACCCCATCCCCCTTGATGATTCAAAAACTAGCCTCCTCGCTAGACCTTTTGTAAAAGGATCTGCCAGATTATCCAATGATTTATAAATTCTAATGAAATCACATCTTGTGAAATTTTCTCTCTCATAGAGTTCCATCTAATACTCAAATGTCTCCTCTTTTCATTAATTGTAGTTTGTTTAACTTTATCTATCACAGAACGACTATCACAATGCATAGAAATTGCAAGTAAAGGTCTACTCATAACATGAATATCAGATAAAAGATTCTTAAGCCATTCAGCTTCAGAACATGCAATATCTAATGCAATTAATTCAGCTTTCATAGTAGATCTAGCAATTATAGTTTGTTTTGTAGATTTCCATGCCACAGCTGTCCCTCCTAGGGTAAACACGTAACCACTTGTAGAAATGGTATTAGAGGAATTAGTGATCCAATTTGCATCACAATACCCTTCTAGGACAGCAGGGAATCCAGAAAAGGTCAATGCTAGATCCATTGTTCCTTTAAGATATTTGAAAATTCTTTCTAAGGTATGCCAATGATCTTGACTAGGGTTACTAGTGAATCTACTTAGTACCCCCACAACATAAGCCAAATTAGGTCTAGTGCTGTTTGTTAAATACATGAGACTACCTATGATTTATGCATATTTTTCTTAAGAAATAGGGTTACTTAAATTTTTAGTCAAATTTGTACCAGGAGTAAAAGGTGTAGAAACAGGATTACAATCTAAATAATTGAACCTTTCTAAAATTTTATGCACATAATGAGATTGAGACATGGAGATTCCATTAGTTGTTCTATTGAGTTTAATTCCTAATATCACATCAGCAAGACCTAAATCTTTCATATCAAATTTGGAAGATAGAAATGACTTGGTTTCATTAATGATATCCATGTTGGTTCCAAATATCAAAATATCATCAACATAAAGACATAATATCACACAAGAAAAATCAACAACTTTACTATAAACACATTTATCTGAATCATTTATAATAAAATCATTTTCTAAGACAACCTTGTTGAATTTTTCATTCCATTATTTAGGTGATTGTTTTAAACCATACACTTAATTAATTTACAGACTTTATTCTCATGTCCACATACCACAAAACCTTCTGGCTGATCCATGTAGATCTCATCTTCTAAATCTCCATTAAGGAAAGTAGTTTTAACGTCCATTTGATGGATCTCGAGTCTATATATGGCAGCCAAGGCAATTAGCACACGAATGGTGGCAAATCTAGAAACATGAGAGTATGTGTGAAAGTAATTCATGTCTTTCTTTTGAGTGTAACATTTAGCAACTAATCTTGCCTTAAATTTATCAATAGAACCATCATGTTTTAATTTCCTTTTAAAGATCCATCTATATCCAATTGGTTTACACCCAGGGGGTAAATCACATAAAATCCATGTATGATTATTCATAATTGAATCTATTTCACTATTAATAGCTTCTTTTCAAAAACTTGAGTCAACAGAAGACATTACATCTTGAAAGGTCTGAGGATCATCTTCAGCCAAATATATTAGGAAATCATCACCAAAGCTCTTTTCTTTTCTTACACTTTTAGGTCTTTCTAAAATAAGTTCAGATTCTATAATAGAAGTGTCATGTTGTGAGGGATTAAGAGATGATGATCATTCTTCAATATATCTTGTGACACTATTTTTCATAGGAAAAATATTTTCATAATAAACAGCATCATATGCTCTTATTTCAATAATAGTGTTGACACTTATATCACTAATGCCAGATTTTATAACAAAAAACATATTCGCAACACTATTTTAAGCATATCCAATAAATATAGCATCTACAGTTTTAGGTCATATTTTCCTCTTCTTATTTTCAAGAATTTTAACTTTTGTAAAATAACCCCAAACTTTAAGATTATTTAAGTTGGGTTTTCTTTTACACCATAGTTCATAGGGTGTAGATTCAACATTCTTATGAGGTATCATATTTAAAATATAACATGTAGTTAATAAAGCTTCCCCCCACATATTGTTAGGTAAACCAGAATATGTTAGCATTGAATTTACTACATCTAATAAAGTTCTATTTTTCCTTTCACCTATATCATTAGATTGAGCAGAATAAGAGACAGTTGTTTTATGTATAATACCACATTCATCATATAATTGAGCAAAGTCATTAGAAGTATATTCTCCTCCTCTATCAGACCTAACCCTTTTGATAGTTTTCCCTATTTGATTTTCTGTCAAATTTTTATAGATTTAAAATTTTTCTAAAGCTTCATCTTTGGATCTTAAGAGATATATATAGCAAAATCTAGAGTGATCATCTATAAAGGTTATAAAATATCTCTTTCCATTTCTAGTCAATACACCATTTGAATCATATACATCAGTGTGAATTAAATTTAAAAGATCACGACTCCTTTCAACAGATTTAAAGGGATGTCTAGGGAGTTTTACTTCAACACATGTTTCACATCTAGATTTATCATTTATATTCATTTTAGGGATTAGATTTAAACTCATCATTCTTCTCATTGTCTTATGATTTACATGACATAGTCTAGAGTGCCATAAATCACTAGATTCTGAATTAACAACAGAAGTTGAGGAATCAGAAGAAAGGTTAATATTATTGATCACATTGGGATAAAGTACATTTAACTTAAACAATCCTTCACTTACATAACCCTTTCCAATAAAATTTTTAAATTGGGTGATTACAACTTTCCCAGACTCAAAAACTAACTTATAATTATTCTTATTCAACAAGAATCCGCTAATCAGGTTCCTCCGAATTGTAGGCACGTGCTGGACTCCTTGGAGAGATATGACATTTCCAGAAGTTAACTTCAAATCAACTCGTCCTTCCCCCACAACTCGAGCAGCACTGGAGTTTCCCAAAGTCATGCTCTTATTGGTGGCCTGACAGGTGGCAAAAGCATGCCGATCAAAGCAAACATGAGTGTTAGCCCCCGTATCTATCCACCAATCATTAGAGAAATTAATTAAATTTATTTTAGGGAATAATGTTACAAACCCATTGGAAGGTTCAGAAGAAGAAGCTCCAGAAGTTATCATGTTGACTTGAGGATTTGGAGCTGGGTTGTGATCATGGCGATGGAACTTGGAACGAGGTCTACCACTATCCTTTCTCTTATAGCAGTTCTTGGCAAAATGCCCTGGTCTCCCACACACATAGCAACACTTCTGATTAGGTTGATTCTTGAATTTTTTCCCTTTAGCCTTGTAGTTTTGATTCCTTTGATAATTGGTCTTCTTTTGATTATGAAATCTAGGATTAGGATTTTGGAACCAAGGATTATGGCCATTTCTATTCCGATTGATGTTTTCAGTCAGATTGACATTGGAGGAATTTTTAGACTCAATCAGCTTTCTTTATTCTTCCTCAATTCGAATAGAACATTAAGTTCATCCAGTGAAATCTTAGAATGTTTATGCTGAAGGGATCTAGCAAAATTATGTCAGGAAGGTAGGAGTTTATCTATCAGCATGACACAACTAAATTTTCTTTCATGTTTTGACCTCTTGATTTCATTTCACATATAACATTGAGGAATTCATGAGTTTGAGAAACAACAGACGTGGAATCAGACATGGTAAAATTTAAAAATTTAGATGCAATGAAACGTTCAATTCTAGCATCTTCTTTGCCATATTTATCTTCTAATACTTTCCAAAATTCTCGTACAGTAGGAATTGAACAATAAATGTCATATAGTGTATCATGCAAATTACTGAGAATTCGACCATGGCATAAATAATCTTTTTCATCAGGAGTGTATGTAGGTTTTACATAAACAAAACCGGCTGTAGAAGATGCATTGTTGGCAGGAGTGGATGAATTATGAGTGTGGTCTATATCAGAAGAAGATGGCACATCCTTGGATTCACTGATACCAGAAAACAGACCAAGAGAGGTCAGAAGAAATTTCATCTTCTGTTGCCATCTCTTAAAGTTAGTACCCAAAATTTGTCAGGCCTTAGGTCCTCCATACTGGACAGCGAAAATCCAGACATAGCAATTTTCTTCCATTTCAAAATTGTTGGAACTATAGGGCAAAATGCTAGTCCGAATGTGGTTTGAACAAACCAATTACCAAAGTAATCTACTATAATAGCAAGCAAAAGAGAAATAAGTTCAGAATCACATGATTGGGAGAGAAACGTGTCTCGGATGACACTTTCTTTGAAACGGAAGACGCCCCCTCCTCATAGCACAGGGTTCACCGGCGTTCCGTCCCCGAGATATGACTCCCCCGCAATTCCGCCGACTTCTCTAGGTGCAAGGCTAGAGTAGTCCCAAATCTGATCACTTGTTGATGAAGAATGCCCAGAGCAAAAGGAAAAAACCAGAGTGCACAGAGTTCTGTTCGTAGAGAATTTCAGAGAGCACAGTTTCGCAGTGGAGTTTTCTCGAAGCGACCCGGCCTACTTCTATTCGATCAAACCACTTAAACCGATACACAATTCGAGCTCACATCCTATGCCCCTTGGGTCCTGACCCAAGGGTGAGCTCTCCAATACATAAAATCAAGGAAGTCTTTCCAACTTCCAATATGGGACTAAACATTAATGTAGGAATTTGAATCAACATAAAGGGCACAAAATCTAACATCTCCATCTCTTCCTCTTGCTTGTCAGGACCAAGTAGACCCGTAAATGGATCAGATACGGAGCGGATAGGGTGATATCCGAATTCGTATTCGATTAATAATCGAATTATCCGATATCTGATTAAATTATCCACCGGATACTTTATTCAGATAATTATCCGATTAATACGAATTCAAAATCGATTCAAATTTTAAATGAATAATTGTTAGACCTACTTAGAGGTGAGTCATGTGAGCCGTGCAGGAGTGTTGTAAGTTATTTTCTCAAAAAAAGAAAGGGTGGAAGTTATTTTTATTTTGGGAGAAGTTATCAAAAGATTATACTAATCCTAAAAAATAAGAGAGGACTTATCAAATAGGTGTAAGTGAAATTCTTATTTTTAAATTATACGTTGAGATAAAAAAGAGGTAAAAAGGGGCAATCAAGCAACATATTAAGAATTGAGTTAATTATATATATAATATATATATCTTTAGATATTCATCTAAGTGTTCATATTCGATCAGATAATATCCAACACGAATATCCCAATATCTAAATTCATATTCGATTAATAGTCGAATTATCCGATATCTGATTAAATTATCCGCCTGATACTTTATTTAGATAATTATCTGATCAAACGAATATGAATCCGAATTCAGTTTGAATTTTAAATTGATAATTGTCAGGCCTAGGAGCAAGTATGGTTTGGCCCATTAAATGCAAGGCTCTCTAAACTGGATCGGGTAACCCAAGCCGAAAAACCTATAAATACCCCCCATGGGTGAAGGATCAAGAAAATGAAGCAAGCAAGAGGATCTCTGGAGGATCCACCGAAGAGCTCTCAAGTGTGTGAAGAAGACTCGTGTTTTGTGTGTTTTGTGAAGCCTAAACAAGGGTATGTTGTAAATATGCCATCGTGCTCCTATATATCTCCATGTAATTTTTATGTAATATTCTATAATTTTTAGAGAAAAACTATGTGCTTATCTAAAAGGGATTTTTAAATGAAAATTATTATTAGAAATGGATTTGAAAAAAAAATCATTCTTAGAAGTGTATTAGCAAGTATATCATTGTGTTAATTCAAATAGTACATAAATGTCATTTAAGCGTAGTCTTTTTGTAAACTTTAACAAAAATAAGTGATATGCCTACAAATACATATGACATTTTTACACAATTCAGATTTACACAGTGATATGCATGCTAATATATTTGCAGAAATAATTTTTTCTACAAATTTTCATAATAATGATTTTCATGAAAAAAAACCTATCTAAAATAATCAAAAATTTTAAATATATCTTGTATTTTTATAGAAATTTTAGAAATGTCATGTAATTGCAAATATACCTAATAATTTTCTAAAATTATAAAAAATATCCTATATTTTATTTAAAAATCTCAAATTTACATAAATACCTTATACTTTTTCAAGAAAGTTTAAAATTTATAGAAATATCCTATACTTGTGTAGAAATTATGAAAATGTTTAAAATTTATAGAAAACCATAAAATTTTAGGAATTATGTTTAAAAACCCTATGGATATTTCATAAATTGTAGAAATATCATTGTCTTTACACTAGGATGTTATCTATTGCAAAGATACCCCCATCTTGTGCACATTAATTTAAATTAGTAATCTGGTCTTGGTTTGATGGGTGATCTTGATCATAAGCTAGTCCGATAGTTCGATTGTGATGATTTAGCTATCTAATGGTCCGATCATGATGAAGTTCAAAATCAATGGTCAGATTTTGATCCGGAGAAAATTCAATGGTCGAATCATAATCAAATTCAAATCCAATAGTTAGGCCCAGAGGAGAGAAGAGAGAGGGAGAGTGATGGGAGAGAGTGAGGGAGAGAATGAGAGAAGAGAGAGGTGGAGGGGGTTTACATAAAATTTGATTTGGGGTTTAAAATTTTCAGAAAATAGAAATCACTATAAATTAACCACATAATCCTCGAAAAATGCTTTACTCACCGGTTACACCCCAGCGATCAAAAATTCTGAAGCAAATCTGATGGTCAGATCTTAACTGGATTTAAACCTAGCAGATAGATCTTGACCTAAGGTAAATCTAATGGTTCAATCTTAACAAAAAGAAAATCCAAAGGTTGGATTGCAGCCATATGTAAATCAAGTGACCCGATCATATGATCGAGGCTCATGTAAAGGTCTTGATCGACCTATTGTAATATTGTATTACAGTCTAAGGAATAAAATTCCCCCCTTTTCCTACAAATGTATATATCTAATGGATGATCCTTACGATCAAATCTATTGGACACAACCTTCAGTATCACAATAGATAATATAGAGGTTTAAGGGTATCTCTGACAATTAATCAAAGGTGTTCACTGTTCAGACTTTATGCTGATGTAAGTTAACACTAACCACAGTTAGTGGGAAGAGTCCAACGCACGAACCATAATCATCTGATAAACCAAACATGTGGAATTAACAAAGATTTTTTACATGAAAACTATTGTTAGAGGTGAATTTGCAAAAAAAAAGCATTCCTAAAAACGCATTAGCAAGTATATCACTATGTAAATTTGAATTGTGCAAAAATGCCATATTTATTTGTAGACACATCACTTCTTTTTACTAAAAACTTGTAAAAAAATCACGCTTAAATGGCATTTATGCACTATTTAAATTAACTCAGTGATATGTCTGCTAAAACATTTGTAGGAATGATTTTTTGGCAAATTCACCTCTAACAATAATTTTCATGCAAAAATCCCAATTAACAATGCACGTGCTAATTAATTAGCTTGAAATGTGTGCATCTTTGTTCAATAAATGATCACTTTTCAAAGATCTATTTTATCTTTTAATTTTACATGTGCAAAAAGACTAGCATGCTCGATGGGACATTTCTTGCTTTCATTTTCCTATCGAAGAATGTCGAAACCTTTATAAAGGTTGTGACGTCTTTTCTTCCTTTTTGTAGGAGGGCGAAGGAGGGAAGAAATTCCAAAACAAATAACAAATAACAACCAACAACAACAACAACTCAGCAGTAATGGCGGTAATGACTCATGGGCTCCAAATCATTGCCAGCCATGCTAGGTTCAGATACTTGACAATGTAGATCATTTTCAATAACTTTCCTAGTGTCATTAGATCGCCCTTTCTCGTGGGAGTGGTCCCCATGGCAGAAGCAACATTGGCCACACCTGCAACTGCTAGGGGCATCAAGCCTCGACTCTCATTCCAACACCGAATCTTTTCGATCAACACCATCAACATCTAAGCCGCTCCTGTCAATCAGGGGCAATGTCGTAGCCGTAAAGGCAAAAAGCAAGTTGAGGCCATTTCCCACTCCGACAAGACATTACTTGTCGAAAATCTCTGAATCCGGCTCGACGAAGGCGAGCCAATTGTACCACGGGACTGCCACGTCCTACCAATTCCAACCTCCAACTTCTTTGGTCTACTCTACCAGATATAGGATGACAAGGTAGAACTCAAGAAATCCAGCGTTCAAGCCTCTAGCTGGGGGCAAGTCCACTGGCAAAAGTGTTGAGTAGTGGACAGCGGATCTAGAGGGGAGGGGTGAATAGATCTGCCTCTCTTTTCGCAATACAACCCTCTTTATAGTTAGATAAAATAAATTACAGCGGAATACAACTAGCTTGACGAAGGACACTACGATTCGCTTGACAAGATAAGCAAATAATATATCGATTCGAACCTAAGCATGCATCTAGAACGAAGCAATCACACAAACAAATCACAACACAAAGGATTTTAAGGTGGTTCAGACTGAATCCCCAGTCCTACGTCCACCCCTCACCAAATCCGGTGAGGCTCCACTAGTGCCACGCACTGAACCGCAAATTGAAAAGACCACCGATCTCCTTCCTACTAACCACAGGTAGGGACGTCAACACCGCAGATCGGAGAACTTTCGATTTCCTTCCTACTAACCACCGGTAGGGACGATCTTCAATTTCAATTGTTTGAATGAAATGAAAAGAGAACAAATATGAAAACACTCAAACAAGATATAGAATATGCTCAAGGAGAAAAGATCTTGTCTGAGATTCGATGTTGATCAGCAACAAGTGCTTCTTCTTCCTTGTGAAATGAGCTTCCTTGGATGACCTTGATAGCCTTGCTTGCTTCTGCACTTCCTTGGAGATTGCTTACTTTGATATGAGCTTGAAACACCTTGGAATGGATGAAGAACTCCAGCCTGAAACACTGTTCATGGAGGTGCTACAGTACCCGTGGATCTCCTCCTTAGCCTCCCTTGGTATCTCCTTGTTCCCTTTGAAGCATTAGGGTTTCTAACCCCTCATGTGTTTATTTTATACCATTTGAATGGTCCTTGGACATCCCCCAGACCAGATCCACAATCCATGGGAGATTGGGTGACTTTCGAATTAAACAATTACGAGGAAAGGGGCTCTTCTCGAAGTGGAAAATAAAGTCAACAAATGATGGCTCAGGATTGGCGGTCGACCTGAAGAAGCTGGCGGTCGACCGCCACTGAGAAACCCTGTAGAGATTTGGTCCTTGGAAATTCCGATCGACCGCTACTGAGCTGGCGGTCGACCGCCACTAAGAGAACTACAGACTTTGAGCTGCTGGCAGGGGCGGTCGACCGCCCCTGTGCTGGCGATCGACTGCCAGCTGGGAAGACCCCCGGGTTTCTCGGTTCGGTCCGTTAACCCGTTAGCTCAATCGCTTATCTCCTTTAGCAGCCCGTTCTCATCTGTGACATCAACCTTGACAGTCTTGATGGTGTCAACTGAGTCTTTGACCTTGGGTTCTTTTGGCTATGCTTCATTGTACATCGACCTTGGCTATGTGAAGTGCCGAATGTGAAGAGTCGACTTTTGCTTGTAGAAGAGATTTGCATCCTTACTTGGGCGCGATCAATGAGCTTTCACTCTTGCCATCGCCACTCAATTTCTTGTCCATTCATTGGCATATCTATCATGAATAAAACATCATGTATATCAGTCATATGAGAGTGGAAAGTATTAATGACTTATAGTGTTCAGCCATTATCAAAATCAAGAATATCAAATTCAAATGACCACAGGGGTATAACATTCTCCCCCTTTTTGATGATGGCAACACTGTGAGTCATTATGTGGCAGTAATTTTCAAAATGGCAAAGTTGATAACATATGCGACATGTGCAGCTCAAGATTCATGATTATCAAGGCATGTGAATGCAGATATGAATGCTAACAGCTCACAAAGGTTTCTCCCCCTATGACAACCCCCGTAGATCTCTCCCACTATGGCAACGCGACAACGCATAACTCTTACAAAGGACTCACACAAAGAATTCTCCCCCTTTGACAACAGTAAAAAGGGAGGGATAAAGTATAGATGGTGACAGATGTCTGTGAGACCAGAGTTGAAAGGAGTTGAGAGCAAGCCATTATATGCAAACCGGAACCAGACCGTGAGCAATATATATATGGTTCAAAGCTAATGAAATCCGAGATCAACAATGGAGTTTGAAAAGCATCGACATCCATGTTTTAATAGAAAGGAACCAAAAGTATATATTATGGCAGTGTGTAACCTTCCCTTGTCTTATATATCCATATTCAATAACTACAAAGGGAATAACACAAAAACTAGTATTGAGGCTAAAAAAACATGACTAAAGCATAAAATTTTATGATTGCAGCATATTGTGGATTGTCAGTTGCTTTTATATTTGAAGGCACATGACTCATATTTTACGAGCAATCAAGTCTAGTACATGCCTCCTAGCCATAAGAATACACGTTGTTTAGACGCCAGTATTCCTAGGTATTTGGTAAGACTGATTGTTATGCTTCAGATTGAACAGAGATAGCTTTGTCACCTCATGACATATCGTATCTCATTTCTTTGATGATAAGATATATTTCTCAGTGACTGGACGATTGCTCTGCCTAGAGTCAAATATAATTAAGGCAGAGATAACATGGGCACATCATGACATATCATTTGTCACTTGATTTGATGACGTGACATGTTTCTCCGTGCAACAATATCATTGCTCTGTCAAATTGATTTCCAAGAATTTCAGCTCATCAAGATATTTAAGAACAATACTAAGCCTGAGTGTATCACCAAGATGGTCATGAATTTTGAATTTTCAGATTTCAGGAGAGTCATTCAATGCACAACATGCAATCTCTAGTTAAGATCTATTAAAACCAAAGAACATAGATGATTTCAAAAGATATATCAGAGCTTCAAGAAATCATTAAATCTGAACCATTTTCATTGGATGGAAAATCATCAGTTCATATAATAGAAAGCTCTTACGCCGTAGTTCTGTCGGTCTCATGATCTCATTTTCAAACTGGAAGCCATTGAAGTTCAGATTGCAAGAGATTAAGAATAGCAGCACGACTCCCCTTAAGGATATGCAGTGAATGCACTCAAGGAGTTATGTTGGCAATCAAGTGGATGACGAATGCCAAGGAGAGGTTGACTTGAACCATGCAGGAGTTGACTTGGTCAAACATAAAGTTGACAGAGATGAAATGTATGCATGAATGCTGCAAAAAGTCAACTCCCCCTTACTATATGGCATATATGCGACAGTGGCACATGGTACTTGGCGGAGGTGAAATCTCACGTATCTTGAGTGCTTCTAGACAAGCATAACCTGCATTTCCATACATCAACATTTAATATACCATGGCCATGCCAGTATGATGCTACATAAATCATGCAATGCATCGTGAACATGGATTCAACTTAATTATGCATCATGAATACATGCAATGCTACACCATATGCAAAATGACATAATTACATATAAACAATGCATGGAAACCAATCTGTAAAAATAGACAACTAAATTGAACAAGATCATCATTTCAATTTTCATTGGCCTGAGGTCTGCAAAGACCAAGCTCCCTTCTGAGTGTAGAAAACCTGTCATTACACAAGGGCTTGGTGAAAATATCAGCAATTTGATTTAGAGTATCAACAAAATGCAGCTCAAAGTTTTGCTTAACGACCTCATCTCTAATGAAGTGATGCCTAATCTCAATATGCTTAGTCCTAGAGTGCTGGACTGAATTTTTTGCAAGGTGATAACACTAGTGTTATCACACAGAATCGGGACATAACCAAGATCTATTAGGTAGTCTTGAAGTTGGTGTTTAATCCACAACACTTAGGTGTCACAACTCCCCGCAGTAACATATTCTGCTTCTGCAGTTGAGAGGGCAACCGAGTGTTGTTTCTTGGAGGCGCAAGAAACTAAACACCCGCTCAGAAACTGGCAGTAGCCACTAGTACTCTTGCGATCCAGCTTACATCCAGCATAGTCCGCATCAGAATAAGATATAAGAGATAAATCACATGATGACGGATACCACAATCCCAATTCTTGAGTTCCGACAAGATATCTAAGGATACATTTGACGGCAGTCAAGTGGGATTCTATAGGACTAGCTTGAAATCTAGCACAAAGACATACACTAAACTGGATATCTGGTCGGAATGCAGTCAAGTAGAGCAAAGAGCCGATCATACCTCTATAGATCTTTGCATCCACTAATTTACCATTTTCATCGAATCCAGTGAAGTTGAGGTGCTCATTGGAGTTACAATTATTTTGCTGTTCGTCATGTCGAATCTTTTCAGTAGCTCCTCGATGTATTTGGCTAGACTTATGAAGCACCCATCTTCTCCTTGGTTGACCTGCAAACCGAGAAAAAATTAAAGTTCTCCCATTAGGCTCATCTCGAATTCGCTAGTCATGAGGTTAGCAAATTCTTCACACATTTCAGATTTAGTAGAACCAAACATAATATCATCAACATAAATTTGAACAATCAAGATGTTCTTACCTTACTTCTTGGTGAAAAGTGTTTGATCTACCTTACCTCGTGTGTATCCTTTCTCAATGAGGAACGAGCTTTGTCTCTCATACCAAGCTCTTGGTGCTTGCTTTAGTCCATAAAGCGCCCTGTCTATCTTGTATACAAAATCTGCATGGTTAGTATTCTCAAAGCCAGGGGGCTGCTCAACATAGACTTCTTCTTTGATCAAACCATTCAAGAAAGCACTTTTTACATCCATTTGGTACAGCTTTATTCTAAGGGAGCATGCAAAGGCAAGTAAAATTCTGATGGCTTTGAGTCTAGCAATTGGGACATAAGATTCATCAAAGTCTACCCCAAACTCTTGATTATACCCTTGAGCTACCAATATAGTCTTGTTTCTTATTATCTTGCCATCCTCACTTAGTTTGTTCCTAAAAACCCATTTAGTGCCTATGACAGATTGTGATAAAGGTCTAGGAACAAGATGCCAAACTTTATTTCTTTCAAACTGGTTTAACTTGTCTTGCATTGAATTTATCCACTTTTCATCTTTTAATGCTTCATCAATGTTTTTGGGTTCAAGCTGAGAGACAAGAGCAAGTTGATCTAATTCTTCCATAATTCTTGTTTTAGGTGGGTCATTCAAGTTACCAATGACATTTTCTAAAGGATGATCCTTAAGAATTCTAATATTTGTAGAAGTATTACCTTTTCTTAGAGCTTGATCCCTTGCATTGCTTGATTCAGCTATGTCACCATCTTCTTTTGTTTCTTCTTGTGGAGGATCATTCTTGTCCTTCATGCTTAGGAATTCCCCATCTTCATCGTTTTTCCTGCAAGAGTTATCATTGTTAGAATCATCATGATATTCATTAAAGGAAATATGGGGTGATTCTTCCACAGTTTGACTCTTAATGTTATAAATTCTATAAGCCCTAGATCTATCAGAATATCCAAGGAATATACCTTCATCGCTCTTGGGCTCAAATTTATCTAAGTCTCTTTTATCATTATTGTGAATGAAGCATTTAGACCAAAACACTTTCATATGTGTGCGAGAAGGCTTTTTACCTTTCAGCAACTCATAAGGAGTCTTTTTGGTGTGTGGTCTTACCATAGAGTGGTTGATAATATAACATGCCGACTTTACCACTTTAGCCCAAAATTTCCTTGGGAGTTGCCGTTCGGCAAGTATTATTCTTGCCATCTCTATGAGTGTTCGGTTTCTTCTTTCAACTACACCGTTTTGCTCTGGGCTTCTTGGTGAAGAAAATCGGTGTGAAATGCCTTCAGCCCTGCAAAGATTATAGAAGTCAGCATTTTCAAATTCACCACCATGATCAGATTGAATGTTAGAGATTTTGAACTCACCGTCTTACTGTATCTTCATATAGAGTGCCTGAAACTCATCAAAAGTATCATTTTTATGTGTGAGAAAGAAAACCCATGTGAACCTAGAGTAATCATCCACCAAGACATATCCATATTTTCTACCACTTAAACTAGTAGTTCTAGTTGGACCAAATAAGTCCATATGAATCAACTCAAGTGGTTTAGATGACATGTTTGCAGATCTAGCCTTGAAGGATTTTTTTGTTCGTTTACCTAGGGCACATGTATCACACAATTTATTTTCTTGTTTAAAAGATAGTTTAGGCAACCCTCTCACCATTGAATACTTTAAAAGTTTATGTAAGACATTGTAACTTGCATGTCCTAGTCTACGATGCCATAACCATGCAAGCTCAGATTTTGGTGCAACAAGACACAGGTTTATGTGAGCGGGATCATCTAAGTCAATCATGTAAACATTGTTGACCCTTTTTTCAGAAAATTTTATCTTGTCAGTTTTTGGTTCAAGGATTCTACATTCATGAGAGTCAAACAACACTTTATGACCTTTATCACACAATTGACTTATGCTGAGCAAGTTGTATTTTAAACCTTCAACTAACAGCATATTTCCAATGGAGTTGGAGAGGTTCTTACCTACATTACCTGTTCCAATGATTTTTCCTTTGTTGTTCCCTCCAAATGTGACGTATCCTCCTTTCTTTTCCTCCAAGAAGTAAAATTTTGATTTGTCTCCAGTCATGTGTCTTGAATAGTCACTATCAAGGTACCACCTCTTATGCATGGCTGCAAGACACTCCTACACAAGTAATTAAGCAATGGTGTTTGGAACCCAACAAAATTTGGGTCCCATCAAACTCTTCAGATTTTCAAAACAGAAACCATTTCTTTTGGAATCCAAACCTTCCTAGCATTCATGTTTTGTTTGCTTAGAGCAGGGATTTGGTTTTTCTTTCCAGCTTTGACATTCACTTTCGGTTTGAAGGCTCTTTGTTGGAATTTGTGGAAGTTTGAGGAAGTTTACTTCTTAACCCATTGTGGCCACTGGTTGGTTTTGGGTCGAAAATTATTGTTTTGCCACCTAGGAAATTGATGCATACAGAAATCACAATTGCTCCAAAAATATGGTGGTGTCAACCTATGGAAGTGTCGACCTATGTGAGATTGTTTGGAGGTTTGAATGTTTGATGGCCAATGAGGTGTCGACCTGTGCTGTGGAGAAGGTTGACTTTTCTTAGGCTTTTGAACAATCTTTTTGGGAATTTCAGTGGCTTACTCTTCAACCTTTTCTTTTCATTTAGATGTTATTTTTGAGATAGAAGCATCAGAAGATGAAATGAATGTGATACTTTTTAACCCAATTGGCCTTTTGTTTGTTGGTTCAAAACCCAACCCTTCCTTGTTGAAGTTCATTCTGGTACCTAACAGTGCATCTAGGTTTTCTCTTCCATCCACAAATTTTTCTAAAGATTGTTGTTTATCTTCCAACTCTTTTTGAAGTTTTTCAATGTTTTGAAGAAGTTGAGTGTTGACTTGTTTGACAGCTTCATACTTCTCATTGCTCAATTTGCTATCCTTTTCATAAGTTTACATTTTGAGCTTCATGCTATTAATCTCATTTCTTAAGTCTTCATTTTCAGTTTCCAAGTCAGCAATTTCTTTTCTTCCCTCTTCCAAATCCTCAATCATTTTCTTAAGATCTTCAATTTCAGTTTCAAGTAGAGCATTCTTATCATTCATATCATGATCATGCACAAACAAGTTAATTTTATTTTTCAATGATTTATTCTCCTTTTTGTACATGTCATATTTTTCCATGAGCTGTATATATGCTTACTCCCAATCATTAATTGTGTAATTTTCAAATGGAGAGTTTACCTCAGTTTCTTCATTACCTCTGGCCATGAGACAAAGATCTTTTTCTTGTCCGAGGAGCTAGTTCCACCATCACTTTCTTCCTCGTCACTCCAGGTGGACACCATGGCCTTGTTCTTCTTCTTGCCCTTCCATTTGTCAGCCTTTTTGAATCTATCAGGACAATCAGTATTGAAATGCCCTAGTTTGTTGTAAGAATAACAAATGATTTTGTCAGATTTCTTAAGGTTTTTAGAATTAGATTTGAAATCATTTCTTACCTTTGACCTTCCTCTCATGAAGCTCTTACCTTCCTTTCTTAGAAATTTTCTGAACTTACGTGTGAGCATGGCCACGTCATCCTCATCTCGCTCACTTGCAGAATCCTCACATTCATCAGAAGTGCCTTGTCCGCTAGGTCCTACTTTAAGAGCTAGGGCCTTTTTCTTAGGTGCCTCAGCCTCTTTGCTCTTAAGGTTGATCTCATAGGTCATCAATGACCCAATGAGTTCATCTACCTTAGTAGTTGCGAGATCTCTGGATTCTTCAACCACGGTCACCTTCGTGTGCCATGCTGGAGTCAATGATCTGAGAATTTTCCTCACAATTTCCTATTCTGAATATTTCTTTCCCAAATCTGTTCGGCTACTAGTAAGCACAGTTAAGCGAGCATACATGTTTTGAATTGACTCATCAGGCCTCATCTCAACATTTCATATTCAGAAACTAAAATGTTGGCTCTTGTTTCTCGTACCTGAGAGGTTCCTTCGTAAATTACCTCTAACTTGTCCCACATTTATTTTGCAGTTGCGCAGGTAGCCACTCTTGAGAATTCTACTGGATGGAGTGAGTATTACATGATGTGTTTAGCACTCCAGTTGACAGTAGATTTTCTGATTTGTTCTTTGGTCCATAATTCATCATCATCTGTAAACTCATACGGACCTTTGCTGATCACTCGCCAAAGTTCGTTTTCTTGGGCGCGAATGAACACCTGCATGCAATATTTCTAATAAGGATAATTAGTTCCAGTGAAATAAGGAGGCCTATTCACATAATATCCTTTAGGTAAAAAACTCTTGGACGCTAATCCACCATTTCCCTCAAGGTCGTTGGACCCCATAATGAGAGATTAGGCTCTAATACCACTTGTTGAGTAGTGGACAACGGATCTAGAGGGGAGGGGTTAATAGATCTGCCCCTCTTTTCGCAATACAACCCTCTTTATAGCTAGATAAAATAAACTACAGCGGAATACAACTAGCTTGACGAAGGACACTACGATTCGCTTGGCAAGATAAGCAAATAATATATCGATTCGAACCTAAGCATGCAACTAGAACAAAGCAATCACACAAATAAATCACAACACAAAAGATTTTAAGGTGGTTCGGACTGAATCCCCAGTCCTACGTCCACCCCTCACCAAATCCGGTGAGGCTCCACTAGTGCCACGCACTGAACCGCAAATTGGAAAGACCTCCGATTGCCTTCCTACTAACCATAGGTAGGGACGTCAACATCGTAGATTGGAGAACTTCCGATTGCCTTCCTACTAGCCACCGATAGGGACGATCTTCAGTTTCAATTGTTTGAATGAAATGAAAGAGAACAAATATGAAAACACTCAAACAAGATATAGAATATACTCAAGGAGAAAAGATCTTGTCTGAAATTCGATGTTGATCAGCAACACGTGCTTCTTCTTCCTTGTGAAATGAGCTTCCTTGGATGACCTTGATAGCCTTGCTTGCTTCTGCACTTCCTTGGAGATTGCTTACTTTGATATGAGCTTGAAACACCTTGGAATGGATGAAGAACTCCAGCCCGAAACACTGTTCACGGAGGTGCTACAGTACCCGTGGATCTCCTCCTTAGCCTCCCTTGGTATCTCCTTGTTCCCCTTGAAGCATTAGGGTTTCTAACCCCTCATGTGTTTATTTTATACCATTTGAATGGTCCTTGGACATCCCCCAGACCAGATCCACAATCCATGGGAGATTGTGTGACTTTGGGATTAAACATTTACAAGGAAAGGGGCTCTTCTCAAAGTGGAAAACAAAGTCAACAATTGATGGCTCGGGGCTGGTGGTCGACCTGAAGAAGCTGACAGTCGACCGCCACTGAGAATCCCTGTAGAGATTTGGTCCCTAAAAATTCCGGTCGACCGCTACTGAGCGGGCGGTCGACCGCCACTAAGAGAACTACAGACTTTGAGCTGCTGGCAGGGGTAGTCGACCGCCCCTGTGCTGGCGATCGACCGCCAGCTGGGCAGTCGGTCCGTTAACCCGTTAGCTCAATCACTTAACTCCTTTAGCAGCCCGTTCTCATCTGTGGCATCAACCTTGACAGTCTTGATGGTGTCAACTGAGTCTTTGACCTTGGGTTCTTTTGGCTATGCTTCATTGTACATCGACCTTGGCTATGTGAAGTGCCGAATGTGAAGAGTCGACTTTTGCTTGTAGAAGAGATTTGCATCCTTGCTTGGGCGCGATCAATGAGCTTTCACTCTTGCCATCGCCACTCAATTTCTTATCCATTCATTGACATATCTATCATGAATAAAACATCACGTATGTCAGTCATATGAGAGTGGAAAATATTAATGACTTATAGTATTCAGCCATTATCAAAACCAAGAATATCAAATTCAAATTACCACAGGGGTACAACAAGAAGTCCAAGACTCCCAAGTCCAAGTGAGAGGACAACCCAGCGGAGGAGCGTCAACTCTGAATAAAGCAAATTTGGGTCACTAAATGTAACATTCTGATTTTCGAGCTTAAAAATATAATAAATCTCATGATAAAAAGGGGGTCCAAGATATAGTAATATTTATCTATAATTATATGTATCAGATTTTCTTCTTGAATCTATTGGATAAGTTCACTTAGTTAAAATGAGAGAATTAGGCGGTACTCTAAAGTTAGACGATATTCAAGAAGAATAGATGACGAGAGATAGATGATAGATGATAGTATTAGATGATGTTCCATCTAAGTGGGAGAAATGAACGATAGACGATAGTATTAGACGATGTTCTGTCTAAGTGGGAATAATAAAAGATAGACGATTGCATTAAATGATGTTCTGTCTAAGTGGAGGCAATAGATGATAGCCGATAAGAGAAAGGCGAAGTGATAGGCGTTAGATGCTATTCTATCTAAGAGGGAGTGATAGGTAATAGACGATAGGTATTAGTTGATGTTTTATCTAAGTTGAAGAAAGAGATAGATGATGGCTATGATAATTAGACTAAAGACCTATACGTTGGGCTATCAGTAGGCGACGGGAGATAGAGGGTGCATTGGGAATAGACAAAAGGAGTGGATGAAGAATAGTAAGCGGTTGGATGGCAGGTTTAGATGGAAGGTGTGAACGTGTCACATAGACATTCAAAGAGGAAGAAAAATTAACATAAAAATAATGGGGGAGGGAGCATGTGATGCTACTCTAGGAGTGTGATCGCCAGAGGAATTATCTCAAAAGAAGAAAGTGATCGCGGAGAATACCTTGTAAGCGGGTGTGGATGTGAGTTCAACTTCCTCCTTCTACCAGCCGGCCGATGAAGGGGGTTCTTATTTTGATTACCCTTGTAAAAGAATCAAAGACAACAAAGAGATATGGATTAGAAAACCAAGTGTAGTATCAATGCTCTAAAGGAATTAGTTTATGCAAATAGGGCATGAACACACCTTGTGTGTTTATTTTTAAACCCCTAAGAGGAGCAAAAGGTGGGAGAGATATGCATGCAAAGGGAATATAAGATATGTGCAGGGATGAACTAAGCGACGTGATGAGATGCTGATATGCAAAGAAACTAAAGAGAACAGGGAAGGGAAAGGGGGAGTCTCTCTTCGGCGCCTGTAAGTAGAACCAAGGAGAAGAAAAGGCAGCTTGAGCTGCTGCCTTGCTTGCTGTAGCAGGGAATTCACGGAACAGTAGCAGCGGTGGCACCACATAGCTTCTGTCAACGACAATAAGGGAACGGCAGCAAGCGACAGCAAAATTAGCAGAAAGTTCTTAACCAGGATGTGTAAGGTTTTTTGCGTGGAAAATAGCAGGGTATTTATAGAGAGAAAATCCTAATTCCAATAGGATTAAAACAAGGAAAGATGACTTCTGAACATGGGTCTCCTTTCCACAATCAGTCATGAAGTTAAAAAAGAGGAAGGACACCTTCTGAGAAGGTTGCAGACGAAGAGGAGACGGAATGAAAATAGCGACCTTGAGACAGTCGTTGTTCTAAACAGTGCCCCTGGGACTGCCGCTATTTCTTGGATTATTTAAAGAAACAGTGGTCTTTCCATAATTAGAAACAACGCCTTCCTGAACTGGCGTTAATTAATCAGCGCCCGACTAAAGGGCATTATTTCTTTTAGATTTAAATGTCACATGGAATCAGAAAACTTAACAATTGGCAGCTGCTTAAATAGTCGCTCGTTTCCAAAATAACGACACTGTAAACGGTCTTCTTTTAAACAACGCCTATCTCATGGTCGCCATTTCCAAATAATCCTAAAACTTAGGAAAATCATCCTATCAAGCCATCAATCAGGTCCACTCCGGGGCATTATATAATAACATGAAATTTACTCGACATGGCATTGACTTTGGCGTGTCTACAACTATCCCGCCTTGGCGTCTGCTTTGTAAGGGAGTGAGGCAGAATGAAGCGTAATGGAAATGAAATGGAGTGAAAGTGAAATAAAGTGGAATGAAGGTGAAATGGACTGAAAAGTAGATTCCAAAGTGTGATATGACACGCCTCCGATACTAAGCGTTGAAAATCTTTTCATAGTTCTGAATGAAACAACCTCAGATGATGATGAGAAAGCAACAATTGACTGGTTGAAAACTAAGTTAAAAAAATGTGCGCGAGGGCACGAAAGGGAAAATACCATTGGAGTGCGGTTATCAGCCAATGTGGACGTGCTACAACCAACGTGGACTTGCAAAAAAATAAAGGGTGAAATAAAGGTAGAAATCAGTCAAAGGACGCTCCTAAAGAACCAACCTGAGCGGCTTCAAGGAGAGCACAATACTCGATTTTGAATGGAATATTTCATGTCATCTCAAATTAAGGAAGAGTAACCGTCATTATTGACTTAATATGAAGACTTTTCCATCATTAAAGCTCAAAGTCCTATATGATGCATGCTGAGCGAAAAGAGAAAAATTAAAACAAACTAAGATATAGAACAATCAAGGATAATATTGTTAAGCCATCCGGACCTAGTCAGGAATTCAGATATCTAAGTTGACACTAAGCCAAAGCCCGTTTATCCACGCATCAACTTAAAAATTGGAACCATCGTTCCAAACTTAGACGACTCAACGGCCTATCCGTGTGATAAAAACTTCCCTGAAATTATCACTATTTTTGATGAAGGGGAACTCAAATTCCATGTTCATCAGAACCACATGGTCCTTGATATGCTATAATAGCGTAGGTAACTGTTGGCACTCAAAATATGATCGTTGGTGACCAAGCCATAAGGTCGAATGACCCGGCCCACCGAAGTACGGAAGCCGATAAAGATCAACATATTGAAAACTTCTCAAGCTACCAGAGCCTCGAGTCACTCCATGTGGACACGGGGACTTCACCTCAGGAGAGCCGAGACAAATTCGTCAACCAACCGGCAGTGCGACCAAGCCTGCCCTGTCACGCCCCGATGCGGAATCTCGGGACGTACGGTTAGGGGCAAGCGAGCAATAATTCCGAACCATTGCAAACCATTGCACAAAAGGTTGGAAAAGATAATAATCAGAGTTTTATTGATAATAAAGTTGAGTACACTGGGTAGAACAACTACATCCAAATAATAAGCAAAATACTAGAACAATCTCTCACTAATACTAAGGGTACAAACTGACTCAATAAACCAAAACTATCTCTCGATATCACTCCAGTCCATTCCCGACAAGTTCATCACCTGGAAAGAGGGGAAAAGTAGGAGTGAGCTAAACGCGCTCAGTAGATAACCACAAACAGGTTTACGTAATTAACCATTGATTTCCAATTTATATGAAATGCAGTAAATAAAGAATGACGATACGATAAAAGAAGCAATGTAAAAGATATCTTGCAAGGTCAAGAAATATAACAATTTACCAAGTAATGAACAAGTAAAGTAACAGTAGATAATTTGGCCAGCAAGTATGTTACACATGTAACCAAGTAAATACGCACGAGTCAAGTAACAAGAGTTTGTCATAGACGTAACATGTCAAGTCAAGTATTCGGGTGCAATGCCTCACCCTGTCATAAACATCCCAATGGGCTCAATATCTTTTCGGGCGCTCTCCCCAGGACCAGACCGGGCCCTTATGATGCGTTGGCATTTCATTTCAATTGGATCACCGATCCCCCGTCTAGACATAGTCAATTATGGCCAATATAATCAGATGAATTTCTGTCGGGTACAAGATGTAAAGGACGACACTTGCCTCCTTTGATTCAAGAGTATAACCACGATGAAAAACTCAAAACAAGGTAGTCGTACGGCAAACACCGGGCCGTACTCACATGAGTAACGAGTCACGGGGCCAAGAATGAACGGTTGACAGTAAGCCGTTCGAGAGAGAGAAGTAAGTTCCGAAGAACGAATATACGAACCATTCGGGTCGTATTTTAAGAAATACGGTTCAAGAGAATCCGTATTAAGCATAACGATAATATCTAATTATAAGATAATTTATGCAAAATAGTCACCGGGTTGCCAATAACAATTAAACCAACCAATTTCAGTTTAATGTCCATTGATCAATTCGGGCTCAAATATGACCGAAGATTATCCAAGGGTAATCGGTCAATTAATCAAGTTAAAACAATAGTCATGATGTAACCGTAATTTACCACGGTAAAAATATTCTACGGTAAAAATGTAAAGTTTACCGGATGGAGTGTCCGACTAATTAGTCAAAGACTTGCCATAAGTCGGCCAGTAATTTTCTGGTTTACAGTAATTTACAGAAATTACCTATGGTAAAGTTTAGCTATTTACCATACTTATTCAATTTATCCAAAGTTACAAGTGAATTTCAATGATTTTCACTTTAAACAATTTATCAAAATAGATATTACAAATGACAGAAATTTACTCATGTCATTATCTGTTATTTATGTGGATTGTCAATTTTTACTAATTAACATTGTTAAATGGGTCAAATAGCAAAAAAATCAGTTTTCTGGAAGTTAAACGGATGACAGTGGGCCGTTAAACCTACTGGCTGTAAAACGGTTATCATTGGGCCGTTTTATACAAGGCGGGCGGTTCTAATTGGGCCGTTTGTATAAGTCGGGCGGGCAGTTCTGAGCCGTCTAAGAGATAAAGCGGTCCGGTTGGAACCGTTAATCCCTGTAACACGGGAATAGCGAAACAGAAGCATAAATCCGCGTTTTATGCATTTGAGTACGTAAATAAATGGAAAAGCATGGTTTCTACAAGCTAACATGATGCCCTTTCATTCCATTTATCAAATTCAAGGTTTGTGCCATGGTTACCTACCTTAACCGATGAAATAAGGAAGGATGAATGGGGAAGAAGATGAACAGTAGACTTGCAGAGCTTCTTCACAGCAGCAAGAACCCTTTTGTGTTTAAGAGATGTTTAAGGGGGCTTCCTCTACTTATAGGTTTGGAAGAGGAGTGTTTAATCTTCACACACGGTTTGGTCAGAGCCGCAAAATCCTTTGCATTGTTGACAACGTGTTTCTGCCAACCAAAACACGGTTTCACGTGTTTCTCAAGGTAAGGTTAGCCTAATCTAAGCCTAATCAAAAGATTAAGGAATGGTTAACTAAAACCTCAATTTAATATTACTAAATGATTTTTAATGAATTGGACCCAAAAGACAAAATTACTAATCAAGACATGCTCTTTCATAATATGATTTTTATGGAATTTTATCACGAGGTTTATTGTTAATCTCCCAATCTTAAGATTAAAATAATAATTTAACCCAATGTTCAACGGTTTAGTCGATAGAGAGAGTTTCTGATTTTTACCGATGAAACTTCAGAAGACAAAGTTGCTAAGAAAAATATCCTCTATCAGATGTGATTTTTACAGATTTTTCTAAGGTAGTTGTATTTTCGTATGAATAGTGTTTTCCGCGTTTTTAAGTCAGGCTTAAATCACTGATTAAGCCATGTAAATGATTTTATTAGGGTCAAGTACAGAAGACCAAAGTGTTTACCATGGTCTTTACTAATTAACTACCATTTTTCAGAATTTTTATATGATAGTCAAAAAATTTACTATTTACTATTTACCACAGTCACTATTCAACATTTACTATTTACGAATTTTAATATTTGTACAGAAACTCGGGGTCTTACACCCTCCCCCACTTAAAGAATTTGGTCCTCCAAATTCACTGGACCAAAATATAGTAAGGAAAAAATAGCTTACCTAGAATAGATCGGGATAACGCTTCCGTATGGCGTCCTCGGATTCCCATGTAGCTTCCTCTATTCCACGCCGACTCCATTGGATTTTAACCATCGGTATGGAACGATTTCGAAGTTGTTGCTCTTTCCGATCCAGAACCTTCACTGGTCTTTCTTCATAAGATAGATCCTTCTTAAATTCAAAGTCCACATGTTGAATGATGTGACTAGGGTCGTACACGTATTTCCGAAGCATAGATACATGGAATACGTTATGTACACCAGATAATTGAGGAGGTAAGGCCAATCTATAGGCGACTTCACCCACTCGATCAAGGATCTCAAATGGACCAATATACCTTGGGCTTAACTTGCCATGAATACCGAATCGACGAATACCTCTTGAAGGAGAGACTTTTAAGAACACATGCTCGCCAATTTGAAATTCCAAATCTCTTCTTCTATTATCAGCATAGCTCTTTTGCCTCGATTGAGCCACAAGTAACCGGTCTCGGATAATACGAATATTTTGTGATGACTCCGAGATAAGATCCGGTCCAAGCCATTGCTTCTCGCCAACCTCATCCCAACATAATGGAGAACGACAGCTCCTTCCATACAAAGCCTCGAAAGGTGTCATCTGTATGCTAGATTGATAACTATTGTTATAGGCGAATTCTATCAATGCTAAATGATCGCTCCAACTTCCACCGAAGTCGATCATACAAGCTCTCAACATATCTTCCACTATTTGATTAGTTCTCTCGGTCTGTCCATCTGTTTGCGGATGAAATGCAGTGCTAAAATTCAGACGGGTACCAAGAGATTCTTGCAATCCTTTCCAAAAATGAGAAGTAAATCTCGGATCTCTATCGGATATAATGTTGACTGGGATACCATGAAGCCTAACCACTTCCTTTAAATATAATGCTGCCAGCACATCGACTGTCCACTTGGACTTAATAGATAAGAAATGTGCGGATTTAGTCAGTCGATCCACAATTACCCATGTAGCATCATAACCACCTCGAGTCTTAGGAAGACCCAGAATGAAATCCATACCAATACTCTCCCACTTCCATTGGGGTATATCAAGTGGTTTCAATTTACCTGCCGGTCTGAAATGCTCGGCCTTTACTTGTTGACAAACAAGACATGTACTCACGAAATTTGTAATTTCCCTTTTCATGTTCGGCCACCAAAATGACCTTTTCAAATCCTTGAACATCTTAGTGCCTCCCGGATGGATAGTATATTTGGATCTATGGGCTTCTTCAAGAATCCGATTCTTTATATTAGCCTCATTCGGTACACAAGTTCTACCTTGAAATAATAATCTTCCATCATCGGCTATCGAGAAATCAGGTCTGCTACTCAAGCTTTCCTTAATCTCGACTAGCTCGGGATCAATATCTTGCAATAACTTGATTTCTACCAACAATTCGGGCTTCAGTTGCAACTGGGAAATCAATATCCGGTCATTATCAATATTGATATCCAGACTAGCCATTTGCTCCAGTAATTTCCATTCTTGTAACATAAGACTAGATATCTTAGCCACAGGCTTCCGACTTAAAGCATCAGCAACCACATTGCCTTTGCCCGGGTGATACTTAATAGAAAAGTCGAAATCCTTTATATACTCCAACCATCTTCTTTGTCTCATGTTCAATTCCTTTTGAGAAAATAAGTATTTCAGACTTTTGTGATCCGAAAATACCGTAAATGATTCACCATATAAGTAGTGCCTCCAAATCTTCAAAGCAAATACCACGGCTGCCAATTCCAAATCATGAACTGGATAATTAACTTCATGCTTTCTTAGCTGCCTAGAAGAATAGGCAATCACCTTGCCGTGCTGCATAAGCACACAGCCTAAGCCAATACCAGAAGCATCAGTGTAAACCACGAAACCACCCTCACCAGAAGGTAAGGTTAAAATAGGGGCAGTAGTCAGACAATCCTTCAGAGTCTGAAAACTCCGTTGGCATTCAATTGACCACTCAAACTTAATCTCTTTGCGGGTTAACTTTGTCAGAGGTACCGCAATCTTAGAGAAATCTTGAATAAACCTTCGATAGTAACCAGCCAGGCCAAGAAAACTCCTCACTTCAGTAACACTGGTAGGTTGTTCCCAATTCTTTACTGCTTCCACCTTCGATGGATCTACAGAAATACCATCCTTGGTAATAATATGTCCTAGAAAAGACACCTCTTGTAACCAGAAATCACACTTGCTCAACTTAGCATATAATTGGTGATCTCTCAATAATTGCAAAGCCATCCTCAGATGCTCGGCATGTTCTCTCACTCTTGGAATATATCAAAATATCATCTATGAATGCCACAACCCATTGATCAAGGTAGGGTCGGAACACACTGTTCATTAACTGCATGAAAGCTGCCGGTGCATTTGTTAACCCAAAAGGCATAACGACAAACTCATAATGACCATACCGGCTACGGAAAGCTGATTTATAAATATCCTCTTCTTTAATCCGTAACTGGTGATATCCAGATCGAAGATCGATCTTAGAAAAATAAGAAGCTCCAGTAATCTGGTCAAATAACTCATCAATCCTTGGCAAAGGATACTTGTTCTTGACAGTCAACTGGTTAAGTTGCCGATAATCGATGCATAATCTCATCGAACCATCTTTCTTCCGAACAAACAATACAGGAGCTCCCCAAGGGGAAACACTCGGGCGAATAAAACCCTTCTCGAGTAATTCCAACAATTGCTGCTTCAATTCCCGTAATTCCGCAGGAGACATGCGATAAGGGGCTGTAGAAACAGGAGACGATCCAGGAATAAGATCAATAGAGAATGTAACTTCACGCTGAGGTGGAAGTCCTGGTAACTCCTCTGGAAATACGTCCGAAAATTCTCGGACAATAGAAATGTCCTTAATCTCGATCTGCTGTTCAGGGGATGCAAGAACAAAAGCCAGAAAAGCTTCGCATCCACGCCTCAATAACTTATCAGCACGAAGAGTCGAGATAAGAGAGATAGAACTAGGGTGTTTCACTCCCTTGAAGGATAATCTGGGGTGTCTAGAAAAAGACACGAACAAGAACTACAATGAACATTGGCCTCATACCGAGCCAACCAATCAGCTCCTAGGATTACATCGTAATCCTTCATGTCCATACAAATCAAATCAGCTGGAAAATTCTGATCGTTTACCATAACCTTACTAGAAGGATAGTAATGCTGAATTGCTGATTTAGAACCAATAGGGGTTGATATTTCTAACGGAGAACTCAACAAAGCAGGTGCCATAGCTAAAGATTTAGCAAATCTCCGTGAAATAAAAGAATGTGTTGCACCAGTATCAATTAGAACAAAAGCTGGCAAGTCGAATATAACAGGAGTACCTTCGACGAGTCCACCCTCCTCGGCGATATCTTTTTCCTTTGCATGGAGAGCCTGGAGCCTGCCTTGAGGCTTCTTGAAATTCAGAGGTTTTGCCGGGATAGCTTGTTCCGATAATAAAGGACAGTTGGGTATACGGTGTTCTTTGCTTCCACACCGCAGACATGCACCTAGCTTGCGCCAACAATCTTCCATCTTGTGACCAGGACGATCACAATATCGGCATACGCCCTTGAATGGAATCATAGAATCAGGTTTCTTGTCTTCTTGTCGCGGCATTTTGCCTTTCCACGAACCAGAACCAGAACTTGAACCAGAACTAGTAAAGGGTCTTTTCTTGCTCGGGTCAGTGCCAAATCCAGGTTTAACATTCTTGAGTGCCTTCGGTTGCTCTTTCTTGTTACCTTGACCACGAATCCTTTCAGTCATTTCCAAAGTATCTTCTAATATTTGTGCCTTTCTTACCATCTCATAATATGTAGAAATTTCCAGTGGTGCAAGTTGATTGATATAATGAAGTCGAAGACCATTGAGGAAACGCTTCGCCTTCATTCTCTCAGTCGAAATAAGATGTCTTGCATAACGAGAGAGTCGTGAAAACTGAGCCTCATATTCTGATACCGATAAACTTCGCTGTTTTAAAGCTGCGAATTCTGCTCCCTTCTTTTCTTGCACGCGGTCAGAAAAATATTTATCATTGAAATATTCCTCGAATTCCTCCCACGAGACTTGTTGATCTCCGAGAGTCGGCTTAACAGACTCCCACCAAGCACGTGCATCACGTTCCAGTTGGAAAACGGATAAAAGAACACGTTCTTGGTCAGTGCATTGCATGACCTCAAAAATTCTTGCCATCTCGTCGAGCCAATTCTCGGCTTCATCGGGATCAGTTGAACCAGCGAATCTAGGCGGGTTCATTCCTCAGAAATTCCGATATAAATCACCAGTGCCATGAGCTGCGCCATGAGGTGCCGCTCCAGCTCCAGCTCCTGCTTGAGCCAGTGCATTCAAGGCTTGCGTAAGTCCTTGAACTGTACGCTGTAAATTCCTCATCTCAGCACGATTGGCTGCCATTTCTAGTTAAGTGCCTATAAAATAGTTACTCGGATTATTTATGAGAGAAGAACTTCTTAGATGAGAAGAGAAGAACTAGATAAGAAGAACATGATTATGGTTAAATAACTTAACCCAAATTTCTATCCAATTCTCACAAGGTTGTTTTCTTAAGCCTATAACCAATAAACCTATAACATTAAAGTGAAATACCTAGGACAAATTGACCTAGGCTCTGATACCAACTAAACTGTCACGCCCCGATGCGGAATCTCGGGACGTACGGTTAGGGGCAAGCGAGCAATAATTCCGAACCATTGCAAACCATTGCACAAAAGGTTGGAAAAGATAATAATCAGAGTTTTATTGATAATAAAGTTGAGTACACTGGGTAGAACAACTACATCCAAATAATAAGCAAAATACTAGAACAATCTCTCACTAATACTAAGGGTACAAACTGACTCAATAAACCAAAACTATCTCTCGATATCACTCCAGTCCATTCCCGACAAGTTCATCACCTGGAAAGAGGGGAAAAGTAGGAGTGAGCTAAACGCGCTCAGTAGATAACCACAAACAGGTTTACGTAATTAACCATTGATTTCCAATTTATATGAAATGCAGTAAATAAAGAATGACGATACGATAAAAGAAACAATGTAAAAGATATCTTGCAAGGTCAAGAAATATAACAATTTACCAAGTAATGAACAAGTAAAGTAACAGTAGATAATTTGGCCAGCAAGTATGTTACACATGTAACCAAGTAAATACGCACGAGTCAAGTAACAAGAGTTTGTCATAGACGTAACATGTCAAGTCAAGTATTCGGGTGCAATGCCTCACCCTGTCATAAACATCCCAATGGGCTCAATATCTTTTCGGGCGCTCTCCCCAGGACCAGACCGGGCCCTTATGATGCGTTGGCATTTCATTTCAATTGGATCACCGATCCCCCGTCTAGACATAGTCAATTATGGCCAATATAATCAGATGAATTTCTGTCGGGTACAAGATGTAAAGGACGACACTTGCCTCCTTTGATTCAAGAGTATAACCACGATGAAAAACTCAAAACAAGGTAGTCGTACGGCAAACACCGGGCCGTACTCACATGAGTAACGAGTCACGGGGCCAAGAATGAACGGTTGACAGTAAGCCGTTCGAGAGAGAGAAGTAAGTTCCGAAGAACGAATATACGAACCATTCGGGTCGTATTTTAAGAAATACGGTTCAAGAGAATCCGTATTAAGCATAACGATAATATCTAATTATAAGATAATTTATGCAAAATAGTCACCGGGTTGCCAATAACAATTAAACCAACCAATTTCAGTTTAATGTCCATTGATCAATTCCGGGCTCAAATATGACCGAAGATTATCCAAGGGTAATCGGTCAATTAATCAAGTTAAAACAATAGTCATGATGTAACCGTAATTTATCACGGTAAAAATGTTCTACGGTAAAAATGTAAAGTTTACCGGATGGAGTGTCCGGCTAATTGGTCAAAGACTTGCCATAAGTCGGCCAGTAATTTTCTGGTTTACAGTAATTTACAGAAATTACCTATGGTAAAGTTGAGCTATTTACCATACTTATTCAATTTATCCAAAGTTACAAGTGAATTTCAATGATTTTCACTTTAAACAATTTATCAAAATAGATATTACAAATGACAGAAATTTACTCATGTCATTATCTGTTATTTATGTGGATTGTCAATTTTTACTAATTAACATTGTTAAATGGGTCAAATAGCAAAAAAATTAATTTTCTGGAAGTTAAATGGATGACAGTGGGCCGTTAAACCTACTGGCTGTAAAACGGTTATCATTGGGCCGTTTTATACAAGGCGGGCGGTTCTAATTGGGCCGTTTGTATAAGTCGGGCGGGCAGTTCTGAGCCGTCTAAGAGATAAAGCGGTCCGGTTGGAACCGTTAATCCCTGTAACACGGGAATAGCGAAACAGAAGCATAAATCCGGCGTTTTATGCATTTGAGTACGTAAATAAATGGAAAAGCATGGTTTCTACAAGCTAACATGATGCCCTTTCATTCCATTTATCAAATTCAAGGTTTGTGCCATGGTTACCTACCTTAACCGATGAAATAAGGAAGGATGAATGGGGAAGAAGATGAACAGTAGACTTGCAGAGCTTCTTCACAGCAGCAAGAACCCTTTTGTGTTTAAGAGATGTTTAAGGGGGCTTCCTCTACTTATAGGTTTGGAAGAGGAGTGTTTAATCCTCACACACGGTTTGGTCAGAGCCGCAAAATCCTTTGCATTGTTGACAACGTGTTTCTGCCAACCAAAACACGGTTTCACGTGTTTCTCAAGGTAAGGTTAGCCTAATCTAAGCCTAATCCAAAAGATTAAGGAATGGTTAACTAAAACCTCAATTTAATATTACTAAATGATTTTTAATGAATTGGACCCAAAAGACAAAATTACTAATCAAGACATGCTCTTTCATAATATGATTTTTATGGAATTTTATCACGAGGTTTATTGTTAATCTCCCAATCTTAAGATTAAAATAATAATTTAACCCAATGTTCAACGGTTTAGTCGATAGAGAGAGTTTCTGATTTTTACCGATGAAACTTCAGAAGACAAAGTTGCTAAGAAAAATATCCTCTATCAGATGTGATTTTTACAGATTTTTCTAAGGTAGTTGTATTTTCGTATGAATAGTGTTTTCCGCGTTTTTAAGTCAGGCTTAAATCACTGATTAAGCCATGTAAATGATTTTATTAGGGTCAAGTACAGAAGACCAAAGTGTTTACTATGGTCTTTACTAATTAACTACTATTTTTCAAAATTTTTATATGATAGTCAAAATTTTTACTATTTACTATTTACCACAGTCACTATTCAACATTTACTATTTACGAATTTTAATATTTGTACAGAAACTCGGGGTCTTACATGCCCAATGAACCGGCATCGACTTTGTCATGCCGCATACACTACACCCGCTGTCCGATCAAGGACGACGGTCTATCCGGTGGTTCCCCACCATATGAAGAGGTTCTCCCGAAGATGAAGGAGTTCCCCCGGCTCTCCGAGACGGAGGACCGAAAGCTCTGTCGGTAGAAGATCCCGATCACCCGGCACGGGTACGGCCCTGCCAAGATGGGCCCATTAGTGGCCGAATGATCACCCAGCTGAGGCGGAACTATCCCTGGTGTTACACCACCCCCTAAGGAGCTTTGGGCACGAGCCAGACCGAGCCAGCAGCACGAATCATAGAGCCGAATGCCATGTCAGCGGAAAGCCCGTATGATCAAATCAAAGCTATCTGGAGTCTCAAGAATGGCCGTACGTCAACCTGGGAGCTTCTACATGACATCTCGTCGAAGTTTCGAGGAGCATTGGCAAGATAAATGTTCACGGTGACCCCCGGAATCATCCCCGGACTCATCAAGTGGCTCTAAGCGCACGAGGAGCATTAGCCCGGCGCGCCCTAAACCGGCGCGCCCCTCACTTGATGCCCTCTATCCCGGCGCGTTGCACCCCATCCAGGGCCTGGATATTCCGGCGCGCAAAGACCCATGAAGCCCTTCCCGGTGCGCAGTTCTTCACGCCGTATGAGGCTTGGGGCTCGATCATGTATATATACATATGGCTATCCGAAAACAAAGGAGAGAGGTGCTGAGAAGCAAAAAGAGGGAGCAGACAGAAGGTTAAGAAGAGTGTCTTTCGAGAGAGGCCTTCGGAGGGGAGAGAGAGCTTTCTTGGAAGAGAAGTTTCTGTCCGAGTGTCCTTTGACGACGGTCTTCCTTTGTTCTGGTTGAAGTCCTCCGGAGCCGGAGAAGGAGAAGCGGGCCGATATCTGTTTTGAGAACAGGTGGGCGCCGGCGTCTATCTCTCTCTGCTTTTCATGAATTTTCCTCTTTCGGAATCTCCGTCTACCAACTGTAAGCAAGAGAGGGAAGGGATGGCAATGATATGAGCCGACCCCTCCCCTCCTCTGCGATTTCTTCTCTTTACTGTATTGTCCCCTGCGAATGATGAACGGCGACCGAGCAATGATGCCGGCGCCGGATTCTTAACATGTAAATGAGTGGCCCATTCCTGTTTCTGGGATGGCAATGTGTATTTGAATGTCTGGACCAGCAGGTCGAATGAGTGATTTGAAACTTCTGTCTCCTTCTCTATCTACATCGATGTGTATGTTTAAGGTCTTCCGTGCGTTTTCTCTGATCCTGGTTTCCCCGAAGCCCCGATCATGCCCCGAAGCACCGTGGGCTACAGAAACACCCCTCCCCGGGGTTTTCCCTTTCGACCGTGCTCGTGTCTGATTTAAGGGTCTCCGCATACCCTCCGTGGTCAGAGCTGCGCTTCTGCGTATGCTTCTTTCTACCGTATTGTCAAGGGACTAACTACCCCTAATTCCTCTCTTCCTGTTGCCCTGTGGCTCGCGAGGTGGGAGTCATTCTTGGGATTGCAAGATGCATCGACTTAACATTGCGCCGTAACTGTTCAAGCATATGCCTCTATGTTTGGCTCGTCTCGCCTGTGCACTGATTACCCCTCTGCATTATAGTCATGTGAACCGTTCCGAGATTCCTTTATTTCGTCTTAATCGTCCGGGGAGGGGGACATTCCCTGTTACTTCACACAGCTGCTGGGCAATCGAGAACTCTACCCCTCAATGGTAGATGTTTCCCCAAGGCCATAGCAGATAGCAATAGGGGCCTTAGCCTAACAGGCTTAGCCCCGACAATCTGAGACCCAATCGAGGCCGAGAGATGTATGCTCCTCGTAGGCCAGCCCTCGGAGCTTCACCCTCTTGGTGGTCGGTTCATCCACGGGATGAGTCATAAGCTGTGGGTTGTCCACCCCTCGCAGGCTAGCCCTCGGGGTGACGCTCCATCATCAACGACCTCATCTCTCTATCTTTCCCCTTACGGAGCCTTGGTGCCCCTCGTAGGCTAGTCCTCGGGGTATCCTATCCGATGGGGTTTGCTGGGTGCCTCCGTGTACACCGGCGGTTTAGGGGCTTGTTCCACAGGTGAGCATGACCCCGCTTCTCCCCTGCAACTCTTCAGGTTCAGGGGAGATGCTGTCCAATTTTGGACAGATTAAGATTGAATAAGCCTTAATGAAATGCTCGTTCTGGACTTAATTACCTCAGTGCTTGAGTATGAACCTCGCACTGACTTGCTCCCTCATTCCTAGAAGGCCATGGGCTCCAATTAAACAATCAATTGGCCTAAACAACTCTAAAATGTTCTATGAGAGTTTAATAAACTTGAAAAAGTTCAAAAATTAACAAAAATAGGGTTAATACGGTGCGGTCTTAACCGGCGCGCCTTAAACCGGCGCGGTACCCCCCCGCGCCGGGTTAACCCCACACTCATAATCAAATTTTTTTTCCTTGCGACTTTCCGACGCGCCCCAAACCAGCGCGCCCCATCCTCTTGCGCGCCGTTTTAGCCGGTTATGGGGCCGCGCCGTATTAGCCATTCATACTGATGTTTTATCGCACCGTATGAGTTGCCTCTCGCATGGTTGCGCCGGTTTTGAAGCATGTTGCCGTTCAAATCGCTCATTTGCCCCAAGGCAATTCTCGTCTCTCGGGGTCGATGCCAACAAGCCATAGCTGGTAATAAATTGAATAAAAGAAGGGCCTAGCGAGTCTGAGCTATATTGTTATCATATCTTCATTACCATATCCGTTAGCACTTTACTTTCGCTATCATATTTGTGCTGCCTTCTCTCTTCTCAAAAGAAGGGGTAATAAACGTGGTTGATTACCATTTGCTTCCACAATTCCGTTATCATGCCTAATATAGTCATGAACGTCGTGTGTGCATCCATGCATGCATCCTCGGGTAGATCAAATGGCATCGACAGAAAAGCCGGATTACGTCTGGTCGGAAGTCTTCGCTATGCGCGACGGTGGTCTTCGGACCTACGTCCTCCGCCACGTACCGAGGATCCATAATTCCTTGAACCATGTATCTTCTGCACAACGAACATATGCGTCCTGCATATCTTCGTCATGATCATCATGTAGCTTTTTTTTAATCCGGCTTCGACAGCCCGCTATCTCGGCAATTAATCAAAGGTGTTCCCTCCCCGTGGGGGATGTAATTAACGCCATAGTCTTTATGGTATGGCGGACTGCTGGTCCCGACCGAACCTCACATTCGCCCGACACGGGTCAGAATGAGCGCATCATAAAATTGTCACTCATGTGACTGGCACGCCCGCGTCGTCAATTAGTCAGTTAATTACCAGTTAGTTAATTGGTTGATCGACACGTGAAACAAGACATGTATCCATGTACATATGTACATACATCCATGAAATAAAGTAACAAGATGGTCGGATAAAACCCATCGCAAACAGTCTGGCACGCCCGGTGGGACCAGTGTCACCTTTCATCTCTTTGCCGAGATATTCGGGCTTCGAAGCCCTCTCAAAGGCTACTGATTATTGCCTTGTTTGACATTGCAGGCAAACCAATGACGATCAACGGGATAACTGGCGTCGACTTCGATCTTTCGATAGTCGCTGGACACGCGCAAGGGTATCTGGCGGTACCCATGGAATTCGGCAGCTTCCCCAACTTTTTGGGGTTGGCCTTCGTCGATATCCTGGAGGTCGAAGCCCCAGCGCCTGCCAAGGAAGCTGTGGAGAAAGCGGAGCCTCTGAAGGTTCCCTGCTGCAAAGACTCGTCCGAGACTTCGGCCCCGACTGCTAGCTGCCTGGTGCACCACGTCATACGTGGGACCCACCCCAATGTCATAAACAAACACCCTGGAGGATGCCAGCGTCGCCAGGTCCGCAAGAATGCTGTTGTAGTTACCGAAACTCTGTCTCAGTCTAGGAAATCTATGCTAGTCGGGGGTATGCGCGTCTTCCTCGACGGACGCACTGCACGGGTGACCCCAGACCGAGTCATCCCCAACATTCCTGTTTACAATGTCTATCAAGCTCTCGCTGGAAGGAGGGCGGAAATAGAAGAGACCGGCCACTATGGCCAAGGAAGCCCGGCACCCAGGCCGAAGAAGTTCAAACAAGTGTGGGTTCCCAAGCGAACCCGACCTGCCTACCAGCTAACACCTATCCGCCTCCGTCTTGTGAACGACGAGGTGGAAGTGAGAAGAGAAAGGGGCCTGCCCCCAAAGGAGGAAGAAGAGGTGGTTGCGGATCCTCTGCGCCACAGAAGTTTCCGGGCTGCGGCCCGTCAAGCCAATGTCCCTACTGCGGGACGAAGATTCCAACTGCCAGCCGACAGAGCTCGGCTGGCCTATATCCCTCCTGCCGGAGGTCGACAATCGCCCCCCGTCCTATATCAAGAGCGGGGTCAGGAAGAGATGACCTGCTTGGTCAGAAATTATTTCCGAGGCTTAGGCAATCCCTTACTCGGACAACAGCGACTGATGCAGACAGTCGCCATTGAGGAAGATTACTGCCCATCAATGGCAGAAGAAGGAAGTATGGAAGATAGAATGATGGTGTCGTCAGTCGACGACAATGGATATAATGACGGCTTCGAGGTCGAAGCCGATGAAGCCTTCCCCGAGCAGGAAGAAAGAAGAAGAGTTCCTGTGTTCGAAAGGCTGACCTTTCCGCAGCAAGCCAGAAGGAGGGTCTATCAACAAAGGAGAAGGATGCAGGTTTTTACCTGCAACATGGCTGGCATATCCAGCCGATATGGGGAGCTTCCTGAAGACCCCCAAGAATTGGCTCAATTGGCCGCACGGCCGGGTCCAGCTACCCGCAGAACAGAAGCAGCAAAAGAGTTTCTGATGATGGTTAGAGGGAAACAGCCTCAGGTCTATCCCCACTGGGATGACAAGGCCCCCGTCTTGACCGCTAATGTGGTGACGGCTGAAGAAGAAGACGACGTCCTCCTCGACATCCTGCCTGAGGGTACGTCCGGGGAGACAATAGAGGGTATCCCCACCACTATAGACCCATCAGTTCTGATGCTGCTACAAAAATATCAACGGGAGATAGACTCTCTGAAGAAGCAGCTGATGGAAAAAATTGAACATTCATCAGCTTCTAAACCACCCGAAGTCCAGGGTGAGTCATCTCGGGGAGCGGCTCGTCATGATGACCCTCCACCACTCTATACACTATCTCAGCCGTCAGAGCCAAGCATGGCGACAGCACAACAGTGGCCACCACAGTCTCAGCCACTGCTACCTTCGGTGTTCCCTCAGGTGCACCCAACACCCTCGCTGCTGCGTCCTCCACAGGCGACCACCCTGGTCACCCCATACTTGCAGCACACTTCTATCTAGAATCGGTTGACCCCACGGTCGTGAACCGGATGATGGTGGAGAGGATGATCGAGCTGAAGCTCGCTGAGAAAAGTGAAGGTGACTACGTCGCATTTGATACTTATCGAGTACCATACCCGCAACACCATGCGGCTAAACGACTTCCCCCGGGGGTCAACAAGCCGCCTAAGTTTGACAAATTCAACGGGAAAGGGTCCCCTAAAGAGCATATTGCATATTATATGACCGTTATGGGTGATCTGGCCACCGACGAGTCATATTTGCTGAAATTTTTCGGGTCCTCGCTGACAGGGCTCGCATTTGAATGGTACTCTAGCCTCCCGGCCGGGTCAATCAGTGATTGGCCGGATATGCAGAGAAAGTTTAGAGAAAGATTCCATGTCACAGAGAGGGAGGTCACGGTGGCCGAACTCTACTCAACAAAATAAAGGGCAGATGAGATAGCCCTTGATTACATCAAGAGGTGGAGGAACCTCGGAATGAGATGCAAGCGGTCCACGCATCAGGAGGACGCGGTGCAAATATGCAAACAAAACCTCAGGAGGGAGGTCCTGGAGAAGATGATTGGAATGGAAATACGGTCGTTCGATCGGTTGAATAATGTAGTGGCCGAAGTGGAGGCGTTCCTAGCCAAGCCTGTCCCGGCGTCAGCTGCCAGCACGACCCAGAAAGGCAAGGCTGCGGAACGGCGCCCCACACCTAAAGAAGCGAATGCGCTTGATATCAAGGCGTTCGAATAGCAGAAGGAGAAAGGCAAGAAGGCGGCTCCCCCGCAACCTGCAAAAGCTCTAGATGATAAAGAAGGTCCTTCGCTGAGGGACAAAATGAAGAAAGCTTATTCCTTTCCAAAAGACAAGACCCGAGTCCTGTTCGACTGGGTAACAGAATACAGCATGGTCACTTTGCCCGAGCCAAGGAGGCCGGAGGACCTGAAAAGAAAAGACAGTCCAAGATTCTGCTCCTACCACCAGATGTTGGGACATCCAATCGAAGACTGTTATGTTTTCAAAGACATCATCGAAGGAATGGTAAAGAAGAATGAAATAGAGCTGGGAGAGTACAAAGTAGACCCTCCTCAGCCACATGAAGCCCCTCTCAGGAGAGCAGCGGTCAACATGATCTCCCTCTACCAGGCATTACCTGAGGAGATCTCTGAAGCAAGCACACGGAGCACCTACGAAATCCATTGCTTGGAGCCCGTGAAAGAACGATAGGGGTGGCAGCAGATCCCTGTGAAGCACAAGAAGAAGAGGGCACTCCGCCCAAGAGAGGGGGCACATATCCGTGGCATTACACCCCGGCCTGCTCCGCCAGTGGTAGCACCTGTATGGGTCACTCCACCTACAGCTGTCAGAATACATACACCTAACAGGTGGAGACAGACTCCGCTGCCAGTAATCAAGGAAACCAATCCTGGAGTCCTTCGACTGCAGCACCTGATTGAAGGGCTAGAGGAATATGTGCAGCCCGAATTGAAACCTTTGCTGGTACGGGACCACGTCCCATGGCAAGAACTAGAACAACTCTCGCTCAAACAGGTGGAGGAAGCCGAAACAGCACCCCCTGAAGAAGGCAGCCTGTTCTGGGGGCAGGCACCCGCAGAAACCAAAAAGAAGAGAAAGCAAAAGAAGAAGAAAAGAAAGGCCGCTGGGGCCAATAAAACACAGGTTGTCTCCTGCAATACCCTGTCAGCACTCTTCAACCTACCCGGAGAAGAGGAAGAAGAAGAAATTTGCTTCACACCCCATGCTGGGGGAGGCAAAGCCGAGGCCGCAACTGCTGCGCAAGCCACTCGATCGGGCCGAAGATGGGGGCGCCAGCCAGCACCCAATCACAACATCATGTTCAGAGGGGAGCAACCCTACAAGACACCTCCGCCGGAGGTTAAGGGAGTCCAAATCCCTCCTCCGTCGGGCCTATAGGCAGTCCCTTCATTCCTTGAATTTATGAAGATGTCAAAAGGGAAGCATCCCTGCCAAGATGCTAACCCTACACCCGGGGCCATTCACCCGCAGCCAGTGCAATCTACTGAGGATGTGAATGCAGATGGAGCTGGCCCTAGCCGGTGCCAGTCAAGAGGGTGCCGGGTCCGAGGAAGAGGAAGCAGGTCCGTCTGGACCCACAAATCAAAACCTCCCCAAGCCCAGATGGGCTGAAGAGATGAAGCTCTCCAATGTCCGGGCTGGGAGCCGAATAATGAAGTTGCTCAAAAAGCTCCCCGCTCGATTTACGATCTGGGAAATTCTCTCTTTGAGTGAAGAAACTCGACAGGCGATCAGCACTGCTCTGCAGACGCCTGCTCATTTTGAAGCCTGCATAGCTGAGGCTATACCAGAAGCCAGTATGACCTTCTCCCCCAGAAGACATGCTACTACCTACTGCCAGCCACAACAGGCCGCTATATATGAAAGGGCACCTAAGTGGAAGAGAACTGAACCGGATCCTGGTCGATCCTGGTGCCGCAGTCAACATCCTGCCATACAGAATATACGAGAGGTACCACTTTAATGTGCATCTCGAGAAAGTCGGCGATATGCGTATCGCTGGCTTCAACCAAAAATGTGAAGTATCTATGGGAGTGGCAGAGTTCATGTTGACCCTGGCAGATTTCACTACAACGGTACAGTTTCATGTCATTGACTCTCGCACCTCTTACAAAGCGCTGCTCGGCCGCCCATGGCTGCATGAAAATATGGTGGTGCCCTCCACGCTCCACCAATGCATCAAATACAGCCTCCAGGGGAAGGAGGAGAGGATATTCGCTGATATCCACCCATTCGAGGTGTTTGAATGTCACTTGGCGGACGCCAACCTATATACGGGGTCTCCCCGGAAGGTTTCTGAAGCTGAGGCCCCCGTAGGGGCGTCGAAGAATAGATCGGGTGACGGTTGGTATCCACCACCGCCGCGCGGATATGTCAAGCCGAAGGTGGTCTCCCATATCACAGCTTCTGGAGATGTCGGCAGGGTGACACCCCCAGCATTATACCCCAAAGCTAAGGAAGTGCAGGTCGATCGACAGTACGACCGCATCGGAGTCCCGGCCGGCCTCACCAAGCCAGTCTCCGACCTCAACGACCCCACTGTCGAACCTTTCAAAGCTTGGGAGGTGACACAGGAAGACGGGCCCAACAACTTGTTCTATACAGCTGAGGAGCATCCCACTCAGGAAGACACAGACTGCAGCCTCCCTGAAGATCTAGCCAACCCACGGGTTCCTGTTCAAGGCCTGGCATTTACAACTGATCGAATGGCCAGGATGTTTCAGAAGCAACACATTCCTCCCGATCAGTCTCAAAAGCGCAAAGAAGCTTTCCAGAAGATGTGGCATCCTACAAATCTGGATAAGGAAATGGGACGTGTCTCTCAACATCCAGGGTTGGGCTTCACCCTGGAAGAATATTATTACAGTGGGTGGTACGAGGTGGATACTATCTCCGCCTTATACCCTGCTGAAGATAGCCCTCTAGGAGCAACCTTTGATGAGTATCCGGCGGAAGCCGAATATCTTGAACTGGCTCAATCCGGAAATCAAGAAGTAGAAACCTCGGCCCCTTGCTGATGCTGGGAGCAGGTTCACCCTAAAGAAGCGGCCCTTCAAGCCGAATTTGATACGGCTAGCAGCAGCGAAGCCGAAGATAGTTAAGAAGTAGGAGTCTCTCCCTCCACAGGGGTCCTACTAATGACAACTTCAACACCCTTTCTGCCAATCAGGGAAGCCTTGGTCAACTCCAATCAAGGGGAGCCAGCTACCAAGAAAGAAAAAGCCACTTCTGCGGAAGATACAACTATCCCAGAAGGCGAGACTTTCTCAGCTTCTGCTATAAAACCAGTATGCTGTCTGAGTCCAGCTATAAATAGCTACCAGTCCGTTATGGCTGCAACCTCATCCACAAACACCAAGGCTGCTCTCTCATCCTTGGAAGCTGCGACGGCAATGGATTTGCTAATAGAACAATCCACCCAGCCGCTAGCACAAGAAATCAAGAAACCTCAAGAAGCTCTGGTGGTGTTTGACGAGGAAGTCGAAGTACTCGACCCTCAAGATGGTATTCCAGACTTCGTTGACCTCCAACCGACACCTCCGGAGATAGAAGACGGAGGCCAGGCCACAGTCGATGAACTAATAGAAGTCAACTTGGGAAATGAGGAGGACCCTAGGCCCACCTTCCTCAGCGCCCAACTATCCCCAGAAGAACGGGAGTTGTACATCCAGCTGCTGCTAGAGTACCGGGATTGCTTCGCCTGGACTTACAAAGAGATGCCAGGTCTAAGCCCCACTGTCTCACAACATGAGCTAGCAATCAGCCCTGAGGCCGAGCCAGTGAAGCAACCACCGCGGCGCATGAGGCCAGAGCTCATCACCCAAATTTGTGCTGAAGTCGACAAGCTCATTGACGTGGGATTTGTTGAAGAAAATCAGTACACCACGTGGCTGGCAAATATCGTCCTCGTGAAAAAGAAGAATGGACAGATCCGGATATGTGTCGACTTCCGGGATCTAAATAAAGCCTGCTCCAAAGATGACTTCCTGGTGCCGATAACCGAGGTCATGATTGATGCTAAAACTGGCCATGAGGCCCTATCATTCATGGACGGGTCTTCCAGCTACAATCAGATCTGGATTGCGGAGCATGACCGAGTCCATACTGCTTTCCGAACTCCTAAAGGCATCTATCATTACAAGAGAATGCCGTTCGGACTAAAGAATGCTGGTGCAACCTATCAGCGCGCGATGACCAAAATCTTTGATGAACTGCTCTACCACAAAGTCGAGTGCTACATAGATGACCTGGTGGTCAAAACCAGAAGAAAAGAAGATCACCTGCAAGACCTCCGGATTATTTTTCAGAGGCTGAGGCAGCATGAGCTAAAAATGAACCCTATGAAATGTGTGTTCGGAGTGTCGAGCGGAAAATTCTTGGGCTTCATCGTCCGATATCGGGGAATCGAGATAGACCCCGCAAAGATCAAGGCGATTCAGGAGTTACCTCCACCTAGGAACATCTCCGAGCTGAGATCACTACAGGGCCGCTTGGCTTATATCCGGCGGTTCATTTCCAATTTGTCAGGGCGATGCCAGCCTTTTCACAAGTTGATGATGAAAGATGTCCCTTTTATTGGGATGAAGATTGCCAGACAGTCTTTGACAAGCTAAAAGACTATCTGAAGACTCCTCCAGTATTGGGCGCACCGGTGAAAGGACGACCGTTGATACTGTATATAGCAGCTACACACAATTCTCTGGGGGCAATGCTAGCCCAGAATAATGAAGAAGGGAAAGAACAAGCCCTCTATTACCTCAGTCGGAGACTGGTCAGAACTGAAGAGAAATATACTTATATTGAGAAGATCTGTCTGGCGCTGGTCTTCGCAGTTAAAAAGCTCCGACACTATATGTTGTCGCATGAAATCAGCTTGGTATCCAAAGAGGATCCCCTGAAGTACATTATGTCTCAACCGGCACTCAAAGGCCGCCTGGGAAAATGGGCGGTAATCCTTATAGAGTTTGATATCTCCTATGTGCCGCGCAAGGCCGTCAAGGGCCAAGCTATTGCAGACTTCTTCGCTGAGCACCCAGTGCCCGGGGATTGCCCGTTGGAGCCGGAGCTTCCTGAAGATGAAACCTTAGAAGTCGTGCAAGTACAGCCCTCCTTATGGCAACTATACTTTGATGGCGCTTCCAGAATTGACACCTCTACCACCGGGTCAGCCAGGGTCAGAGCAGGAGCAGGCATAGTCCTGAAATCCCCAGAAGGAGAAGTGGTGCATACATCCTGTTCCATAAACAAGCAATGCACAAACAATGAAGCGGAATATGAAGCCCTGATAATCGGGTTGCAAATTGCTCTGTCCATGGGAATTCAGATGCTGGAAGCATTCAGAGACTCCCTGCTAGTTATAAAACAGCTAGAAGGAGAGTTCGATGTACGAAAGCAAGAGCTCCTCCCCTATCACCAGTTGGCAACTCGCCTGATGTCAAAATTTTACTTCATCAGCATTAAGCACATCAATCGAGGCCGGAATGCTCAGGCAGACGCCCTCGCTAAGCTGGCCAGTTCACTGGCGGTCCCGCCAGACACAAGCCTGAATATAACAGTGATCAACCGCCGACAGGTCCCCAGCGTGACAGAGGTCCTGGCCGACGAACAAGAGATGGAAGTAGCAGTCATCGAAGGGGTTCAGCAGCCCGATTGACGAGAGTATCTCCTACGCTGGTTTCAACACCAGCAACTTCCAAAAGAAAAGGAACAGAGAATGAAGCTCCTGAGGATCAAGGATTCTTACGAGATGAGAAACGGGACCTTGTTCCGAATTATGGCAGATGCCCGAAGGAAAGTCCTACTCCGTTGCTTGTCTTCAGCAGAAGCAGGACAAGTGATGCAGGAGGTCCATGCAGGATCAGCTGGAGCACACCAGGCTGGCCCGAAAATGAAAATTGAGATAAAGAAACTGGGTTACTATTGGCCCACTATATTTGACGATTGCTGCAGGTTTGCCAAAGCTTGTCAGAAGTGTCAAGAACATGCTAATGTGGCAAGGAGACCTCCAGTGCCATTGCATCCCACCCTACCAAGCTGGCCGTTTGCTCAGTGGGGCACGGACGTAGTAGGGCCGCTACCAGCATCTTCATCAGGGTGCAGATACATCTTAGCAGCTACGGACTACTTCTCCAGATGGGCGGAGGCAGTAGCACTAAGAGATGTGACGGGAGAACTAGTTGCAAGATTCTTCCGGCAGAATGTAATATTTCGGTTCGGGATCCCCAGCCGAATCATCTCTGATAATGGCAGTCACTTTAGGAACCAGAAGGTTTATCGGCTGGCCGACAAATACAAAATCGACTGGAGGACATCGTCCCCCTACAACCCTCAAGCCAATGGACTTGCAGAAGCCTTTAACAAGACTTTATGCACATTGCTGGCAAAGACTGTCAAGTCTAATAAAAAAGATTGGGAAGAAAAGATGTACGAAGCACTTTGGGCCTATCGTACTGTCTACAAGACCCCAACCGGCTGTTCACCCTTCTCCCTTGTCTACGGGTCAGAAGCTGTGGTGCCAATTGAACTTGAAGTTCCTTCATTACGAGTTGCCATCCAGCACGGACTAGTCAATGGTGAGCAGACCAATGCAGAAAGAAGATTGGAAGAGCTCGCTGAGCTCGAAGGAAAACGCCTCCGGGCGCAGCAAAACATCCAACTCTACCAAGCTCGCATGGCCCGTGCTTTTGACAAGCTAGTCAAGGGTCGAGAATTCAAGAAAGGAGACCTGGTAATGGTCAAAAGAAAAGAAGTGATGGCCTCCAACCCCAAAGGGAAGCTGGTCGAAAACTGGGTCGGGCCGTATATCGTCCGCCGAGTACATGAAGGGGGTGCCTACGTCCTTGTAGACCACAAAGGAGTCATTCAGTTCTCTCCCCTCAACGGAAAACACATTAAGCTATATCATGCAGCGCAGCCGACATGTCCCGAGTGATCGGTCGGAGCTACCTCTCCTTGGTTTAAGGGCACTCCGCCCTAACCGAGCTACTTTTCCTTGGTTTAATGGCACTCCGCCCTAACCGAGCTACTCTTCTCCTCAGTTTAGTGGCACTCTGCCCTAACCGAGCTACCCTCTCCTTGGTTTAGTGGTACTCCGCTCTAACCAAGCTACATTTTCCTTGGTTTAGGGGCACTCCGTCCTAACCGAGCTACTCTTCTCCTCGGTTTAGTGGCACTCCGTCCTAACCGAGCTACCCTCTCCTTGGTTTAGTGGTACTCCACCCTAACCATGCTACCTTTTCCTTGGTTTAGCGGCACTCCGCCCTGACCGAGCTACCTCCCCTTGGTTTAGTGGCATTCCGCCCTGATCGAGCTACCCTTACCTTGGTTTAGTGGCATTTCGCCCTAATCGAGCTACTTTTCCTTGGTTAGTGGCACTCTGCCCTAACCGAGCTACCCTCTCCTTGGTTTAGTGGCACTCTGCCCTAACCAGGCTACCTTTTCCTTAGTTTAGTGGCACTCTGCCTTAACTGAGCTACCTCTCCTTGGTTTAAGGGCACTCCGCCCTAACCGAGCTACTTTTCCTTGGTTAGTGGCACTCCGCCGTAACCAAGCTACCTTTTCCTTGGTTTAGTGGCACTCCGTCCTGACCGAGCTACCTCTCCTTGGTCCAGTGGCATTTCGCCCTGATCGAGCTACCTTTTCCTTGGTCTAGTGGCATTCTGCCCTGATCAAGCTTCCAAAGGATACGTCGCACCGCCATTACGAGCCTTACGTTCAGATTGGTACGAAAGCCCTTCCTTGCGTTAGCATTATCCCCCACTAACGAATAAAACCCGTGTCGGCTGAAGACTTTGCGCCCTAGCTGGCATTCTCACACTGTTGCTACTACGAGCCATCTACTGTCGACCAGGAGTCGAACATCACGCTTCGATCTGCCACCCTATACATATCAAAGAAAAAAAAAGAAGAAAGAAAAGAAAATGGGGTTAAAAAATAGAGATACCCCGCCAGACTTGCTCCTATACTAGGGCAAGTGCAAAAATGGCTATAACCCAGCTGTGGCGAAAATCCGAAAGGGCGCCGTAGGTAAAATCAGGTACCCCACCACGTGAAAACCCGAAAGGGCACGTGGGCAAAAGTAAGAGGGGGCTGGCTTCGGTGAAAACCTGAAAGGGTGCTTAAGTCAGTAAAGTGATAATTTCTAAATTCCTTTTCTGTTCGCCACCTGATAAAACTCCACAAGGGACAACCCTCAAAAGTCCCACCGGAAATCCTTGAATAAACCCATGTTCGGCCCTCGTCATCATCGTAGAGATCGGGCGATCTCTACCCTTCACTTGGACCTTACGTCCCTGTTGATAATCCCGTCTTTGCTTCGGCATGTGACCCATGTTGATGAATAAACCCATGGTCGACCCTCGTCATCATCGGCGAGATCGGTCTATCTCTACCCTTAACTTGGACTTTCTGTCCCCGTTAATAACCCTACCTTTGCCTCGGCATGTGGCCCATGCCGATGAATAAACCCACGTTCGACCCTCGTCATCATCGGCGAGACCGGTCGATCTTTACCCTTAGCTCGGATCTTACATCCTTGTTAATAGACCGTATCCTTGGCTTCAATATCTAACCAGTGTCGACAGACCGAAGTAGGGTCCAATCCTTGTCATCATCGACAAGGCTAGTCAATATTTTCGCGGTCCAATTCTTCTGCATCCCGAATTCAAGAAAAAAAGAAAGAAAGAAAAGAAAATGGGGTTAAAAATAGAGATACCCCGCCAGACTTGTTCCTATATCAGGACAAGTGCAAAAATGGCTATAACCCAGCTATGGTGAAAACCCGAAAGGGCGTCGCAGGTAAAATCGGGTGCCCCACCGCATGAAAACCCGAAAGGGCGCGCGGGCAAAAGCAAGAGAGGGCTGGTCTCGGTGAAAACCCGAAAGGGCGCTTAGGTAAGTAATGTGAATAAAAAATTGAATGATGAATAGTGATGATTCATTCTCTGTCTAGAAGACCCCTTACGAGGTCGACGGGGAATTTTCATCCGATATCCCACCTACATACATCTATTGTCTCCCCTTTCGACCCTTGTCACCATCGGCAAGATCGGTCGCTACCCTTCCTGGTTTTTATCACCATCGGCAAGACCGTCTACCCTTTTCGACCCTTGTCACAATCGGCAAGATCGGTCGCTACCCTATCCGGTTTTTGTCACCATCGGCAAGACCGTCTACCCTTTCCGACCCTTGTCACCATCGGCAAGATCGGTCGCTACCCTATCCGGTTTTTGTCACCATCGGTAAGACCGTCTACCCTTTTCGACCCTTGTCACCATCGGCAAGATCGGTCGCTACCCTATCCGGTTTTTGTCACCATCGGCAAGACCGTCTACCCTTTTCGACCCTTGTCACCATCGGCAAGATCGGTCGCTACCCTATCCGGTTTTTGTCACCATCGGCAAGACCGTCTACCCTTTTCGACCCTTGTCACCATCGGCAAGATCGGTCGCTACCCTATCCGGTTTTGTCACCATCGGCAAGACAGTCTACCCTTTTCGACCCTTGTCACCATCGGTAAGACCGGTCACTACCCTTTTTGGTTTTTGTCACCATCGGCAAGACCGTCTACCCTTTTGGACCCTTGTCACCATCGGCAAGATCAGTCTCTACCCTATCCAGTTTTGTCACCATCGGCAAGACCGTCTACCCTTTTCGACCCTTGTCACCATCGGCAAGATCGGTCGCTACCCTTTTCGATTTTTGTCACCATCGGCAAGACCGTCTACCCTTTTGGACCCTTGTCACCATCGGCAAGACCGGTCACTACCCTACCCGATTTTTGTCACCATCGGCAATACCGTCTACCCTTTTCGACCCTTGTCACCATCGGCAAGCTCGGTCGCTACCCTTTCTGGTTTTTGTCACCATCGGCAATACCGTCTACCCTTTTCGACCCTTGTCACCATCGGCAAGCTCGGTCGCTACCCTTTTCGACCCTTGTCACCATCGGCAAGACCGGTCACTACCCTACCCAGTTTTTGTCACCATCGGCAAGACCGTCTACCCTTTTAGACCCTTGTCACCATCGGCAAGATCGGTCGCTACCCTATCCGGTTTTGTCACCATCGGCAAGACCATCTACCCTTTTGGACCCTTGTCACCATCGGCAAGATCGGTCGCTACCCTATCCGGTTTTGTCACCATCGGTAAGATCGTCTACCCTTTTCGACCCTTGTCACCATCGGCAAGATCGGTCGCTACCCTTCCCGGTTTTTGTCACCATCGGCAATACCGTCTACCCTTTTCGACCCTTGTCACCATCGGCAAGCTCGGTCGCTACCCTTTCCAGTTTTTGTCACCATCGGCAATACCCTCTACCCTTTTCGACCCTTGTCACCATCGGCAAGCTCGGTCGCTACCCTTTTCGATTTTTGTCACCATCGGCAAGACCGTCTACCCTTTTCGACCCTTGTCACCATCGGCAAGACCGGTCGCTACCCTTTTCGATTTTTGTCACCATCGGCAAGACCGTCTACCCTTTTCGACCCTTGTCATCAGGCAAGATCGGTCGCTACCCTATCCCGTTCTTGCCATCCTCGGCAGGACCGCTTACCCGTCAGTTTGGATATACCCTTTCGAGCCCACCGGACTCTCGGCTGGCATAGGCCATTGTTAGTCTCGAGAAAAGTCACGGCGCGGTGGAGCGAACACCTCACCCCTTTGCTGAAGGCGTGAGCGCTCTCCTGCCCTAGTGACTCATACGCTCGGATTAGAAACAACGAGCGAATGGAAGAGAAAAGAGTAGTGACAAGATGGAGTCTTCATTCAAAAAGCACAATGGAGATTTTCCATTAATATGAAGTAAAAGGTACATGTTACACGGGCCATCCCCCAGAGTACATGAAGTGCGTCAAAAAGGGAGCAAATAAAAAAAAAGAGACTACGGCAGAGGGCGTCGGAAGATGTCCTCCAGCGCAGGAATACCCAGGGAAGGATGGCGGGTCAGTTCTTGCAATCGGAACTCGGTGGCCTCCAGCTCAGATAGCTTCTCCTCGAGGGAAGCAGCTTGTCCCTCGGCCATCTCTGCATCCTCCGCCTTCTGGACTCCCAGGCGATCTACTTCTTCAAGTTCAGCCTCTACCCTTGAAAGTTCGGCCTGCAATGCCGCCACCCGGGCCGTCAGGAAGCTTCGGCGTTGTAAAGAGGCCTTGGCTTCATCCCTCATCCTCGCCGCAGTCTCTTGCATAGAAATGAGAGCCGCCCGGCTTTCAGCACGCTCCAATGATATGGCTGCCAGCTGGTCAGCTGCTTCCCGGCCTAGAAATTCCCTCCTGTTTACATACTTCAGGAGCAGGATCACCCGTGGAGTCCAGTCGTCCATGGGACAACCAAAGGCCAACAGCGAGCGGGATAGATGCTCTATCAAGCCCCTCAGCTGACATAAGTTAAATCCCTGCTGGCCGTTACGGTCTGCTGGAGGGTCCCCAGAAACTGCCACACAAAGTCACTTGAAGATTGAAGACCAAGTGGCGACGTCTCGGGCAGTTCAAATTCCACTCTGCTATCCACGGTAGCCCAGATATCATCGGCCGTCCCGGAAGATGACGATGGCATGAGCTGCAGTCCACTGCTGTGAGGAACAAGCGTGCTGGCAGATACGGTGGCCGGAGCCTCGACAACAACAATCTCTTTTCTGTCCCCTGGGATGGAGGTGCAACAGAAACATCGAGAGCCGAAGACATCTGCTCTTCAATGATCTCTCCGGCTTCTATTTCAGGAGACCATCCTTTTCCAGAGTTGATTGCTGTGTAGCCTCCATTGGCTGAGAATCCCCGGCTGCCGCCGAACTACCAACTTCCACAAGTGCTCCGGGTCCGACTGGAACCATTGCCGCTGCATAGTCCTTGGGTATCGCAATGCGATAGGCCGCAGGACGGACGGAGAGTTGCATGGCCCGTTCCCAGAGCCGGGAGTGGTATCTGCACCGTCATGGTTGGCAGTGCCACCTCAGCCTGCATCAGAAATATATATACATTAAAAACGAGGCTGGAGGGAAGATAAAGAAGAACAACAAACACCGACCCTGGGCAGGTCCTTACCTCAGCGGGTACTAAGCTCAAATCTTTAGGAGCAGCTCCCCCGGCACCGGCCTCTTCACTCTCAAGAGATAATGACGGCTCGGGACCGCCCCACGACAACCGGGCCGGGCTGAAAGTCAGATAATCACTTTCATAGGCTGAGGACGCCCCGGCGTCATCGGTCTCGAGATCAATCAGTGAGAGCTCCTCGTCACTGGAGCCGCCACCATAATCTACCTGCTCAGAGGAAGAGGACCCCTCTGCTCTCTCAGGACGCTCCGCCGTCGGAGCAGGAGCCTCGCCAGCAGGAGCATCACCCTCGGCGGGAGCTTCCCCGGTGCTCTCCGCGCCAGGGGCAACAATAGATGATACCTCAAGAGCAGGTCCGCCCTGCCCCGAGGGGATCGCCTCCTCTATACCCTCCGAGCCCGGAAGCAATGACGGTTGTATATCAACTGCAATTTACGGCAAGAAGGGGTCAAGCTAGCTAAAGACATAAAGATTTGCGGTGCTATCACGATTAAACTATAGATTACCTTCCATCTCCTGCCTGGGTGTTGGAGAGGGCAGATCCCTTTCGACGGGAGCAGTAGGGACTCCCTCTGCCCCGTCCCTAGCCGCTACATCTACCGTCGCCTCCAGCCCGACGACCGCGGCGACTGTGTCAGCAACCGTCATCATGGGCTAGCCGAGGCAATCAAAACAAGCTAATGCACTTCGAAGAGAAAAGGAGCCTACCTTCAGCCTCTAGCCCTTGTGTGCGGGAAGCTTCAAACTCTTCAAAAGATACAACCGAAGGAAGGACGGTTGCCGACTCCTTCTCTGCAGCTTTCTTTCGGCGTGCCCGTGTCACCCGAGTCACCGCCGCTTTCGCCTTCCCGACGGCCTCTCTCAGCTGGGACCGAGTCCTCTTCCTCGAATCCCCAGGAGGCAGTGGCGTCGTGGTCGGAGCAGGCTCAGGAACTTCAAAATATGTCGGCTTTTGGGCCTTTATGATCAGTTCCCTAAAGTGCCGGGTCTCCTCCGAAGTCGGTCGGACTGCACATGCACAAAGGTGAGAATGACACACCACAATGAAAAGAAGAAGTTGGCCAAAAGGCCTGAAAGAAGAAATGAAACATACTTGCCGGTCCCGTATAAAAGGGGAAGAGAGGCCAATAAAATAGCGATGGCGTTTTGTCCCTCGAAGCCGCCTCGCGAATAAGCCAGCATAGATCTCCAATCTTTTCGCTCGGTTTGGCCAGCAGTGCCAGGTCCTCATGACCACGAGAGGATAGGAGATAATACAGGCTCAGATGGTCCAGCCCCCACCTGTCTGCATATTTGAATGAAATCTGTAGAGGATGGTCCAGGATGGCTTCACTCGGACCACCCACCGACAGGCCATGCGACCGAAGGAGTGCAAATAGCCAGGGAGTGTTGTCGTACAAGGCATCCCGCCTGTCCTCCTTGCGAATGAAAGTCCGATAGGGATACAACCTATCCACCTCGGGACGCCAGTCGGCCACAGCCGCGATGGGCTCCTCTACCGGTAAAGGGAGTTGCTGGAGAATCACCCTCTCACTGCTGACCCGGCATAAACCCCGAAGGGTCTTCACATCATCATCCTTGTTGATCGGGGGCAGCTTCGGTTCAACTTTCGTCTTGCGGCTTTTCACAATCTTGCGGGCCTCCATGTAGGCCTTCACTTCTGTATTGGTCCAAGACTTCAACTTCTTCAGATAAGAGGCTTCAATGTCAAGAACCGGCTCCGGCTGGGAAGCTAAAAACCTGTGCTCCGCCACAGCCCAGCACTCTCTCCGGGAGTTCCTGTAAAATCCCGTCCGCGCATTCCACCACTTGACGTACTCAGGCGTGACGCGAGGGAAGCGCGCAGGGGCGGGCACCCGAAAAGAAACGTCTTCATGACGGTGGAAAAAGTCCCACCATATTCGGGCATCATCATTTGAAACTTGCCCGGCCCTATGCCTGTTGGGCAATGCAAATTGCGAAGAGGAATGTGGAATCTGCTGGTCGTAGCCAAAGTTCCAGCTGAAGGGGAACGGGTAATACGGCTCCAACCACAGAATGCCGCTCTTGCGAAATACAAGGACACTAGGCCTGATGGCCAGTGCCCAATCAATCAACTCCGGCTCCAGAATAGGCTTGGTATATTTGGCCTTGGAAATCGGATGGATGTACTCCTCAGTCTCAAACAGCTTGCACTGCCTCGTCCTGTTCGTCAGCGGGCTCGAATGGGCAGCTAAGCTCCAGAAATGAAGAACCCCAGGTGAATCCATGGGAATGCAGGCCAATTTACCCCGAATGGCATAGAGTTGCTCCGCAAGTAAAGATGGCTCAGCACTCGCAAACTCTATCATACGCGGAACCAGAGGAACCGCTTGTAATGCCCGAGGAGCTGCCTCCGGAAATAGGGTACAGACCCAAGCATTAAAGAAATGTAACGGACCAACCGTCCGAAGGCTTCTGGGGAGACGCGTCTTGTGCAAGTCTCCCAACATCTTGTAAATGAGGCACAAAGCCACTGGGCAAAGGGATAGCTTGATGCCCCAAGCCATAAGACAGGCCGGGTAAATGGCCTCCGCCCTAATCACGCTCTCGTCACCTTGAGGAAGAGCGAACGAACAAAGCCAATAAACCAGATATGCAGCACAGTGAGTGACTGCATCAACACCAGTAGGGTTCGGGTTTTCTCCCTGCCCTCCTTTCGAAGAAGATGATGAAGCGGCCTGACGTCGCACCCACTTCTTCCGCTTCTGGGCCATGGGCGCTATTGGAGGAAAATCTTCATACTTATTCTTCCCCTGGAAGAAATATTGAAGCCAGGCGCCCATCCGCACTCTTCGCTTCTCGCCCGGCTTCCGAGCTTCCCTCGTGTCGTGCGATGAATGAAAGAGGGTGCGATACGCCTTCATCAGATACCGATAGGCGTAGCCCGCCAAATACCGACCGTCACCGTCGATCTGGTCTTTCAACCAGTCAGGCCAGCAGACTTCTTCATACGGCTTCCCGTCAATGGGTAGGCCGCTGAGCTGCGATAGACTCCACAAGTCTAAAGAGGTCTCCCCCTCTGAAGTGTAGAAAGTGTTATATTCGGGGCAAAATACCTCGATCATTCCACAACACAAGCCCCGTGAGATTGGGTACCGGTACCTTGAAGCGTACACGCTGTGATATACGCTGGCCCTGGTCAGAAGAGGAGCGTAATGCTGCAGCACGTAGTCTGTGAACTCTACTGCTTCGGGTCTGAATGCATGAGCGTCTGTAACTTTCAGTTAGCAAACCACCCCACCGATATCTGGTGCTTGAAGCGAACCGCCAAGCAATCCAGTAAGAACGATTCGTCTCTATATCCCCATCTCAACGGGGCAAGGAATAGACCAAAGATCGGTTTCTCCCGATCCACTCTGCCCGCGGAGTCATTCCACCGAGCGGGTACGAACTCGGGAGCTCTAGTCAGCAACCCGTCTGTCGGAGCCACGTCTTGCAGCCCCAGCACAGCGCTCCATTTCCTGACCTCCCCGGGGAGATAGATGGGTCTTCCCCGCATCACACATTCGGCCAGGCTGTCTCTCTCCACCAGCAAGGCCTGCTCGACCTTCCGAACGGCGAACACATCCCTCTTCCCCTGAAGGTTGAAGCGTTGAAGAAGGGACATTAGGTGCTTGTCCTTGGGATAATCCCTCCTAGTCACGCCCTCTCTGTTATAATGAAAGGAGTCACCCCCAAGGATAAGGAGACGACTGGTGTCCACAGTGTCTGTCTCTGAATCCGAAGACTCCGCAACTATGGCCACCCGGCCGTGCCCCCAGTCGAGGGAATTGACGTTCTCCCATGTCACTACGGCACGAGAAGAAGAGCTGGATGCCATGATAGCTGCAAAAAGAGGCATACCAAACAAAAGTAAAGTCAGAAAATGGCTAATCAAAGGCGAACTTCTGACAAAATTTCGGCAGAGTCTCCCCAGCACAGGGAATTGCCGAAGAAAAGCGGGAACGCGTCCACTGAGGAACGGTCCCTAAAAGGCAGCCATCGGCATTACACCGAGGCCAGAGGAACACCCGGGGGAACAGCTCCGAGGGCAAGCCCTGCTAGAAGCCTCCCGGGGTCCAAAGAATGGGTTTCGAAACCCAAATTGACAGCACCTCCACTCACCCGAAGGAAGAAATCGCCGCTCTCGGCGCCAAAGGGAGAGAAGAAAGGGAAGAGAGAGGAAGAGTTGGTGCGAATGAAGGGCAATGAAGAAAAAACAAAGAGGAGAGAAGATAAATAGGGGGAGTCCCCCGTCGCTAAACCAGCGCGCTATTTAGCGCGCCGGATTAACAATCCTTTAAGCGAAAGGCGCGCCGGTAAAAGGCGCGCCGGGTTAAAGCATGAACGTTAACGGCCACGGCGGATTAAAAGCCCAAGGGTCATAGGTCGCGCCGTATTAACATCTAAACGGTGTCGGGTTAACGCCCGTGCCGAATTAAGGGCCATCCCAGGCGCCCGCCAATCAAAGAAGAGGTCAGTCCAGATGAAATTCATCCGTCGGCCTTGCTGCACTCGAGCCTTGCTCGCAACACCCACGTCTGGGGGGCATTTGTTGGCACTCAAAATATGATCGTCGGTGACCAAGCCATAAGGACGAATGACTCGGCCCACCAAAGTACGGAAGCCGATAAAGATCAACATATTGAAAACTTCTCAAGCTACCAGAGCCTCGAGTCACTCCATGTGGACACGGGGACTTCACCTCAGGAGAGCCGAGACAAACTCGTCAACCAACCGGCAGTGCGACCAAGCCTGCCCAATGAACGGCATCGACTTTGTCATGCCGCATACACTACACCCGTTGTCTGATCAAGGACGACGGTCTATCCGGTGGTTCCCCACCATATGAAGAGGTTCTCCCAAAGATGAAGGAGTTCCCCCGGCTCTCCGAGACGGAGGACCGAAAGCTCTGTCGGCAGAAGATCCCGATCACCCGGCACGGGTACAGCCCTGCCAAGATGGGCCCATTAGTGGCCGAATGATCACCCAGCTCAGGCGGAACTATCCCTGGTGTTACACCACCCCCTAAGGAGCTTTGGGCATGAGCCAGACCGAGCCAGCAGCACGAATCATAGAGCTGAATACCGTGTCAGCGGAAAGCCTGTATGATCAAATCAAAGCTATCTGGAGTCTCGAGAATGGCCATACGTCAACCTGGGAGCTTCTACAAGACATCTCGTCAAAGTTTCGAGGAGCATTGGCAAGATAAATGTTCACGGTGACCCCCGGAATCATCCCCGGACTCATCAAGTGGCTCGAAGCGCACGAGGAGCATTAACCCGGCGCGCCCTAAACCGGCGCGCCCCTCACTTGATGCCCTCTATCCCGGCGCGCTGTACCCCATCCAGGGCCTGGCTATTCCAACGCGCAAAGACCCATGAAGCCCTTCCCGGCGTGCAGTTCTTCACGCCGTATGAGGCTTGGGGCTCGATCATGTATATATACATATGGCTATCCGAAAACAAAGGAGAGAGGAGCTGAGAAGCAGAAAGAGGGAGCAGACAGAAGGTTAAGAAGAGTGTCTTTCGATAGAGGCCTTCGGAGGGGAGAGAGAGCTTTCTTGGAAGAGAAGTTTCTGTCCGAGCGTCCTTCGACGATGGTCTTCCTATGTTCTGGTTGAAGTCCTCCGGAGCTGGAGAAGGAGAAGCGGGCCGATACTCTATTTTGAGAACAGGTGGGCGCCGGCGTCTATCTCTCTCTGCTTTTCGTGAATTTTCCTCTTTCAGAATCTCCGTCTACCAACTGTAAGCAAGAGAGGGAAGGGATGGCAATGATATGAGCCGACCTTTCCCCTCCTCTGCGATTTCTTCTCTTTACTGTATTGTCCCCTGCGAATGATGAACGGCGACCGAGCAATGATGCCGACGCCGGATTCTTAACGTGTAAATGAGTGGCCCATTCCTGTTTCTGGGATGGCAATGTGTATTTGAATGTCTGGACCAGCAGGTTGAATGAGTGATTTGAAACTTCTGTCTCCTTCTCTATCTACATCGATGTGTATGTTTAAGGTCTTCCGTGCATTTTCTCTGATCCTAGTTTCCCGAAGCCCCGATCATGCCCCGAAGCACCGTGGGCTACAGAAACACCCCTCCCCGGGGTTTTCCCTTTCGACCGTGCTCGTGTCTGATTTAAGGGTCTCCGCATACCCTCCATGGACAGAGCTGCGCTTCTGCGTATGCTTCTTTCTACCGTATTGTCAAGGGACTAACTACCCCCGATTCCTCTCTTCCTGTTGCCCTGTGGCTCGCGAGGTGGGAGTCGTTCTTGGGATTGCAAGATGCATCGACTTAACATTGCGCCGTAACTGTTCGAGCATATGCCTCTATGTTTGGCTCGTCTCGCCTGTGCACTGATTACCCCTCTGCATTATAGTCATGTGAACCGTTCCGAGATTCCTTTATTTCGTCTTAATCGTCCGGGGAGGGGGACATTCCCCGTTACTTCACACAGCTGCTGGGCGATCGAGAACTCTACCCCTCAATGGTAGATGTTTCCCCAAGGCCATAGCAGATAGCAATAGGGGCCTTAGCCTAACAGGCTTAGCCCCGACAATCTGAGACCCAATCGAGGCCGAGAGATGTATGCTCCTCGTAGGCCAGCCCTCGGAGCTTCACCCTCTTGGTGGTCGGTTCATCCACGGGATGAGTCATGAGCTGTGGGTTGTCCACCCCTCGCAGGCTAGCCCTCGGGGTGACGCTCCCATCATCAACGACCTCATCTCTCTATCTTTCCCCTTACGGAGCCTTGGTGCCCCTCGTAGGCTAGTCCTCGGGGTATCCTATCCGATGGGGTTTGCTGGGTGCCTCCGTGTACACCGGCGGTTTAGGGGCTTGTTCCACAGGTGAGCATGACCCCGCTTCTCCCCTGCAACTCTTCAGGTTCAGGGGAGATGCTGTCCAATTTTGGACAGATTAAGATTGAATAAGCCTTAATGAAATGCTCGTTCTGGACTTAATTACCTCAGTGCTTGAGTATGAACCTCGCACTGACTTGCTCCCTCATTCCTAGAAGGCCATGGGCTCCAATTAAACAATCAATTGGCCTAAACAACTCTAAAATGTTCTATGAGAGTTTAATAAACTTGAAAAAGTTCAAAAATTAACAAAAATAGGGTTAATACGGCGCGGTCTTAACCGGCGCGCCTTAAACCGGCGCGGTACCCCCCCCCCCCCCCCCGCGCCGGGTTAACCCCACACTCATAATCAAATTTTTTTTCCTTGCGACTTTTCGGCGCGCCCCAAACCAGCGCGCCCCATCCTCTCGCGTGCCGTTTTAGCCGGTTATGGGGCCGCGCCGTATTAGCCATTCATACTGATGTTTTATCGCGCCGTATGAGTTGCCTCTCACATGGTTGCGCCGATTTTGAAGCATGTTGCCGTTCAAATCGCTCATTTTCCCCAAGGCAATTCTCGTCTCTCGGGGTCGATGCCAACAAACCATAGCTGGTAATAAATTGAATAAAAGAAGGGCCTAGCGAGTCTGAGCTATATTGTTATCATATCTTCATTACCATATCCGTTAGCACTTTGCTTTCGCTATCATATTTGTGCTGCCTTCTCTCTTCTCAAAAGAAGGGGTAATAAACGTGGTTGATTACCATTTGCTTCCACAATTCCGTTATCATGCCTAATATAGTCATGAACGTCGTGTGTGCATCCATGCATGCATCCTCGGGTAGATCAAATGGCATCGACAGAAAAGCCAGATTACGTCTGGTCGGAAGTCTTCGCTATGCGCGACGGTGGTCTTCGGACCTACGTCCTCCGCCACGTATCGAGGATCCATAATTCCATGAACCATGTATCTTCTGCACGATGAACATATGCGTCCTGCATATCTTCGTCATGATCATCATGTATCTTTTTTTTAATCCGGCTTCGACAGCCCGCTATCTCGGCAATTAATCAAAGGTGTTCCCTCCCCATGGGGGATGTAATTAACGCCATAGCCTTTATGGTATGGCGGACTGCTGGTCCCGACCGAACCTCACATTCGCCCGACACGGGTCAGAATGAGCGCATCATAAAATTGTCACTCATGTGACTGGCACGCCCGCGTCGTCAATTAGTCAGTTAATTACCAGTTAGTTAATTGGTTGATCGACACGTGAAACAAGACATGTATCCATGTACATATGTACATACATCCATGAAATAAAGCAACAAGATGGTTGGATAAAACCCATCGCAAACAGTAACATATAGTAGAAATGCATACAGGAGGTGTACAAGAGAAAGAAATGCCACCCAAGAAATATCTGAGTGCTCTGACAGCCTGCATAGCTTTTTCTTTCCTGCGCTCAAAGATTATCAGCACCACAAGTAATGACATGATTATGCTTCATAGTTCATAAGCAATTCTCATAACAAGCCCACTATCATAATTCACATGAAATTCATAAACAACACTGTTCACATAAATTGCGACCGTCCAGACGGGCGCACCATTAGGGACATATAAAAAAAATTAATTCATATGATATTCAGACATAATACTATTCATAGAAATGGTGACCGTCCAAACGGGTGCTTCATAAAGGATTTATATAAAGTCAATTTTCACAAAATGAGGACGCAACACTGTTCACGGGAATCGCGACCGTGGATATGGGCGCAGGTTGAGGGAACAACGACAGTATGGCAGGCGTTATTCAAGAAATAATGGAACTATGACAGGTGCCATTTCCCTATGACTCCAAGAACCCGCTTCCTAGCCGGAAACTGATTGTTTAATCTTGTTCCCAATCTAACTCAAACTAAGCAGAGCTTTCTCTATAAAAGGGATTTCATAGCTCTTAAATCAACCCAAAACAATCTTCTGCGAAGCGACAGAAATCGAGAAATCTTTTATTCGATAGGGAACGAGTTGCTTCGTTAGAGCTTCACCAAGAGCAATCAATGGAGCAACTGTTGCAACGGCCAATGAAGAAGACTAAAGCGGGATTTGCAAGGATTATTGAGATTGAGGGACATATCAGTGGGAGAATTGCATTTAATCAAGTAAGTGCTCTAGAAAATCTTAATTCTATCTAGTTCTCTCTCTTCATTTCTCAAATTCTGATGGAATCCTCCCCTTTCTTCTCTTCTTTTCTAGGATTACCCACTCATCCCGGGGGCTAGAAGATACACCAAAATCCAATGGCTCCCCATCCTCCTCTCAAAAACCACCTTAGACATGAGATCTTTCCTTTCTAGGTGGCATCTTTTAGGCATAATTACCCATGCTAAACATTACAATGACATTCATTTTGACTAGGCTGCCATAGGAGCTCTCATAGAAACATGGCATCCCCACTCAAACACTTGCTTGTTTTCAACCTTTGAAGCCACCATCCTCCTAGAGGAAACGGAAATGCTATTAGGATTGAAGGGCCTGAAGCAAGGGGATGAAGTGAAAATGGCGGTTATGCAAGAACCAATAAGTGCAATAGAGATTCTAGCAAGCTTAATCCCAAGCCAAAAGATGATTGACCAAATAAGGGTCACAAAAGGGATAACTTTAATGAAGCTTGCAGCATGGGTATACAAAGGTTTGGGAAAAGAGAACAAAGAAGAGGAGATGGAGATGATCATGAAAGCTATGGTGATTTGTCTTGCGGGAGCTTTGCTATTCCCCTTGGTAGATGATTTCATAGAAGAGGAACAATTGAGTGCTATATGCAGTATATGGGAGGGAAAGAGGATTGGACCAGCCGTCTTAACCTACCCCTATAGTGGGCTCACCTTGACTTCCATGGGAAGGCCCCTATATGGATCCATGCTTTTGCTCACTAGTTGGGTGGATCTTCACTTCAAATTTGACCCATGCGAGGAAACCCAACAAGCCTCTTGAATTTTTTCTAAGAGCCCACTCCACTACATGACGGGTATGCTTGGCCTATGTGAAAGAGTTTCCAACCGGGTTCCCAAACTCAAGAAACAAGTGGATTGGCGCGAACATCTCAAGGTAATGCCAAAAAATGACTTCACATGCGCACCAGGATTCCTCAAGACCCAAGATCTTCATGTACGGCTTTCTTCCGGGGTGGAACTTGGGCTAATCGGTGCTACTGAGTTTGTACTCTACAACACTCACCGGTGCCTCTCTCAACTCGGCCTTCCCCACCATATCTTTGAGGAAGCCTCTCATCTTCCACCAATAAAGAAGAGAGAATTAGGCTCAAAGGGCGATGAAGAAGATATTAAGACAATTCAAGCACTCTGGCGGGTCAGCAAATTACACCGGCCCATGGAACGAGTGGAGGAAGATAGAGAGCAATGGAAGACCTATGTAATAGCTCTTAGGAATTTGAGGCCTAAGGTGGCTCATTAAGTATGTAATGATTACTTCCTTTCAATGAATAAAAGATTTTTCCTTGACCGAGCCAATGACAATATTTAATATTGATCAAATACTCAAAAATCCCTTGATTCTGTTCAAACACACAGACTCTGTAAGAAATAGCGACCGCCACAGGGTGCTGGATTTCTATGAACAACGCCTCTTCTATTACCGTCAATTCTTTTGGCTTCGGCAAGTCTTAAAACAAAATAACAAAATCCAGAAATAGCGCCTTTATGCAACGTCGTTCTCCCACAAACAACGCCCCCATAAGCTGTCGTATATTATTTCACTTCTCCTCTCTGCTTTTTAGCGCATTAAAAAGATTCAAAATAATTCAAATTAAACAGCGCCTTTGTAAATTGCCACTTCTTCATAAAATAGCGCCCTTCATCTTGTCGCTGTTCTTTAATGACCCTTGAATGACACCCTCACAATTACCTGACAGCTTTGATTTCCCCAATACATGCAAAGAAATAACGCCTACTAACGAGAGCGCTCTTCTTCGATACAGCGACTGTCTACCAGTCGCCAATACTCAGTATTTCAATAAAAAAAATTTCCATTAAATGACGCCTTTTCGAGTGGGCGTTTAATACCTGAATCACGACCTCCAATAAGGCGCTATTTCTTTTTGAAACGGCGAGCATAAAACCCTTATGTCTTCTAACTCCCTCTCATTTTTTCCAGTTGTCACCCTCCCTCTTCATCCTCTGCAGCCCTCACCAGCAGCACCCCCCTCTTTTCCATCTCACTCTCTAACCATGGCATTTGTGAGTGGCTCGAGCTTCGAGAAGAGACGGCGGGTGATGGCACTAGTCGTCGTCCAAATTGACGATGAAGAACACGAAGGGGAAGATCCCCGTCCTGCGGTGGTGGACGCTCCGGCGGCGGGGCACAACGGCAACGGAGGAGAAGAAATGGAAGAAGAAGCATAAGAAGAAGGAGAAGAAGGCAACGAGGAAGATGAGGAAGGTGAAGGCGACAATGAAGAAAGAGGGGAAGGAGAAGGAGAAGAAGAAGGCGGTGATGGCAGTGACGAGGAAGGAGACGGAGGTGGTGGTGATGATGATGGCGGAGACGGCGGTGCAATCGGAGGACCAGCTGAAGCACCCCCCCTCCTCTCCGCCGGCCAATGTAGGGAGGATTCATGGACCCTGCACCGAGCAAGGTGAGTGCAACAAATTTTTTCATCATATATATATATATATATATTGGGAAGAAAACACCATGAACAGTATGGCGGTGAGGAAGGGACGGAGGAAAATGGCGACCATGGTACTGGCGTCTTTTCTTGGAATAGCAACCAGAGCAGGGTCGTAGAAATAAAACACACAGACACACACAGACACACACACACACACACACACACACACACACACACACACACACACACATATATATATATATTGAAAAAAATGCATTCCCTTTCTTTTATTTTTATTACATTTGTCTATTTTTTTGTTAATACCCTGCATCATGCCATTCAATTGGCGCCCTGACCCTGGGCGTCCTAAACATGGAGCGACCGAGCTCAAGTTGCTAATTCAAGAAATAGAGACCACAACCCAGTCGCCATTTAAAACAATGAAAAAAAAATTCTTTTGTTCGGTTTAATCGATAAATTGATGTGATGGCAACTGATATATGTTTATTTGTTTGTTCTTTTGTGTTGCAGGGGCTGATACGGACTCGCATCTCCTGGGTCCAGGTGATGGCCGCCTACGAGGGACTACCCAACTTCCAGAGAGCAAGAGTGGAGACGATGGGCTTCGGTCCCTTCCTCAGCATAGAGCTGGTACGCCCTGACCTGATTCTGATTCAGGTGCTGAGGGAGAGATGGGACAGGGCTAGTCGGGCATTTCTGATTCCTTCGGGGCACATGGTGCCGACCATGGGGGACATCACTAGGATCACCGGGCTGAGAGTAGATGGTGAGGCGGTGAGCGGGGTGACCATCCCGGACTACGGCAAGCTAGCCCAGAGACTCCTAGGCATAGATACAGTGTACGAGCCCCCGTGACAGATGATTTGCCGCATCGACCTGACGAGAGCTATGGGGTTGGGAGACTCTCGACAGAGGTCAGGAGAGTCCGTGCTAGAGTACGCAGAGCAGCTGATTGAGAGAGCCTGAGCTGTATACTGTCAGGATCATACTCAGAGAGAGAGACCAGACAGAGATCTCAGGAGGTTCTTATTTATGATGCTCGGGAGATTACTGTTGGGGACGAAGGGAGATGACATCAACTGTAGATTCTTGAGCATCTTGGAGGACTTAGACGAAGTGGGTCGGTATGCTTGGGGAGCCGCCCTACTGGCGCACCTGATAGCCAACTTGTCCACGGTGACAGGTCGTGAGACGACTGTCAGTGGCTTCTCACCTTTGCTTCAGGTATGCACTTTTACTTTTCATCTTTTATTATTTAATGATTATGATTATGAATGATTATGCATGTGACTGATGAATGCTAATGATTGTAGGTGTGGAGTCACCTCTACATGACGATGGACCGGATTACCCCCCGACCTGGAGAGGCAGATTCCTTCCCCTTAGCACGACGGTGGATGCCGTACATGACTGGCCCCCCTCACGCCTACGAGCTGCAGGTAGTTTGACGGGAGCTCCGCGACTTCCCCCCTTCACTGGTACGCGTGTAAATATGATGCATTTTATTCTTATTTCCTGCTGTATAAATGTGATGATATGATGATATGCATGCAGGTTGTGTGGAGACCATACGAGGGAATGCCCGATGAGGGCCAGCCGTGGGTCGTAGCGGGCCGACCTCATTTTGGGCGTGACCTTTGGGGTCACTGCTTGAACAAGATCGAGCCGCTATGGCTTAGACTGGTGATGAGGATGCTCGGCCTGCACCAAGAGTGGGTCGAGGCAACTGAGCCTCGCGGGATCGGGCGGAAGACCCGAGGGCGGACGAAGGCGACAGACTGGCGGCTGCGGTTCCCAGAGTAGTTCGCCGACTGGCAGTAGGGCAGGATCCCAGTCGTCTCCCATACTCCAGATAGCTTAGCGTACCTTCAGCGCTACTGGGAGACGTATGCGGGCCGGCCTCAGATGAGGCCAAGAGGCGTATGTATGAATGCTTTTTTTTTTCTCTTTTAAATTTAAATTTATATGCTTATGAGGTATGCAACTAATGAATGGGTTATGCAGGATGTGCGAGATGTAGTAGTAGTGGACCTACATGTTCGTCTCCATAGCCTGGAGGCCCAGTTGGCGACCACGCGAGTGGATTTGGAGACTTTGGTAAGTATGCAGTATCTATATGTTATTAATGATTGTTGAAATTATGGTGTTCAACCACTGACATTCTCAATAAATGCAGCGTGCCCGGCAGGGAGTAGTAGCTGGGGGGGTAAGAGGTGCATCTAGTTCGAGGGACCCGATCGTCGAGGTCACTGCCCTGGAGGAGCGACTCGCAGGAGCGGTAGCACGGGCTGAGGTGGCGGAGCACGACCTAGCTGAGCGGGTAAGCATTCAAACAATGTTCAAGTTATTCAAATCTTTATGAGATTGAAATATGTAGCTGATAATCTACTGAATGACAGAGGTTGCAGAGCTGCAGGAGGCGCTCACTCGTGCCGCCCTGGCCGGCACCGAGCTTGCAATCCGTGACCAGCGAGTCACAGAGTTGGAGGAGGCTGAGAGGAGGCACCGAGAGGCCGAGGTGCTACCCCGTGACGTGATGGAGCTACGGATCCTCCTCGAGGTAGAGAGGAGGGAGCTGGACAGAGAAAGGGAGGAGCGACGGAGAGAGCGAGATGAGCGGCTTGAGCGGGAGCGCGAGCTATCTGAGCTGAGACTCCGACTTGGTGCAGTCGAGGAGCGTGCTAGAGCAGCAGAGGAGCGCTACCGGAGAGGCCGGGAGCGAGCACGAGCCGAGGGGCGACCTAACGCCTATTCGGGTACGAGCTACTTAGTGGGTTCCTCTACTCACCAGAGGAATGAGACGGGGGAGCGGGCTCAGGCTGGGAGGTCAATGGCCTCTCAGGGGTCGATGAGGCCCCCACGGGTTCCTCCTAGGGACAGGGGCGAGGTAGAGAGCCGTGAGCGACTAGAGGAGAGTGGTGGTGAGAGCTAGAGAGATCATTATATACCACTTCCTCACCTTTGTACACAAATATTTTTGCATATATATATATATATATATATATATATATATATATATATGAGATTTTGATGTTACTTGAATTGCTCCTTTTTGATATCCTTGTATGTGTTCATCCTTCCCTGTTCCTATCTTTCACATTTGAACAATCTGGCTTGGCCCCTTGCTCAATAAGCAAGGGGAAGGTCCTTTTTGACTTTGATATAGGGTCAAGGGGCCAAGCCTTTAATCAATTAAGGTAAAAACGAAGAATAGAAAAAAATGCGACATGCAGGCAAGCAGATGCCAACAGAAATTGAGAAGATGATCATACGAAAATGCGAGCAAGCAAATGATGATTGCACAAGTGTTGTCTTAAATGGCGACCTAGCAGAGGGAGCTTATTAATGAAATAGCGACTTTGTGACTTGACGCTTATTAAAAACACTTTTTTAACGACTTATTGAAGGGGCGTTATTTAACAGCGACTGCGTGCAGTGTCGCTCATTTTTTTTTTAAAAAAAGCATGGTACAAAGGTCCTAAAACCCTATTCATCATCTTCTTAAATTCATTAATCATTCTTAAACAATTTAACAGAGGGTCAACGTGCTTTGAACTTTGCTTGCACTTATAACCTTTTGCGGCGCATCCTCCTAAGTTTGTCTCCACCATTCCTCAAGCTCATGACATATCACAAAGGGGGGATTGAAGAAAATGTCGAGGAAGTCCACGAAGGGTTCCAAAATACCGGGAAAACTTTTCCTCCCCTACCCCAATGCCTGTTGGGGTTCGGTCTTCGGCATAGGGAAATTTTGTTGCCTTCACCCTTATTCGGGCATGCTTACGACCAGGGTTTTCACTGTGGGGACTTTATCCTCTTGACATACTTTTCTTATGATTTGTGTTGATTTCTTTTTCTTTTTCTCTTTTCATGAAAAAAACCTAATTGTACTTGGGCTTTCGTGGCATATTGTTCCCTTTTGGGCCCGACTTCCACCTACTAGGGCGGCGGGTAGGTTTGGTGGTCTGCCCAGGGTTTAACTTCCCCCTTCGTGGACCGAAGAGATGAGAACGAGTAAAATCTTTACACTCTTAGTTTGGCTTTGACCTTCCTCAGATTTTGCACTGCTTGGGTTCATGAGTTAAACGTGTCGTGTGTGTGGGTGTTGACCCAAGATTAAATTATCAAGACTGAAGAATGAATTGGAGACTTTGATTTTTCTTTTTTCAGGTTTCGTGGCCCATGCACCATGCTAGCCTTTTTTTTTAGACTTAGGGGTAGTATTTCTTAAGATACAGTCCATTCCAAGGATGAGTCAATTCTTCCCCTTCAGCATTGACCAATTTATAAGCGTTGCCAAGATAAACTTCTTTTATTACATAAGGCCCTTCCCAATTTGGTTGAAGTTTTGAACGAGGTCCACCAGATTTTACAAAGATTCTTTTGATTCCCATTTCACCAATTTTGAATTTTCTTTCAATTACTTTCTTTTGATAAAAACGTGAAAGTCTGTTTTGATAAACTCTTGCATGCTCGGCGGCGGACAGACGCCTTTCATCTAGGAGTTCCAATTGCTCAAGGAGAGATTCACGGCGTTCATCAATAGAGAACTCCTTGTCCAATTGTACTCTAAGAGAGGGAATAAGAATCTCATAGGGAACTACCGCCTCCATTCCATAAGTGAGAGCAAATGAGGTTTGCCCAATAGGAGTACGAATGGAAGTACGGTAGGCCCATAAACCTTCAACCAGCTTCTCTGGCCAATCCACAAATTTATTAACTTCACAAGTTTTCTTGATGATCTTAATAAGAGTTTTATTTGTTGCCTCTGCTTGACCATTGCCCTGTGGATAATAAGGAGATGAATGATGCAATGCAATGCTATACCTGTTGCAGAGGTCCTTAAGCTCCTGAGAGATAAATTGAGGACCGTTATCGGTGACGATGGTACTTGGTATGTCGAATCTTGTGATGATGTTCTTCATTATAAATTTGCACACGGTTGACGCTTTAATCTCCACATAAGCTTCCGCTTCCGCCCACTCGGTGAAGTACTCTGTGGCCGTGAATATAAATGATTTTGGTTTTGTGAGGAGATTTGGGTCACCAAGAGGTCTAATAATATCGAAAGCCCACATGGAGAAAAGTCATGGGTAGGACATAGGGTGGAGTGAAGAAGCAGGAGAATGAATTTTGTCGGCATGCAGTTGGCACTTAACACACATTCAGACATAGATGGAGCAATCATCTTCTAGAGTGGGCCAATAGAAACCTAGCCTAAGGATTTTTTTAGCTAACATCTGGATATTGACATGACCACCACAGACTCCGGAATGTGCCTCTTCCACAACCTTCCATGATTCATCATCGTCAAGGCACCTGAGCAAGACACTGGTAAGACCTCTTCTATAGAGCACACCTCCAACCAGAGTGTATCATTGGGCTACTCTCTTGATAGCTTTCTTTTCTTCTACCGTGGCCTCTTTGAGAAACGACTGATCTTGACAATATTTGACGATCTCATAATACCATGGTTTTTCCTCGTCATCCATTTCTTCTTCTAAGTCCAATAGCATGACCTCTCTATTTTCAATGATTTCCCCTTCCTTCCCAAGCACCTTCTCCTTATCACTAAGAAATGCAGGATCCTTGATAGCAGGAATGAGACGCTTCTGAACGATAATAGAATGAAAATCCCGCTCAGGGACAAAAATCAGGGAGGAGGCAAGTGAAGCAAGGGCGTCAGCTAAGATGTTCTGATTGCAGGGAACATGGACAAAGATCAGCTTAGTAAAGAGCTTGGCATAAGCAGAAGCAACTTCCTGGTAGGGTTTGAGCTTGGGATTGAGTGTACGACATTTGGTGAGCACTTGGCGAAGAATAAGCTGACTATCACCAACAATTCGTAGTTGGGTGACACCGAATTGGTGAGAGGCCTCAAGTCCGGCCAGAAGAGCCTCATATTCAGCTATGTTATTTATAACGGGGAAGGCGAGCTGAGAAGCGAGTGGAATAGTGATACCCTCGAGCATCAAAAGAACCATACCGATTCCCCTACCATGAGAATTCAGAGCTCCATCAAAATGTAACGTCCACATAGGATCTAAAGGTTGATTAATGGACATCAGTTCCTCATCTGAAAACTTTGAGTGGACCGGATCAAATCGGGGAAGAGGATGATGAGCGAGATGTTCCGCGATGGCATAGCCTTTGATCGCCTTTTGTTGAACGTAAGTGATGTCGAACTGAGAAAGGAAGCTTTGCCACCGTGCTAATCGATCGGTGAGAACGGATTTTTTGAGGAGGAATTTAATGGGATTCATGCGAGTAATGAGGTGAACCTCGTGAGCTAAGAAATAATGTTTCAATTTCTGAACTACCCAGACTAAAGCTGCGCAGGTCTTTTCCATGGCTATATACTTCTGCTCACAGGGGTTGAGGAGCTTAGACAAATAGTAGGCTTCCCTCTCCTTACCTTCTTCATCAATCTGCGCAAGGACAGCGGCTACTGAGTCATCCAGGACAGAAACATAGAGAACAAGAGGTTTGCCTGGAATTGGTGACCTCAGGACAGGAGGATTTGATAGATAATCCTTCAATCCGTCAAAAGCCGCCTGACACCTGTCATCCCAATAGAATTTGACTCCCGGCTTAGTAAGCTCGTAGAACAGCATACACCTTTATGAGTGCTGGGAGACAAATCGACATATAAATTGCAACCTCCCGATTAATCCTCGGACTTCTTTCAAATTCCTGGGAGGAGGCATATCCCTTATTGCTTGCGCCTTGTTGGGATCAATCTCAACACCCCTTTTACTAACAATGAACCCAAGCAATTTTCTGGACGACACACCAAATACGCACTTCTTAGGGTTCATTTTTAATTGATATTCTCGTGCTATTTGCAACACTTTGGCTAGAACCCCATGATGTTCAATCCTTGTCTTCGATTTCACAACCATATCATCAACATACACCTCGATAAAAATATGGATCATATCATGAAAAATAGCCATCATGGCCCTTTGGTAGGTGGCTCCGGCGTTCTTAAGTCCAAACGGCATGACCAAATAGCAATACGTACCCCAAGGTGTAGTGAAAGAAGTCTTCTCTTGATCTTCTTCAGCCAAGCGTATCTGATTATAATCGGAAAAGCCATCCATAAAAGAGAGGGTCTCGAATCCTGCCGTGTTATCAATTAAAACATCAATGTGAGGGAGGGGAAAATCGTCCTTAGGACACGCGCGGTTGAGGTCTCGGAAGTCTATACAAATTCTAACCCTTCTGTCCTTCTTCATTACTGGGACAATGTTAGCCACCCAATTAGGATAAAGGATGACTCTGATAAATCTAGCCTTATGGAGCTTGTCGACCTCTTCTTTCATTTTTAATGCCATATGAGGGTGGAAACGTCTTAACTGCTGTTTGACCGGGATGGACCCTGGCTTAAGCGTAAGGTGATGTTCAACAAGCACGGAATTCAGACCCGACATATCCTTGTAACTCCACGCAAACGTGTCTTTATATTCTTGTAGTACCTGAATAAGTGTCTCTTCTTCAGATAGAGGTAAATTCTTACTTATGAGGACAATCCTAGGGTTTTCCTCAGTACCCAAGTTAATCTCTTTGGTGGGTTCTTCTACTGAGGTTAACGGCTCGTCGAATCTCCTCATGTCACTAGCAAAAGCGTCAGCCTCATCCTCATATTCATCGTATTCTTCACCCCCCGCTTCAACAAGGTCTTCTTCATTCATGATTTCATAAACACCGAACCCTTCGTCCCAAGCAAAAGCTTCCTCACATTCCAAATATGGCAGAAAAATCGGGTCCTCTATGAATTAGGGAATTGCTAGACAAGCTCGACACCTCCTGGCTAAATCTGATAGGAATCTATGGGGAATCTGCCTGCCCTTGGCTTTCTTAACAGCAACTACCCCAAGACCCTTACTAGAAGAACCGGAAGAGCAACTAACCTGATCATTAGACCCTAAAGAGGAGGAGGAGGGAAAAGTGGATACATAAGAGAGTACAGGAGAGGACCCCTCATTGGAGGAGTAGAGAAAGTCCATTAACGGACCTTGAATGAGCGGCCCTTGGGTCGGGGCACACTCGTGGGCAAGGTAGGAAGTCTCTTCAACAGAGATGGAGGATTGAAAAGTTTGAATTTGGGCGTTTTTTTTCATTTTTAAGAATGGCGAAGCAATGAGGGGGAGGATTGGGTGATGATATTGGAAAGGAGGGATCAGAGAAGGATTGAATAAGAGATTGCCCTCGCGAGGGCGTGGTGGAGAGCTGAGAGAATTGCTCAATGAGTAGAGGATATGTGGAGGATCTTTGCAGAAAATCGGGAGATAAAGAGATCAAGACCGTGGGTGGTCTAGGGATATTAGAGGTAAAAACTTAGAACGCCAAAAGGCAATGAGCGAAGGATGGAAGGACTTCACAAACAAAAGTCCAACCCACATCCTATCCATGGTGAAACCTGGTTCAAACGGCTCATCCGGCTATCCCGTATCAATGTAGTTGCTCAATAACTATCTTTTGTCGGTGATTACTGTCGGCTTTTCAATCAGCTCATGAATGAGTGGTGGCCATTCCAGGTTAGTTGGCATGAAGAGTCGGCTCAAAGCAATAGTAATAGCATTCATGTCGAACCATCTATACCATTCACATTCGGGGTCGTCTAACTTTCTTCTTTTGAACGGCCTCAGAGACTCCAAGGCTTAATAGGTGACCAGAGGTGCCAAGTGACGAGCAAACTGGCGTGAATGCACATCTTGATGATCCAAGAATGAAGTAATCATTGTAGTTTGCTCGTCAGCCTATTGAATGGGCCCCTTCACAAAATGAGTGTATAAAGACCATGTAAGTGGCTGTCTATCTGTCTTAAGAGTGGAAGTTATGGCAACTCATGGCTCTTCTTCATTTTTCACAGATTTCTCCTTGCTTACCCCTTTGTACCCCAAGCCACCCCGGGGGATCAGCTTTTGACTTTTTACGGGTTTTAATCTACCTTGGAGGTTGACCCCCAGCCCTTTGCCAGATCTATACCCCATTCCGATCAGAATGTTCCATCCTGGGGTATTTGTCATGTTCTTCTTTTTCTTTCCCTTTTGAGGTTGGGGTGGCATTGACGCTGATGTAGAGGTTGAAACCTGTGGCCTTAAGAACTCATGCCGTAGGTCGACAAGATCTAACACAGATAACAAAGGCTTGTTGGTCGGCCATATGGAGGGCACCAGCGTAGTAGAGTGTATGTCACCTGACGGTAAGATGGGCATGCTAGTAACTTTGATGACACGCCCTTTATATGGGAATTTTAAACATTGATGATTCGTAGAGGGTACAGCATCAAGCTCTTGGATATATGGGCGGCCCAGAATGCCATTAAAGGTTGGATCCATGTCTAGAATGTGAAAATCCACCGAAATTGATATTGGACCCAGCCCGACCTTCAAAGTGATCATGCCCATGGCCAACTTCTTCGTGTTATCATAAGCAGTGACTGTAATAGTAGATGGTCGTATCTCACTGTCCGGAATGCTGCACATCTTCAAGGTGCTCAAGGGTAGGACATTGATGGATGCGCCAGTATCCACCAAATATTGACTGACAGCCACTTTATTAATGTCAATTGTGACACATAGAGCATATTTCCTGGCCGACTTTAGAGCCAATTCATGTTCATAGAAAATAATGGCCAGTTGGTCACATGCCGGAGTTAAGATTGAGGTAATCTGCTCGGCCAGAATGTCTTCATTAACCATCACCTTTTGTAAATACTGCTTCAGGGCTGCTTGGTGAGTGGTGGATCTCTTGATTAACTCCAAGATAGAAATCCTGGCCGGAGTTTTGTCCAAGTGCTTAAGCAGGTCATATTGAGTGCCCGGTATGGATTCTTGTTCTTGCCCTTGTTCTTCTTGTCCTTGAGGAGGTTCTTGCTCCCTTTGCGAAAACACACGGTGGAATATCCGTCCACTACGAAGCACCATTGTTTGCTAGGATCTCACCTTTGTCGGGTTGTGGGTAGGTGGAGGGTTGGTAGAGGTGGAAGGTATGTTGGGGTTGGGTGTTTGAAGTGGAGTGATGGGAGAGGGAGTTCTTATGAGTAGCCTTGTTGGCTGAAGGTTGGTGGAGATTATGGTTGTGGGTGGTGGGGTTCCAGTGGTAGAAGGACTAGAAGGGATAGGCGGCGCCTGGCTGGTCGGAGTAGGTATAGGCCGAATGAGGAGGGGCCTAGGAAGAGTGTTGAAGTAAAAGGGGCCTTGCCGGTGAAGGGTTAATGTTGGCGTGAGGAGGAACGGGTGCCGGTGAGGGGCGGATAAGGAGCGGCCTAGATGGCAAAGGGTTTGTGGTAAGGAAGGGTTTGTGGGTACGCGAATGAGGAGTGGCCTGGCTGGCAAGGGGTTTGTAGACTAAGAAGGGGTTTGTTGTGGTGCGGGAGAAGGTGTAAGACAAATAAGAAGTGGTCTAGATGATGGTGGGTTGGTGTTGGTGGAGGGAACCTGGTTGGTGATGCGTAAGAGGGGATGTGAAGGTTGGGGGAAAGGTGTTGGTTGAGAGGTTGTTCTTAATAAGCGTGGAGGTTGGTTTAGGTTTTGGTTTATGGCCCCGATAGAGGCATTTTCTTCATGCCACCCTTGCCCCCTCTCCACTTCATGGAAGGAGGTGACAGGTTTAACTGTTGATTAGGTGCGGGGTGCTCCTGTAGTGGATTGTGGACAACCCCATGTCTGGTTGTGGCGCAGGAGCTTACTATGGTGGTTGTTGAACTTGCTGTTGAGGTGGCTGCTGAGCCTGCTGCTGCCAAGGAGGTCTTCGTGCTTTCAAAATTATAATGAACTGCCTCATCTCATCCCAGTAAATACCGACATGGTCATTCAGATCATATATGTTGTCCTTGAAGTGAAAGCAATGATCGACGTTATGATCGGGTTGCCAATGGAAGACACAATACCGAGAGGTGTCCACATTTTGCGGCCAGATCAGACTTTCCTTTGGCAAGGCGAGCGCGTTGGCGGCCATAAGGGCGTTGAATATGTCAGGAAGGCTCTCGGGTAATGGAGGGTATTGGGCTCTTTTGGGGCCCATGGGTCTTCTTGGCTGTTGAGGGTCATAATTGGTAGGAGGTGGCACTTGGTGGTATTGATGGGGCATTTGCGGGTTTTGAGGCCTAGCTTGGTTCTATGGAGGTGGCTGAAATGGCTGGGGAGGGTTGTTTGCTTGGCGGGGAATTTGATTGAGGAAGGAGGGTTGTTGTAATTATGATTGTTGTGGTGGTTGTGGGGGTCTTGGGTTAGAAGGATTGCGGAAAGGTCCGGGATTACCAACCACGCCCACCTACTCATTAATAACAGTACCCTCGATTGTTGCACCATTGGTATTGACATTAGTGTTCTTCCTCATCATCCTCGGCTTTTGTTCAAACATGCCCATGATGGGCGAATCTTTCATTTGAGTTTGAATATATCTAGCCCTTCTGTAAAGTTCCACCATTGTGCTTAGCTTATTCATGACTAGAATGTGACAGAATTGCGGAGTAGCATTTGATACTATCATTTTAACCTGCTCCGATTCTGAGAGTGTATCTTTTAACTTTTCTGCCATTGACCTCCATCTATCAGCAAATTGTACAAAATCTTCCTCGGGTTTCATCTTTTCGACCACCAAATCAGTCACGGACAGTGAAGGACCCACACGGTCTCTATATTTCTGCAAGAACCTTCTTTGCACCGTATCAAAATTACTAGCCTTGGATGGCTCAAGGGAATAGAACCATTCAAGGGCCGGGCCGTCAAGGGATCTTCTAAATAAATAGGCCAAAGATGCCTTATTATCCTTCCAGAATGATGCTTCATACATAAAGTCTTTCAGATGGATGAACGGGTTGCCCATCCCATTATAGCGCCTGAAGTTAGGCATCTCTGATGGAGGTAAATGAAAAACTGACAGAGTAGGGAGAGTAACCTCTGGAGCATCCTTAGGTGCCGAGGCTCTTTTGAGTTGTTCCTCCATATTAGCAATCTTTTGGAGGAGAAAGGTGTTGGCATCAGACTCGGCCGGGGCCGGATTGGTAGGGAACGGGTTTGTCATAGGCCTTCTAAAAAATTGGGGAGGTGGTGAGCATTGCGCCCTGACAGCGGAATGACTTGCAGGTTGGGCCAGCACAACAACAATAGGAGTTCGTGGACGGGACGAAATCCTTTGTGAGACCGCTTGGTCATTCGAGGTGTTGATTGGAAGGCCACCCGTTGCCTGAGGGGGGTTGGAAGAAGAAGAGGGGACTTCTTTCCCCTTGAGAGCGGCCTGGACCGCTTGACGTTGGGTATCATCTAACTGGGACAAGACATTAATCAGTTGATTACGATCAAAAGATGGGGAAGCTTCCCTAGATGTGTTTTGAGTGACGGGTTGGGATTGAGAGGAAGGCTCAACCACTAGGGTGGTGGTGTCTACCACATAGACTTGAGGGTATTGAGAATGAGAGGGAGTGTAGCCTCCCTCATACTGAATGGAGCCTTGGGGAGGAACTTATATTGAATAAATCCTTGAGGGGGTGCCTCATAGGATTGGTCAAATTGACCATCCTCACAGCCATCATACAAATATTCATAGTTGGCCATGTTGACAATTTTACCTGAACAAAGCTTCGTGATTATAATAGAGAATTATTTCAACAAAGGAAATATGGCTAACAACAAGTGCTCAAGTAAGTTGTCAAACAAGTTATGATGCTTACGTAAGGTTTTTTAGTGTTCTTTGAGGTTTAATCAATGGTGGATTTTTAAAGGAGTTGTTAGACCTCTTTTCATTGTAGATCCTAGTTTCAATTTGAGTATGACCTCCAGGTCAACTAGGTTCTCTCTCTCTCCTCACCAACGCATGGGTTAGCTAAACTCCGAGATGCTTCAAAGGTACAACCGACCTAGCTTCCGTGAGAGAATCCACGGATGTGAGGACTTACAGAGGCCTTGGTTAAGGAATTTCCAATCCAAAGAGACGGAATGCTCAATGGAGGGTCCTTCCTTTCCCAAGAGAGTGTGGGAGATCCTAAGGGTGTAGAGTGAGGAGGTCTCTCAACCAAATGCCCTAGAATGCGAGCTAGTGCAAGCAGGAACAATATCAAAATGAATAAGAGCAATGATCACATCATCCCAACTTAAAACAGCAGTAAAGATAGCAGTTCTGTGAACAGGAAAAAAAATGGCGACCAGACAATGGTCGCTGTATCAGAGAATAGCGACTTTATGAAAGCAGTTGATCAGGAAAATAGCTCCTTTCTCAGAGGCGTTCAATCTGATAAATAGTAATCTGGAAATAAACCGTGCCTGAGAGTAAGGCGCTAAATGAACGACAGGCGCCTCCGTGGGCAGGCGCTAGTCACAACAATAAATGGCTTGAAAATATAATGAACAGTAACCGTGAGGAAAGAGCGCCTTAGTGTTAGGCGCTGAATGTATGAATAGCGCCTCTGTGGAAGGGTGCTTAATACAATAATGAGAAGATAATAATGAAAATTAAGTAAGCGCCTTTGTGAGAGGTCACTGATACTGAAAACTGCGGCTACGTGAGTAGTCGCTGAATCTTCAAAAGATAGAAATGAACAAAATAGAGAGTGAATTTTTTTTTTCTTAAAAATGCTATGGGACAGTCCAAAAAATTGGCAAATCAAGTGGGAGGTGTGCCTGTGGGGCACAAAGGGTGCGTGCTACGTGGAGCACAACGGAGTGGCACACGTGGGTGCCAAAAGGAGGGGCACGCGACGGTGCCGAGGGTAGGGGCACACGTGGGTGCCAAAGGAGAGGTAATCAAAATAAAAACAACAAGGGTCCCACCATGATCACCAATTTGTGAACGTGTCACATAGACATTCAAAGAGGAAGAAAAATTAACATAAAAATAATGGGGGAGGGAGCATGTGATGCTACTCTAGGAGTATGATCGCCAGAGGAATTACCTCAAAAGAAGAAAGTGATCGCAGAGAATACCTTGTAAGCGGGTGTGGATGTGAGTTCAACTTCCTCCTTCTACCAGCCGGCCGATGAAGGGGGTTCTTATTTTGATTACCCTTGTAAAAGAAGCAAAGACAATAAAGAGATATGGATTAAAAAACCAAGTGTAGTATCAATGCTCTAAAGGAATTAATTTATACAAATAGGACATGAACACACCTTGTGTGTTTGTTTTTAAACCCCTAAGAGGAGCAAAAGGTGGGAGAGATATGCATGCAAAGGGAATATAAAATATGTGCTGGGATGAACTAAGCGACGTGATGGAGATGCTGATATGCAAAGAAACTAAAGAGAACAGGGAAGGGAAAGGGGGAGTCTCTCTTCTATGCCTGTAAGTAGAACCGAGGAGAAGAAAAGGCAGCTTGAGCTGCTGCCTTGCTTGCTGTAGCAGGGAATTCACGGAACAGTAGTGGCGGTGGCACCACACAGCTTCTGTCAGCGGCAGCAAGCGACAACAAAACTAGCAGAAAGTTCTCAACCAGGATGCGTAAGGTTTTTCGCCTAGAAAATAGCAGGGTATTTATAGAGAGAAAATCCTAATTCCAATAGGATTAAAACATGGAAAGATGACTTCTGAATATGGGTCTCCTTTCCACAATCGGTCATGAAGTTAAAATGAGGAAGGACACCTTCTGAGAAGGTTGCAGACGAAGAGGAGACAGAATGAAAATGGCGACCAATGGCGACCTTGAGACAGTCGCTGTTCTAAACAGCGCCCTTGGGACTATCGCTATTTCTTGGATTATTTAAAGAAATGATGGTCTTTCCATAATTAGAAACAACGCCTTCCTGAACTGGCGTTAATTAATCAATGCCCAACTAAAGGGCGTTATTTCTTTTAGATTTAAATGTCACACGGAATCGAAAAACATAACAATTGTCGGCTGCTTAAATAGTCGCTCGTTTCCAAAATGAAGACACTGTAAACGGTCTTCTTTTAAACAACGCCTATCTCATGGTCGCCATTTCCAAATAATCCTAAAAACTTAGGAAAATCATCCTATCAAGCCATCAATCAAGTCCACTCCGGGGCATTATGTAATAACATGAAATTTACTCGACATGGCATCGACTTTGGCGTGTCTACAGAAGGATCATCCAATATGAGGACTTAGATGGTGGTGAGTAGATAATAAAAGCAAGCAATGAACTTGAGATTTTACCCGGGGTACGTAGACGATGGCTTAAATGATGTTTGGCTCTCAGTAGATGTACACTGTATAGGAACAGATGATCACTCAGATGATGGATTGAACGATGAAGGATTTAACAATGAGACTTAAATTTTCAAATCTAGGCTCCAATTGTAAATAATGAGCTTAGTTGACTATGCAAAATCTTTCTGAGATTCGGGGCATGGAGCTGAATCTCTGAAGATGTGATAGGACATAGAAGAGTAGTCAAGAAGCTTTTGTCAGAACTAAATAGAATATCTTTGTAGAGACTTTCAGAGAAAAGGGAGAACAGTGATCTGACATGCGTAGGGCAACTCACAAAAGGTGGAAGAAGGTTGGTGACAAGTGTCTGACATGCAGGGTAAAGTTGTAGCAAGTGACTGTGGATGCACTTTTCGACACGCTTTGCTATGGGTGTATGTTCGTCTATTCGGATGTTTTATTCGTCTATTAAGTGCGTGGGCGTGCCAGTCACAAAGTGACAATTTGTTCAGGCTCTGAAGAGCCCATGGTGCACTCGATCTGACTCGGTCAGACAATTGTGTGGTTCGTGTCGGGACCAAAACCCGCTGCGCCATAAAGGTCACGGTGTCATTTACATCCCCCATACGAGGGAACACCCTTGATTAATCGCCGAGATTCAGGGCCTCATGGCCAGAAAGTTAATTGCGTGAAAGGTCTATTACGAGGTATTGAAATCCTCACGTAAGGGCGAGAAGAAAACCATTCGCGGTCATGTCGGTCGTGTACTGACCATTTAATGTTTGGACGAATGTCCCGCTCGAGAAAATCGCGGTTGTCGTGGAAAACTGGAATGCATGTATGCCGAGGTACGGCAAATTTATTGTTCGGAAGAGCGGAAAATGTTCGGATGAGCCTCGGTTGGAGTGGTCAAAAACCAGTAAATCTGTTGGCCCGGTGCAAGAGCAAGCTGCGACCATACTGCGGTGGGCCCCCCCGCGGTCGAAACAAGACTTGCATGAGCGTCATTAATATTTCCGGGGCAAAGGGACAACGAGGAATATCCCTTGAATCAGTTGGAAAGCCTTATATCTTGGGAAGCGAACGTTCGAAACGTATCGGTCATTCGGGAGACCGTTTAATATTCGGACGGATGTCCGGTTTGAGAATATCGTAATCGTCGCGGGAGGACCTGGAACACATGTGTGCTGGGGTAGGGCAAGTTTATTATTTCGAGACACTGAAAATATTTGGTTAAATCTCGGTTAGTGTAGCAAGAAACCATTGAATCTGTTGGCCATATGCGAGATCAGGTCGGGACCATACCGGGGGCGCCTCCCGTGGTCCGAACGAGGCTTGCACGGGCATCATTAATATTTCCGGTGCCGAAGGGCAACGGGGAAGGGTCCCGGGACTAGACTTGATGTGACACCACCTTGGGGTGATGACCACAAGACAATATGACCCTTGGACCTAAGGTTGCAAGCAAGCAAATTGGTGATGATACCACTCGAGCGGCTCACTCGCTTGGTGCACACTTATGCCCGTGGGCAACTAAACGATAATGGAGAGGGTCCGGGGTGGGACAATGATGCTCCGGTGCTTGGCAAGATTGGGGAGAACCCCAATTGGGCCAGGGATGCCCACTCACGGGCAGCCGTCACACCATGGGTGTGGGTTGAAATGGCTCGCTCACAACTCGCCCGCGATGGACACTCACGTGTTCGGCAATTTGGGCCAGGCCCTCGCTCTCCGTCCGACGCAGCAAAGCAAGAATACTAAGCTAAGCAAGTGATATTGACCAGCAAGGAAAGGGGGACCGAGGCTCACCTAGCCGGCGTGAAGACGCCAACTTCGGCCGAAGACGGGGGCGAGCGGGGAGGCAAGGGTTTGCGCCCGCAAGCCGCGTCGGTGTCGCTTCAAATCTATGAAAATATTATTACATGAACTACACCTCTCGCAGGAGGGGGGCACTTGGGGTGGGGGTTAGACTTATTACAACCAAGATTACCTCCACGCAGGGAGAGGCCTTCAGCCGGCCAAGCGGGGTGGGGAAATTATGAAGAGAACGCCGACTCTCCAAGCTTCGCCGGTTCTGCCACTCTTCAGTTTTACTGAATAGGTTGTCGATGAAGATGCTACCATGGACTCAACCGAGCTCCAAATTTGATGAAACTGGTGCAAAAAGTTTCCCAACTGGCCGAGGATGATGTTTGAATTTTTTGGGAAGCTCTAAAACTCGGGGCTGATCGGACCGGCGACTGGAGCAGGACAGCAACACTCTGCCTCTGACTGATGCAGAACTGATACAGTGGATGGCAGAAGGCACTGCAGTCGCTCCCGAACTCCAAATCGAACAAAACTGACGGTGACGTGATCGTGGTCGGAGTAGCTTAGCGCAGAAATTGACAGGGCCACAATTCAAGGTCGGAGAGGAGAATGGTGGCTGGAGAAGTGAAGACAGGTCGAACCTGGACCTGCAGGGGGCAGACTGCACACTCCGGCGAAGAAATTCAGAACAAATAGCTCGGGTGGGAGATTGGCGTCGTTCTTTCTGCTACTGATGGAGGACTAGACGAATAAGAATTTTGTAGAAGGAAGAATGATCGAATTCCTCCAAGGTTGGCCGCTGAACGGCTTCCAAGATAGCTCTGGCCTTCAGTCTGGGACAGATTGCGCAGTCGTTGAAGATGACGTTCCTCCGGACAGCTCCAAACTCGGATGCAGGCAGGAGTACCACCGTTGGAAAGAAGACTTGGAGACGATTCCAGCAATATAAGATATGCCACCGGGAGCCTTCAGGGGAAGTCGTGGCTGCTACTGTAAATCACTGCTTTTATGAAACCTGCAACAGGGACAGAATAGGTGGAGGAGAGGGTGTGGGGAAGGGCATGAACAAGGGGTTATTTGGTGGATGGGGAAGGGGGGGTGCGACCTTGGGTGGTTAGGGAGGTGGGGAGATGAAAGGGCACAGCCCAAGGGAGAGGGAAATTCGAAATTTGGCCTAGGGAAGGGCTCTTTCAGTCTTGGGGAGAGGGAGGGTTGCTTGGGAGAGTGGAAAGGTGCCTAGGAGAAGGGGTTTCCACCTAGGGGTTGGAGGGGGAATTGAATGAGTGCATGGGGAAAGGGCCTTAATGAGGGGTGAATGGGGAGGAGAGAGAATGAATTTCAAAATTGGGGTGGGGAGGAGAGAGAGAGGGGGCACAACCCACTTAGAGAGAGTGATAGTAAGAGAGAGAGAGAGGGAGATATTGAGAGGGAACTAGAAGGTGTGGAAAATTTCTGGATTCAATATTCAAGCATAATTGTTACAAATGAGAGAGGGGTGGGGCTATTTATAGACCCCACACTTTTCCTAAGACCAAACTGACCCTGACAAACTAACTAATGACCAAACAGTCCAAGGGAGGGGCGCCTCTGGGCCTAGCCCAATGAATTGGGCCCATTAACTTATCAAACCAACATAATGACTTCAAGACTTAGGAAAATGACTTTCTAACCTAGGTACATGACTCAATAAAGGGAAAATTACATGTTTAAGACTCAAATAAAAATAAGAAAATTATATGACTCGACTCACAAACACATGAGGAACATAATGGCGTACACCGACGATCAATCCGAGCTTCAGAAAATGTGGAGGGGCAAGGGATGTCCCCATCAAGACTCCAAAACCGAAACGTGTTCGAAGGGAGCGGGATGTAGGCCGAGGATGTGGGTCAGACAACGACTATAGTCGGGACGGACCCGAGGTCCAAGCATAGCCCACGAAGGCCTTGTTGATATTCCCATGCAGAGGGTCCAGAGATGACGGGAGCCATCTCGTTGTATTCAGATTCCGTCGGTCACTTGCGGACCGTTTGATATTCGGACAAGGGTCCATATTGAAGGTACGACGTAGATAGAAACAACCCCGTACAAATGTATGCCGAGTTTGCGGCAATTTCAATGAAAAGGGGGAATGAATCCCGATAGGGTGAATCCGATTTGACGAGCTATCGGCCCAGAGCAATACCGGGTTACGACCACGTCGGGGTGTGAGCCGTCGGCCATGTTGGTTGCTCACAAGTCTTTTCAATTTTAGACACAGGTCCGTAATAGAAACGCGGCAGAAATCGAGGTGAACCCATTCAAATGTCTGTCGAACGTGCGACAATTTTCGTAGTGGCTCGGAAGGAATCCAGCTTGAGAAACGAGTCCGGTTTAATCGGAATGTCGGCCCGAGGCGAGGTCGGGTCATGGCCAGTTCGGGATCATTCCCGAGACTCAGCCCCAACCTAGAAGGGCGGCATCGTTGTTCCTTCAGCACCGGGTCACGGGAGAGTCGGGGCTGCGATATAGATTTTTACCATCTTCTTTATCTGGGATTTTTAGTCGTAAGATTTGGTGCTGTTTATTCCCCTTTATGTATTTGTTCTGGATGATTTTTGTTTTGTTTTATTTTATTTTTATTATTATGTTCTTCTTTTCTACTATTATTATTACTATTTCACATTTTTTATTTATTTCTTATGTATATTCAGATTTATTTATTTATCATAATTTTTATTAATTTATTATTATTATTATCATTATTATTATCATTATATATATAATTGGAGAGAGAGTGGGCCGCTAGAGGGCTAAAAAGGGTGTACCGCTGAAGGGCTGTGGGAGTGCGCCGCTGAGGGGCTAAAAGGGTGTACCGCTGAAGGACTGAGGAGTGTGTCGCTGAAGGGCTAAAAGGGTGTACCGCTGAAGGGCTGAGGAGTGTAACGCTGAAGGGCTGAAAGGGTGTACCACTGAAGGGCTAGGGAGTGTGCCGCTGAAGGGCTAAAAGGGTGTACCGCTGAAGGGCTAGGTTGGAAATACGGATGAGGGCCCACTCTCCCTCTAGTTCTTTTAAGGCTTTTCTTTTCTTCTTTTCTTTGGTTTTATTAAGTTTGCATGGGTTTCTTCTTTTCTTCTTTTGATCAGTTTCCATTCTTTCTCCCATGAGCACGAATGTTTAAGTTGTTTAGTTGTCGTTCGATTTGGCTCTCTTTATGTTGATTACCGTTCCCTTGCCTCGGTTAAAGCGCTTTACCGTTGTTCTCCTTTTTTTTTATTTGTTTGTTGCTTTCTTTTAGTCCTTTTTAACGTGTGGTCGTTCCATTTGTTGGTTGCTTCCTTTTATCTTTTTTAATATGTTATCGTTTCTAACGAAAATTCGGCAACATCTCCCCTTAACTCGAGCGTAAGGGAGATACAGGGAACGCGCCCACAAAGAGTGGCGGAACCCGACAACTGGAGGTGGGCGCCCGAGAGCGGCAACACCTTAATGAAACCTCGGAAAACTCGGAGGGAACGCCGGACATGAAACCTCTCCCCGACTGGCCGGGGATGCACCGGGCAAAAGGGTTGGGGGTGTGTCGGCAAGGAGTGGCCTGGGGCGTGCCGGGGAAGGCCCGTAGGGGGGCGTGCCGGCAAAGGGGCTCCAAGGGTGTACCGGGGAAGGAGTGATTGGGGTGTGCCGGCGAAGGGACTCCAGGGCGCACCGGGGAAGGAGCGATTGGAGTGTACCGGCGAAGAGGCCCTGGGCGACAGCGGGGGAGGGCCCATGGGGCGTGCCGGAGAGGGCCCTGGGCGACAGCGTGCCGCTGAAGGGCGTTGGAGGAGCGGATCATTGAGGGGCCGAGAGGGGAGAAACTCCCCACAGGCGGACGGGCGAGGGTGAGGGCCACAAGCCCTACGAGGGGGATACGCCACGGGGTAAAGTTCACTGCCGGAGGCCAAACCAACGGGGAAGAAGAGGAAGAGGAAAACGCCAAGGGATGCAAACACACGAGAAATGTCTTAGAAAGACATCAAAAATATTCGCAAGCCTTCTATTCCTATTCTCACAAGAAAAATGCCCCGAGGGGACTAATACATTGTAATAAAGGGAAAACGGGGAAAAGAGAAAGCAAGAAGGAACAAGATACGGTCGGGGGGGGGGGGGGACACCGGCTCCTCTTCTCTTCTTCTCTTCCATCTTCTTTCTCCTCACTCAGGCGGTGGTGATCAAGGCGGCATGCTCCTCTTCTTCTCTTCTTCTTCTTCTCTTTTGCACAGATGGCGGCGGTGGGCGGAGCGGCGGGGCCTCTCCCCTCACTTCCTCTCTTCCCTCTTCTTCTCTTCTCCTTCTTCTTCTCTTCTTCTCTTTCTCTTCTTCTCTTCTGCCTCTCTGTCCGTCCGTCGTCCATCTCTTTTCGCAGCGAAGAGGGGTTTTATACCCCGGGCGGCGGGAGCCTCCGAAGGCGGGAAGCGTCCGGCGGGCATTTAATGGGAGTTGACTCCCTTGTCCTGGGTGGCAGGGGGAGTAGGCAGCGTGGCTCTCTCCTCGGGCGACACCTCAGTAGGTCCACTGCGCGCCAAGAATCCGTAGGGCATGGGCGTAGGATTTCGTTTGCCGGAACGTGCCGTTGAAGAGCCTGAATGGTGTGCCGCTGGCAGGCACAACAAGCGTGCCGCTGAGAGGGCCAAAAGGCGTGTCGCTGAACGGCTAGGAGAGCATGCCGTTGAAGGCCTGAAATAGCGTGCCGTTGAAGGCCCGAAATAGTGTGCCGTTGAAGGCTTGAAATAGTGTGCCGTTGAAGGCCTGAAATAGTGTGCCGTTGAAGGCCCGAAATAGTGTGCCGTTGAAGGCCTGAAATAGTGTGCCGTTGAAGGCTTGCAGGGTGTGCCATTGAAAGGGCACAAGGGCGTGCCGCTGAAGGCCCAGGGGTGTACCGCTGAAGGGCCAAAAGGATGTGCCGCTGAAGGGCCCAGGGGTGTACCGCTGGAGGGCCAAGGGCTGTGCCGCTGAAGGGCTAAAATGGGCAGTTCTGAGTCCGTTGTAAGCACGAGTTGTGGCCCATTTAATTTTCTTCGAGGCCCATGGATTGTGGGGGCTCTTGGTGGTTGATTTCTCTTCACTGTTGTGACTCCGGAGACGGCTTCACGGCAGTGTGCATATTTGGGGAGTCTGGATGACCAGTCCCTCTGGGGCTTCTTCACTCGGTGCCGTTGTCGATGCTGGGTCAGCAGGATATCTGGGTGTGCAATTTTTGGTGTCCACAAATGCCCCCCACCCACGGGTAGCGCAGGCGAAGGATGAGCCGGGCGGTGCCCGCGGGTGTACTGCTTTCTTTTTCTCTTCGTCGGTGCCGCCGGGGTGTCGGGAGCCGACATGACTTGTTTGTCTCCTCTTTTCTTCGTCAGTGCCGATGGGGTGCCGGGAGCTGACCTGGTTTGTTGGTCTCTTTGTCCCTTCATCAGTGCTGACGGGGTATCGGGAACTGACATGCTTTCTTGGTCTTTTTGTCTCTTCGTCAGTGCCGACAAGGCGCCTGGAACTGACCTGGCTTGTTGTCTCTTGGTCTCTTCGTCAGCGCCGACAGGGTGCCGGGAGCTGACATGATATGTTGGTCTCTTGGTCTCTTCATCAGCGCCGACAGGGTGCCGGGAGCTGACATGATATGTTGGTCTCTTCGTCTGTGCCGACAGGGTGCCAGGAGCAGACATGATATGTTGGTCTCTTTGTCTCTTTGTCAGCGCCGACAGGGTGCCAGGAGCTGACCTGGTTTGTTAGTCTCTTCTTCTCTTCATCACTGCCAACAGGGTGTCGGGCGCTGACATGGTTTGTTTGTCTCTTTTTCTCTTCATCAGTGCCAACAGGGTGTCGGGCGCTGACATGGTTTGTTTGTCTCTTTTTCTTCTTCTCTTTTTTTTAACCACATTACTGGTGCAAGCGCCCTTTCGGGTTTTTGCTGGCACCAGCCCCCTCTTACTTTTGCCCACGCGCCCTCTCCGATTTTCGTGTGGCGAGGTACCCAATTTTGCCTGCAGCGCCCTTTCGGGTTTTCACCATAGCTAGGTTATTGCCATTTTTGCCCTTGTTCCCGTGTAGGGGCAAGTCCGGCGGGGCACCTCTATTTTAAGCCCTTTTCTTTCTCTCTCTCTCTTTTTTTGACGAGTGAATAACATGTGATTGTTGGCTAGGGCCCAAAGCTCGTTGGCAAGGAGACAATGCCAACGCAACAGGGGATTTTCCGCCGATTCAGACGTAAGGTCCGTAATGGCAATATCGTATGGAGTGGGCGGACAGGGCACGAAGCCTTGCGCCGGAACGAGACTTATTCGTTGGCAAGGGGCTAATGCCAGTGCAAGGATAGAGATTCTGTCGGTTCAGGCGTAAGGCCCACAATGGCGATTTGCATGAGAGAAGGTGGCTAGGGCACGAAGCCTTGCGCCGAAAGATAAGGTTCATTCGTTGGCAAGAAGATAATGCCAACGCAACGGGGTTTTTTTTTCTTGCCTCTTCGGACGTAAGGTCCGTGATGGCAGTATTGTGTAAAAGCGGGTGGCTAGGGCACGAAGCCTTGCACCGGAAAAGGACTTATTTGTTGGCAAAGAACTAACGCCAATGCAGGGGTGGAGCCGTCTTTGCCCGTGCGGCTGCCCGTCGATACGTAGGGGCGTGCGGACAGGAGACATATGTATATACACATATATATGTATATCATTATTATTATTACTTTCTCTTATTTCTGTTTCTTTCTCTCTCTTTTTTTCTCTTCTTCTCCTTTCTTATCTTCTTTTCTCTCTTTTTTTCTTTTTTTTGTCAAAATTCCCCCCTTCTCTTCCCCTTTTTTTTTCCTTTTTTTTATTCTCTTCCTCTTTTACCGTCTTTCCTCTTTTACACATAAAGAGAGTACATCCCGCCAGAGCGTGCCACCGGGACACTTGAAAGGCGCACTGGGGGAGAGCACAGGAGGGTGTGCCGCGTAAGGCACTCCGAAAGTGTGCCGCCGGGGGTGCGTGGGAGCGTGCCGGATGGGGCATGTCATCGGTGTGCCGCTGGGGCGCCGGGAGTGAGCCGTTGGAGCGGCAAAAGGGCGTGCCGCTGGAGGCTTCACAATGGGTGTGCCGCTGAGGGCACTTAGTAGTGTGCCGCTGGAGGCCTTGCAGGCTACTACGCCGTTGGAGCACTTCAAGAGTGTTTCTTTTTCCTCTCTTCTTCTCTTCACCTTCTCTTCTCTTTTCTTCCCTTCTATATTCCCCTGCACGTAAACATGGGGTGAGAATTTATTTAGTGTCCACGAATCGGGAAAGCGGGTTATAAAAGCCTAAATTTGGGAGCGGGCAGGCTACCCGAGCCAGAATTGGGAAAGCGGGCCATGGGGGCCGAGGTAAGCAGGCTATAAGAGCCAAAGTTGGGAAGCAGGCTATGGAAGCCAAATTGGGGAGGCATGCCATAAAAGCCAAGGGTGTTGGGAAGCGGGCTGCAAGAGCCGAAATCATGGGAAGCGGGCCGCGGGAGCCAAATCGGGGAGTAGGCCACGAGAGCCAAAATTGGGAAGCAGGCCGTGAAGGCCAAAGGTAAGCAGGCTGCAAGAGCCAAGGTTACGGGAAGCGGGCTGTGGAGGCCGGATTGGGGGAAGCATGCTATAAAAGCCAAAGGGAAGTAGGCTACAAGAGCCAAAGTTGGGAAGCAGGCTGCAAGAGTCGGAATTATGGGGAGCAGGCTACAGAAGCCAAATCAGAGAAGCAAACTACAAGAGCCAAAATTGGGGTGCAAGATGTGAACGCCCAAATCAGGGAAGCAGACTATAGAAGCAGGAGTTGGGAGATTAACGAGCCGTGAGGGCAAGAGGTAGGCCATGGGGGCCAGGATTGGGCTCTACGAGCCAGAGCTGGGAAAGTAGGCTTCGCTAGCCGAAATTGAGTTTATTGTATACACATATTTTTATTATTTATTATTATTATTATTTTTATATTATAATTTTTTATTCAAGCATGCAAGCATTTATTAGCAGACATAACATAAATATAAGTAAGGCAGCTCCCTCTATAGGGGATAGGATAGGGACATCGCCCTAAATTCGTAGACACGGTGTGGGCCATGAGACATAATTGAGGGGTGGTGCACCCGTCAAGAGGATATCGCATGTCTTACATGCATAGCCTAAATTCACGCATTTCACCCGAGGTAATTCTCTGTAGCGTGGTAGTGAAAATGTGTGAACAAAGAGCCCTAACAATAGGGATATGCAGGTTTTTCTGGTGACACTCGAGGATCACTGATAACTCCATATTTTCACATATTATTTTTGTATGTTTGGGAGATAATTCTAAACAAAATTTTGATTATGTGTGAAGATGTTTTAGAAAATAATAATTATTTGGGAGTAATGTGTCTAATGAGATTTACATTGATTAACATCGTTTGATATCACATATGCATTTCTCTAATGACAGGTGCAATGTTATATGGGGATCGGAAGGCCCAACCAGCAGGTCAAGTGGAATTTCTTTGGGAGCTATTTAAATGGGCTTAAAGGCTTGTTGTTGTAAGAATGAAACATATACATGGGTATTGGGCCTCATTCAAACGTAAAGGGCCATGTGGTTTTGCATGAGGCAGCAAGGTGGTGGCATGATATCACATAAAGGACATCACGTGCATGGCCAAGCAAGAGGCATATGCATGCATCGGCAAGACCATTAGTTTATTTTGTACGTGCATGTAGGTTGCAGTTTTGATGGGCCGATCGTGAGAAGAGGTGGCAGATATGGCTGGGTGTTGCGAAGGCGCTGCGGCTTCCATGATCACCACGTGAATAGCGGCTGCGAGGTGAGCCGGACTTGCATGGCGTCAAGGAGATAAAGGAGACAGCAGATATAGCCGGGTTTCACGAGGGTGCACCGACGAAAGTGCAAGGATGCTACGAAGATAACGGAGGGCATCCGCTCAGTGTATAGCAACGCAAGAAGTTCGCTCGTGAGTCCCGTTCACGTCCAAACCGAATGCGAAGCTGACGGCATGAGGAACTGTGAGCGACACCACCGGAGGAGATTATGTGAAATTTGTTAGCAAGGCGTCCTCCTATAAATAGGAGGTTCAGGGAACAGCGCAGGGCATCTTTTTTTTGGCCTTTTCATTTTTTGGCTTTCAGTTCAGCCTGTTGGGTTTTTTAGTCTGTTCTTTGAGTTTTCCAATCTTAGCTTTTGATTTTGGGAGTTCTTGAGAGATCGTGTCTTCTTTTGGAGTTTTTAGACCTCTGGGATTCTGTAATCCTTTTAGCTCTTTTTGGCTTTCAGTCATCCGTTTAGATTTGTAGTATGTTGTTTAGCGTCCCAGTCTTAGTTTGTTTTGGAGTTCTTGGAAGTTGTAACCTTTTGTTTGAAGTTTAATGAAAATCTTTATCCCGTCTACTGTTAGTTCTCTCTTTGAGATTTTTAATCTTTGAAGTTTTGGTGTTATCTCGCTGTTTTATGGTTGAGCCGTTAGCCTTCCTTGAGGAATTCTTTGCCCACTCTGTGAGTTCGTCTGCTACAGGGGCTGTCATCTTATTGCCGTGGCAAGCTCCTTCTGCAGTATCCGTGGCACCTTTGGTGCATCTGTGCTTCCAGTGGTCTGAATAGAGAGACACGGCAAGAGTCCTTTGTTGCTGTGGCTCTGTGAGCAGTCTCCCCTGGGTGCTGGCCAGAGGTTCGTAGCAAGTGGGAATATAGCAGAAACCCCATTGCGTTCTTTGGTCCATTGATATTTACATATTGTTCATTTTAGTGCTCTTTTATGGGGGTTGGATTTCATCTTTGGCTTTGGATTTTATTTATGGCATTATTTTCTTTAAAAGATTAAACTTCAGGAGTTCATCAAGTGGGCTCGTGCAGCTTCTGTGCACTTCTCGCTCGTGCAGCCAGCAGCTCGTGCAGGCTTGTAGCTCGTGCAGGAGTTGGTGCAGCCCCGTGCAACCCTTGGTTCGTGTAGCGTGTGTTGGTGCAGCCTCGTGCAGCTCCAGCAGGCAGAAGTTCGTGCAACTCCTGCGCTCGTGCAGCCCTGCACCCGTGCAACTCCTACGTTCGTGCTGGCTTGGGTCCTTGCAGATCCTGCCGTCTTCAAGCCCGTTCAAGCTGCAGCTCGTGCATCTTCTGCTGCCCCCAAGCCCGTGCTCTGTTATTTTCTTTTATTTACAGTCACTTCCATTTAGCTTCAGTATATGTTCATAGCGTTATTTTTCTTCATAGTATAATCTAGTTAGTCTTTTGATTTTATGATTTTAGACTTTACAGATAAGTCTTAAGTACACCATGTTTTTAATGTTAATTAAATGTGTTTGAATTTTTATTCAGTATCTTCAGATCACACTCCCTCTTCTCTAAGTGTAGTGTGTCTGATGTCTCTTGTCTCCCATTTAATTTAATTGGTGTCTTAGTTCTTTACGTCCATCCATCTAAGTTAATTAGTTTCAATTGATCAACTTTCTCATGAATGCTTAAAACTCAAGGTTTTCTAGCCTAAAATATCTAAATCTCCCTGTGGATTCGACTCGGTCTCACCACTTAACTATTTCATGTTAATCAATTTGTGGACCGATAAATAACTTTGGTAGTGAACATATTAACGACTTATGTTTTGAACTATCAATCACTCTAGCGCCTACATATTAGTTCCAGGCTTTCGACTTTCGGTAGCTTCACACAGCCCCCATCTGTTTATTTTGGTAGTGGATTTCACCGTTCGGCGCAAGTCTCCTCATGTGTCTCAATGGGGATTCCCGGCTACTAAGATTCGTCCTTATTGTGATTCGCTTCACCGTTTCACGTGAGTTTCCTCAATTATTTTAGTGGGGATTCCCAACTACTCGGATCTGCGTTTCTCTCTCTCTTCTTTTTTTCTCTCTCCTTTTTTTTACAGTGGGGGTAGGCAACTTTTTCCTCACGATTACCTTTCACGAGAGTGCAAGAATTCAAGTCTCCGTAGAGTGCCAAGAAGAAATTCGGGCAATCCCTAGAGTCGAAGGCTATTGAACACATTAAGTGCTAAGTGTGGGAGCGTTGTCTCAGGTTTATTTTGTGAGTTGGGCTTAGCGATTCAGCCATGACTCTTCCCCTTGACGCGTGCACCCGCCATAATCGGGTTCCCTTCGAGCGCGTGTCGGGACGCCCGTGCATCAGGAATCGGGGCAGCATTATTATTTAGCAAGGAAACGCGGTTCTACAAAATTCCAAGGAGGTGTATTACTCTATATTAAGCAAACAAGCAAGCAGGGTAGCCAAGCAATTCTTATTTTTCTTTCTTTTCTTTTTTTCTTCTTTTTTTTGCGTAAGAACATACTGTCGTTACGTATATGTATCTTGTATGTGCATATAGAATCAAAGCAGCAGCCAGGGTGCTGAGGAAGGAGACCGCGAAGGGCCGAAAGGACATTGGGGAAGCGGGCCATACAAGCCGCAATTGATATTGGAAGTAGGCCATAATAGCCAGAAATCGGGGAGAGCGGGCTGCGAGTGCCAAATTATGGGAAGCAGGCTGTAGGAGCCGAAATTGGGAAGCGGGCTGCAGGAGCCGAAGTTACGGGAGCGGGCCGTGAAGGCCGAATTTTAGGAAGCAGGCCGTAAAGGCCAAATTCTGGGAAGCAAGCCGTAAAGGTCGAATTCTGGGAAGCAGGCTACGAGAGCCAAAGATATTGGGAAGCGGGCTGCAAGAGCCAAAATTGTGGAAAGCAGGCTACGGAAGCCAAATCGGGGGAGCAGGCTACAATAGCCGAAATTGGGAAGCGGGCTGCAGGAGCAGAAATTATGGGAAGCGGGCCGTGAAGGCCGAATTCTGGGGAGTAGGCCGTAAAGGCCGAAGATATTGGGAAGCGGGCCGCAAGAGCCGAAATTGGGAAGCAGGCTACAGGAGCCGAAATTATGGGAAGCGGGCCGTTGTTGATTTATTTTTTTAATTAGATTCCTATCCCGCCCCCTTTAAAGACATACATGTATACGCATGTGAATCAAAGACAAGGGAGATGAAAGGATGAGAAATACTAACCGTGATCGCCACCAAGGATTAACAACGCTGCAAGGATGAAGAAAGGAGTGCAACGACGCCGTGTACCTCGGAAAGGGATGAAGACTTGATCGCGCTTAAGAACGTGATGCGGGGAATGGTATGGGATTGACCTCCTCTCCTTCCAGTCGGCTAGATGAAGAGGGCCTCATGTTGTATTCATACTCTCCTACAAAACAAAGATGAAACACAAAGGAAAAAATCCATTAGAACATGAAGTGTAGAAATCTGCCCAAAGTGATAAAATAGCATGAATAAAAGGGGGAGAACGCACCGGGGGGAGGTTTTTAACCCCTGTGGAAGGGTGGAAAAGATAGGTGGGTGTGTTGTGTATGCATGAGATTTGAAATCACGAGATTTGATTGAGAGAATAGAGAGAAATCAATGATGCAAAACAGAGAAAAACGCATGTGTAGCAGAAAAATGCAGAAAACTGTGATGATTTGTGATTTTGAGGAGACTAGAACAAAGAGTGTAGACCATGAAATCAAGCCCAGAAGGATGAAATAGAAAGCTAATACTTCCCTATTCAAGCCAGGGTTGAAGTTGTGAGTTGGAGTTGCAGCATGGCTTCGCCCCACGTCCGGAAAGAGCCCCCCGTCGCGACTGCGAACTGGGTAATTTTTATAGAGTTTTACAAGAAAGCCTCATCTTCTTATCACGATTCCCGGAGATAGAGTCCAAGATAAATTGAGTTCTCTAGATCAAACTTGAGATAATATTAAGGACAAGAGATAGGAACAAACGGGGATCAATTCGGAGGAGGATTCTAGAAGATATGGCTCTTGGAAGGTAGCCCCGGGGCCTTATCTACAGAGTTTGAGTTGAACCAGGACACCTAAATCCTAATCTTCCGACCCAGCTATCGAGAGATATAGCCAATGAAATTTGGAGTTCTATGAACCAAATTAAAGATAATATAAAGGGCTAGAAGTAGGAACAAACGGCGCTTAATTCGGAGTAGAATTCAAGAAGTTATGGACTCTATAAGAAGGCCACGGCGCACAGAAACGGAACAGAGTCCAGTACAAATTGGACTCTCAGTGTGATGTAACGGTCTATCGTAAGACCGTCAGATGATGTAACGGACTAGGGTAGGTCCGTCACACTCTGGGGGTCGAACGGGACGATTTCGGGCAAGTTTCGATGTAATGCACCCATACTAGACCGTCACATGGACTCTAACGGTCTAGGGTAGGACGCCACATTCTGGGGGTTGAACAGGGTGTTTCGGGCAAGTTTTGGTGTGACGGTCTATCGTAGGACCGTCATACTGATGTAACGCACCTGTATAGGGCCGTCACATTGATGGAGGCAGATTCTCGGCAGACTGCGCGTGACTTCAGAAATTGAAGCGTATCTCTCAAACGGGGCAGAACTAGCGAAAGTGGTAGAAGAAGAAATTGTAGATAACGGAGAGAGGAACAACTTGTATGAAGAAAGAATTTTGAGAAAATGATCAGAAGATGGATACAATGGGGCTGGAAGATAGAGGAAAATTTTGGGATGTTGGTAAACAGCATAGCACGCCGGAAAAATGCGAATAAATCACAAACGGGGTAGAACTGTTCAACGGCGTAGAAGAAGAAGTTGTATATCTTTGAAAGATGAACAACTTTGATGAAGACAACTTTTTGAATATAGGACTGGATGAGGGTGAAAAAGGACCACTTTTAGGACTGCGTAGTGAGAGAAAGCCGATTACTTGAGGGAAGCCGGCCTAAATGGGCCGTAAGTCGACTTGGAAGCCGGAATTTGATAAGATAAGCTCCAGGGCTATAGGAAATCATGATCTCCAAGACTCAAAGGATATGAAATGGTAAAAATAGAATTGAAATCCATCCAAGAAGGCTCCAAAATAATGGCTAATTCGGGACATCAAAATGATGAATAAGAGAAATAATGCAACTTGCGGGCTAAAACGGGTGTCAACAGATGCCCCTCCTTGATGTCCGCTTTGCAAGAGAACGAGCAAAAATGAGCGGAGGTGAAATGGAAAGGAGATGGAGTGAAAGCAATAGCGACGTGAAATGGAGATGAAGCGGAGAGAACTGAAAAGTGGGCATCAAGGCAAAAAGACACCCGTCACAACCAACAAGTGATAGGAATTCTCCTGAAAACGCCGAACGCACCACCTGGAATGGATGACAAGGATGAGACATGTCTGGAGAACTAACTAAGGTAGGAAAGGAAACACGACCAGCCTCATCGGGGACACAATCCACGGACAATGAGTGGGTCGGAAGGAACACAACATAAGAGCTGGAAAAGGAGAGATAAGACTGAGATAAAATCCAGACAAGAATCACGCTAGCCAACCAAACCAAGTGGCAAGATCAGAGAAATCGTTCAAATTCAGAGTGGAATGAGGAATCTCTTATCCAAGAGAGCTGAAGTGCAATCAACCATTGCTGAGGAGAAATCGTTGAACGGATCATGAGGCGTGAATGCTCAAAATGACATGATGCATGCTGGGCTAAAATAAAGAAATCATTAAAACGAATGCAAAGAAAGATAAAATAGAAAGTACTCAAGGATAATGTTGCTAGACTAAGCCAGGACGGGGTCAAGAGTCTTCTTGCAACCACGGCGTGCGAGACAGAGTCTATCGTCCCTCACCCGACTCAACCGAGCGGCCTATCCAACGATTAACCATATGCTCCTAGATCATCATCGTTTTTGTTAAAGGGGAACATCAGATCCCAGAACACACGGACAACCAGCCGGTCCTTGAGAGGCTATAATAAGGTAGATACCATATAGTAATGCAACAATGAGAAGGGATAGAGAGCCATACCTGACTTACCTGTTCAGGCGACACGGCATTTTTTGAAATTTTTGATTTCTGCTTTTTATGGATTTTCATCATAAGACAACAACCACATGACATGACATGATGTGAATATGAACGAATATAAACGAGCATGACATGAACACAACATAATAAGAGAAATATGAACGAAACATGGCATAACATAACATAACGAAGATGGATGAAACATAACAAACAAACAAATGGCAAGCATGCATGCGACTAAAGGCATGGTGGGACAAGACAACATGCACATGGTGGGACAGCACACGCGGTGGTATAAGGACATGGTGGGACAAAGACACGTGTGATGTATGGCACGGCGGGACAAAAGATACGATCAATCACGAGAGGACATAGACACATATGACAAGGACACATCGGGATAAAAGACATGGAGGACCATAGACATGATAAAGACAACAAACACATTCTTTAATCAAAGCCCAAGATCAGATGAAGCGGAACCACCAAGTTCAAAATCGTGAGACATTGCCTCTCATGGAAACATGATTAAGCAAATAAGCGAAAGCTGAGAAGGCCATGAGCTTCAGAATAGATCTCGATATAGGATTGAAGAGATGAGAACAGATCGAAGAATATGAGCAGTAGGCAGAGCGAAAGATAGAGCAAGGAAAGCTTGAATCTGTAACCTGCAGCCTGCACACTTAGCAAACAGATTACGTATCTGTCCTCAAGATAAAAATAAAAGGAACAAAAGAGAAGTATTTTTGGATTTTTGTATTTCTTATTTTTTTTTTACCATATTCAAAGTTTTGGGATTTTTTTTGACATATTTGATTTCTTTTGGAATTTTGACATATTTGATTTTTTTTTTGGAATTTTGACATATTTGATTTTTTGGATTTTTGATAATATTTCATTTTTTTTAGATTTTGACAAAACAATCTGCAGCACCCAAAGACAAGCTCAAACTACTGGCCAGGGATCGCCGTCCCTCCCCTCTCATTAAAGACTTCCCTTGAGCAGGGTGTGCATGTGAGGGTGGCTTACCATAACCAACCGCCTCTAAAGAACGGTGCCCCTACTAAGGCCATACCCGGGATACAACCCAGCCTAAGAGGGAGGAGCAGAAGAAAATTGGAGACAAGCTTTATGCAGGATGGGAGACATCAGGATTTGAATTCCTTCCAGGACACTACCCCTCAAAGATATAGTCTGTTGATTTTGAGACCCATATTTATCAGGCACGCATGCGACCGGGCTCATGACATCCCGCGGGGAACTGTACTGCCACTCTTGCCATGCCTTTGATTCATAATATTCTTTTTGATTCATCATTGATTTTGAAAGCCCTTATTGGCTAGATATTACATGAAAGCTCACTTTTGAGGGTCAAGACTGTCCCTATTTGAGACCTCTCTCGTATTAGGGAGTGCCTAGGTTGGTCATCTCATCCATCAATCTCTTGCCCCTTGCACTTGGCCGAGTAAAGAAGAGAAAAAGGCCTTTGTGCATACCCATGGTATGGCCAAAGCAGCAACGGTGTGTCTCAGAGAGATCGGCTATGGCTTGCCGTGAAGTGTGTGAAAAAACCCATACTCAAAGGTCACCCTCAACGATCGGGGAAAGAACTGGACTTCCAGCATGGAACTATCACCGGCCTAAGGATGCTGCAGAAGCGAACTCATTTTAAATGAACTAAGCAAATTTCTAAAAACCACTTAACCATGTTGAGGAATAGCATTATTAGTATGTGCATGAAGTATAATGAAAATGATAGCATATTCTTGCACAAAATAACGATACCTTTGCAAATCCATGGCGTGGAAACCGGCATCCTGAAGTGATCTCGATCATCGAGCTTTGAGGAGCGCGAGTAGCTTTGTATTCCTTGCTTGTCAGATAAAGGATGAAAGAGAGCAAAGGATTAGATTCCTCGACACAGAGGAGTGGCAGACATCATACTGGACGAAGAAGGGATAAAAAGGAAGAGAGACGAGGGCTATAACTCCCTCGTCAAGGCACTGAGGCCCTGATAACAAGGAACCAAATACAGAATAAACAGGGATTATCTGAGATCAAGACGGGCTAAAGCCTCGAAAACAGCAAGAAAAAGGGTAAGAACCCTGAAAGGGAGAAGAGGAATGAGTAGAAAGATGATAAGAAGAATCATCCGACGTGGTCGGAGAAGAGGGACGAGAATCATTCGATAGGGCCGGAGAAGAAGAATGATAGACACCCGACAAGGTCGGGGATTAAGAAGGAGAACCCGGAGATACCGGAGGAGAAGAATCATAGGAGGATATAGGCTGAGGCCGAGAATGGTGAGGAGATGGAAAGTTCGAAGGTTCCGGATGGGAAAAGGAAGAACGGGGATTCGCGGACCCGAGATGGGAGGAGAGAATCGTGGAGGGAGAATTAGGAGAGGGAAGATACACCACCCAGGGGTGGGAACCGAGCAGAAGAAATGATGAGTGAAATGAAGAAGAAGGAAGAGAAGTGGACCCCTGAGTGCACAACTGACGGCCCTTAAACTTACACCGCCACCTCTTCTTAGCTGATACTTCTTGGACATGGACTCGCTTGGCGCGGACTCGGACCTTCGGCCTTCTCAATCTATAATACTTTCTCAAATAACGGGTCCACCTGACAGATGGCCTGGCCCGGTCATGAATATGCAGCTTCATCAGGGCAGTTGCCCCTAGACACCCAGTGCTAACAACATTAGATGGACATTCTTGAACAACTAACTCTCATAATGTTGAATATCATAAAACCATGGAGTCGTGTTACTTGGCACAAGTAGCATTAGATTTGGCAGCTCCACTCGGCAATCAGACTTGAAGCGTAACTCCCTTGCTAGAAGAGACGGGTGAAGCTGAGGGAGAGTAATACACGGCGTTGACATGGCCGGCTTGCTAATAAACCGAGGAAGATTGCATAACAAGTGTAGAATATCATTGGAAAGTGTAGAAGATACGGCCAATTGCCCCTTGAACATAGAATCCATAATCTGCTTGGCGACCGTATACGTTAGCACAACACGGGTAGAGAACCCTTCTTGGCCTGTCATCTGAACAGCAATTGAGTGAGGAGTAATAACAGCATCAATAGTGAACTCTCCGGCGAGCAATGAGATTGCCACCGGCCTCGCTCGGGAAGAAACTGGCATCAACTCAAGGGAACTCTTCTTAGCAACTGTCATCTTTGAAAGTAGAGGCGCATCATCCCCAAAATAACCAGGGACGAGGACACGAACCGGCATCCCACAGATAAAATCTTGAATCTTGAAATGCACGGCCAGCACTGAATCATCCTGACTTGGTTTATTGTCTCCCTGGGGATTAGACCCTAGGGGCACCAAAGGAAGCGCACACCCGCTCCGTGGGGTGGAAGTGGTTGGAGAAGTAAAGGGAATGTGTTTGGGTGGTACGTGTGAAGGTTTGGAAGGCATGGAGGCTCCAACGGGAGTGGTGATGGAAAGTGAAGGCGCAGGCGATGTGGCGATGATAGGCTCGGGTGGCGAAAAGGCGAAGGTGAAGGCGTGGCTGAGGGTAGAGGTAAAGGAAAAGGTGTGGCTTGCTCAGGCTCAGGCAAAGGTGATGGCAGAGATGGAGGCAAGGGTTGAGATGGTGTAGGCGATGGAGAGGATGGTGGTGGAGATAGAGATGATGGTGATGGGGGTAGTGGACATGGAGGTGGAGAGGGTGAAGAGGGAGGTTGTGGTGTCCACCGTCGACGTGTCGACACAATGCGTCGAGCGGTGTTGGGAATGGAAGCGGTGGTAGTGGCGGTGAGAGAAGAAATGGAGGCACTAGCATGAGCAGAGGCTTGGGTTTGTGGCGGCGATGGAGCCAGGGTAAGAGATGGCGGAGGTAATGGAGTAGGTGACGGAGCGAGTGCAGCACTAGACGAGGAATCACAGGGGTGCCCCTGGCCTTGAAGTAACGGAGACGGCTGATCCAGCGGCACTTCTTACTGTTGTTGTTGGTTGCAAAGATGTAAAATGACTTTGTGCATGGTGGCCCAATCAATCCTTTTATTACCTTCCAGGCCATAAACATACTCTCGGAACTCAGGACAATCCTCAACCAAATGCCCCTGCTGGCGGTGAAAATCACAATATTGAAGCATATTCCCGACTGCGGGTCGGCAAGGCACAGCCGGAGAGAGTGGCAAAGCGTGAGTGGCCATCAAAGCCCTGAAAATATCCGTGAAGCATTCCGGCAACAGAAGATGAGGAGCCCGCTTCGGGCAAGGTGGATGACGAGGGGTATGAGGTGAGGATGGTTGTGGAGATGGAAGTGGAGGATGTGTAGGCAGGAGTGCGTGGCTAGTGGTGGAGGGCTTTGGTGATGGCATGTGTGGAACGGAGTGGGGAAGTATGTAGATGGCATCTACTTGCTCGGGATGTGGTGTTCCCTTGACCGGAAGTGTAGATGGAGACGAGTATGCGGACGCAGGAGGTTGACTCATGGAAGATTGATATGCGGAGGCGTATGGGTATGTAGAGGCAGGAGGTTGGCTCGTGGAGGGATATGCGGCAGAAGGCTGACTCATGGCAGGCCAACTCATGGGAGCGTAGGGTTGGCACGTGGAGGGTGAAGGTTGATATGTGGAGGTAGATGGTGGAGACTCGGGGTCAAGGGAATCTTGAATTTGTTGGCGAATGAAGTGAGCTCGGCTGTAAAGTTGCTGCCAGGAGGTGATGTTGTTGAGGGCTAAGATAAACTAATACTCAGGCGTTGCATTGGATATCAACATCTTGATTTGTTCTCCCTCCGGAATGTGTCCCGGGACTTGCGCGGCCAAGCGACGCCAACGATCGGCAAAGGTAGAAAACTCCTCTTCGGGCTTCATCATCTCATGGGCCAGATCCACAATAGAGTACTTAGGCCCAACCTGATCTTGAAACTGCTGAATAAATCCCTCTTGTACAGCTTGAAAATTCACAACTTGCTCTTGCGGAAGAGAGAAGAACCAATCCCGAGCCGGACCTTCCAATGACAGACCAAACAGATAAGCCATCAAGTGTTGGTCATGTCGAAATTGGGCCGACTCATAAACGAACTCCTTCAAGTGCACATATGGGTCACCGACTCCACTATAACGGCGATATGTGGGAATTTGTGATGGAGACGGAAGTCGAAGACCTTGGAAAGCGAATGGAACACTCCAGGAGGACTTAGGATCGAACCGACGTTGAAGCTCATCAAGCTGGCGTTGGGTTTGAACAATCATCTCCTGGGTAGGGAGAGATCGAGAAGAATATGGGCCAACTTGAGCAAGAGGGTATGAATTAGGACCAGAGCATGGTATTGGGCCGGATAAGAGGATCCGGGCTGAGAAGAGGAAGGGCCCATTCCAAGAATGGAAGGATAAGCGGGCCTGGAAGAGATGTTGGAACATGGGTTGAATGGGCCAGCAACAACATGGGCAGAATAATGAGGCCCATTAAGAGAATCATGCCCATTAGCAATTGGGCCAGCAACATATGAAGGAGAAGGAGGAGGCCCATGAATAGAAGATGGCCCATTATGAGAAGAAGGCCCATTAAGATGAGACGTAATGATGCGTTGGGCCTGGGCCGGGTCCATTTGGTGAACAAGGCTTGAAAGATGGGCCATGAGATTAGCATGTTCCTCGGATGGATCAGAAGGACCATGGGAAGATGGGCCCGCGTGGGAAGAGGATTCCACGCGGGAATAAGAAGAAGATTGGGAAAAAGAATGATACAAGGGGTTAGAATACTGCTCCATGAGGGCAAATGGAGACTTAATTACAAGGAGATCAAGGACAATACAAAAAGGGAAGCAAGGGTTTAATGGGCTTGAGAACAAGGGGGGCTGACCCACTAATGCAAAGACGAATGGACAATAGACCACGGGACAATAGACTGGACAATGAACCAACAAAATGGACTGACTTAAGTGGGCCTAACAACAACAAAACATGTGGAAGCAACAGAAAACACCACTAATGGGCTTGGACATGCCCAAACAACATAAACAATGCAATGTGAAGGTTTTCACCCAAGTCAAACAAGTTAATATGATGGGAAATATTTTAGGGGTTTTAATAGACCTTTTAATGATTTGAATTAGGATAAATTCCCTCAAGATAGGAATCATATGGGAATAAGGTCCAAACTTTGTGTTGATTAAGGTTAACTCCCTCACACGTATGCAAATGCAAACCTAAGGTGTGGAAAGGTACAACCGGCCCGGCGTCCGTGTGGGAATCCACGGCTCGCGGGGACTTATGGAGGTCCCGGATAAGATCACCTAGTCGAGCCCAAGGAATATGGGAGCGAGAGGATCACTTACCAAGGTAGGAAATGTAACTATGATATGCAATGTATGACCCTATGTGCACCGGAGTGCATGTAATTTCTAGCCTAAAACTAGAAAATCAAGACAAAATTAAACTATGCAAACATGATCCAACTAAGACAAATAGTATATGGATGGAAAAACAATACAAAGGTCTGCACAACGGGCCCAAGAACAAATCAATATGACCCCGGGAGGTCAATCAAATCACTGAGCAAAGTTGCCCCCGTGAACCTGTGTGCAGACCACATGCAGATTTTATGGACAAAATGCTAAAATGATGATAATTTTTAACTAAGCAAACGTGACCCAAATGATGCAAGTAGTATATGGATGGAAAGACAATACAAAGGGCTATCCAATGGAACAAAAATCAGTGCAATCAGACATTGGGAAGGCAGTCAAATCACTGAGTAAAGATGTACCTGTGAACCTGTCCCTAAGCCTGCCTGCAGAACTTATGCAAAAAACTCAAAACGTTGGACAATATTAGAATATGCAAATGTTAACCAAATGATACAAATGATATATGGATGGAAAGACAATACAAAGGGCTATCCAACGCAACAAAAATCAGCTCAATCAGACTCCGTGATCAAAAGTTATGCCTCGATGAACACGGCCTTGTGAGCATGCGCGCAGGACTGCCAGAAGCTGTAACGGTCTACCAAATGACCGTTACATGACAGTGACGGTCTACCATAAGACCGTCACATAACCAGAGCCCGTAAAACACCAAAAATAGTGGGAGGATGGAGGAAATATCACCTAAATATGAACATGCACCCACCCAACTAACAAAAGAGCATGAAAACAAGCGTGATGGGCATTGGTGTCCCACCGTGATCGCCAAAAAACCGTTGATTTGTTTTTTTAATTAGATTCCTATCTCACCCCCTTTAAATACATACATGTATAAGCATGTGAATCAAAGACAAGGGAGATGAAAGGATGAGAAATACTAACCGTGATCGCCACCAAGGATTAACAACGCTGCAAGGATGAAGAAAGGAGTGCAACGACGCCGTGTACCTCGGAAAGGGATGAAGACTTGATCGCGCTTAAGAACATGATGCGAGGAATGCTATGGGATCGACCTCCTCTCCTTCCAGCCGGCTAGATGAAGAGGGCCTCACATTGTATTCATGCTCTCCTGCAAAACAAAGATGAAACACAAAGGAAAAAATCCATTAGAACATGAAGTGTAGAAATCTGCCCAAAGTGATAAAATAGCATGAATAAAAGGGGGAGAACGCACCGGGGGGAGGTTTTTAACCCCTGTGGAAGGGTGGAAAAGATAGGTGGGTGTGTTGTGTATGCGTGAGATTTGAAATCACGAGATTTGATTGAGAGAATAGAGAGAAATCAATGATGCAAAACGGAGAAAATGCATGTGTAGCAGAAAAATGCAGAAAACTGTGATGATTTGTGATTTTGAGGAGACTAGAACTAAGAGTGTAGACCATGAAATCAAGTCCAGAAGGATGGAATAGAAAGATAATACTTCCCTCTTCAAGCCAGGGTCGAAGTTGTGAGTTGGAGTTGTAGCATGGCTTCGCCCCACGTCCGGAAAGAGCCCCCCGTCGCTACTGCGAACTGGGCAATTTTTATAGAGTTTTACAAGAAAGCCTCATCTTCTTATCACAATTCCCAGAGATAGAGTCCAAGATAAATCGATTTCTCTAGATCAAACTCGAGATAATATTAAGGACAAGAGATAGGAACAAACGGGGATCAATTCGGAGGAGGATTCTAGAAGATATGGCTCTTGGAAGGTAGCCCCAGGGCCTTATCTACAGAGTTTGAGTTGAACCAGGACACCTAAATCTTGATCTTGCGATCCAGCTATCGAGAGATATAGCCAATGAAATTTGGAGTTCTATGAATCAAATTCAAGATAATATAAAGGGCTGGAAGTAGGAACAAGCGGCGCTTAATTCGGAGTAGAATTCAAGAAGTTATGGACTCTATAAGAGGGCCATGGCGCACAGAAACGAAGCAGAGTCCAGTACAAATTGGACTCTCAGTGTGATGTAACGGTCTATCGTAAGACCGTCAGATGATGTAACAGACTAGGGTAGGTCTGTCACACTTTGGGGGTCGAACGGGACGATTTCGGGCAAGTTTCGATGTAATGCACCCATACTAGACCGTCACATGGACTCTAACGGTCTAGGGTAGGACCGCCACATTTTGGGGGTTGAACAGGGTGTTTCGGACAAGTTTCGGTGTGGCTGTCTATCGTAGGACCGTCACACTGATGTAACGCACCTGTATAGGGCCGTCACATTGATGGAGGTAGATTCTGGGCAGACTGCACGCGACTTCAGAAATTGAAGCGTATCTCTCAAACGGGGCAGAACTAGCGAAAGTGGTTGAAGAAGAAATAGTAGATAACGGAAAGAGGAACAACTTTCATGAAGAAAGAATTTTGAGAAAATGATCAGAAGATGGATACAATGGGGCTGGAAGATAGAGGAAAATTTTGGGATGTTGGTAAACAGCATAGCATGCCGGAAAAATGCAAATAAATCACAAATGGAGTAGAACTGGCCAACGGCGTAGAAGAAGAAGTTGTATATCTTTGAAAGATGAACAACTTTGATGAAGATAACTTTTTGAATAAAGGACTGGAGGAGGGTGAAAAAGGACCACTTTCAGGACTGCGCAGTGAGAGAGAGCCGATTACTTGAGGGAAGCCGGCCTAAATGGGCCGTAAGTCGACTTGGAAGCCGGAATTTGATAAGATAAGCTCCAGGGCTATAGGAAGTCATGATCTCCAAGACTCAAAGGATATGAAATGGTAAAAATGGACTTGAAATCCATCCAAGAAGGCTCCAAAATAATGGCTAATTCGGAACATCAAAATGATGAATAAGAGAAATAATGCAACTTGCGGGCTAAAATGGGTGTCAACAGCCGTGAAGACCAAATTCTGGGGAGCAGGCCGTAAAGGCCAAAGATATTGGGAAGCGAGCCGTAAGAGTTGAAATTGGGAAGCGAGCCGTGAAGGCCGAATTCCAGGAAGCAGGCTGTAAAGGCTGAATTCTGAGAAGCAGGCTGCAAGAGCCAAAGATATTGGGAAGCGGGCTGCAAGAGCCAAAATTATAGGAAGCAGGCTACGGAAGTCAAATCGGGGAAGCAGGCTACAAGAGCCAAAATTGGGAAGCGGGCTGTAGGAGCCGAAATTATGGGAAGCGGGCCGTGAAGGCCGAAATTGTGGAAAGCAGGCTACGGAAGCCAAATCGGGGGAGCAGGCTACAAGAGCCAAAATTGGGCAGCAGGCTATAAGAGCCAAAGGGAAGTAGGCTGCAAGAGCCAAAGTTAGGAAAGCGGGCTGTAAGAGCCGAAGGATACTGAAAAGTAGGCTAAAAAGCCAAGGGATATTGGGAGTAGGCTGACAAGCTGAGAGATGTTATAAGTAGGCTATAACGCCGAAAAGATATAGGAGAGCGCGGTGGGACGGGTTGATTAATCCTGATAGTGGGCCTTGGCCAGAATAACTGAGCCAAAGGGTGTCGGGTAGTAGGATACGAGAGCCGAGGGGAAGGGTTTGTAAAGCAGCGGGTTCGGAGACCACGTCTACCTTATGCCTCTCTCTCTCTCTCTTTTTGTGTGCGAAGAGGCGGGTACAAAGACCATGTTTGCCTCATGTCTCCTTTTTTCCTTCTCTTCTTCTTTTGTGTGGGGAGGCAGGTGCAAAGACCATGTTCGCCTCGCGGCTGTTCTTTCTCTTCTTTTCTTCTTCTTTTATGAGAAGAGGCGGGCTCGGGGACCACGTCTGCCTCATGTGTATTCTTTCTTTTATCCTCTTCTTTTGTGTGATTAGACGGGCTCGGGGACCACGTCTGCCTCATGTGTATTCTTTCTTTTCTCCTCTTCTTTTGTGTGATTAGACGGGCTTGGGGACCACGTCTGCCTCATGTGTCTTTTCTTCCTTTTCTTCTCTTCTTCTTTTGCGTGGAGAGGCGGGTGCAAAGACCACGTGTGCCTCGTGACTCTTCTTTCTCCTCTTCTCTTCTTCCTTTATAGAGAGGCAGGTGCAAAGACCATGTTTGCCTTATGTATGCTTTTTTTCTCTTCTCTTCTTCTTTTGCAGAGAGGCAGGTGCAAAGATCATGTTTGCCTCATGTCTCTTTTTTTTCCTCTCTTCTTTTGTGTGATGAGACGGGCTCAAGGACCACGTCTGCCTCATGCCTGTCTTTTTCTTTATTCTGCTCTTCTTTTCTCATTGATGCTTCCATGCTAAAGTGTATTTCTCTTAATGTGCCCACAGGTTGGGGTGTAGCTTCATTTGGTATGCATCCCCCCTGAGGGGGTGTGTTTTGCCTCTTCGCTTCTGTGCCCCCAGGCGGGGTGTATTTTTTTGGCTTCTATGTCCCCAGACCAGGGTGTGTTTTTTTAATGCCCCCGAGGCGGGGTGTAGCTCTCTTCAAATACCCCCATGGTGGGGTATACTCTTCACGGCTTCTATGCCCCCAGGCGGGGTATGTTTCTTCTTCATATGCCCCTGGTAAGGGGCGTAGCTCTCTTCAAATGCCCCCAAGCCGGGGTATACTCTTCACGGCTTCTATGCCCCCAGGCGGGGTATGTTTCTTCTTCATATGCCCCTGGTACGGGACGTAGCTCTCTTCAAATGCCCCCGGAACGGGGGTGTATCTTTTGCTTCTTATGCCCCCCCTGAGGCCGGGGTGAATCTTTTGCTCCTTACGCCCCCCTGAGGCAGGGGTGTATCTCTTTACGGCTTCTGTTCCCCTGAAGTAGGGTATGTTGTTTCTTCAAATGCCGCTTGGGCGGAGTATATCTTTCTTCTTATGCTCCCAGATCGGGATGTATGTCTCTTTGTTTCTGTGCCTCGGGTCGGGGTAGATGCTTCTGCTTCTTATGCGCCAAGGGCGGAGTGTATTTTTGTGCCCCCAGGCTGGGGTAGGTGCTTCTACTTCTTATGCGCCAAGGGCGGAGTGTATTTTTGTGCTCCCAGGCTGGGGTAGGTGCTTCTGCTTCTTATGTGCCAAGGGCGGAGTGTATTTTTGTGCCCCCAGGCTGGGGTAGGTGCTTCTGCTTCTTATGCGCCAAGGGCGGAGTGTATTTTTGTGCCCCTAGGCTGGGGTAGGTGCTTCTGCTTCTTATGTGCCAAGGGCGGAGTGTATTTTTGTGCCCTCAGGCTGGGGTAGGTGCTTCTACTTTTTATGCGTCAAGGGCGGAGTGTGTCTCTTTCTGTGCCCCTAGGCTGGGGTACATTCTTCATGTTTCTCATACCCTTTTCGCAGGGCGTATTCTCTTGCTTCTCATGTCCCTGGATCAGGATGTATGTTTCTTCTTCTGACGCCCCTAGGTCGGGGTATATTCTTTCTTCATGTGCTCCCAGGTCGGGATGTATGCCTCTTTACTTCGGTGCCCCCTGGGTGGAGGTGTACTCTGTCTCTTTGCTTCTGCGTCCCCCAGGCGGGGTATGTTTCCTCTTCAAATGCCCCTGAGCCGGTGCACATTCTTTATGGCTTCTATGCCCCCTGGCGGGGTATGTTTCTTCTTCAAATATCCCTAAGACGGGATGTATTCTTCTCTTTCTTATGCTCCCGAGGCGGGATGTGACTTCTTCAAATGCCCTCAAGCCGGGGCGTATTCTTCATGACTTCTATGCCCCTGACGGGGTATGTTTCTTCTTCAAATACCCCTAGGCCGGGGTGGACTTCTCTTCATATGCCCCTGACGTGGGGGCGTGCTCTTTATAGCTTCTAGGCCCTCGAGGTGAGGTATGCTTTTTCTTCAAATACCCCTAAGACGGGGGTGTGATTCCTGACTTCATATGCCCCCAACGTGGGGTATATCTTTTGTTTCTTATGCTCCCGAGCAGGGATGTAGCCTCTTGGCCTCATATGCTGCCGAGGCGAGGGGTATGTTGCTTCATGTGCCCCCCGGGGGGAATGCATTTTGCCTCTACTGCCCCGTGGCGGGGCATATCTCTTGGCTTATTACGCCCCCAAGGTGGGGTGTGTTTTCTTCTTATGCCCCCGGGGTGGGGTATATCTTTCGCTTCTTATGCCCCCTTGGGGAGTCTTTGCTTCAAATGCCCCTAAATCGGGGTATAGTTTTTTCTCATATGCCCCTGGCGCAGGGGTGTATTTCTCTTCATGTGCCCCTCAGTCGGGGTGTATCTTTGTTGCTTGTTGTGCCCCCAAACGGAGGTGCATTTCTCTTCATGTGCGCCGGGCACCGGGTGTATCTTTGCTTTTCTTTCTTTTTTTTATATGCCCCCGAGGGGGGAATTCTTCTTCTTCTGCCCTGACACGCTGGGGAATGTTTGCTTCTTGTGCCCCCGAAGTGGGGTGTATGCTTTTTCTTCATACTGCCCTAAGGCGAGGTGTATTCTTTGTTGCTTCATGTACCCCCGAGTCGGGGTGGATTCTCTTCATGTGCCCCCATGGCGGGGTGTATTCTTTGTTGCTTTATGTACCCCCGAGTCGGGGTGGATTCTCTTCATGTGCCCCCATGATGGGGTGTACTCTCTTTATGTGTCCCCAAGAGTGGGGTGTGGTTTGCTTCCTGTGAGCCCTAGCAGGGTGTATCGCTGCTTGTAATGTCCCCCGAGGCGGGGTATCCTTCTTCTTCAAATATCCCTAAGACGGGGCGTATTCTTTATGGCTTTTATGCCCCCATAGCGGGGTGCGTTTCTTCTTCAAATACCCCTAAGATGGGGTGGACTCTTTTCTTCTTATACTCCCAAGGCAGGATGTAGCTTCTTTAAATGCCCCTGAGCCGAGGCGTGTTCTTTATGGCTTCTATGCCCCCAAGCAGGGTATATTTCTTCTTCAAATACCCCTAGGCCGGGGTGTATCCTTGCTGCTTCTCATGCTCCTGAGGCGGGATGTGACTTCTTCAAATGCCCTCAAGCCGGGGCGTATTCTTCATGACTTCTATGCCCCCTGGCGGGGTATGTTTCTTCTTCAAATGCCCCTAAGCCAGGTGTGTTCTTATACTTTTTGCGCCCCTCAGGGTGAGGTGTAATCCTCTCCATATGCCCCTAGTATGTGGTGTGCTTTTGTTTCATATGCCCCCAGGCCGGGGTACGTTCCTTCTTCATATACCCCTAAGCCAGGGTGAGTTTCTCTTTTTGTGTGTCCCCAGGCCGGGGTGAATTCTTTTCTTCATATGCCCCCATGGCGGGGTATGTCTTTTGCTTCAGGTGCCCCCATATCGGGGTGTATTTCTTCTTCAAATGCCCCTAAGCCGGGGTGCAACTCTATTTCCTCTTATGTCCCCAGGTCGGGGCGGATTCTTCTTCAAATGCCCCGAAGCTGGGGTGTAGCTTTTGCTTTGTGTGCCCCTTAGTCGGGGCGGATTCTCTTCATGTGCCTCTGGGAATGGGGTGTATTTCTTTTTTTGCTTCCCATGCCCCCGTAGCAGGGTATATATCTTCTTCTCATCCCCCATGGCGGGGTATGTGCACGCTCTCTTCGGGAGTGGTGGCCGTGCTTGACCTCATTGCTATAAAGCATTCCCCCACAGCAAGCAACCATTCACCAAGCTACAATTGTGGCTCGCTGGGTCTTTTAACAACCACTCGGGGGCCGTTTTGTGCCGGATGGAGGTAGCAGGAAGGAGGAACGAGTGGGGTCATTGCACCGCGGACTCGGGACCTCCTAGAGTCGAGCGGGATACCGGGTTTCTTCTTGCTCTTTCAGTCGACGATGTTGGCCAACTTTTCTTCCTTTCTTCTTTATTTCTCCCTTTTATTGTATGATTGACCAGGGTGGAGGTGCAGGAGAGCGCTCACCCCCTCAGGGAGGGGATGAGTGGTTCGCTCCACCGCATCAACCCCACAGTGATAATCTTCGTTCAGCACGGGTCTCGACGGACGTGGCCGTACAACCCTCTCCTGCCAATTCTTACTCTTCTTTTTTTTGCTTCTTTCTTTTCTCTTTTTCTTCTTGTCTTCTTTTCTTCTTCTCTTCTCTTCTTCTTTTCTTCTTTTCCTCTTTTCTTCTTTTCTTCTCTTTCTTCTTGAGGAAAAAAGGGGGGGTTTGATTTCCCCTCCCTTCTCTTCTCTTTCTCTTCTCTTTTTTTTTTATAACAGCCCCCATGATTCCTGGAAGCTGCATATGCTTCAAAGCATTGTCCTCGAGGCCACGAAGGCAGCTGCACCGAGTCTGGCTTTTCCCCCCATAGGACTGGCGAAGACAGCACCTGCCATTCATCAAAGCAGGCAAACATCGTTAATTAGGAGGCCACGAGGCCCCAAATCACGGCGAAGAGATGAAGGGTGGTTTAGGTCCCACCGGGCGTGCCAGACTTGTGGACGCACTTTTCGACACGCTTTGCTATGGGTGTATGTTCGTCTATTCGGATGGTTTATTCGTCTATTAAGTGCGTGGGCATGCCAGTCACAAAGTGACAATTTGTTCGGGCTCCGAAGAGCCCATGGTGCGCTCGATCTGACTCGGTCAGACGATTGTGTGGTTCGTGTCGGGACCAAAACCCGCTGTGCCATAAAGGTCACGGCATCATTTACATCCCCCATACGAGGGAACACCCTTGATTAATCGTCGGATTCAGGGCCTCATGGCCAGAAAGTTAATTGCACGAAAGGTCTATTACGAGGTATTGAAATCCTCACGCGAGGGCGAGAAGAAAACCATTCGCGGTCATGTCGGTCGTGTACTGACCATTTAATGTTTGGACGAATGTCCCGCTCGATAAAATCACGGTTGTCGCGGAAAACTGGAACGCATGTATGCCGAGGTATGGCAAATTTATTGTTTGGAAGAGCAGAAAACGTTCGGCTGAGCCTTGGTTGGAGCGGACAAAAACTAGTAAATCTGTTGGCCCGGTGCAAGAGCAAGCTGCGACCATACTGCGGTGGGCCCCCCCGCGGTCGAAACAAGACTTGCATGAGCGTCATTAATATTTCCGGTTCAATGGGACAACGGGGAATATCCCTTGAATCAACTGGAAAGCCCTATATCTTGGGAAGCGAACGTTCGAAACGTATCGGTCATTCGAGAGATCGTTTAATATTCGGACGGATGTCTGGTTTGAGAATATCGTAATCGTCGCGGGAGGACCTGGAACACATGTGTGCCGGGGTAGGGCAAGTTTATTATTTCAAGACACTGAAAATATTCGGTTAAATCTCGGTTAGTGTAGCAGGAAACCAGTGAATCTGTTGGCCCGATGCGAGATCAGGTCGGGACCATACCGGGGGGGGCCTCCCGTGGTCCGAACGAGGCTTGCACGGGCATCATTAATACTTCCGGTGCCGGAGGGCAACGGGGAAGGGTCCCGGGACTAGACTCCAAAACCGAAACGTGTTCGAAGGGAGAGGGCTGTAGGCCGAGGATGTGGGTCAGACAACGACTATAGTCGGGATGGACCTGAGGTCCAAGCATAGCCCACGAAGGCCTTGTTGATATTCCCATGCAGAGGGTCCAGAGATGACGGGAGCCATCTCGTTGTATTTAGATTCCGTCGGTCACTTGCGGACCGTTTGATATTCGGACAAGGGTCCATATTGAAGGTACGACGAAGATAGAAACAACCCCGTACAAATGTATGCCGAGTTCGCGGTAATTTCAATGAATGGGGGGAACGAATCCCGATAGTTTGAATCCGATTTGGCGAGCTATCGGCCCAGAGAAATACCGGGTTACAACCACGTCGGGGTGGGAGCCGTCGGCCATGTTGGTTGCTCACGGGTCTTTTCATGTTCAGACACAGGTCTGTAATAGAAATGCGGCGAAAATCGAGGTGAACTCATTCAAATGTCTGTCGAACGTGCGGTAATTTTCGTAGTGGCTCGGAAGGGATCCGGCCTGAGAAACGAGTCCGGTTTAATCGGAATGTCGGCCCGAGGCGAGGTCGGGTCATGGCCAGTTCGGGATCATTCCCGAGACTCAGCCTCAACCTAGAAGGGCGGCATCGCTGTTCCTTCAGCACCGGGCCACGGGAGAGTCGGGGCTGCGATATAGATTTTTACCATCTTCTTTATCTGGGATTTTTAGTCGTAAGATTTGGTGCTGTTTATTCCCCTTTATGTATTTGTTCTGGATGATTTTTGTTTTGTTTTATTTTATTTTTATTATTATGTTCTTTCTTTCTACTATTATTATTACTATTTCACATTTTTTTGTTTATTTCTTATGTATATTCAGATTTATTTATTTATCATAATTTTTATTAATTTATTATTATTATTATCATTATTATTATCATTATTATTATAATTGGAGAGAGAGTGGGCCGCTAGAGGGCTAAAAAGGGTGTACCGCTGAAGGGCTGTGGGAGTGCACAGTTGAGGGGCTAAAAGGGTGTACCGCTGAAGGACTGAGGAGTGTGTCGCTGAAGGGCTAAAAGGGTGTACCGCTGAAGGGCTGAGGAGTGTACTGCTGAAGGGCTGAAAGGGTGTACCGCTGAAGGGCTAGGGAGTGTGCCGCTGAAGGGCTAAAAGGGTGTACCGCTGAAGGGCTAGGGAGTGTGCCGCTGAAGGGCTTAAAGGGTGTACCACTGAAGGGCAAGGTTGGAAATACCGATGAGGGCCCACTCCATCTCTAGTTCTTTTAAGGCTTTTCTTTTCTTCTTTTCTTTGGTTTTATTAAGTTTGCATGGGTTCCTTCTTTTCTTCTTTTGATCAGTTTCCATTCTTTCTCCCATGAGGATGAATGTTCAAGTTGTTTAGTTGTCGTTCGATTTGGCTCTCTTTATGTTGATTACGGTTCCCTTGTCTCGGTTAAAGCGCTTTACCGTTGTTCTCCTTTTTTTTGTTGCTTTCTTTTAGTCCTTTTTAACGTGTGGTCGTTCCATTCGTTGGTTGCTTCCTTTTATCTTTTTTAATATGTTATCGTTTCTAACAAAAATTCGACAGTATCTCCCCTTAACTCGAGCGTAAGGGAGATACAGGGAACGCGCCCACAAAGAGTGGCGGAACCCGACAACTGGAGGTGGGCGCCCGAGAGCGGCAACACCTTAATGAAACCTCGGAAAACTCGGAGGGAACACCGGACAGGAAACCTCTCCCCGGCTAGCCGGGGATGCACCGGGCAAAAGGGTTGGGGGTGTGTCGGCAAGGAGTGGCCTGGGGCGTGCCGGGGAAGGCCCGTAGGGGGGCGTGCCGGCAAAGGGGCTCCAAGGGTGTACCGGGGAAGGAGTGATTGGGGTGTGCCGGCGAAGGGACTCCAGGGCGCACCGGGGAAGGAGCGATTGGAGTGTACCGGCGAAGAGGCCCTGGGCGACAGCGGATCGTTGAGGGGCCGAGAGGGGAGAAACTTCCCACAGGCGGACGGGCGAGGGTGAGGGCCAAAAGCCCTACGAGGGGGATACGCCTCGGGGTAAAGTTCACTGTCGGAGGCCAAAACAACGGGGAAGAAGAGGAAGAGGAAAACGCCAAGGGATGCAAACACGCGAGAAATGTCTTAGAAAGACATCAAAAATATTCGCAAGCCTTCTATTCCTATTCTCACAAGAAAAATGCCCCGAGGGGACTAATACATTGTAATAAAGGGAAAAACGGGGAAAAGGGAAAGCAAGAAGGAACAAGATACGGTCGGGAGGGGGGGGCGGACACCGGCTCCTCTTCTCTTCTTCTCTTCCATCTTCTTTCTCCTCGCTCAGGCGGTGGTGATCGAGGCGGCAGGCTCTTCTTCTTCTCTTCTTCTTCTTCTCTTTTCGCACAGACGGCGGTGGTGGGCGGAGCGGGGGGGCCTCTCCCCTCTCTTCCTCTCTTCCCTCTTCTTCTCTTCTCCTTCTTCTTCTCTTCTTCTCTTTCTCTTCTTCTCTTCCGCCTCTTTGTTCATCCGTCGTCCCTCTCTTTTCGCAACGAAGAGGGGTTTTATACCCCGGGCGGTGGGAGCCTCAGAAGGCGGGAAGCGTCCGGCGGGCATTTAATGGGAGTTGACTCCCTTGTCCTGGGTGGCAAGTGGAGTAGGTAGCGTGGCTCTCTCCCTGGGTGACACCTCAGCAGGTCCACTGCGCGCCAAGAATCCGTAGGGCATGGGCGTAAGATTTCTTTTGTCGGAACGTGCCGTTGAAGAGCCTGAATGGCGTGCCGCTGGCAGGCACAACAAGCGTGCCGCTGAGAGGGCCAAAAGGCATGTCGCTGAACGGCCAGGAGAGCGTGCCGTCGAAGGCCTGAAATAGCGTGCTGTTGAAGGCCCGAAATAGTGTGCCGTTGAAGGCCTGAAATAGTGTGCCGTTGAAGGCCTCAAATTGTGTGCCGTTGAAGGCCCGAAATAGTGCGCCGTTGAAGGCTTGCAGGGTGTGTCGTTGAAAGGGCACAAGAGCGTGCCGCTGAAGGCCCAGGGGTGTACCGCTGAAGGGCCAAAAGGCTGTGCCGCTGAAGGGCCCAGGGGTGTACCGCTGGAGGGCCAAGGGCTGTGCCGCTGAAGGGCTAAAATGGGCAGTTCTGAGCCCGTTGTGAGCACGAGTTGTGGCCCATTTAATTTTCTTCGAGGCCCATGGATTGTGGGGGCTCTTGGTGGTTGATTTCTCTTCACTGTCGTGACTCCGGAGACGGCTTCACGGCAGTGTGCATATTTGGGGAGTCCGGATGACCAGTCCCTCCGGGGCTTCTTCACTCGGTGCCGTTGTCGATGCTGGGCCGAGCAGGATATCTAGGTGTGCAATTTTTGGTGTCCACAGTGACAAGTTTAGTTCTATATGCTACATGGCACGGTATTGGCTTAGGAGTGAGGTTCCTATTTGGGCCCCTCTTTCCCCACCTTTACCACCTGTCGAACTCTTAACTCCTCTGAATCTCCTCATAGCTATTTTACACCTCGCTAGTCTCCTGATGATCTTCGAACCATCATTTACCCTCTGACTTCATTTTTTTTCACCATTATTTGAGACCCAATCTATATTCCCTCTTTCTCTTTCACTTCTTGGAGGGCTACCTAGATGGTAACAGTAGAGGCTAGAAGTGAAAAGACTAAAGGCCGATGACTATGAGATTCTCATTAAGGTAGGATTCCTAAGTGTGAGTCATGCATGAAACTTTAAGCGTAACTTTGCTTGATCTATGTTCTACATTTTTCCAGCTAGTATTGATCTCACGTTAATGGACATGATTAAGCCTAAGATCATGTTCTAATATCACTATGTCTTCTAATATGTCTTACGATGAATCTCTGCATAGGATAGAGCATGTAAGAGTTGAATAAGTTAAGAATATCCACGATTAAGATGAGTCCTCTTATAAAGCCGCTTCAAGGGATAAGAAATCATACATATAGGGCTTAACTTTGCATGGCACTATGCTCGATTCCATGAGACTAGATCTGTCTAGACAAAAGGTCCAACCATAATTTTCAAGACGTCCAAGGCAACTACGGCGGTGGCCCACCGCCTTACTGTTTAGTCGACAAGGCAAGGCACCTAGGCGAAGCCTAATTTATATAACTAAGTGCATTGCAAGAGAACTACTACTATACATTTTCTACATATAAGTTCTATCTTTAGTTAATAGAAAATTTGATATCCACAAATCTTCAACATATACCTATATTTTAAAAAGTAAAACTAGAATAAATAGCAAACAATAACAAATTAATAAGGAGAAAACTAATAAGAATTTGTTAATACCTATCAATCGATATAAAAATTTTAAACAAAAAATTGGTATTTAAATAGTTATTCTCTATATTAAAAGAAAGCATAAATATGACACATTTCTAGATAAATTATAAGCACAATAACATAATAATCTCATAATTTTTCACTTGTGAATTATCAAAAGGAGACACAAAAATAGTACTAGCTTCAAAAAGTGCACCATGCAAATATGAATCAGTGTCCTTAAGAGGAGGGAAGAGGAACCGATAGTGAGAAGAATACGAGAGAAAGGGGAAAGTGAAATGAAAGTCGTATCTTCTCTGTCTAATCTTGACATATCATTTGTCAATTTTTCAAAATTACCCTTGAACTTTTTCCCAAATACTAAAACAAATCTCAAATCGAGGAGTGGATGTCTTGCCAAGGTAGATTAGGCGGGCCCAACGTGGCCTATGTGCACCAAGGCAGCCAAGTGAGTGCCTTAATAGGTTGCCCGCCTAGGCACCTAGTCGCCATAGGCACCTTGGAGCGCCTTGTCGCCTAAGCGACGTCTTGAAAATAATGGGTCCAACCCACTATCACGATTAAACCAAGAATCTAGATTTTAACACCCACTTTGAGTCATATTTTCTTCCGTTGGAAATATACTTAAATATGCTAGAGGAAAGGACTACCTAGAGGAAAGGACCACCCAGATTAGGAGTTTTGGAGGGGAAATCTGAGGTGGAGCCACTCGGAAGGTCAAGCCACAACTGCATGTTTCACTCCACTTTTCAGCCTAGATATGTTATTATGCATGTTCTGATTACTTTGGTTAGCATGATGGAAATGTGGGTGCAAGTTCCATGTATGTGTGGGTTATAAAGGAATCTCGGTTATATGTATGTATATGCAAATATGTTGACTCACTCATCACGTGTTTACTGTTCTGGTAATTGGTTACGTCAAATGAAAACATTCAATCTGTGCATATGTAATGTAGAGATCTCTCATGTTGTTGTTAAACTTTTTTATGTGCAAATACATGCTATAAGATCATGATACATGTTTGCGTTTGGGGTTTAGGTGTAGGGTAAGATCATGTTGTAAGTTTAAGTTTCTACTGTGATGTTCCTAGTTGTTGTGTCTAGATTACATGTTTTCATCCTTGGCCTCAACAATCCTTGACGGTGGTATGGGACACCCCCATTACTGTTCCACCTGTACCTACTCGATGAATCATTTAATGAGATCTTTCTGACCATGGGTTCTGAATCACGTAGTGCACTAAATTATAATTGTACCATATGTTAGGCAGAGCTTGATCTCATCAATAATTAGACATCCGTTGAGGAGGAGAAAATGTGTCAGGCCCAACACGGCCCAGTAATGCAAGCCCATTAACAGTCCAGGGTTGTCGGGCTGATAGCAGTCGTCGCCAGCAGACCAGTGGTCTTGAAACACAGCCCAACAGAGGCCTATGAATGACGTCACAGGAAAGGAAGAGAACACATGCGCGGAACGCGGAAATGCAGAAAAGACCATCGTGGGTAGTTGCACTCCACGGGTTGTGATAGGAAATGTATGGAATGGAAATTGCACAATAAGGAACCGCCGCGGGAAGTTACTCTCCATGGGTTTTAACAGAAAGGAAATAAGGGAACCGCTGCGAGATGTTACTCTCTGCGTGTTTTAAAGAGAATGGAAATAAAGGATATGGAAAATCACGCGTGAGTGCGTGTGTGTTGATTGTGTGATCGCTAGAGGTCAGGGACCCCAAAATGAAAGAGAGTGAGTGATCACATTCATACCTCAAAGCGGAAAATTGTGTGGATTCCTTCTTCCTCTTCCTTTGGTCAACCGATGAAGAGGGCTTTCTCTTGGTTACCCTTGCAAGAAAATGAACAAATACCAAATGGATCAAAATAAAAGCAGTGTAGTATCAATCCCTTGTAATAAAAATGACGAAAGCATGAATAACTACACACCTGATTGTTGTTGTTTTAAGCCCCTTTTGGACGCAAAAGGTGGAAAAATAAGATGAATGAAACGACGTGCAGAAATGCACAAATGCAAAGCCCTCTCAAGGAGAGAAGCACGATACAAGTAGAAATGATTAATGATGCATGCAACTAACAGAATGAAAATGAAACAGAACAAAAGGGAAGAAAAGCTTATTGGGGGCGTCGATGGCGGGCTTCGATGAGAATTTTAGCAGCGTGAGGACGGTGTGGACGTGCGATGGAACGGAACAGCCTTCTCTTTCGAGCATACGAGCACCCGAAAATTTGGCAGAACCTCCCCTTAAAATCTCACGAGCTTGGGAACAATTTGGACAGAGTCCCCCCCCCCCTCTTTGAAGATCTTGAAGCCCCTGATTTCGTGGGAGGGGGTCCTCTATTTATAGGAAAAATGGAGAAAAACACGTCCACGATAGGGGACGCATTCATGTGAACGCGTCCCGCTGACCAGACACGTTCAACAATTAAAAAATATTTTCTTTTAGGAAGTCACGTCCACTACCCTAGATGCCTTCTTTAAATGCGTCCAGGGTCCTTGGCACGTCCATCGTTTTCCACAAACACGGCGTCAAAAGGCACCGAAAGCGTAGAAAGCGAGTGGTTTCGACGCCTAACCTTTACTTTTAAAGCCACGTCTGGTCAGCAAGATGTTTTCTTATTTTTGGATTTATCTGGGTTGTCGAACTGAACGGCGGGGCTGCAGGCGAATGTTGGCTCAAGAACGCATCTTAAGGGGCTAACACGTTTTTAAGAACGTCCCCTCGGCCGCCATGTTTAGATTTTTCTCAAAAAATTTCTAAAAATGGGGAAATTTATCAGAAAAATAGGAAATCACTTAAATAACTCAAATGTGAGAGTCACTTTGGGGCATCATGGTGTAATACGAGATTTACTCAATGTAATGTCAAAATGACGTGTCTACAACTGTCTCACCTTGGCGTCCATTTTGTAGCTGAGTGACACATAGTGGAATGGAGCAAATGAAGTGTATTTAAACAAAGTGAGAATGGACTGAAAAGTAGATGCTAAGGTGTGATGGGACACGATCTCGACATTATACGGTTAAAATTTTTCAAGAGTTTCAATGAAGCACCTTTGAAGAAGGCTCTCCGAAATCGACGATTGTTTGGATGGTGAACAAGCAAGGAAAGAAATAATGTGCGCTTAGGCACAACTAGGAAACGGGATCAACTTTCGTGCGTGGAAGTACCTGGGGGTGGTGCGGATACCAGAACGAGTGAGAAGCATGAATCGGCGAGCCGTCGGTATATTACGCGGAGCACCACTCGAGCTACATCAGCTTCTCTTTGGCTCGGAGATAGTCTGGAATCTCCGCCTTGAGTCTTGGACACTTTTAGCATTTACTTGCATTGTTTTAGCACTTGTTTGCATTATATTTGGGCTTGTAATGTGTGTTTTATTTGGGTTTTTCATTTTGGGCTCATTGTAAGACTCTTAATAAGCCATTTGGGTTAAGCCCTTTAGAGTCTATTAAGGGGTGATTGCCATATTGGGCTATGAGGCTTCATTAAGCTTCATATTGGGTTCTTAAGCCACTTAAGGCCCAATTAAGCTTCTCTCTCTCATGGGCCACCTAAGTTGGAATAGAGTGAGCTTGTGGATGGGCCTTGATGATCTTGGATCATAGTGGCCCAAGAGAGGCCCATGTAGGGGGTGCACCCTTTTTTGTCTCTATTAGGCTAGTTGATTTATTTTCTTTTCTTTCCTTTCCTCTCTTTGATTACATGGGAGAAATATTTTCCTAGCTTTCCCAAGATACCCTCATCAACCCTAGATCTGAGGGCATGGAAGGTCATTTTCCATGGGAGGTCAAGTCATATAAAATGTTGTAATTTTCATTTCTATCACAATTAATGCCAAAAAATTGTTGAAATTCTTGGAGCCTCCTTGAGTGGTGCGCACCCCTCCTCTCTCCTCCCCCTTCTTACAGCTGTGAAGGCTACCTCTAGAGGTGTGAAGCCTCTTATTCAAGCCTCTTCTGAGTGGGAAGCTCAGATCTATCGCCGTCACCGCCACCGAACCGCCGTCGCACCGCCACCGCCGCCTTATCGGAATTTTGTCTTCATCCAACAGCAAGCCCTTCCACGAATTTTTGCTCCCAACCATGAAATCTTCTTGAGCTCAAACTTTCAGGGTGTGTTCCAAAGGTTCCCTCCATGTTCTAGAAAAATTGGTTTGGCCTCTAGTTTCCGATTTCCTTTTTTCCATTAGCGTCTATCCTTTCCTTCCAGATCTGTCAGTTTTCAGTCTAGATCCACAGCCACCCTGCGTTTCCCATCTCCGGAACACCTTTTGATTTTTTATGGAACCCCCAAAATTACTGGAGGTTCTACCCACCATCCCCTCCACCCAAAAATTTTCGTGGAATTTCCAAAGGCCTCCACCTATTTTCTAAAAATCATGTTTAGATCCCCTTTAGTTCTGTCTGCTTCTGTCCAGATCCGACCACCCACCAGTATAAAATAGTTTTCCCCATCTAAACCTTCACTAAATCGGTCATAAGAATTATTTCCATTTTCCTCTCTCTCTCCCCTACAATTTTCATGAAGAGCTCGAGGTCTGAATCTGAGATCTACCCCACGGTCAATGGTAGTTCTCAGGAAACTTCACTACTGCCCTGAGATTTCGGACCCTGTCCAATAGCAACTTCAAAAATAGACTAAGGCCAAATCCGTGCAGATCCAATTTGTCTCTATGGCCCTAGATCGAAATACTTCGAAATAGATTTCCAACGATACCTTCTGTGTGTCAATCCGACGTCAGATTGATCGCAGCAGCCGATCTCGCCGGATCGCGCGCTACAAAATAGAAGTAACCAGTCCGTGGGCAGCAACTCCAAAGCTTGGAGATCGGAGCCGATCGGCCTCCGACCGGCGTTCCCGCACGACCGTCATCCAGGGAGGCGTGCCACCAGGGGTCTCCATCACAGCGGGACCCACCCCATCAGACCCGGAGAACAGAGCGGTCTATGGGCCCCACGAACCCGTAGGTTGCGCCGTCTGGACTGCACTAAAACGCGGATTCGGCACCGCCGAAGCGACATCAAGATGCTGTCCGTCAACTCAATTCCCGTGACTCCCGGGCCCCACATGTGACCTGTTACCTCCCTGCGTGGAGTGGGTCAATTTTTTATACCACAGTAAAACTTTGTTAACCGGGAGTCCAATTTTGGTCGGGGTTGTCTTCTCCACTCCGGGTGCGTGGAGGTACGATCGTAACTTCTTGGCATTACTTTGCTTAGCTAGTATATGGTCGTATGCCACTGTGAGAGCATAGGATTCTAGCCCGTGAGTCTATGTCACCGCTGTGAGCGAGAGAGTGACCCGTCCCGTGGCTCGATCCGAGCATGGAAGTGAGTCGGACTACCCTTAACTCTGCCGGTTCCTCAACCGTGCACGATCCGCATTTCTCTCGCTTGGGACGACGAGTGAGCTTGCGTTTCTGTTAGCGACGTATAGCCCATAGGAGCTCTTAGTGTCGGGCCTAGTGTCTCTCATGCTTGTATGTTGCTGGTCGTGTCAGCATTCAGAGTCCGAGGTCCATATCACTTAGAGTCGGTGCCCGTGTCCGTCCCGCATCAATTTGGTATCAGAGCGAGTCGAGTCTAGGGTAGTCATTGCATAAGTCTTGCATGCATCATGGTCTAAGTCGAGTCTAGGATCATCATTATTTTCAAAACAAAAAAGTGTTTTAAAATTGCATTTCATCCCGATAATTCGGTATATTAAAAGGTGTTGTCCGAACGTTAGGCTACGCCTATCGAAAAGGCCGCACAGTTGCGGGAGTGATCTTCAGATCGATTAACTCCGCCACGTACCGGATATTGGTTTAGGTCTAGGTGCATTAGTCTGTGTCTCCTAGTCCGTGTGTCTTTGCATGCCCACCCGTCGAGGCACCCAATACTCGCCACCACCACCTATGGCGAATTCCCGAGCCCGTAGCTCCGATGAGCCTTCGACGGTCGAGATGTTCCGAGCCCTCATGGATCGTCTCGATACGTGTATGGATGGCCTTAGTACGCGTCCAGATGGCGTAGGAACGCGTCTAGAAGGGAGGATGAAAGCCCTCGAGGATCGGGCCGAAGCTTCGGACCAGTCCATCCAAGGTCTTGTAGGGAGGATTACCGTCCTCGAGAGGGCCCCAGCGGCGGCGCAACCCGCGCCGACGAATGGTCAACAAGAGCCGGCCCAGCAACCTGATGTGCCAAGAGCTCAGGCAGTAGATGTTGGGAGGCAACAGGTGTATGAGGTGGCTGACTATGCATCTGATAATGAGCAAGGGGGAAATGGTCATCGTAACCAACGACGGAATCGTGATGACAATGATTACGACCACGTTCTTTGGAGCGTGCGTGCGGACCCTCCCCTTTTTAGCGGGTCCTTGGACCCGAAGGTCTATTTAGATTGGGAGGTCGGCATGGACCGGTACTTCGAGTGGTTTGAGATGACGGACCACCGGAGAGTTCGATACGCGAAGATGAAGCTGCATGGGCAGGCCCAAACTTATTGGACCAATGTGGAGAGCCTGCTAAATCAGCGACATCAACCCCCGATTGGCACTTGGGATGACATGAAAATGAAATTGAGGGAGAAGTACCTTCCTGCCTCATATCGCCAACGTCTCATAGACAAATGGCAAAGTCTCTCCCAAGGGAACCGATCCGTGACCGAGTACACCGCCGAGTTTCATGAGTATTATTTACGGTGTGGAGTTACGGAAGAGAGCACCATGACCATATCACGCTTTCGGAGAGGTCTGCGGCCAAACTATTAATACAAACTTTTTCACCGTAATGTGACTACTTTAGAACAAGCGTATCATGTTGCTCTCGAATTGGAGCAATTCGAGGCTGAGTTCGAGTCTCCCCATCGGTTGGGCTCCTTCCCCCTTCGTAGTGTCGAGCCCCGTGGCTCTTCTGGCACGTATCCGAGGGCCCCCATGGCCCGACCTTAGGAGCCCACTCGTCCCGAGCCTTTCGCTCCTAGGCCTCGCCCTCCACCCCCGAGGGACCTTCCTCGTCCCCAACATCTTACGGCACCCACAGCCCATCCACCGGACCCGCACCTCCTGCCCGTCCTTTGCTGCCTTCACCTCCTATCCGTCGGGAGGATAAGGGGAAATGACCCATGATTGGGGAGCCTAGTGGATCACGGCAGCAGTGTTATCACTGCAATGGGTTTGGCCATTTTGCCAACCAGTGTCCCACCCGCCAGTCCCTTGTCATTGGGGACACACAGACTGATCATACCACCCCTACGGACCTCGAGTTAGTCAGCTATGAAGCAGATCCGGAGCTAGCTGACGAGTACTATGAGGCCGAAGGTAATGGCCAGGATGCCCAGCATCCGGACGATACCCACTTGGGGGTTGTCAGGTGTATTCTCACCCAGCCACAGGCCAGTGATGACTGGCGACGGACCACTATCTTTCATACATTCTGTAGGCTGGGCAAGCAAGTTTGTAAGGTGATCATCGATAGTGGGAGTTGCATCAATGTAATCTCCACGGGCACTGTCTCTAGTCTTGGTCTTACACCCGTGGATCATCCTTGCCCCTATCGAGTATCATGGGTGGATTCCACCTTCATTCCGATCAGGCTGGGGTGTCTGGTCCCACTGCAGTTCCGTGCCTACCGTGACGATATCTGGTGTGATGTCTTCCCTATGGAGGTGGGCAGTATTATTCTTGGTAGGCCGTGGTTATATGATCGGGATGCCACACTCCATGGCCGGTCGAACACATGTACCTTCGACCATGCTGGCCAATGGATTACTCTCCACCCCCATCAGCCCAAGAGCCCATCAGTTAGGGGTCCTACTGGCCCTAGTACTCTGGAGCCTTCCATCCCCGTGCCCAGTACCCCATCCCCAGCTCGGGTTATGACCGTTACATCTGGCCCAGGCGAGCCCTTGACTAGGAGACTGATGATGATTAGCTCCCGAGAAATGGAGCGGGAGGCTAGTAGGGGCTGCCCTGTATTTGCTATTACGGTCTGAGAGGTGGAGCCAAAGTCCGAGGGTGAACTCCCACCCGATGTTGAAGTCCCGCGACCAATGACACCCAAGAGGGGGGTGAATTGGGTGATTACCTATTTTACAAAAACTTTTGGCCTTTTATAAAATATGTGATACAAAGCCAGTTAGGAGATTCAAAGTTATTTGAACACAAATTAGATTTAACAAACTTTATATGATAAGATATAGATTAAGCAAGATAGACGAAGGTAAAACCAGAACAACAATTTAAACTAACGTTTACGTAGAATGGAGATAGAGGAAATGGAGCAAACCACACAATACAAGCACAATGCACAGCGGTTTTTAAGGTGGTTCGGATGCACGACGGCAATCCTACGTCCACCCCTCACCAAACTCGGTGAGGCTTCACTCGGGGATAAATCCCCAAACGGAGACGACGCTCCAACCACACACGTAGGACGACACATGCACACACACACGGGGACGCGCCCCAAACAACACACGGAGACAAGCTCCAACACACACACACGGAGATGAACTCCAACACGATCTGACAACCGGATCACTACCACACACACACGCTGCGACAAGTGCAGCAAACCACACACTAAAACAACTGGACCTAAGAGATCCACACACACACACACGTAGATCTAGGAAGATCTACGCACACATGAATGGAAAATAACACACACACGACAACGGATCCAACACAATCCACACACACACATATTCTTCAGTTTATGATGAACACAAATACAATACCCAAAAACATAAATATGATGAGGCTTAGTTTAGAAAACTCCTGTTTTGGGTTCCCCTTGAATGCATGTTGCAGATCTTGAACGTATCTTCACTTGATCGGAGCTTCAATCCGTGCTTGCTTGGCTTTTCTTCTTTCTTGCTTGCTTGGCTTCTCTTCTTTCTCCCTTGCTTGGCTTCTCTTCTTTCTCCCTTAGGCACTCTTCTTGGAATCCTTGCTTGCTTCCTTGGCTATACTCTTCCTTGGAGGTTGCTAGCTTCAGATTTGGCTTGAAACACCTTGGAGATGTATGAAGATCTTGCTGCACGAAGTACTGTTCACGGAGCTATAGTGCCCTCTCCTTTCACCTTGGACAGCCTCCTCTTGATCTCCCTTGAAGCCCTCTTGGATAGATAGGGTTTGTAGCACCAAATGAGAGTTTTATAACTCTTGAATGGCCCTTGGACAAGCCCCAGACCAGATCCACGAAATCTGGTGTAATTGGGGGCAAAAGGATTAAAGAAATGGGTGGAAAGACCACCCTTCGAACTTGAATCAAAAGTCAATAAAAGTAGGCCTCGGGGCTGGCGGTCGACCGGTGGAGGGCTGGCGGTCGACCGGAATTTTACAGGTTTCAGTCCGTTGCTTGCTGGGAAAAATGGTTGACCGCCCCTGTCTGGGCGGTCGACCGTTGCTGGCGGTCGACCGGTCCTGGACCGGCGGTCGACCGCTGGCAGGGGAAGCCCCAGGTTTCTCCCGTTCAGCCCTTTAAACCCTTAAGCAGCTCATTTACGTTTGTGGCATCAAACTCCTTCGACCTTGAGGATTTGTACTGAGTATATGGACCTGCAAACACATGGATAATTGATTAGAATTATAGCTCAAACATCCATATGATAAATCCATAAACTCCATGCAAACCATTGATTATGAAATCAGAATTTGTTATGATAAATCCATAAACTCCATGCAAACCATTGATTATGAAATCAGAATTTGTTATGATAAATCCATAAACTCCATGCAAACCATTGATTATGAAATCAGAATTTGTTATGATAAATCCATAAACTCCATGCAAACCATCTGATCGCGCAGGTCGATCCGCGGGCGAGGGCGCACGATGGCCAGAAGGGTTTCATGTTGAATGTGCATGAATGAGGTGTATTCATAAGATACACAAGGTGAGATCGATGCTAAGCATGAGATACACAAGGTAAGAGTCTCACCAATGGTTCTTGATAGTAAATGACATATACCACCTATTTTGGATTGTAGAGGAGCAGGGTGCTTATCCACAAGTTTAGTTCACCAGGTGACTGCCATGTTTGATCCTGCAAGCAAGATAGTTAAGGTTAATACCATGCTTGTTCACATTAAAGAGGTTATGAAACCTCTTGCCTCTTGTAAAAATAATTCAATCAAGCATGAATCAAGACCATGTACCATTGCCATTTGTCATCTCAAACATATTTAAACATGAATGTGCAATCAACCATAAGTTTACTTATCATCACTCAATCACACACTAAGTTTAGTTATCATTAAAACCATAACGCCAACAATCATCAAAATCATAACTCAACAATCTCCCACTTTTTGATGATGACAAACTTAGTGATGATACAATAGAATGGCACAAATAATCTTCCCTTCACACATAATCATCAATTTTGATGATGACAAACTTAGTGATGATACAATAGAATGGCACAAATAATCTTCCTCTCCTGTCACACATAATCATCAATTTTTCTCCCCCTTTGACATAATCAAAAAGCGGGATAATACAAAACTTTCTCGCCCTGTGACATAATCAATAGTATCAAACGAGCAATATCAACAATCTGGAAGAAGCCAAACAAGGAAGAACAAGCTGATCTCTCGTTGAAAAGTAATAGCCCATCTTATCAAAACAGAAGAAGCAACAGCAAATCATGGACCCACAAATCATATAAGTCCAATGAGAGGAAATCAATTGCTTATTATTCTCAGAAATCAATATGATACCATCCTAAGCGAATACAGTCAAGCATGTATGGATACCAATTGAAGGTGGTGAGTGGCCTCAAGGATATGAGCCAGTGTAGGAAGATGATCAGAAGATGAGCTGTTCAGCAGGATAGCATTCAAAATCAAGATCCCATGGTAGATTTTCACAGCAGGCATAAGCAGGAGGGCATACCAAAATAAATTTTTTTTTTGGTTTTCAAATTTCTGGTTTTTATGTTTTAGTTTTAAAGGCATGAAACTATGTATATGCAGATGATGACTCATGAAATGCACATAATGCAACCAAACAGTTACATATAATCATACATGCAATCTCCCCCGTACATATATAACAAGGGAAAGGGTATAAGAAAGATGCAAGAGAGTCATGCTCACCAGAATGCACATGTGTAGCACACGGGAAATCATGCAATCATATAGGAGATTCATGCAATTGCTGATGCAGTCAATCAATTTTCTGAATACATATTAAATCAAATTCATAGATGTGTAAGTGAGGAACATGAAAAACGATAGTTGCCATATGGATATTCAGATTTTCAGATAAACACAGTGAGACATTTCACAAACTGCACTTCAATTTTTTTGAGAACAGCGTATTGGAGGCTTCGCTCTACCACAATGAGTTTTCACCACATTTTTTAACTCAACCAGTATCACATGATAGGCAGAATTTTTCAAGAGTGATCAGGTTCAAAATGATTCCTTTTTACGCGAGTAGACGCATGGAGCTCATGCCAGAATCCCCGGTTACTCAGAATACTGAACCATCTCACTTCATTTTGAACAGAGATACTAGTCCACACTTTTCAGATATGAATCACATCACGTCTCAGGTGACATGTGCCCAGTTTACTCAGTGAGACCAAGCATTGTTCTGTCGTTCATTTACCTTAGAGATTTTTCAATAAGGATAGGTAGGCAGCTTTTTCCTCAACTGTCTCTTCTACATACATGCAGCAAGTTTAACATCTCGAGAGTGTTGAAAATAAATTCATATATCCTTATCTTTAACACTCATTTTCACATTTTGTGCATGAAGTGTGCGAATTTGATTCAGCATGTATACCAAAAATATCATGAACACATAACAAGGCAGCTCCCCCTAAATAGATGCACTTATAAAATATAAACTCCCTAGAGTGTACGACAAGAAACACTCCAATAATGACTCAAATGCAGCATTATTTATCAAGAGGGCATAAGGCCATAGAAGTGCCAAGGAATGATGGTGAATAGCATATAATATCAAGCAAGCACACAAAGGGAATGTATGCAACATGCAATGCAAATATGCAGCTGATACCAATCAAACGGATACCAATTGAACGAACTGAATGCGGCTAATGCATGAGTTCTAGTGCAATGCAATCCTTGATCATATAATAATGAGATGTAACATGCCAAGACAGAATGCAGTGGTGTAAAACTTCTGGTACAAAATGAGTGAGCTAACTGCACTTAATGTATGAATTCTAATGCATGCAGTCTATTCTTATATGAGAATGGAATACAAGATGAAAAATGACACTACATACAAGAGAGCAAATAAGATTGAAAGGATGAGCATGGGACAATTTCCATCACAAGTGGCTTATATACAAAGGGAAGCCATTTATTGTCAGAAGTTGTTAAGAGTAGATTTTCAAGGGTTTTGAAAACATTCACAAGCCATTCAGGAGTTGACATTTCCATTGCAGAACTCTTCACTTCAACAAGGATCAATTTTAGAAATTTTGAAGTAATTCATCATGAGTATGTTGCATGTTCTAATTGGAGTTCACTCAGTCAATAGAGAATAACATTCATTTCAACTTGTTTAGCTAGCAAGACTCCCTTTGACAAAAACATGAATCTTAGAAAAATTCAGTGAAAGTGCAATGTTTCTCTTATGACATGGGGCTAGCTAACAAGGAGCAAATAGTAGCATCAGAAGAAGTCTTTCAAGGCCAACCAATCAATTTCTTCTAGTTTTGGTACAAGGCGGAAAACTTTGGTTCAAAGACCAACTCACGCATAGTGAGAGTTTCCAGGTGAAGATAATCCACATTTTCACTACTCAATATTTGATATACCAGATACTCAATTGAGCTTAAATGTGCTCAAGCAATCAGATTGAAGGATGTTCAAAGGTCAACATAAAATTCAAGATTTTCAGTTTCATTTAACCAATAAGCAGGTTAATCACAGTAGAATGAAAGAGCAATCATTTCAGGTATGTAGAAACAATACCTATCATCAGAATAACATCACAAAGTCCCATAGACTAATGCATGAATTTTCATTTCCATGGTAAGAGGGTGAATTACCTTAGTTCAAAGGACAATACCGAAGGCCTTCAAGCACCAAAATCACTAACCTCACGAAGGTTAGTATTTTAGATTTACTTTCTTACCTTTGCCTTGAGAATCCATTTTCTTCCGAGCCTTCCACCTTGTACTTGAGTCGATCCTGGAGGTTGTTCTACACAAAGTACCCCATCTTCTTGTAGCAACTTGAGAGGGTTTTCCTCATTTTCATCCTTGCAGGGTATTCTCCCAGTTGATTCAAGCTTGATCATGACTAGCCCATCATGATTTGGATCTTGGAAGTATAATCTACATCCAAAGATAAAAAGATTTGATTTGTCAATTTCGATTCAAATTTATTAATAATGATATAACAAATAAGTTTATCAACCAACACCCCTAGACAGCTCTAGATGCAATGCATGACTCATGTGTGAACCTGAACATTAAGCCCATATGACGAATGTGATTGCTCCCCCTTAATGTGTGCATGAATGCAAGATGTTTGGTGACAATCCGATCTTATATGTAGCCTTTTAAGCAAATGACTCATAGTACCAGGCGGAGAACTTAGATCCGAAGATCACCTCACGCTTAGTGATAGTTTTCAGACAGGCTTAACCTGCCCTTCCACATGTCACCATTTGATATACTATGTAATCATGGATGATGAAGGCAGGGGAATTGTAATGTATTATGGCATGAATACACAATTTTCAACTTATGCATGACAGAGTATGAAAGTGTATGCAAACTCAATATGTGTAGTGAAAACATGATCATGAGAATCTCCAAGCTCTCCTACAACAAAATGATATATGACAAGTGATGTATGCACACATATGCAAACAACTATGAATGGAATGCATGTATGGACATATGCAAGACTACATGACTAAAAGACTCAAAATGAATCAAAGCCTTATACAGTCACTGGTGAGAGTAGGAGAGATATTACCTGAGCTTCCAACTTTTAGTTTTTGATTTTTCTTCCAACCTAACTTATGCCACTTGGTCCGAGTGCCTTACCTTCTTGACGAAGACAGATTTTATGCCTTATATTCCCAAGACACACCTGCAAAACAGATTTCTCATTTACCATTCTTAGGTACCCAAATTCTTTTGGGTCCTTGTGGGTTAGCAGCATCATTTGCACATGGTTTCCACTTTTTGACAGTATTCAAATTATCATTTTTTATCAAGGGATAACCATGCATTGACTTACAATCATGTTTAGTATGCCCAGATTCACCACAATGGAGACAACACACAGAAGACATTTTCCCATGTGGCCTCTTTGCATGATCATAAGATTTCTCAAATTCATTTCTCCCAGATGTAACCTTTTTTACATTTTTGAAATCATTCATTTTCTTGCATGCTCTCAACTCATCATTCTTCATAATGAAACAGTCATGCATGGCATGTCCAGTTTTACCACAGTAAAAACATGAGTTTCTTTCTAGGTGGTTGTGTGTGTGTGGCAGAAGTATGATTAACATGCACGGGTGTGTTAGCAACATTTTTAGATTTTAGATGCATGTTGATTTTCTGATTTTTATTTTCTTTTTGAATCCTTTGGATATTCACACTGTTTTTCTGATTTGATTGGGTTCTTGATACAGTGGTTGCTGGGAGTGAGATGTGGAGGTGTTGGGTGCACAATTGTCATGAACAAATGAAGTATATGTTTTACTTTCAAATTTCTTTTTGTTCACAGGATTAAACCCCAACCCCTCTCTTTGGAAGTTCACTTTCATGCCCAGCAATTTATCCAAGTTTTCTTGACCATTCACAAATTTAGACAATGAAGTATTCAAGTCAGAAATTTCTTTTTCAAGAGATGAAATATGCAATTCATAGGAAGTCATCTCATTTTCACAAGACTTGACTTGTTCATGTAATTGGGTGTTGATGGTTTTGTAGGTTTCCATTTCTTGTTTCAACACATCCATTTGTTCACATTCATCAACAAGCAGCCCTTTTCCTTTTTCAAGAATGAGCAATCTTTTAGAAATGACATTGTTCAACTCCTTCAGCTTCTCACTTTCCTCTTTCATAGATGCAATTGTTTCTTCATATCTTTGAATATCAATCAAGAAGAATTCATTTTCAGATTTGAGTTGAAGGCATTTATCACATGCAGAAGTTTCATGAATGGATTTTTCAAGATGTTTTAAACTACTTTCAAACATGGAATTTTGAATCAGTAGAGAACTGTTTTCCTTTTTAACTTCTTCTAATTCAAAACACTTATCATAGGGAGCATTCTTAATGGTGATATTTTCAGACTTATTTTTCAATTTTCTATTTTCTGATTTAACTTTCTTATACTTATCAGCAAGCTCATCATATGCATTCAATAAATCTTCATAGCTAAATTCATCTTCATTATCAGAATCAGAATTTACCTTTGAGCTTGATCCACTTGGCTTTTCACTCCCTTGTTCACTTGTGCCTACCACAAGATAATTGTCTTCATGCTCTTCCTTGAAGTCTATTAATCCATCCAATATTTCCTTTGCGGAGCTGCAACGAGAAACAAAGGAGAAATAATTAGAATCAACTGCAGCAACAAGCAATTTTAGAGTCAAACAATTTTGATCATGTTTAAGTTTTTGATTTGCAGTCCAGATATTTTTATCTTTAGGCAATTCATAAGGACCATGTGAAATAAGCTTCCATAGCTTAGGGTCGTATGAATTGACTAGACTACACATCCTTCCTAACCACAAATCGAAATTGCAACCATCAAACACGGGTAGAGAGTTTAAGGTGTACATCATAGTAGTCATTGATCTGGATCACTCTAGATCGTTACATCTATGCAATTAGAGCCTTGGCTCTGATACCAATTGAAGTCCCGCGATCAATGACACCCAAGAGGGGGGTGAGTTGGGTGATTACCTATTTTACGAAAACTTTTGGCCTTTTATAAAATATGTGATACAAAGCTAGTTAGGATATTCAAAGTTATTTGAACACAAATTGGATTTAACAAACTTTATATGATAAGATATAGATTAAGCAAGATAGACAAAGGTAAAACCAGAACAACAATTTAAACTAATGTTTACGTAGAATGGAGATAGAGGAAATGGAGCAAACCACACAATACAAGCACAATGCACAGCGGTTTTTAAGGTGGTTCGGATGCACGACGGCAATCCTACGTCCACCCCTCACCAAACTCGGTGAGGCTTCACTCGGGGATAAATCCCCAAACGGAGACGACGCTCCAACCACACACGCAGGACGACACCTGCACACACACACGGGGACGCGCCCCAAACAACACACGGAGACAAGCTCCAACACACACACACGGAGATGAACTCCAACACGATCCGACAACCGGATCACTACCACAAACACACGCTGCGACAAGTGCAGCAAACCACACACTAAAACAACTGGACCTAAGAGATCCACACACACACACGTAGATCTAGGAAGATCTACGCACACACGAATGGAAACAACACACACACGACCACGGATCCAACACGATCCACACACACACACAGATTCTTCAGTTTATGATGAACACAAATACAATACCCAAAAACATAAATATGATGAGGCTTAGTTTAGAAAACTCATGTTTTGGGTTCCCCTTGAATGCATGTTGCAGATCTTGAACGTATCTTCACTTGATCGGAGCTTCAATCCGTGCTTGCTTGGCTTTTCTTCTTTCTTGCTTGCTTGGCTTCTCTTCTTTCTCCCTTAGGCACTCTTCTTGGAATCCTTGCTTGCTTCCTTGGCTATACTCTTCCTTGGAGGTTGCTAGCTTCAGATTTGGCTTGAAACACCTTAGAGATGGATGAAGATCTTGCTGCACGAAGTACTGTTCATGGAGCTACAGTGCCCTCTCCTTTCACCTTGGACAGCCTCCTCTTGATCTCCCTTGAAGCCCTCTTGTATAGATAGGGTTTGTAGCACCAAATGAGAGTTTTATAACTCTTGAATGGCCCTTGGACAAGCCCCAGACCAGATCCACGAAATCTGGTGTAATTGGGGGCAAAAGGATTAAAGAAATGGGTGGAAAGACCACCCTTCGAACTTGAACCAAAAGTCAATAAAAGTAGGCCTCGGGGCTGGCGGTCGACCGGTGGAGGGTTGGCGGTCGACCAGAATTTTACAGGTTTCAGTCCGTTGCTTGCTGGGAAAAACGGTTGACCGCCCCTGTCTGGGCGGTCGACCGCTGCTGGCGGTCAACCGGTCCTGGACCGGCGGTCGACCGCTGGCAGGGGAAGCCCCAGGTTTCTCCCGTTCAGCCCTTTAAACCCTTGAGCAGCTCATTTACGTTTGTGGCATCAAACTCCTTCGACCTTGAGGATTTGTACTGAGTATATGGACCTGCAAACACATAGATAATTGATTAGAATTATAGCTCAAACATCCATATGATAAATCCATAAACTCCATGCAAACCATTGATTATGAAATTAGAATTTGTTATGATAAATCCATAAACTCCATGCAAACCATTGATTATGAAATCAGAATTTATTATGATAAATCCATAAACTCTATGCAAACCATCTGACCGCGCAGGTCGATCCGCGGGCGAGGGCGCACGATGGCCAGAAGGGTTTCATGTTGAATGTGCATGAATGAGGTGTATTCATAAGATACACAAGGTGAGATCGATGCTAAGCATGAGATACACAAGGTAAGAGTCTCACCAATGGTTCTTGCTAGTAAATGACATATACCACCTGTTTTAGATTGTAGAGGAGCAGGGTGCTCATTCACAAGTTTAGTTCACCAGGTGACTGCCATGTTTGATGCTGCAAGCAAGATAGTTAAGGTTAATACCATGCTTGTTCACATTAAAGATGTTATGAAACCTCTTGTCTCTTGTAAAAATAATTCAATCAAGCATGAATCAAGACCATGTACTATTGCCATTTGTCATCTCAAACATATTTAAACATGAATGTGCAATCAACCATAAGTTTAGTTATCATCACTCAATCACACACTAAGTTTAGTTATCATTAAAACCATAACGCAACAATCATCAAACTCATAACTCAACAGATGTCATTCCTATTCTGCAGGAGTTCGCTGATATTTTTCCCGAGGAGCTTCCCGAGGGACTCCCACCCATGCGGGATATTCAGCATGCTATCGACCTAATTCCGGGCTCCTCATTGCCCAACCTTCCCCATTATCGCATGAGCCCCACAGAACATGCCGAGCTAAAACGGCAAGTCAATGAGTTGATGCAGAGAGGGTCTGTTCGGGACAGCATGAGTCCATGTGCCATTCCCGCATTACTCGCCCCAAAGAAGGATGGCACGTGGAGAATGTGAATTGATAGTCATGACATCAACAAAATCACAGTGAAGTACAGGTTCCCTATTCCTCGCTTAGATGATATGCTAGACATGATGGCCGGTGCCACTATCTTCTCGAAGATCGATCTTAAGAGTGGCTACCATCAGGTGAGGATTAGGCCAGGTGATGAGTGGAAGACCGCATTCAAGACCAAGGATGGTCTCTATGAGTGGTTGGTTATGCCCTTTGGGCTGACCAACGCCCCTAGCACCTTCATGCGACTCATGACACAGGTCCTTCGACCTTTCATTGGAGTCTTTGTGGTCGTGTACTTTGATGATATTATTATCTATAGTTGCACCACGGGGGACCACTTAGACCACCTTTGGTAGGTCTGTCTACTTCTTAGGCGAGAACAGCTGTATATGAACCCACAGAAGTGTGCCTTCATGACACCTCAGCTTACCTTCTTGGGTTTTATTGTGTCTAGTACTGGGGTCTCTACCGATCTGGAGAAGGTTCGAGCCATTGTTGAGTGGCCGGAATCTCGTATGGTCCATGATGTCCGCAGCTTCCATGGCCTTGCGACGTTCTATCATCGTTTCATCTGCGGATTTAGCTCCGTCACTGCCCCGATCACGGACTGTATTCGGAAGGGCACATTTGTATGGACGAAGGCCGCAGCTGCTACCTTTAAGGACATCAAGGAGTGCATGATCCAGACACCTATCCTTCGATTGCCAGATTTCTCAAAGGTATTTGAGGTCTCTTGTGATGCGTCGGGTGTTGGGATAGGAGGAGTGTTGAGTCAGGAGACCCACCCGGTCGCATATTTCAGTGAGAAGCTGAATGACGCGAAACTGCGATACTCCACTTATGATAAGGAATTCTACACAGTTGTTCAGGCTCTTAGGCATTGGAGGCACTATCTATTACATCAGGAGTTTGTCTTATACTCCGATCATGAGGCTTTGAGGTACCTCCATTCCCAAAAGAAGCTTAATGCGCGTCACAGCCGTTGGGTTGAGTATCTCCAGCAGTTCACATTTGTGCTAAAACATAAGGTTGGAGTAGAGAACAAGGTGGCCGATGCCTTGAGTCGGTGAGCGTGTTTGCTTACCACCATGAGTGCCGAGGTCATAGGGTTAGAGAAGATGAGAGAGGCCTATGTTGACTATCCTGACTTCGGTCAGATTTATACCACTCTCCAGGCCGGACCCTCAAGAGACCTTGATGATTATGTGCTTCAGGAGGGTTACCTCTTTCGAGGAGGCAGACTTTGTGTTCCCCGAACTTCGGTTCGAGACTTCTTAGTTTGGGAACTACATGCGGGAGGTCTAGCCGGCCACTTTGGTCGGAATAAGACTATTGAGACTGTTGAGCACAGATTTTATTGGCCGAGTCTGAAGAGAGATGTTGCTCATATTGTGGCCTAGTGCCGTACATGTGTTACGGTCAAGACGAAGAAGCAAAGATCGGGCCTTTATATGCCTCGCCCCGTGCCTGATGCTCCGTGGCATGATGTTAGCATGGACTTTATTTTGGGATTGCCATGTACCTCTAGGAAGCATGATTCGGTCTATGTGGTGGTTGATCGATTCTCGAAGATGGCCCTTTTTATTCCCTGCTCGAAGACTTCGGATGCTTTGAGAGTAGCCCGCATGTTCCTTACTCATGTGGTGTGCAAGTTCGGGTTGCCTCGTACCATAGTGTCTGACCGCGATGTTAGATTCACCAGTTATTTTTGGAAGACACTGTGGCATATGCTGGGTACTCACCTCAAGTTTTCCACTGCATATCATCCCAAGATAGATGGTCAGACCGAGGTGGTCAATAGGAGTCTGGGTGACCTTTTGAGGTGTCGTGTCAGGGATCGTCTAGGGGATTGAGATCTCATATTATCATTGGCAGAATTTGCATATAACGATTCGGTTAATAGGTCTACTGGCATGAGTCCATTCGAGATTGTCACAGGTCGCAGGCCTAGGAAGCCAGTGGATCTTGTTCCCATGACCATTCATGCACGAGTGTCGGAGTCTGCCGAGTCGTTTGCTAGGCATGTTAGGAGTCTGCATGACGACATCTGTTGTCACATTGAGGCCAGCAATGCACGGTATAAGGAGTTAGCCGATGCCCATCGACACCACCGTGAGTTCCAAGAGGGTGAATATGTCATGATCAGGGTAAGACCTGAACGGTTTCCCTCTGGAACCGTAAAGAAATTGCAAGCTCGCGGAGCCGGTCCATTTAGAGTGTTGAAATGTGTTGGATCCAATGCGTATGTTGTGGACTTGCCCGAGGAATATGGTGTAAGCTCAACTTTCAATGTGTTGGATCTTGTTGCATATAGGGGCCCAGCGGTGATCCCTAGTGAGCCTTTTGAGCCATCTCCTCCCATTGAGAGTGATCCTACACCTGAGTGTCCACCACCAGCCACATTTTCACAGCAGCGAGAGCATATCGATCATATACTGGATGAGCAGGTGACAGTTATCCGGAGTGGATCTTACCCGCGCTACCTAGTGAGTTGGAGAGGGTGACCGCCACCGAGGATACTTGGATCACCCGTGGAGAGTTACAGCGGATAGATCCGGATCGACTGGAGCTCTACCAGAGCGATGCAGACCCTTACTTGACAGGGTCGAGTTTCTCCCACCCGGGGAGAATTGGTACGGACACCAGAGCGAGCAAGAAGCACGAACCGGAGAGCCGTCGGTACCGTACGCGGAGCACCACTCAAGCTACATCAGCTTCTCTTTGGCTCGGAGATAGTTTGGAATCTCCGCCTTGAGTCTTACACACTTTTAGCATTTACTTGCATTGTTTTAGCACTTGTTTGCATTGTATTTGGGCTTGTAATTGTTGACACCCGTTTTATGACCAATAAGTCGGGTCATCTACTTGTTCACTCTATATGATGCTCTGAGTTATTCACTCTTTCATTGAGCCTTCTTGATCAGCTAGAAGTTTATTTCATGGGTCTTAGCTCCTTGGTTGGGTCTGATTCCTTGATTTCTTGCATTGGGTGAAGCTTAGCAAGCTTTCTTTTCATTGGGATCCTTATTTATCTCTAACGGTCTATACCAGGCGCGTTACATTTCTCTGACGCATCAGCCCTTGGCCGTTAGATCTTGCAGAGTCCTTGAGTGTAAGGCCTTTTTCCAGTTCTTATCCTTTTGGCTATCCGTTCGCTCTGATGGTCCATCATGCAACCGTTATATTCCTCGAATGCGTCTTCCCTCGACCGTTACATTCTTTAAGAGTCCAATTGTTTAGAACTTCTCCCCGTTGATCTTATCTTCTTAAAAGATAAGGTTGTGTGACGGTCTTCCTCTGGAGCGTTACATTCCTGTGGCGGTCTGTCGTGCAGCTGTTACATCCAACAGAGAGTCCTGGCCAAGTCTGCTCCTTCTCTGCTACTCTGTGGTCGAATTGAGAGTTTGATCTTGTAATTTCTCTTCCAAATCTAATCCTCAGAACCTTCTGTTTGTTTCTATGGACTCTTGGGAGTCTTATCTTCAAGAGTTTACTAAGAATCATCCTTCTTTTTAGCTGGATTATCCTCTGCTCGACCGGAGAGTTTGAGGGTCTATAAATAGAACCCTTGACTTCATGGCCTAGAGAGGAGGAATCTGGAGTGTGCGTCCAAGTGCTGCCACATTCTGGAGTCATATCCAACCAAGGAGAATTGATTTTCCACATCCATCTGCTTCACAGTCAAGGGAGTATCAGTTTTCAAGTGTTTAAGTTCAATCATTGGCATACTTGTGTTCTTCCCTCTTCCTTTGCATCATAGCATTGTCCCACTCCTTCTTTCACGTTCCTCCACTTGTTTCAATCATCTAAGCATCCTTCCTATCTTTTAAAACGCCCAGAGGGGTTAAAAAACCAACTTCCCCGTATTCCCCTCTCCTTTTGCATGTTATTGAGTTCATTTGATTATTGATACTATGCTTGTTTGAAGGGCTAATTTGGGGTTGTTTCTTGTGTTCTATGTTCTTTGGCAAGTTTACAGGGTTCATTAGACGAGGCCCAAGCTTTCTAGCCGACTGGAAAGTTTGGAGTTTGAAGGATTCACAAGCTTGTTCTGCAGACACTCTGACGGTCTTCATCAGACGCGTCAAATTCCTCTAGCGGTCTATCGGGCGACCGTCACAGTCATTGTGACGCGTGGGCATTGGACCGTTATATTCAATAGAGCTACAGTTTCCTATTGGTTTCTCTCTCCCGTGGGCGGGTGCATCATCCTCCTATTCCAAGGTATTTCTCAGGTCTTTGGCTTGTGTTTACCTTGGTGGCGATCACGTTCTTTCTTGGTATTGGGCATTAGCCTTCTCTCTCTCATATCTCTTATTTACTCTTGCTTGCTCCACCTCTATGGCGTGTTTTTTCTTCATTCTTTATTCCACGCCCCGGCGTGTGTTTTTCTTTCTTTGCTTAGCTTAGTCTTGATTGAGATAGCATGCCCATGCTAGAGCTAGTTCTGATTGCCTAGGTTCATGGTTCACATGTTCATAGGTTGATTGACTTTATCACTTGGCTCATATTTCTATTTAGTCGGCATCATAAGCCCATCTTGCAAAAGAAGGGACACATTGAAACTAACAGTTTTTTGGCGATCACAGTGGGACATCTTGTGCCAATCGTGTTTTGATCTCTGTTTAAACCTGCCATCATTCCCTTGTTTGGTTTTCCCCGGATTTCCCTTTTATTTCTTATTGTTTCTGGTCCTCTGGCTCCTCTGACGGTCCTGCGTTCCTGCGTTACACTGCTTCTGACGGTCTGGTCTTCGACCATCACCTTCCTCTGACGCAGGGGTTATAGACCGTTACACTCCAGATAGGTACGCATCCCGAGGTGCATTTTATTTCCACAGTTTCTACTGTGATCTTTGTACTTGGGTGTTATCTGGTCTCCTCCCTGGTTGGTTTACATACTCATATCATTGTGTGCATAATTGTTTGTTAGATTCTAAGTTAGAATTTGCATGCACCCCGGTGCACATAGGTTCATGCATATTTTCATACATTAGATTACATTTTCCTACCTTGGTGTGCGGATCTCTCGTCTTCATATTCCTTGGGGCCGACTAGGAAATCACACCAGGGACCTCCATAAGTCCCCGCGAGCCGTGGATTCCCACACGGACGTCGGGCTGGTTGTACCTTTCCCACCTTGTGTCTAGGAGTGCATAAGTGAAGGAGTGAACATTTAGAGTCAAACCAAGCCTTATACCCCTCTCCTACTAGGAACCCATTGTTGAGAGCACATTTTAATCAATTCACTAAAGTTCCAAAGGAGAAAACCATAAAATCTTATTCCATCATCTTAAAACAACTTGGTTGCCTTTGAGTGTTTTCATTCTTTTATCACATCTTTGAAAGTCATCTTAGTTTGGTCACTTATTGTGTGATTGTTGTGTGTTGTTTACATCTTGTTAAGGTTGTTTGTTGCATGTGGAGTCACCTCCATCCGTTAGAAGCGTCATCACCTGGGGGCGAGTCTCTCTCCTCATCCTATTTCAACCCACTCTTCGAATCTACTATGGCTTCCTTTGATCTTCCTCGGTCCCAAGAGGAGTCTCTCCCTCAAGGGCTTCTAGAGGATCCCTCTAGGGTTGTCTCGTTCCAGCCCAGGGAGGGGCCCATTCCTCCCTCATCTTCCATCCCTATGCAGAATGCTCCATCCACTCAAAATCCTCCTCTCCCTTCCGCCAATTATGTTCTTTAGATGATGGCTCAATTAGACCCGGCCCAGCTTCAGGCGGTCTATCAGGCTATGCAGGGGTCCAACTCCCCGCCTTCCCCAATTATGCAAGGCCAATCCAATCCTTCAGTTGCTCAGCATAGAGCCGATGGGCCCACTGTCCAGCCCATTGATCTCACTCCAGTCCAACCTAGGACCCTCAAGTTCTCCAATCTCGAGATGGGCCAGTCTTCGGGTTCGGCCCAGCAAGCTTTTGATAAAGGTAACACCATGGTTCCTCCTTCTTTCCCGTCGGATCATCATGTCTCAGGCCCAGCTATGCCACAGATTCTAGTTAGCCCGAATGATTTCATGTGCCATCAGCAAGGGGCAGCCCAGGTTCCTACCAATATGGGTCATCATTCGATCCAGTATCCTTCCTATGGGCCGCCTCCTCCATCTGCTTACCCTTCCGTTCCTCCAAACTCATCTTTCATTGTCCCTGCTCCCTCCCGAGAGCAGGAGTTGCTTGATAAATGGGCCACCATGCAGCAGCAACTTGACTTCCTTCAGAAGCGGGTTGGCCCTCAAACCTTGGCAGACGTTCCAATCCCGAGCGTCCAGAACATCTGATTCCCTCCACAGTCCGAGCTCCCCAACTATAGAAAGTATGATGGGAACAACAATCCCTTTATTCATGTGCGGGACTTCTTATACAAGTCGGCACAGTTTCAATATGACAATCGCGTCATGGCATATCTGTTCCGCCGATCACTAGATGGTGTCACACTGGAATGGTTCTATTCTCTGCCACTAGAAGATGTTGAAAGTTTCAAGATAGTAAAAGATAAGTTCATCCAGTGGTTCCAAGATAGAGTCGGCCCGGAATATTCATTTACAGATCTGGTGGCCGAGAAAATGAAACCAGATGAGGAGTTCGCTACTTACGCAGATAGATGGAGGCAAATGGCCGCCAGAGTGCCCGGCCACATTCCGAAGGAAGAGAAGGTCAAGCTGCTTATTTCTAATGCAACTCCGACCTTCCGCAACATTCTAGCTATGAATGATATAGCCAACATGCATCAACTGTATAGCTGAGCGCGCTTTATTCAGACTCAGTTCAAAGATTCCCCCATACACTCGCTCTTTGAAAACCAAAAGCCCAACTATCATAAGAAACCTCAAGGGCCTGTTACCGAGGGGATCCAAACGAACGAGCAAGTTCAAGCCGTTACTTTCCCTTTCCAAGCCGCACCCTTCCGCTTCCCCCAAAACCCCCGCACTCCACATAACCCCGTTCCCCAAAACTTCCAAGTCACTCCACAAAACCCTCCGCCTGCCTTCGCCACTCCATAAAATACCTTTGCCGCACCATAGCAATCACCACAACCCCCGCAATATCACAATGTCCCTCCACCCAACGGCTACAACAACAACAACAAGCGTCTGGCTCCTAAAAGGGCACAATACCCACCCTTGCCAGAAACCCTCACGGATATCTTCTCAGCTCTCATGTCAGTTAATGCTATACAACTTCCCCCGGAACGGCCCAACTGGAACCCAGCCGTTGACCAGACAAAGTACTGCATGTTCCACAGGCAGCCGGGCCACACCATTGAAGGATGTTTTCAGTTCAGGGACCTAGTCTATGACCTTCATGAAGACAGAGGATTGATTGGGCCGAGATGCATAAGGCCATCGTTGAAATCAAAGAGAAGAGAAGGCAGCCGCCAAGGCAGCAAGTGTAACAGCAACAAGCAACGCAGCCGCAGCAGCAGCCACAACAACAGCAACAACAGTCGATTCAGGATTTGGAGATTCACCAGAACCCGATGCCAAACCACCCTCCCGCTCCGCAGCCTCAGCCGCCGGCACCGGCACCGGCTCAGGTCAATGTTGTCCAACCCCCGGCTCCTAACGTCGGGTGGTCTTTTGATGACGACGGCACCACGTCGCAGATAATGGCCCTCCACCATAATCACTGCAATCCCCTCGCGTCCTCCATCATTTTACCTACACACCCAACACCTTCACCACTTGCTCTCCCATTCACACCCGCTCCAGTAAATCTGCCACCACCCGCAATTCCATCACACCCGCCACCAGTTATCCCCGCTACCATCATTTCTCTGTCACCCGCTTCACCTATCACTACACCTCCGCTAACCTTTCCTCAGCCCGTGCCAACGCCCATCATCACTACCCCACCTTCCACTAATCCCTCGCCCATCATCCGTCCATCACCACTTATTACCTCCACCAACACCACATCCCACCAGATCCTTTCTCCTACACCGCTTATCCCACTCATCCACCCCACCGGGCCAATAACATCGCCTCCTGATGCCGTGCCGACATAAAACCTCGCCCTACGGAGAGGGCGGTTGTTCCATCGGAATTAACCTACCACTTCCAATCCTCAGTCCTCCCAACCGGCTGCCGAGCAAGAAGAAGCCAAACCTCTGCCGGGTACCCAATATGACCTGCTACATCATTTGGACAGGGTGCCCGCCAAAATTTTTATTCTGGAGCTCATTAAAAGATCTACCCTTCACCAAGATGCCCTCAGAAATTTTCTGCAAAAGGTGATGGTTAGCGAAGATATGGCAGTCGACAGCTTACCTACTGCACTGGCAACAATCTCTAAGGGGCCCGCTATTACCTTCTCTAAAACCGAGCTAGCACCTCCAGAAGCTCGGCAAATGCCGCTTTGCATCACTATTATTCTGAACAAAGTCAGTATTGAGGCGGCACTAGTTGATACAAGGGCATCTATCAATGTATGTCCGCTCAGCACTCTCAGGGCTTGTAATATATCAGAAGAACTTCTACGCCCGACTCCCACGACTATAGCTGCATATGACAACTCAAGGAGAGCATGTCACGGGGTGGTCACCATTCAAGCTGAGCTTGGGCATCTTACTATGCCCGTGGAATTCTGTGTGCTAGACATTGACCCTATGTTCAAGGCTATCTTGGGTCGCCCGTGGATTGACACTCTCAGTGCCGTACCGTCCACCGCACATCAATGTCTTAAATTCCCTTTTCAAGGGAGGGTGGTCAAGGTCAAAAGCTTATCCACGATCCAGTCTGTGAAAGCCATTTCAGAGAAGATCCTGCCCACATTATGGCCCAGCAGCCGGCCCGTCATTTCTGTGCTGGATCTAGATTTCCCTTGGGCATATGCACCTCGCAAGCCCATCTCTACCCCCGTCAATGTCAAGGTGAAGCCCCAGATATGAGATTCCATGGGTTGGGACATCATATTAAAGTTGGGTTACCAACCGGGGAGAGGCCTCGGTGCACAATTACAGGGGCGTACTAAGCTAGTGCCCAAAGGAAGAAAGATGAGTAGGCGGGGTCTCGGTTACCGAGAGTCTGCGTTATCAATTTTGGGCGACTCAGGGCCACTTACCTGGGACTATCATCAACACTTTGTTAAAGGTCCTCTTCAGCCAGGTACCCTAAATTTACAGCCAACACAGCCAGAAAAGGATGCAGCTTGCACCATCGCCGGGCCACCTCTCCTACCTAAAGGGTCTATTGATGATATGACAGATTTCAACCCGTCATTTGCTAGAATGTTCAGCGAACCAGATGGCCATGGTCAGAGGAAGAATCAAGAAACCCGGCTCGTCTAGTGGAGGCCGAAGAAACCAGCTGATTATCTGCAAGAAAAGGGGAGCTCACCCGCTATCATTTCTTGGTCTCCCTCCCGTCTCACATCTCTCTTTCAATTATTGGAACCCATTCTCCCTCTATGATGGTCGATCCGTACTTTACGGAGGAGCCACCAGAAATCTTGTTTGTCTCATGTGCGTGTGGGTGTTGCCCACCCATTGATCTGTCAACTCTATTCACTCCTCCTTCCTCCACTACTCCACTCCACGAGATGTGGTTTCGATCCTCCGATCCATTCTTCGATTGCATCTTCCCCGAGTTGTTCCCCATGCAACTGTCGCCTCTTCCATCCTGCTGTTTGGTCTCCACTGTTCTCGAAAAAGATGTCAAATTTGAAACAGAGATTTCGGTGGAAGATTATGCTACCGTGTCTCCATCCTCCTCCCAGGGGTACGAGTCCGCTGCTCCTTTCTTTCCACTAGATTTTCTTTCTCCCAGGTTAGGCGTAGGGTCCGTCGAGTCTAGGGAAGTAGAGCCAGTTAGAGCTAGAGAAGTAGGGTCCTGTTCTAGGTCACCCAATCCTTCTAAATCTGAGTCGCGCTTGCTTGCGCGTAAATCTATCCCTCATAGATTCTTGCAGGATCTAGCTCAGCGATGTCATGCTCTTTTGAAGTGTCCAGAATTTGTTGCTACGGCAATCATGATTGAAGATGAAGAGGAAATAGAAGGGGTGTGGAGCGATGATGGACTCGGTGTCTATGAAGTCTTGGATGAGAAAGGCCCGATTGATGATGAGGACAGTAACGTAGATGACACTTCCGATCTGTATGCACGAGGATTAAAGAAATTCGACGAGCGATCGTCGGCAGTGGATGAACCTACGAAAGAAATAAACTTAGGGACTGAAGAAGACCCAAGGCCCATCATTATTGCCGTTAATCTCCCTCCTAAGTGGAAGAAGATATAGTCAAGGTTCTAAGGGAGTATAGCGATTCCTTCGCCTGGTCTTATGAGGACATGTCAGGTCTTGACCCCTCTTTAGTGGAACATCGACTCGTGCTTAAACCAGGGGCAACACCTGTGAAACAACGGTCAAGAAGATTTCACCCCCACATGGCCTTAAGGATCAAGGAAGAAGTTGATAAGTTATACAAGGCCAGATTCATTAGAGTTGTTCTATATCCCCAGTGGGTGGCAAACATAGTCCCTGTTATCAAGAAGGATGGAAAAGTGTGTATCTGCATCGATTTAAGGGATCGTAATAAAGCATGTCCCAAAGATGATTTCCCGCTGCCTCACATAGACGTCCTGGTCGATAGCACCGCCGGGTACAAATCTTTGTCATTCATGGATGGTTACTCAGGATATAACCAAATCCGTCTCGCTCCGGAAGACCAAGAGAAGACTTCCTTCACCACGCCCTGGGGCACGTATTGTTATGTGGTTATGCCATTCGGTCTGAAGAACGCAGGTGCCACCTATCAAAGGGCGATGATGGCCATCTTCCACGACATGATGCATATCTACATGGAAGCTTACGTGGATGACATCTTGGTGAAGTCAAGGACCAAAGAGGAACACCCCTCTATTCTGGCTAAGGTGCTGCAAAGAGCCCGGGAGTATAAGCTGAAAATGAATCCGAAGAAGTGTGTATTTGGAGTCTCTTCAGGGAAGCTGCTCGGCTTTATAGTTAGCAAACGGGGGATCCAGATTGATCCTAACAAAGCACAGGCCGTCATGGACATGCCCCCGCCGAAGAACATTACGGAACTTCGAGGATTGATTGGAAGATTGCAATTCATCAGAAGATTCATATCCCAACATTCTCAGAGGTGCCGCCCGTTTTATGAATTACTCAAGGCGGGGGTTAAATTTGAATGGAATCAAGATTGCCAAAAGGCCTATGAGGACTTAAAGGAATATCTATCCAATCCCCCGATTTTGCAACCTCCTGTCCCTGGGAAACCCCTAATCCTATACATCTCGGTCATTTAGGACTCCCTAGGAGCGGTCTTAGCACAAGTAGACGACGAAGGGAAAGAGCGGGCTGCTTATTACCTCTCTCGGTTATTTAACCCGACTGAGGCCAAATACACCACTATGGAGAAGACTTGTGCCGCCTTAGTGTGGGTAGCTCAGAAGCTTAAACACTATTTCCTTGCCCACCCAGTTAGGTTGATCTCTAGAATGGATCCGATCCGTTATCTCTTAGAAAAGCCTATCCTTTCTAGTAGGTTAGCTCGCTGGCAGAGCTTCCTCTCCCAGTTCGATATCACATTTGTCGTTCAGAAGGCGGTCAAAGGGTACGCCATCACTGAGCATCTTGCCCATCTCCCCATTCCTCATACTGACTCTATTTAGGACGATTTCCCTGATGAGCATCTCTCTGTCATTTCTCATCATCCCTTTTGTTCTCTGCACTTTGATGGTGCACTCAATTCTCAGGGCCAAGGGATCGGCGCTGTTTTGCTCACTCCAGAGGGAGTGATGATTCCTTTTGCTTATCAACTCTGATTTCCCGCTACCAACAATATTGCCGAGTATGAGGCTCTCCTAGCCGGATTGAAGCACGCCAACCTTTTAGGCGCGCGTTATTTGAATATCATAGGGGACTCGTAGCTTGTCCTACGGCAAGTTCTATCCACCTACCGCACTCGTGACCCCAAGCTTAAACCATATCAAGATTTGGTCACGCTCCTTGCTAGGCAATTCCGTAAGCTGATCTATATCTATACTCCTAGGTCTCAGAATATTCTAGCTGATGCCTTAGCTTCGCTCGCTTCCTCTCTATCTTTCCCTCTCAGTCGGAATACTGAGACTATCGTCATTCAGAGATTTGTCGCACCCTCTCTTTAGGATCCTTGGTACATCAACCTTAGGAAAACTGTAGAGGCGAGGGCTGAGAAGGAAGACCTCAAGGAAGTATCTTTGATGGAACTAGAAGAGATCCTGGAGGAAGAAGAATTGCCCTGGTATCATGAGATTGAGCTATTTTGTAAAGACGGATCGTTCCCAGAAGGGGCAAACGCCGAGCAGCGCAAGTCAATAAGGAGAGCCGTCTCGAGGTATACTATTGTCGCAGGAGAACTATACAGGCGCGCTACTAATGGGATACTCATGAGATGTTTAGATGATAATGAGGCTTGGAAGGTGGCTGAAGCAGCCCATTCTAGCGAGTGTGGAGGTCATGTTAATGGCCAGGCTCTAGCGAAGAAGATCTTTAGGCAGGGCTACTATTGGTCCACTCTAGAGGAAGATTGTTCCCTCTACGTCCGGAGGTGTCTCAAGTGCCAACTCCACGTTGATAAAATCCACGCTCCAACTTCATCCTTACATCCTCTTTCTGCTCCTTGGTCGTTCTCTATGTGGGCTTTCGACATTGTCGGCCCGCTCGGTGATCCCAACTCTCAGATCAAACAAAAATCTTTTATCCTTACCGCCACTGAGTACTTCACCAAGTGGGCCGAAGCGGAGGCGTACGCAGAGATTAAAGCTTCAACGGTGTGTCGCTTCATCATGAAGAATATCATCTCACAGTTCGGAGTGCCAAGTAGCATCATCACCGACAACGGACCCCAGTTCGTCTCTCAAGAGCTCAAGGACCTATGTAAGAAGTTCAATATTTCATTGCATCATTCATCTCCATATTATCCTCAAGGCAATGGTCAAGCCGAGGCCACTAATAAAACCCTTCTTAAAATTATAAAGAAAACATGTGAATCTCATAAATTTTTCGATTGGCCAGAAAGATTGGTGGAAGCTCTGTGGGCTTACCGCACCTCCGTCCGTACTCCTACGGGGTAAACTCCCTATGCTGTCACCTACAGGATGGAGGCGGTGCTCCCATATGAAATATTGATCCCTTCCCTTAGAGTGCAGCTCGATAAGGAACTTAATCTCGATGAACGTCGAGAGGCGTTGCTCGTTCAGTTGGAACTCTTAGAAGAGAAGAGGATGAACGCGGCCGATCACGTATCCGTTTATCAAAAGAGAGTTTCACGTTATTTTCAAAAGAAGGTGATTGAGCGTAAATTTCAAAAGGGTGATATGGTTTTGAAACGCAAATTCATTCGGTCTGCAGGTCGTAGGTCTAAATTGTAACCTAACTGGGAAGGGCCGTTCATCGTAAAAGAGGCTTATTCAGGGAATGCTTATCGTTTAGTGAACGCCGAAGGTGAGGAGCTCGCTCACGCTTGGAATGGGTTGTATCTTAAGCGGTTCTTTCCTTAGAGTCTAATCAGTGCCACCCCGGTGACGAGGTGTTCTTCCTCTTTCACCATGAAGGAGATCCCGAATACGGTAATCACACACTACACGACATCCTTGGTCAGGCTTCCCACTTTGTAGACACCGTTTCTCCTTGGCCATGCTTTGGGGGAAAGTCAAAGTCCCTGTCCGTTTCTTTCTTCAGCTGAATCCAGGGGCAAGAGGTGAATAAGGAGGCGATGACTGATCCAGGCACCCTAACGAGAGGAGGTCTCAAATAGGGGTAGTCTGTTATGACCTGACGCCACAAAACAAAGAAAAGAGAAAGAAGAAAGCAAAGGAGTAATCTTCGTGATAAAAGCAAAAGCATTATCTCAAAAGTTTATCAATCACAATCTCAAAGCTCCAAGAAAGAAAAAGCTAGGCATGGCAAGAGTGGTAGTACAGCTTCCCCGCGGGACATCATGAGCCCGATCGTATGCGTGCCTAAGAATGGACCAAGGTTCGATGACGGACACAAAGCCCTGGCACAACAGACCAAATCTCTAATGGGTTGTATGGAAAGGAACTCAAGTCCTAAAAACTTCTATATCTGGCCTAAGCTTACCCCCGTGTTCTATTTCCCTTTTTAGGACTAAGACTAGTACCCTGGGTATGGCCCGGGTAGAGACACCGTCATGCAAGTTGGGCCTTGGCCAGGGGTTGTCACCTTATTGCACGCCAACCTCGAGAAATCTCGATGTAATAAGAGGCTCACGTTGCTAGGGGAGGCACTGATTTCCAAAAATCCAAAAAAAAAAGTCATATATTTCCAAAATCCAAAAAAGGTCGTATGTTTCCAAAATCCAAAAAAAATCATATATCCCAAAATAAAAAAAAATCAAATATATTCCATAATCCAAAAAAGTCATATATTTCAAATAAAAAAGTCATATATTTCAAAATCCAAAAAAATCATATATTTTAAAACCCAAAAGAGTCAGATATTTCCAAAATCTCACAAAAATTCAGATATTTTCCAAAAACCCAAAAAAATTCCATTGCATGCATTGCATTATTTCCATTATGTTTTCCGCCTATTTAATAAGGCTCCACCCCTTGACCAAATATCAAGAAATGGTCATTCTCTAACTTGCTTTAAGGCAAGGGGTTGAGTCTAAGAACAGATCTAACTTGTTTCTTGTCTAAGTGTGTGCAGAACGCAGGTTCAAGCCCAGGGTGAAAACTCACAACTATGCAGGTTCAGGTCTGTAACGCGCCAGCATCAGACCGCTACAGTCATGTAACGGTCCATCTCTCGACAGTCACCTTCTTCAGAGCGTTGGTTTTCATTTCTCTCAGCAAGCTTCATCTAACGGTCTTCATGTAGACCGTCACATCATTCTAACGGTCTGCGTTAGAGCGTTACACTCTCCAGAGAACAAACTCTCAGTTCATACTCTCTGACGGCCTGTCGTAAGACCGTCACGTCCTTCTAACGGCCCAATGCAGGACCGTTACACCCTCCAGAGGCTCTGTTTTCAGATCATTCTAGTCAAGTCAAGAATCAAGAACTCATGCTCACGCGATCAAGGCATTCCCATCACATTCAATTGAACTTAATGAAACATAAATTTGATAAAACTTCAATTACATCATTCATGAACAAGAAAATCAAGCTGCATTCAGTTTCCTATCCGCAAGAGGGCGGATCTTCCCTAATTCTTTCACGTAGCCACGACGTGTTTCGTCGTTCTCTTCCACTTCCTCTTGCCACGGACGCACTTTGCTGATCTCCCACATAGTCAGCGTGTTCCGAACTGCTCTTTCATCCTCCTCGGTCCCCATCTTCCTAGGTAGAAAGGGCGGGTAGTGTGATAGTGCAAGAACTTCAAATCGTGGTAGTCCGATCTGAAGATGACACCTGTGCGGGTTGTAGATTGCCATGGTAGTATTCCCCACTAGCTGGAGGTCAAGGCCTTGACGCCGCGGTATTCTAAGCAAAGTGCTCCGAAGGATTTTTGGGCGCATGGTGAACCTTTCTATTGGAAAGGTGTTGAGGAAGAGGCACCATTCATCTCGTGTTTTCTTGTCCGCCGTCTTGCATTCAACCTGTGAAGAGAATCCAAAGGCACCTCCAATGAAGAACAAAGGGTGGCTCCCAAAGATCCGGTTGTTTGAAGTTATGTCCTCCTTGGGTTGGAACTTAATTCTTGCGCCCATCCAGCACTCGAGGAGTATCATGGAACCGAATAAAGGTCTTCTTAAGCAAGCGGAGCTTAGTCCTTCATAGAGATATGAGAGGATTGCTTGAGAGATGGACATTCCCCACCACAACCCGCTAATAATGCTAAGATTTTGGGTATCTAAGAGGTGGTCGGTAGTGGTGAAAAGGAAGACTTCGCATAAGCAAACCGACACCGCCTTGGCTATTACTTCGTATCTCTCCCACTTATTTTTGCAATGAGAGACTATCCACTGAGCCATAGGTATCAAGTGAACATGGTGTGGGCTGATCATGGTCCTCACGTCCTTTGGATTGTGTATGAAATCGCTCAAGATCAAGGATGGGTCAATTGGTTCGACCGTATAGCACACTAGATCTTCATCCCCCGCCTTAGTCTTAGGAAGGGTTAGATAGGTTTCTACCTCCTCTAATAGGACTATAGCTTCAAAGGAAGGGAAGATGAAAGTATGTGTTTAGGGATGCAACAATTCTATGAGGTCTGAAATGCTTGGCCAATCCAAAGATAATTTTTGAATGTTTTTGGCTAAGACCAATAAAGGTTGGAGGTGCCATGCCCTAAGGATTGCTAAAACTTCTAAAGTGAGTTCTTTGATCATGGGAGCCACCCACTTCAAGTTGGAGTAACATCTTGGACTAGGAAGAGGGTGGAAAGAAGGAAGAAGAAGAAGAGAAGATCATGAGGAGTTGAAGTGTAGAAATTGTTGAACTTAATTAAGGATATAGAACTCACCACTCTTTGAGCACTTGAGCTCAGATGCTTGGGGATTGATGTCAGCCTTTGCAACTCCCCATGCTCCTTCCTTGCCGGTCTAGGTCCGGTGTAGACCTTATTCTCATGGCCGCCACTTCGAAACTTCTTTTCATGGTGTCTCTGCCCTTAGGAGAGGTTCTTCAGCCCTTGTAGCAGAAAATTCAGCAAAGCTACGATTTTTGGCTGAGTTCTCAGGTTTTAAAGGCTTGCTTTTGGCTCTAGAACGATAAGATTTGGGTTAGAAGGCCTTATCTCAAGTCTAGGAGAGTTTTAGTGGGGGTTTAGATGGCTAAGCTTCGAGTTTGGACTCTCGCGGCACAATCCATCTCGGAGTACACTTTGTTCTCTGGCGGTCTATCATAGGACCGTCACTTGGCTCTGACGTGCCATAACTGGGCCGTTACATTTCCTGTGGGTTTATTTTAGCCCAATCTCGTTCTGTCAAGCCTAAACCGTCACAGGTTGTGACGCATGCTTCCTGGACCGTCACATTTTCTACAACCTACTTCAATATAGCATTGTCCTGCCATCTTTAACGGTCTATCATTTGGCTATTACATCCTTTGATGCTCCATCTATGAACCGTCACATTTCTTGCTGATCAGTTTGCAGTCTGGCCTCTGTCATCTCTGACGGACTTCAGTTGGTGCCTTACAGAATTCTGACGCATCTTCTCTAGACCGTCACATTGTCTGCTGCTGGATTTGTGCTATTCCTTTCTGCCTGTGGTCCTTCATTTACACATCCCATTCCATTTACATAATCTCAGTCATCCCACACATTTCCACACACATTTCCACACCCATTTCCACATGCATTTTCATCGTACATTTACACATATTCATGCATTTCATTCGTGCAATTCACTCCATCCATGCCATTCATCTGTATTCCGTTCACATATACAATCATTCACATAAAACCACACAAAAATGTAAAAAAAGAACTCTTCATTCCATTCCATTCATTCTCACTTCTTTTTTTTCATATAAGTCATGCACAAGTGTAATAAAAGAAGATAAATGCAAGTTCATTCGACCGGCTTGTCCGCTGGGCTGCCGTCATCATCTTCACCCTCGAGTCTCCTCGCTGGTGGCGCTATAGAGGCACTGTCCTCCTGCTGTCCCCTCTCTGCCCTCTCATTCCTCCACTGGCCGGAGGAACAGACGAGGTAGTCAGCCGCTGATCTGGTACGGGCAGCGCTCCTCGGTGCTCCACTCTGGGAGGCGCTCCGCTCTGGTCCTCGGCCCATCATCCGTATAGTCCTCTCCAGGGTTCGTACCTCAACCCTCATATCATGTGACTGGAGCCGCGCTGCTCGTGCCTCGGACTGGTATCTCTCTAGGTCCGCCATCTGCGTGTTGTGTCCCCTGTGGTTCTGGAGTTTTGATGATGACAGATATTATGTCTCATTATGTTTACATCCTTGATGATATAATCCTGTTGCATTATGAGAAACTGTCAGAACAGGGTTGAGGATGTCTCACAGGTCATGAAGTTAACCCAAGTCAAAGAGTCAAAGTTAAATCATGACAGGTAAGGTGAATGCTCAGAACAGGTAATGCTTTAATTAGTTCTCCAGCATACATTCAGTTCATGTCTGCTATATGCATTCAATTCATTGGTTCATGTTTATTGTGCATTGCCTCACATCAAGTCTAGACATCCTTGTTGCATTCTAAGTCTACACAACCTGCTAGGTCAGTCTTCAAAGTATGTACATTGATCTTCAAGGCATCGAGTCTATACACTGGACTGTGCTTCATGCATTGGCCAAGTCTGTTTAGTTAGTATGGACAGTAGTGGGTCGACCCACCCCTACTGATGCGTCGACCCATCAGAACACTGACTGTCTGGGTTTCAAAGTCTATACATTACTGCTTTGGCCAACTCTGTACATCCGTTTGCTTAACTCCTATTTCAAAGTCTACTCATTCATTGTTAAGGCAAGTCTATACATTGGCTCATGGTCTTCAAGTCGATACAGAGTCTTCATCTTCTGAAGTTTGTACAGCCAGTCACTTAACAAAGTTTATACAGTGTCTCATATTGGCAAGTCTGTACATCGTGCATCTTTAAGTTGAAGTCTGTACAGAGTCAGCGTCCAGTTGACCGTCTCAGGCAGTGTCTCTTTGTGCGTCTCTTGCAAGTCCATACAACGCTTCAGACTAAAGCCTGTACATCGGACAGTGTTCAGGCGAAGTCTATACATCAGTCCTCAAGTGTTACAAGTCTGTACATTGGCCATCAAAGCCTTCAAAGTCTGTACATCCGTCAAGACTCTCAAAGTCTGTACAGCCTGCTTTGTCGATTCAGATTTCAAAGTCTATACAACGTGGGCTTCAGTTCTTCAAGTCTACACACTGGAAGCTCTTCATTTGATTGAGTCTATACATTATCCTAGGCTAAGTGTGTACAGCGTCTCATTCATGCTTTGATTAATGAAGTCTGTACATCAGTCTTCACTTTCTAAGTCTGTACAGCCGTTGGGTTTGGACTCAGAGTCTATACACTTGATTTGCCTTTGAATTGGTTAAGTGTGTACATTGAGCGTCTCACTTAGCGTCTAAGGCAAAGTCTACACGTTGCTACAGTAACGAAAGTCTATACATCCGACTGTGCAGTGTCTTAGCCATCGTCTCACATTCTTCAAGTCTACACATTGGGTTTTCACATGAAGTATGTACAGTCGTTCACTGTTGAAGTCCATACACTGGTCGGTGGAAAGTCTGCTCACTGGTCTTCAAATCCAAGTCTGCACATTGGTCTTCGATTTCAATGTCTATACATTGGGCTTTTACATGAAGTCTATACATTGTTGTTTACATTGCAAGTCCATACATCCTCAGCTGAACCCCATGTCCATACAACGACACTGTAGCTTGCATAGCTCATGTCTGCTCATTGGTCTTCATCTCCTGTAGTCTAGACATTGGAAAGTATATACACTGAGCTCACAAGAAGACTTCCAAGTCTATACACTCTCTCAGTGTACATACTTGGCCATTTGCTGTTTCAGAGTATATACACTCGGTGTTATAAGATTTAAATAACCACTTGTTCTATGTTATGATTATAAGATTTTTTGTGTGTATAGGGTTAACGCAGAATGACCACAGCGTCCACGCAGCAAGTATACTAGTAGAAGTATTAGCTGCTGGAACACATCACTGCGTCAACGCCACAGCCTGGTAGCGTCCACACAGCAAGCAAACAAGCTAAAGTATTAGCTGCTGGAACACATCACTGCATCAACGCCACGGCCTGGTAGCGTCCATGCAGCAAGCAAACAAGCTAAAGTATTAGCTGCTGGAACACATCACTGCGTCAACGCCACGGCCTGGTAGCGTCCACGCAGCAAGCAAACAAGCTAAAGTATTAGCTGCTGGAACACCACTGCGTCAACGCTATGGGCTAGCAGCGTCGACGCAGCACGCTTATATACTGAAGACATTGATCACTGGACACCAATGCATCAACGTCTTGATCAAGTGGCGTGGACGCTATAGTTCAAACAATCAAGAAAGAAGCTTACTAGATTACTCTGATGCGTCAATGCTGCAGGCTGGTGGAGTCAATACAATGCATTGTTGAATGTTATTCAAGTCTGAACAGCGGATGTCTTCATGTGTGAAGTCTATATAATGGATTCTTACCGAGATTGATGACCTGGCTCGTGATCCCAGGAGGACGAGGTATGAAGATGCTGACACGTGGATGAAGCTGCCTCGGATCTAGCAAATTCCTTGGGCGGGAAAACGTGGAAGCCACGCACCCAGGAGCTGCTGCTGCTGCTGCTATATATATGTGCTTTCTTCTACTAAAGAAGGCTGATCGATAGAAAAAGAGAGAAAGGAGCAGCAGAGAGTATTCGATCCAGTGAGAATAGAAGTAAAAAGAGAAAGAGAGAGAGCTCGCGAGTGAGAGAAAGAAGCAGCAGAAGTAAAAAGAGAAAGAGAGAGAGCTCGCGAGTGAGAGAAGGAAGCAGAGAAGAAAAGGAAGAGAAAGAAGAAAAGAGAACGAGAGATGGGAAGCTTCATCTGAAGACTTGTTCCTACTGGACCGTGGATCAGATCCAGGCCAGTCAGCTCCATTGAGAGCCATATCTGTGTTTTCATCTTTTACAGCTTTCTGATTGCTGTGTCATTTTCCTTTATTGTTTTTTCTTTGTTTTTTGATTATCCTTGTTCTTCCGATTGCCCTGTTGGGGATCGGGTTCCTCCTGGTGGTTCAGGAGAAGGGAGATCTGATCTCCGGGTTGCAAGTGACAGGTTGTCACTTGTGGGTTCCCTCTGGTTAGAGGAAGGGAGGCTAGTCCTCCGGTTCTGGGCTTGTGGTTGCAAGTCCAGTGGTCCCTCCTGGTCTGGAGGAAGAGAGGTCTTCGACCTCTAGTTTCCAAGTGGCTGGGAGTCACTTAGGTGTCCCTCTGGTTGAGAGGAAGAGGGGAGGCTATTCCCCTGGTCAAGCTGTGTGGCAGCAACTGTTTGCAGACTGAGTCTGCTTGGTTCTAGCATTTGCTAGTGAAGCCTCACTTCGGTTGGGAGTGAGGGGTGGATGTAGGTCTGTGGACCGAACCACCTAAAAATTATCTTGTGCAGTGGTCTGATTGTTTGCTTAGCTTCCGCTAGATGTTTGAATAGGTGCGCACCAAGTGCTTGTATTTGAGTTGAATTGAATTGGTTCTACTCTGTGGTTTATCTCTTGCATCCTAGTTTTTATTTGGCCATTATTCATAGAGGGATACATTCACCCCCCTCTGTATCCGGGCCTAGCACCCTAACAATTGGTATCAGAGCAGGTTGTCTGCTTAGAAGGTCCAGCGATCTGTAGATTCGATCCTGCTGTCTTGGTGCTTCATTATTCCTGTTGCATTTATCTGATCAGCTTTCATGGGTGATCCACCGGTTTTCAATGGTTCTAATTTTAATGCGTGGTTTATCAGTCTACGAAATTATGTTGATGTAGTTAATCCTGATCTGTGGAAATTAATTTCACAAGGTCCTCACACATTACCAAAGAAAGTGTCCAAATGGACCAACAGCCACAGATCAAAGGATGGAGAAAATCAGAAAGCCTTCAATCTGATGAAAGCAGCCACTGACAGAGCCTTACACTCTTGTTTTTATGATTGCAGGTCTGCCAAGGACATCCTGGAGGAGCTGAAGCTAACTCACAGGTTAAATGAAGATAACTGCATGATGGCTAAAGGAAGTATTCCTAGCAGCAGCCAAAATGAAGAAGAAGATGATGAGGAGGAGGTAAACATCTTCGAGAATTTTTCTTTAGATGATTGGGAGAATGCATATGCTGAGCTGTTTGAGTCTCATGAACAATTAAGAAAACGATATAAGAACTTGAAAAAGAAAAGTGATCAGGGTAGTTCAAGTTCACCATGTGAAAATTGTTCAAAGATGAAGCAATCTCATGATGCCTATTTGTCAGATATCCATATGCATAAAAACCAGAATGAAAAATTGATGAATGAACTTAAATGTGTTTGCTCTGAACTAAGTAGACTGAAATCTGAAAATGAATGTCTTGAGAAACAATGTGAAAAACTCCAGGTTCAAACAATATGTTCGGTTAAATCTGCATGCAATGAGTGCCCATTCCTCAAGAAAATAAATGAAAATCTTCACTCAAATTTAGAATGGCATAAGGAGTTTATTGTTTCTCTAAAGGAAGAAAACAAAGATCTGTTAAACAAGATTCTGGAGCTTGAACGGATAGAGGAAGAGTTGAATGATAAAATGAGCTCAATAAAAATTGATAAAGACTCTGTTGAAGAAATTGAAAATCTGAAATCAAAAAATGACAAACTAATTCAAGAGGTTGAAGGATTGAAGCAGTTGAACACTGCTATGTCAGATAAACTTCTTCTCTTAGAAAAAGGAAAAACTGTTTACATTGAAGAGTCTGAAAAATTGAGAAATCTGGAACAAGAAATTGAGGAATGTAAAATTGCAAACAAGGTGCTAAGCGAATGTGTAAATTGTAATGAACAAGAGATTGCCAGTTATGAAATACACATCGTTTCTTTGGAAAATGAAATTGAAGATTTTAATAATTCCTTGTCAAAATTTATGGACGGAAAAGATAATCTGGACAAAATTCTAGGAACTAAGGTAAATTTTCAGAAGGAAGGGTTGGGCTATAATCCCTCAAATAAGAAGAGTTTTCAAAACAAAGTTCAAACTTCCTTTGTTTCTAGCTCAACCTCTCACAGCCCTCAGAACCTTCCAGGTTATCAGTCAACTGCTCAAGAGAAAACAACAGAAAAACAGAAAGAAAAGCATCAACATGTTCCTCTTCCCACTCTACATGTTTCACCCACTCACTCGCATGCATCTAGAAAGAAAATGATCTGTCACTACTGTCACAAATATGGACATTTGATGCATGAGTGTAATTTGATGGAAAAAGATGACCTAGCAGCTGCTCAAAACAATCAGGGTAGAAATCATGTCCTTAGGGAAAAGAAAATTCATTGTTATAACTGTGGAAAAATAGGACATGTTGCTGCACAATGCTGGTTAGGCCCTCATAGAAATACCTTTTCTAATTGTTCTCATTGTGGAAAACATGGCCATACAGTCAAGGACTGTTGGCATGCTCAGGGAAGAACTTTCTCTCAGAATATAAAACTCCCTGCAAATAGAAATGTTTTTGGAAGAAATAAAACTGTTTTTAAAGAAAAGAGTCTGGCATGCTTTGAATGTGGAAAATTTGGCCACCGAGCTTCGGAATGCTGGTGGGCAGGTAAAGGTAAACCAAAATCTCATGCAAGTAACAGAAATCTTCATGCCAATGCACATAAAATTTATGTTCAGAATAATGCACACAGATTCCATGCTAACAATATTGTGAATAAAAAGAATTCAAGATCTGCTGTTTCCTGTCATTATGGTGGGCAGGTTGGGCACTCCATGAGTGAGTGTAATTTAATGAAGTCTGATGACTTACATGCCCAAAGAATGTGGAAAGCACCTATCAGAGGTGTTACTAACAAAGTAGGACCCAAGAAGTCTTGGGTACCTAGAAACACAAAATGAGATCTGTGCTTTGCAGGTATGCCTTGGGATGAGGAATAAAAGGGGGTCAAATAAACCAAGGCATCCAAAGTATGGTAAACCCCAACTCTGCTGATTAAATGTTTCTTCACCTGAATTTTTTTTTTTTTAATTGAACATCATGCTTAATATGTCAATGCATACATGTCCAGAACTGCATCTGCCTTTTGTAATTTTCTTTTATCATGCACTGGTGCATACATGAGTTTAAAGAATGTCTGCATTTGATGCATACATATGTTAATTGCAGTTAGTTGATATTTGTTAAAATGCATAATCTCTGAAAACAAATTGTATTCTAAAAAATCTGAAAAGGTGAGTTGAGTAAGTCTGTTGCTTGGATGATGTCTCATGCTTAAAAATGTTCAACTGCACATTTGACATGCACATGCATCACAATTGCATATAAGTGGCACAGTGTTAGCTAAAAGATGCATGTAGAACTGCATATGCATTGGATTGTCATGCATGACTCTTGGTATATAAATAGTAAGATACTAAAGGGCAGATGAACTCTGTCTGGAAGTGCTTACTATGTGTGAGGTAGTCTTTAGACCAAGTCCTCCGCCTGGTACCATAGGTCAGAGTTGCATACATTTAGGAATGTTAGATCATGCATACATTTAGGGGGAGCATTATTCATATTCTACCATCTGAACTTCCCATCTTCAGATTGAACTGCTATCTTGCCTAAATCCCTGTGATGAATGTGTAATGCAACACATTTCAGCTTCCTGCTTCAACTGTTATCAGCCATCTTCACTCATCCTATTCATTGGTATCATCTGTTGAATTGGCTGTTCCCAAAAATGTTTCGGCCTTTCCTGAAAACTCAGAAAGAATTCTCTGTACATATCCTGATCATAAATCTGAAAAATAACTTAAACAGGAATCTTCTATTATATAGGATTATGAATGTCTGATTCTTTCAGCCGGTTGATGTTTCATGTATGTCTTGTGTTTGCTTATGAACATATCTTGAAAATATCTGAGTTGGTCTTAATAAACTTTAACCAACATTTTCATGTTGAGTCTTTTAAACTCTTCTGAATTCTAAAAATTCTGAAATCATGATATTCCTTGATTGATATGTATGAAATTAGTATTGATTTTTAAACATCTGAGAATATGGATTATGTCTAAGGGTAAATCTTGTCAGAGCAATGACCTTGGTCACTGAGAAATCATGTCCAAAGGACTGTGTCATGAGGTGCCATAGTTAACTCTGCTTAAAAATGATTGATAATCTGGCAGAGCAATAGCATGCACACTGAGAAATACATCTCACTCATCAAAGAAATGATCTGTAGTGTGTCATGAAGTGTAAATACAATCTCTGTTCCTATGAAGCATGACAGTTAGTCCATCCAAGTGCTTAGGGATACTGGCGTCTAAACAACGTGTATCCTCTAGTTACAAGGGTGTACTAAACTCAAGTGCTCATGAAGAATGTTATGAAAATTGCTGCTAATCTAGTATACCATTTGAAAGATATGTGCAAAAGAAATATTTTATTGGAACCCTTGACAGAAACAAATGTTTTTCTTATGTGTTTAACTTCATTACTATTGATTGCATCTCTTAAAGGAATCTTTGAAATTAAGTGAGTAAGGAAGAAGAAGGTTAAACAAGACTGTCAATATGAAAGCAAGGTTCACCTTTATTAAAACTGATTTCAGATATGAGTACAGAAAGCTTATGAACAAGCCTTGCATACATCATATTCTGATCTGACTTGTCAATGAAGATCATTCATAAATCTCTATAATAGAAGAGTCTGAAATACCTATTTAATCAGATTTATGAAATTGATATCCCATTGAAAACCTTTCTCATTTATTATGAGTGCCTACTTTCTCACAATGGACTCCATTATTTCAGACTTCATTGACTGTCCATCTAAGGGGGAGAACTTTTGCATGTCCCGGTGGTTCAATGTTCATTCAGGAGAGTATCTTGTCAGGGGGAGTTTTAGATGATAGTAACTCTGTTTGCATAATAGCTCCTATTTCAAATTCTTAAACAGTCAATGACCACTCCATTCTTTTTGATGTTGACAAAGGGGAAGAATTTTTGGTGTGAGTCATTAGTCTTTATTGGTGCATGCATTAGTCATTATGGGTGCATGTTTATGAACTGTCACATGGTATTTCATAATCATCATGATGGACCTATTGCAATGACTCATAATATTGCCATCATCAAAAAGGGGGAGATTGTTGTGTCCCCTGTGGTTCTGGAGTTTTGATGATGACAGATATTATGTCTCATTATGTTTACATCCTTGATGATATAATCCTGTTGCATTATGAGAAACTGTCAGAACAGGGTTGAGGATGTCTCACAGGTCATGAAGTTAACCCAAGTCAAAGAGTCAAAGTTAAATCATGACAGGTAAGGTGAATGCTCAGAACAGGTAATGCTTTAATTAGTTCTCCAGCATACATTCAGTTCATGTCTGCTATATGCATTCAATTCATTGGTTCATGTTTATTGTGCATTGCCTCACATCAAGTCTAGACATCCTGGTTGCATTCTAAGTCTACACAACCTGCTAGGTCGGTTTTCAAAGTATGTACATTGATCTTCAAGGCATCGAGTCTATACACTGGACTGTGCTTCATGCATTGGCCAAGTCTGTTTAGTTAGTATGGACAGTAGTGGGTCGACCCACCCCTACTGATGCGTCGACCCATCAGAACACTGACTGTCTGGGTTTCAAAGTCTATACATTGCTGCTTTGGCCAACTCTGTACATCGTTTGCCTGACTCCTGTTTCAAAGTCTACTCATTCATTGTTAAGGCAAGTCTACTTCAAGTCGATACAGAGTCTTCATCTTCTGAAGTTTGTACAGCCAGTCACTTAACAAAGTTTGTACAGTGTCTCATATTGGCAAGTCTGTACATCGTGCATCTTTAAGTTGAAGTCTGTACAGAGTCAGCGTCCAGTTGACCGTCTCAGGCAGTGTCTCTTTGTGCGTCTCTTGCAAGTCCATACAACGCTTCAGACTAAAGCCTGTACATCGGACAGTGTTCAGGCGAAGTCTATACATCAGTCCTCAAGTGTTACAAGTCTGTACATTGGCCATCAAAGCCTTCAAAGTCTGTACATCCGTCAAGACTCTCAAAGTCTGTACAGCCTACTTTGTCGATTCAGATTTCAAAGTCTATACAACGTGGGCTTCAGTTCTTCAAGTCTACACACTGGAAGCTCTTCATTTGATTGAGTCTATACATTGTCCTAGGCTAAGTGTGTACAGCGTCTCATTCATGCTTTGATTAATGAAGTCTGTACATCAGTCTTCACTTTCTAAGTCTGTACAGCCGTTGGGTTTGGACTCAGAGTCTGTACACTTGATTTACCTTTGAATTGGTTAAGTGTGTACATTGAGCGTCTCACTTAGCGTCTAAGGCAAAGTCTACACGTTGCTACAGTAACGAAAGTCTATACATCCGATTGTGCAGTGTCTTAGCCATCGTCTCACATTCTTCAAGTCTACACATTGGGTTTTCACATGAAGTATGTACAGCCGTTCACTGTTGAAGTCCATACACTGGTCGGTGGAAAGTCAGCTCACTGGTCTTCAAATCCAAGTCTGCACATTGGTCTTCGATTTCAATGTCTATACATTGGGCTTTTACATGAAGTCTATACATTGTTGTTTGCATTGCAAGTCCATACATCCTCAGCTGAACCCCATGTCCATACAACGACACTGTAGCTTGCATAGCTCATGTCTGCTCATTGGTCTTCATCTCCTGTAGTCTAGACATTGGAAAGTATATACACTGAGCTCACAAGAAGACTTCCAAGTCTATACACTCTCTCAGTGTACATACTTGGCCATTTGCTGTTTCAGAGTATATACACTCGGTGTTATAAGATTTAAATAACCACTTGTTCTATGTTATGATTATAAGATTTTTTGTGTGTATAGGGTTAACGCAGAATGACCATAGCGTCCACGCAGCAAGTATACTAGTAAAGTATTAGCTGCTGGAACACATCACTGCGTCAACGCCACGGCCTGGTAGCGTCCACGCAGCAAGCAAACAAGCTAAAGTATTAGCTGCTGGAACACATCACTGCGTCAACGCCACGGCCTGGTAGCGTCCACGCAGCAAGCAAACAAGCTAAAGTATTAGCTGCTGGAACACCACTGCGTCAACGCTATGGGCTAGCAGCGTCGACGCAGCACGCTTATATACTGAAGACATTGATCACTGGACACCAATGCGTCAACGTCTTGATCAAGTGGCGTGGATGCTATAGTTCAAACAATCAAGAAAGAAGCTTACTGGATTACTCTGATGCGTCAATGCTGCAGGCTGGTGGAGTCAATACAATGCATTGCTTAATGTTATTCAAGTCTGAACAGCGGATGTCTTCATGTGTGAAGTCTATACAATGGATTCTTACCGAGATTGATGACCTGGCTCGTGATCCCAGGAGGACGAGGTATGAAGATGCTGACACGTGGATGAAGCTGCCTCGGATCTAGCAAATTCCTTGGGCGGGAAAACGTGGAAGCCACGCACCCAGGAGCTGCTGCTGCTGCTGCTATATATATGTGCTTTCTTCCACTAAAGAAGGCTGATCGATAGAAAAAGAGAGAAAGGAGCAGCAGAGAGTATTCGATCCAGTGAGAACAGAAGTAAAAAGAGAAAGAGAGAGAGCTCGCGAGTGAGAGAAAGAAGCAGCAGAAGTAAAAAGAGAAAGAGAGAGAGCTCGCGAGTGAGAGAAGGAAGCAGAGAAGAAAAGGAAGAGAAAGAAGAAGAGAGAACGAGAGATGGGAAGCTTCATCTGAAGACTTGTTCCTACTGGACCGTGGATCAGATCCAGGCCAGTCAGCTCCATTGAGAGCCATATCTGTGTTTTCATCTTTTACAGCTTTCTGATTGCTGTGTCATTTTCCTTTATTGTTTTTCCTTTGTTTTTTGATTATCCTTGTTCTTCCGATTGCCCTGTTGGGGATCGGGTTCCTCCTGGTGGTTCAGGAGAAGGGAGATCTGATCTCCGGGTTGCAAGTGACAGGTTGTCACTTGTGGGTTCCCTCTGGTTAGAGGAAGGGAGGCTAGTCCTCCGGTTCTGGGCTTGTGGTTGCAAGTCCAGTGGTCTCTCCTGGTCTGGAGGAAGAGAGGTCTTCGACCTCTAGTTTCCAAGTGGCTGGGAGTCACTTCGGTGTCCCTCTGGTTGGGAGGAAGAGGGGAGGCTGTTCCCCTGGTCAAGCTGTGTGGCAGCAACTGTTTGCAAACTGAGTCTGCTTGGTTCTAGCATTTGCTAGTGAAGCCTCACTCCGGTTGGGAGTGAGGGGTGGATGTAGGTCTGTGGACCGAACCACCTAAAAATTATCTTGTGCAGTGGTCTGATTGTTTGCTTAGCTTCGCTAGATGCTTGAATAGGTGCGCACCAAGTGCTTGTATTTGAGTTGAATTGAATTGGTTCTACTCTGTGGTTTATCTCTTGCATCCTAGTTTTTATTTGGCCATTATTCATAGAGGGATACATTCACCCCCCTCTGTATCCAGGCCTAGCACCCTAACACTGCGTGGCAGTCCGCTCAAGCTCTCCTCTCAATCGGGCCACCTCAGCCCGCAGCAGCTCTGTCTCTGCTCGAGCCCGCTCAGTCTCAGCCCGGTTCCTCTCTGCCTCCGTCCGAGCCTGCCTCGCCTCAGCCACCGCTGTGGCTAGCTCTCTCGCCTGTAGTTTGCATTTCATCATGATTAGTCAAATAAACATTTAATTTTGCATAAGCATAAGCATTTAAGTCAAAGCTTTTTTTTGCATTTTACCCGCTCTACGAGGGAGGCCTCCGCCTCCTCGGCCCGAGCAACCGCTCGAGCAAACTCGGCGTCTCGCTCAACTCTGTCCCCGGCAGGCTACGACGACGATGATGGGGCATCAGGTCCCACTCTTTGGGCTCCCTCAGCCCGTTGCATTTAGAATTAAAGTTAGTCAGTCTCATTTGCATCATTTGCATTATAAGCATCAAATCATTTAAGTCTCAAGTTTCTTGGGAATCTTACCAGGAGCTCCAGGGCGGTCCGGTACTCGTCCTGCTACTGGATGGTGGCATGGAGTAGCCCTTCGAGCTCGGCTATCCTCCCCTCAGGGTCTAGCTGCATTTATAGAGTATGGGTCAGTGCATATAGAATTTTTGCATATTGGAATAGAAGAAGTACCGGTCGCCGGGTACCTTGGTAGACCTGGTCCCCGTACCGTCGGGCGAAGGCTTTCAAATACGCCTCATCGCTATCAGCCCGCTCCTTTACTGCCCGACCCCTCTTGTTCCAATCATGGACGTATTTCGCCTTGCGGGCGCACCAATCCACGTCGCCGCTAATCCCTTTTGATGACTTGCCCGGGCGCTCATCACTTCGACGCGGGAATGTCACCTCAGGCTGATGTAGTCCCCTGGTCTGCAAGATCAGGCGGTAGTGGAGTGGCTCGATGACGTTGATGCAGTGCAACCACACATCTTGCCTACGGTATTTTAGGGGTGTCTGGACCCATGGCTGTCCCTCGGTACCCTCGCCCTGGTACGGGGTCCATCTCACCTGAAAATCATGTTAGTTTGTCAGCATATAGAAACATTCATAAACATTCAGAAGCATTTAGAAGCATTCAAAGCATTTAAAGTTTTGGGCTTACCGCCGTATGCGGGAAGGAATCTAACTCATCTTGGATCGCCCGGGTCAATCTGGTGATCGACCCTGAGTCCTTGGCGACCACCCATCGCCTCACGATCGGGATCCGCCTGGGATGTTGTAGTGTGCCTCGCCCAATCCCAGGGAGGTACACGAAGCTCTAGATCTGCATTTAGAGGTCAATGTCAGTCAATTGCATCGCATAATCATTTGCATAATCATATAGAAAAGCATTTAAGTCAGGTTTACCTGTAGGAAAGGCGAGAAGCCGCCTAGCATCGTCTGTCGGTCCGTCGTGCTGAGCGACTCAAATAGGAAGGCCAGGACCGCTGCTCCCCATGCGTACTTTCCAACTCTGCCCAAGTCCTCGAGCAATGGCAGTAGTCTGCAACTAATCACGTCCGCTCGAGTCGCGAATAGCAGCTTCCCGAATAGCAGCATGAGGAACTGCCTCAGCACGCGATCTCCCTCCGGTCCCGCCTCTGTCGCCACATGTGGGCGCACCTGCTCAATCACTCACCCGAGATGCTCCTCAGGTAGCTCTCCCACTGCAATAGCAGCTCCTCTCAATCCCAAACTCTCCTGCAGTTTCGATCTCAAAAGCTGGGAGGAAGTATGGCCCGGTCTGATCAAATCCAAGCCCAGCAGCTCCTGGGCGAACTCCCTGTAGTTTTCGTAAGTCCACCCGGTCACCGCTGCTCCGTGGACCCTCAATCCCGTAATCCTCGCTATGTCTTCCAGCGTGGGGATCATGTGGCCCCATGGGAAGATGAAAGCTCTGCTCACTAGGTCCCACCGCTTGTGCAATGCGTATAGCAGTGGCGTGTCCATCATGATCACCTCGATGCTCAGCACCTCGGCAAATCCCATAGCTGCGAGTCGCTCTCTCTGGTAGTCGGGCAGTGCCAGGAAGACTGCCCGGATCTGAAGCCATGAGATTCTTGTTCGTCTCTTCCCCTGCATGCATTTAGATCATAAATTAGTCAATTGCATCATAAAATCATTGCATAACATTCATATAATGAAAACAAACAAAAAAATTGAATAATTGAAAACCTTAAAAAATAGTTCTGGTCTCTGGTGACTGTGACGGCCCTGGGGTGGTGCGTCACAAGGCTCTAACGCACCAGGCGTGGTGCGTCAGAGTTGTGACGGTCACTGGTAGGACCGTCACAGCCTCTGCACAGGGGTGGTCTTCGTTTTCGTTTCCTTGGCTTCCCACTTTGGCCAAATGGCCTACATGTGATCCTAATGGGTTCATAGACCCATTTTCTACCCCCCATTCATCCATGCAAACTCATAAAACTTATAAAAATTGAAAATTGAAAATTAGGGCGAGTGGCCTACCTCTCGATCTTGGCCTCTTTTCCTCTTCTTCTCTTGTGCTATGGGTTCTCCTTCGTCCAGGGGAGCTTCCCCTTGGTCCTCCTCAGCCGTGGGGGCCTCTTCTTCCACCGTGGATGCCCTTGTCGCCGTTTCTCCTTCCTCGGTCGGTGGGATCACCTCGCGCTCTATCCGACGGTGGAGGCGGCATATCGCCTTCCTCTTCATCCCTTTCTCCCTCCTAAGTGGCCGTGGGGCCTCGTCGCCGGCCATCTCCAGTGGGTGGTCGCCGGTGGTCCTCAGTGTTCTCAGTTGGGGTTTTTTGGGTGCTTAGGGCGTTGAATGCTTGAATGCGGCTTGAATGATGTGTGTGACCGTCCGGTTTGTTTTTTTTTTTTTTTGAACGCTCAGGAAATGTGACGGTCTATCGCCAGACCGTTACAGACTCTGACACGTATGCCTTAGACCGTTAGGTCAGTTTGAATCATGCATCGAAGGATATGAACCGCCAAAGCTCTGACGGCCCAAGGCTGATCCGTTAGAATTCTATGACGCACCTTCTGTAGACCGTTACAGTTTCCAGGTTGCTTGATGAAGAAAATGGTCTACTTGATGCCTGAATGATTGCATTTTTTTCCATGATGTATATTTTTAATGCAATTCATGCGTACAAATGATTATGCCTCGTTTCATGCTCATATGAATTATCATTGGCTAACCTCTTATGCTCATGAATGAAGTTATGAACATCATCATTCGCTAGTTCGCCGGACAAGTAAGTCAGGTATTGTATCCCGATTTCCTTCCCCCTTTAATGCATTACTATATGTTAACTATGATATATTATCTCGAGAACCGGCTGGTCATTCATGTGTTCTGGGATCTGATGTTCCCCTTAAATAAAAATGATGATGATCTAAGTACACATGTTTAATCGTTGGATAGGTCGTTAGGTTGGAAAAGTTTGGGGACGATGGTTCTGCCTTGCACGCCATGGTTGCAGATGGTGTCCTGACCCTGATTTCTCCGGTCTAGTAATACTATTCTCGAGTATCTTGTTATTTTAATCTTTCTTTACATTTATTTTAATGATTTCTTTATTTTAGCCCAGCATGCATCATGCACATTCTTTGAGCATTCATGAATCTTCATCTATTCAAGATGTCTCACTGATGGTGAATAGCTGTGTTCTTGATCTCGAATGAGGGGAATCATTTCCACTCTGAATTGGAAGGTTTCCTTCGGTCTGCTCGCATGATCTGGTTAGCTAAAGATTCCTGTCTGGAGTTTAATTAATCGTCCTTTCCTTTCCGTTGCCTCCGGCGGCTAGCCGTGTTTTCCTTTCCTTAGTTGTTAGTTCCTCCAGACTTGCGTCATTTGGTTGGCTATTTCCTTGTGATTAGTTTGAAGTTTTCTAGAAAACTCCTATCACTTGTTGGTTAAGAACGGGTGTCGTTTGCCATAACGCCAGCTTTTTAGTCCACTCCGCTTCATTTCCACTTCATCTCCATGTTCCATTTCGCTTTCGCTTCACCTCCGCTCGCTCCCCTGCAAAGAGGACGTTAAGGAGGGGCATCTGTTGACACCCGTTTTATGACTAATAACTCGGGTCATCTCCCTGTTCACTCTATATGATGCTCCGAGTTATTCACTCTTTCATTGAGCCTTCTTGATCAGCTGGAAGTTTATCTCATGGGTCTTAGCTCTTTGGTTGGGTCTGATTCCTTGATTTCTTGCATTGGGTGAAGCTTAGCAAGCTTTCTTTTCATTAGGATCCTTATTTGTCTCTAACGGTCTATACCAGGCGCGTTACATTTCTCTGACGCATCACCCCTTGGCCGTTACATCTTGCAGAGTCCTTGAGTGTAAGGCCTTTTTCCAGTTCTTATCCTTTTGGCTATCCGTTGGCTCTGACGGTCCATCGTGCAACCGTTATATTCCTCTAACGCGTCTTCCCTAGACCGTTACATTCTTCAAGAGTCCAATTGTTTAGAACTTCTCCCCGTTGATCTTATCTTCTTAAGAGATAAGGTTGTGTGACGGTCTTCCTCTGGAGTGTTACATTCCTGTGGCGGTCTGTCGTGCAGCCATTACATCCAACAGAGAGTCTTGGCCAAGTCTGCTCCTTCTCTGCTACTCCGTGGTCGAATTGAGAGTTTGATCTTGTGATTTCTCTTCCAAATCTAATCCTCAGAACCTTCTGTTTGTTTCTATGGACTCTTGGGAGTCTTATCTTCAAGAGTTTGCTAAGAATCATCCTCCTTTTTAGCTGGATTATCCTCTGCTCGACCGGAGAGTTTGAGGGTCTATAAATAGAACCCTTGACTTCATGGCCTAGAGAGGAGGAAAGTTTGGAGTTTGAAGGATTCACAAGCTTGTTCTGCAGACACTCTGACGGTCTTCATCAGACGCGTCAGATTCCTCTAGCGGTCTATCGGGCGACCGTCACACTCGCTGTGACGCGTGAGCATTGGACTGTTATATTCAACAGAGTTGTAGTTTCCTATTGGTTTCTCTCTCCCGTGGGCGGGTGCATCATCCTCCTATTCCAAGATATTTCTCAGGTCCTTGGCTTGTGTTTACCTTGGTGGCGATCACGTTCTTTCTTGGTATTGGGCATTAGCTTTCTCTCTCTCGTATCTCTTATTTACTCTTGCTTGCTCCACCTCTACGGTGTGTTTTTTTCTTCATTCTTTATTCCAGGCCCCGGCGTGTGTTTTTCTTTATTTTCTTAGCTTAGTCTTGATTGAGATAGCATACCCATGCTAGAGCTGGTTCTGATTGCCTAGGTTCATGGTTCACATGTTCATAGGTTGATTGACTTTATCACTTGGCTCATATTTCTATTTAGTCGGCATCTTAAGCCCATCTTGCAAAAGAAGGGACACATTGAAACCAACAGTAATGTGTGTTTTATTTGGGTTTTCATTTTGGGCTCATTATAAGGCTCTTAATAAGCCACTTGGGTTAAGCCCTTTAGAGTCTATTAAGGGGTGATTGCCATATTGGGCTATGACGCTTCATTAAGCTTCATATTGGGTTCTTAAGCCACTTAAGGCCCAATTAAGCTTCTCTCTCTCATGGGCCACCTAAGTTGGAATAGAGTGGGCTTGCGGATGGGCCTTGATGGTCTTGGATCATAGTGGCCCAAGAGAGGCCCATGTAGGGGGTGCACCCTTTTTTGTCTCTATTAGGTTAGTTGATTTATTTCCTTTCCTTTCCTTTCCTCTTTTTGACCACATGGGAGAAATATTTTCCTAGCTTTCCCAAGATGCCCTAATCAACCCTAGATCTGAGGTCATGGAAGGTCATTTGCCATGGGAGGTCAAGTCATATAAAATGTTGTAATTTTCATTTCTATCACAATTAATGCCAACAAATTGCTGAAATTCTTGGAGCCTCCTTGAGTGGTGTGCACCCCTCCTCTCTCCTCCCCCTTCTTGCAGCTATGAAGGCTGCCTCCAGAGATGTGAAGCCTCTTATTCAAGCCTCTTCTGAGTGGGAAGCTCAGATCTATCGCCGCCGTCGCCGCCACCGCCGAGCCGCCGTCGCACCGCCACCCCCGCCTTATCGGAATTCTATCTTCATCCAACAGCAAGCCCTTCCACGAATTTTTGCTCCCAGCCAAGAAATCTTCTTGAGCTCAAACTTTCAGGGTGTGTTCCAGAGATTTCCTCCATGTTCTAGAAAAATTGGTTTGGCCTCTAGTTTCCGATTTCCATTTTTTCATTTTCGTCCATCTTTTCCTTCCAGATCTGCCTATTTTCAGTCTAGATCCACAGCCACCCTGAGTTTCCCATCTCTGGACCACCTTTTGATTTTTTATGGAACCCCCAAAATTATTGGAGATTCTACCAACCATTCCCTCCACCCAAGAATTTTCGTGGAATTTTAAAAGGCCTCCACCTATTTTCTAAACATCATTTTCAGATCCCCTTCAGTTCTGTCTGCTTCTGTCCAGATTCGACCACCCACCAGTATAAAATTGTTTTCCCCATCCAAACCTCCACCAAATCGGTCATAAGAATTATTGTTGTTTTCCTCTTTTTCTCCCCTACAATTTTTATGAAGAGCTCGAGGTCTGAATCTGTGACGACCCGGATTCCGGATACCAGATATACCCGGTAGGACTACCGGATACACGTGGTACCGTATGGGACCCGCGAGGCCTCCCAAGCGCGGGAAAACGCCGAAGGGGAAAAGGATTGTCGTGTAGTACATTGAACTGACAGATATAACAGCAAGCAATTAAATTTCATTAGAACGGTTTGCTAAAGTAGCAGAAATAAAATTACATTTTCATTAATAATTCAAATTTTACAATTATACACCAGAGTCTAGTCCAAACGAAAGACAACAAGTGCAGTCTGACAGAAAAGAGCGTACACAGAAGTCGGGGGAAGCCCGACGCAGGTACAGCTGGCAGCTACAACAACGCGCTCCACCAGGAACAACAGAGGCAGACGGCGAAACCCACCTAAAAAGCAGGGGTGAGTCTCAAAACAGAAACTCAGTAGGGGTCACGCGGATCCCCACTGGAAAATGCACAGTGCAACGGAAGCAACAACAGAAACAGCAAGTGCAGCAAAGCAGGAAAGGCTACACTAAAAAGCAGTAAAACTATGCTACAGGTAGTAGTAAACAGACGGGAGGTAGGAGTAGGGAACAAGCAAGAAAGGGGAAGAACCCGTGCCAGATAAGTGGCGGCCGAACTAACCTCGGCACCTCAAACTACTCCAAACAACAGCAGAAGGGCGACTCTGATCCAACAAAGTCAGAAGTTACCGATCTGCCAACCCGACACCAGGTCTAAGACGGAGACCTGCAAAGATGGCTAAAACAATCACGCCGGCCTACACGATTGGAACATCGTGCACACAACCCCGGGCTCATCTTGAACACAGCCAAGAACAGACACACAACCAGGGTAGCAATCTTGGACAAGGCCAAGACTAGCCGACACGAAAAGGAGAACACCGGCTCCGAGAAACGCAAGAGTCGCTGGTCAAGTGATAAGAGTACCCTCACACTAGAAGAACAGCCTGATGCATCCACTGACGTCTTACACTGCGCCACAAGTGTCATGTCTACCCGACCGTGTACAACACGGGGGAGACTAGACACACCAAGAACCAGGTCCAAGGAACAACGACGTTCCAAGGAAAAACGGCACCTCACGAACACAAGACCGCAGCACCACAACTACAAGTAACTAGTCAGGGTCACGCCTGTCGACGCAAGTCCTCAGTCCCTGACCACATGTGCACACACTGACTCGTACCTAGGCAAGGCCTCTAGCTAGTATTCCCCTCGGTAGGACGCTACCGTTGGCTGGGGCCCACGGAACTAGCTTAAAAACCGTGTAACGGGAAACTGCCCGTCCACCACTCCCGGTGGGTGACGTACTAAGAAAAGCCTACGTCACAGGCTACGACTAGTGGAGGTTCACAAGGCACAGACTCTAAAATACAAGTGCTAGAGTACAGACAGTCTAAGAAAAGCCATGTCGCACGTACCACCAAGCACCACTGGCAGTACATCCGCTGCCAATAGACTCAGGACCAGGCAACTAGACCTACCACGTAACGATCCCGAGTCTAATGACTCAAAGGCAAGATCGTCACAGACAGTGGAACAAGCTGCCAATCGGTCTAATCCTAAGCCAGAAAAACCACGCTCCGCAGAAAACAACACACGGAGACCTGAGGGAACACCAAAAACCCTCAGACACAATTGGAGACACAAACCGAGGTAAAGCGACACCTCGAGGCATCCAGAACCAGTGTCTTGAACTGGACAGAACCGCCAAGACACCCACACACAAGGTCACCTATCAACCACTGGGTCAAACCGAGTCGAAGGGAACCCGACAAAAATACACACAAAAGTAGGAGAGAGAATCCTACCACAAGCAAGAAGACTCCTGGCCACCTTACAACGTAGTCTTTACCCTCATAAGACATCGGAAGACATCCACGGGACAACGGGTAGGCTACAAGGACAAGCCAAGACAAGCAGAAACCGAAGGAACGGAAATCGGAGCACAAGGCATGTAACGCACCACCCCTAGACCGCTACAAGCATATAACGGTCTAGACCAGGGCCGTTACACACCAAGTGACGGTCTGGGAAGAGCCGTCACTCACACCATCCTATCAACTCTAAAGCACAGAAGACAACATGTAACGGCCAGCACCGGGCGCGTTACACACACTTGACGCACCCCACCTGGGCCGTCAGAGCCAACAAACCACGAACGAACCAACAGGTTCAAAACAATGGCCAGGGGCATGTAACGGTCCACACCGGACGCGTTACATCCAAACGATGCACGGGGGCACGGCCGTTACATCATAGAACAGCACAACACCCAGCCCTCAGCCAAACAGCATGTAACGGCCTAAACTGGGCGCGTTACAACACTGTGACGCATGGGAACATGACCGCCGCATCAACCGTCTTACACGGTCAACGCCCAGTCAAAGCACGAACACAGGACATGTAACGGCCAACCATGGGCGCGTTACACACCTCTGACGCACCTCCACAAGGCCGTCAGAGGAACCGCCATACTCGGCACACAAAACGACAAAAGGCATGTAACGCATAGGCTCAGGCGCGTTACATGGGTGTGACGCCCCACTCTAGGGCCGTCACATATCCAGAAGCCAAAACTCTCAATAATGCCAAACGAAGTGGCGATCTATCGTAGGGCCGTCAGACCAAAGTAACGGCCTCTGAAACGACCGCTACATCGGTCACGGCGGGAAAACATAAGAATGGCCAAATCGGCCCGTTCCACGTCCCATACACGCCAAAGCGCAGGGGAAACAAATGTCAACGATGAAAAACAACATTAGGGTGCTAAAAACCCCACATGCAAACTCAAAAACACAAGATCCGGGCGATTTCATCAAATCGACCCAAAATGGGTCACCGAGGTTCCCGGACTTCTACCGGCCTCGAATGAACACCAATCAACACGAAATTAACGTGGATGGGATCCTAACATCCCAGCGGTCAGTTTAAAACTAACTACACCGCAAACGGTTGCCGTTTTTCGGTAAACCCTACAAACCACGAAAATCAACGTTTAGGCAAAATAAGCCCAAACTCGACCGTTTCCTTGCCGAACGACGTGTAATGGCAGGGAAAACGGAGAGGAAGAAGTGAGGAACCGTCACCCTACCTCCATCGAAGAAACCGTGCCCCGAAGGGACTAAACCACGCCGAAAACCACTCGCGAACCGATTTCACCGGCTTTGAATCCACCATTCGGGATCGCGCCAGAATCGATACGATCCTCGCCCCATCGCGCACCTAGCCAGCTCCATCACGTCCCCAGCATACGCCCCTAGGCACCCCGTCTGTAGCCGGAGCCGAGGAGGCGAAACGAGAGAGAACGGAAGAGAGAGAGACGGCGGCGGCGAATGAGAAGGGAGGAGAGAGGAAAAGGAAATAAAAAGAAAAGAAATTAGGAAATTTTCCTAATTTTTGAAAATTCTGAAAATGTGCCGAAAATGGACAAATTCAGAAAAATACGCAAAAATAGTCAAAACGACCGGCTCGAAGAGTACATCGTCGATGTAGCATCCACGAGTTCGAGAATTGACAAACAAACTCACCGTAGGGTTCCGTAACTAGTACGTGAGAAAAACCCACACGGCTCGTCAAATTCAACTCGGAAGCCACAAAAGCGACCGAAACTCAACGAAACCAATCCAAAACAGATCCGAAAGATCCAACAAAGATCCCACAAGACCTGCAAAGGATCCAACAAAGATCCAGGGCATTACAGAATCTGAGGTCTACCCCGGGGTCAATGGCAGTTCTTAGGAAACTTCACTACTGCCCTGAGATTTCTTACCCTCTGCAATCGTAACTTCAAAAATCGACTAAGGCCAGATCCGTGCAGATCCAATTTGTCTCTCTGGCTCTAGATCAAAATACTTCAAAAGAGCTTACCAACGATACCTTCTGTGCGTCGATCCGACGTCAGGATTGATCGCAGCAGCCGATCTCGCCGGATCGCGCGATGGAAAACAGAAGCAACCAGTCCGTGGGCAGCAACTCCAAAGCTTGGAGATCGGAGCCGATAGGCCTCCGACCGGTGTTCCCGCCCGACCGCCATCCAAGGAGGCGCGCTACCAGGGGTCTCCATCACAGCGGGAGCCACCCCATCAGACCCGGAGGATAGAACGGTCCGTGGGCCCCACAAACTCGTAGGTCGCGCCGTCCGGACAACACTAAAATGTGGATTCGGCACCGCCGAAGCCACATCAAGATGCTGCCCGTCAACCCAATTCCCGTGACTCCCGGGCCCCACATGTGACCTGTTACCTCCCTGCATGGAGTGGGTCAAATTTTTGTACCACAGTAAAACTTTGTTAACCGGGAGTCCAGTTTTGGCCGGGGTTGTCTTCCCCACGCCGGGTGCGTGGAGGTACGATCGTAACTTCTTGGCATTACTTTGCTTAGCTAGTATATGGTCGTATGCCTCTGTGAGAGAGTAGGATTCTAGCCCGTGAGTCTATGTCACCGCTGTGAGCGAGAGAGTGACCCATCCCGTGGCTCGATCCGAGCATGGAAGTGAGTCGGACTACCCTTAACTCTGCCGGTTCCTCAACCGTGCAAGATCCGCGTTTCCCTCGCTTGGGATGACGAGTGAGCTTGCATTTCTGTTAGCGACGTATAGCCCATAGGAGCTCTTAGTGTAGGACCTAGTGTCTCTCATGCTCGTATGTTGCTGGTCGTGTCTGCATTTAGAGTCCGAGGTCCATATCACTTAGAGTCGGTCCCCGTGTCCGTCCCGCATCAGGAGGTCTTGAACCTACATGTTTCACCATTGGGGAGCGGTTACCATCCAATATGGAAGTGCTACTGCCAAGGTGGGTCCAATAGAGTAAAAGAAAAGAAATAGTTGAGGATAAATCCAAACAGGGGTCTCTTCCAGAAAAATAGCCCATGGTCACCTCAAGGAAACTGAGTACTCAATTCGGAATGGAATATCTCATATTAATTAAAATTTTAAGTATAGTGTCACGCCCCAACGCGGAATATCGGGACGTATAGTTAGAAACGAGCTGGAAAGAGAGAGAACTAATCTAAATATATACAAATGCTAAGAAATGGAAATAACTTATTGACCATTAAACAAAACATAACTGGTACATAATCCTCAAATCAACTCAATACAACTGGGATAACAACTCTAAACCATAATAACAAAGCTGAAGCACAACACACTCTAAACACAACTAACTGATACACTCAAAACATCACTCCTGCCCTTCCCCATCGGTAAGCGCGTCACCTGAAAAGCCTGGAAAGGGGGAAACAACAACTATGAGCTAATGCTCAATAGGAAATAACAGATAGGTATAAGTGATTAGCAGTTTAATTACATTTTCAAAATATCATGCTACAAAGGATAATGCAATAAAAGGATAATGATGATATAATGAAACAAAAATTAAAGATCTCGTAAGGTCAAGAAATATAAAGGAATAGAATGGTAATACTTAAGAGGAATAACAAATATAAGAATTTACTACTGGAGATAACGATAAAGAGTTGGCCATATCAAGATAATTCAAGTCATGTCAAGCACGTGTGTAGTTTCATTTCCACGTCCAAGTAACAGCAAGTAAGTAACAACAAGTAGAGTATAGAACAGTGAAGAGTGGAAAGTGAAAAGTAGTAGAGAGTAGTAGAGAGTAGTGGCCAGTCCTAGATTTAACCCATGTCATAGTACTGGTGCCAAATGCCACACCTAGTCAATCACCTCCCCGGGGGGTACACGTAGTGTTCGGGCGCTCCTCCCAGGACTAGACCGAGCCCTTAATTGTTTGCCAGACATTGATTTCTTTGGATCAAAGATCCCACGAATCTAGACTTCCACAATTTATGGCCAGAATTCCAAGGTTTGAACCATGTAGCAATAACAATTTCAAGTAGGAAGGAGATTCATTTCAGAATTTCAAGGTAAGCACAATCATCAAGAAGATTGAAAACCAAGTCACAATAAGAGTTAATCATGTTGCGCTACTGTAGTACAGTAGCTATCCAACAAGCTAATCAACATATTAATCCTAATTATCAAGTTAATATGTCAAAGATTATCCATTATCATTTGCATTAAGACAATTGCCAAAAGTTGATTCAAGATGATAAGGTAAAGGAACAAGCTTGTACAGGAAGGAAAAAGAATGCATTAACAGAGATTTAATTACACCATTAACCACTAATTATGTGGGTTTCTATTTAACCAATGTATGAGTCAAATTGAAGATGGTAAACGGCATGTTTTTACACTACATTTGCAAGTAGGAACCAATGTAAATTGAAATCATAAGGTTTCCAGAATAGGTCACTGGTTCTTCAAAAATATAGTTTTCAATTGGTCTAAGTTCAATGGGTCGATCCCCTAATGATCCGGATCGATCCACGGGTCGCAAAAAGATGAAAACCGGGCTTCTGGTACATGGGTCGACCCCTGGGGTCGACCCCTGTAAAAATGGGGTCTGCCTGCTGGATAGGTCGACCCCTGGGGTCGACCCCCCCTCAAATTCAGCAGCATGGGTCGACCCATTGGGTCGACCCTCGCCCTGGGCCGAATGGGTCGACCCCAGGGGTCGACCCTCGGGCTGGCCTTTGCTGCTAGGGCATGGGTCGACCCCTGCAAGCCCAGAAAAGGCCGGGGCCTCCGGAAAACATGTAAACTTACCCATTTGAGGTCCAATTGAGTTGAAATCAAAACCACATGATCTAGGAATCCTAATAGACATTCTAGGGTCATGATACATGAGTTTAGAAACATGAATTTTCATAGAAATCAATTAAATCTCAACTTATACATGATAAATACATGAAAACCCTAGTTCCTGACCTACTTCTACTAAATCATGCAATTCTCTCAACATAAGCAATGAATTTTGGGGCTTCTTGCGTCAAAAGAAAGCTTACTCGATTATGAATCCAACCATGTATGATATGCTACATGAAGATCAGGTTACAAGACTCAAAATTAGCCCGAAATCAAGATCTGACTTAAAGGAACACTATATGAATCATGTTCTAGACATGCTCTTACTTCGATGCAAAATACTCTCAACATGCTCAATACAAATTAGGGGTTTCTTCGTCAAATGAAAGCTAACAACATGCTGATTACATCCTGTAAGTTAATTAGAGTTTGGTTGTTAGATCCTACCTCAAATCGGAGAAAGAATTCGAAACCCTAGAATGAAGAACAAGCTTGACAGCAGCTCACAAAAAGCTCGATATCTCCACGGACACCTAATGAAATTTGGGGCTTTCAGTCCCATTGGATAGCTCTCGTCGAGCTGATCAAGATACTATATTTACAAGTCTCAATTGGTTAAGGGTACCTACCTTAATCGACGGATTAAAGGGCTGGAGATGAAGAACGACGAACTACTAACACCCTCCACCAAAACGACGAATGCTCCCAGATCTGGACTCCTCGTCGGCTGACCCAGCTATCAAATGAAACTAGAGCTACATTTCTATAGGTCATGGGGCTTCTTGAGCCTTCGGAGTTGGGAGTATTGGGCGCTACAAGTTTCGTGTTTAGAAACGGCGCCAGAATCCTTGACTCGACCAAATCTATGTTGGCAGCACGTTTTAGGGCTAGGTTTACCTCAAATTGATTGAGGGTAAATGTTCCTTACCTCGTGGCCTTCCATTTGCCCTTGATTTCAGATCATTTGGTTGAGTAATAAGGTCGAATTTCACGTTTTAAGTTACGATTAGGTAAAGGGTAGGTGGAAGTCAAATTCAGGATTAATCCTCTAATTAGACAAGGTTACGCAATTAATTTGGGTCAAGTCCAGAAGACAAAATTACTATAAAAATGATCTTTTACCCAATTACTATTTTTACAGATTTTTCTAAGGTAGTCAAATTTTATAGGTTCTATTTTCTAATGAATTAAATATTAATATTTCGAAATTCAAACATTAATTCATTTTAATTCTATTTTTAATTAATAAAAGCTCAATAAAACTTAATAAATAATCGGGGTATTACATATAGTGACTTTCACAATCGAATTAAGTGAATGATCTTCCACACTGATATCAAGGCCCTACATGAGCACATGCTGTGTTTAAAAGAAAAATTAAAATAAACTAAAATAGAAGATAGCCAAGGATAATATTGTTAAGTTGTTAAGAATGGGTCAGGATACCAATTCTATGAGCCGATACTGAGCCGAAGCCCGTTTATCCACGCATCGACCCACCAAATGGAACCGTCATCCCCAAACTACCACAACTTAACGGACTATCCGTACGACCCAAACCCCTATGAAATTATCACCATTTTTGTTAGAGGGGAACTCAAATTTCAGATTCATTTAAGCCACCAAGTCCTTGACGTGCTCTAATAGTGTAGGTATCATATAGTAAAATGCATGATATGATGGGGGTTCGATCACTGTGGTGACCAGAGGTGGGACAAGGTGAGACAATGGAAGCCCTCCTTCTTTCTTCCTCTTCTTCCATTTTTTTTGTCAGACCCTGCACTGAAAGTTTAGTACAACAAGGGCAGAAATATTTCATAAGACTGAAAATGCATTCAGCTATATAGGGAAATCAACACACCACACAACTCAAGTTAAAGTAAGAAGAAGCGCAAAATTTTTTGTTTTTTTTTGAAAACGCGTCTACAATGGAAGACAGCCATTTTTTAACCATTTTTTAATTTTATTTTTAAATTATACATGTCTAGTATAGCAGATGCGTACTCGCTCTTTTTTTTTCATTTTTTTTACGCGTCTCCATGGGAAGACGCCTTCACATTTTCACAATTTTTGATTTTATTAACAAAAATATGCGTGCATCCTCCTGAGGAGACTCTTTCACCTTTTTTTTAATAAACTCGTCTAGGCGCTCTAACGCATTCTTGCTTCAAATTTGAAGCAAAAACGGCCGAGCACCCCGCCGCCCATTTTCCTTCTTCTTCTCTCCCCAAACTGCCTCCGTCTCTCATCTTCCTCTAGCCTTCCACCCGCCATTTCTTCCCAAATCTTTCTCATTCCAACCCCATGGAACGCGGCGGCTCTAGCAACGGCGGTGGCAAGAGGAGACGGCCACCCCCTCAACTAAGAGCCAATGTGGAAGAACAAGAAGAGGCCGCCATGGAGGAGGAGGAGCCTCTTTTGGCCATTGAGGGCCCCGAGAGACCCGGCGGTGCGGAAGTGACCGAGCATGATGCGGTAGGCCCCTAAATCTTTCCTCCCTATGCATTTGTTTTGATGTTTTGTGGCTTTGGTGAGAGCGGGAGAAGGTTACGGTGAGCACGGGGGACAGGTGACGCGTTCATCATTTTTTAATTTTTATTTATTTTAAGAAAATTATTGAAGGCGTTTTGAGGCGTTAAAACTTTCTTATTAATAATATTTTTTGAAAATTATGAAAGCATCATTACAGGTTAACGTGTTAATACTTTTTTTAAAATTTTTATTTATTTACAAATATTTGAAGGCGTCAAAGCGGGTGGACATGTCTATCATTTTTCAAAAAATTTAATTACTTGAAGGCGTCAAAGAGGGCTGATGCATTTTTTTTGCTGCTATTTATTTATTGTTAGCTCCTCTTTTACTAACGCGGTGTTCTTGTTTTCTTCTTTGTGATGTGTAAGGCGTGATGAGTACTTGCATCAGTTGGTACCTCGTGGTAGCCGCCTACAGAAGCCTTCCAAACTTCCAGAGGGTCAGATTGGATGGGATGGGATTTGGAGTATTCCTATAGATCGAGCCCTTCCGGCTCGACCTACCTTTTATCCAGGCGTTGAGAGAGAGGTGGCACGCGTCGAGTAGGGCATTTCTAATGCTGTGGGGGCACATGGTGCCCAGGTGATGTTGTCTGGATCACCAGACTACGAGTGGACGTGCGGTGAGGCGGTGAGCGGCGTCACCTACCTCGACTACCGCGAGAGTGCCCTAGAGCTGCTGGGGTTGGAGACCAGTGCGGTAGATAGAGAGTGGAGGATGGTCACCCTGAAAGCCGTCATGGAGGTGCTGGGGTTCGTCGATGCTCGTCAGCGTGTCGGCAAAACTATAGTTGAGTTCCTGGGGCAGAAGGAGTGAACCGCGTGTTGTGCGTTCTATCAGGACGCATCCGACCAGGGGCGTGCGGACCGCAACCTTCGTCGGTTCATGTTTTTATTGCTGGGCTGACTTTTGCTGGGTACGAAGGGAGACGACATCCATTGTCGCTTCCTTGAGATTTTGGTGGATTTAGATCGGATGGGACAGTATGCGTGGGGAGCAGCCCCACTTGCACACCTGATCGCCGACCTGTCTCAGGGGACAGGTCGGGAGACGACGGTCAGTGGCTTCACACACTTCCTCCAGGTAAATGTATTTTATTTATTTATGTATTTATTTATTTATTGCTAGTCCTATTTTATGTTTATGCAATTGATTGTTCTAATAACATGTAGTGGATGTAGGTATGGAGTTACTACTACCTTCCGATGGGGAAGGCCCGGCAGTGGCACCTGACGGCTGTGCCGCTGGCTCGATGGTGGAGGCCGATCGTGAACCTAGCCCCACATTCCTACCAGCTGATGTCGCAGCGACGCGAGCTGATGGAGTACCCCGAGGCCATAGTATGACTTCTTCTTTTTTCCCTTTTTTTGTATATGTTTTTTCTTTTTTTGTGTATTTATTTTATTGACATAATGCATGTATGGCAATGCAGGTGGTGTGGAGGCCCTACTTGGGTATGGCCGATGCCGACCAGCCTTGGGTCGAGGCGGGTCGAGCTCGTTTCAGGTGGGACCTCTAGGTCTATTGCCTAAATGAGATCGAGCTGCTTCGGCTCAGATTGGCGATGAGAACCCTGGGATTCGCCCAGGAGTGGGTAGAGGTGGATGCGTCGAGCCGCATTGGGCGGAAGACCCAAGGAAAGGTGAAGCGCCTCGACTGGCGTGTACGCTTCCCTGTGTAGTTCCAGGACTGGTAACAGGGCGGCGTCCCCGTGGTGTCTCACACGCAGGACAGCACAGACTACATGCAGCGTTACCGGGAGACACATGCGGCTTGTCTCTAACTCGGGTGACCACTAGGGGTAAGTATGAAATGAGTATTGATTTATTTTTTTATTTTTTATGAATATATGCATGTGACACTAACCTACACGATTACAAATGCAGGATGCCTGTGATGCTATCATCACCGACCTGTGGGACCAGCTAGTGGATGCACGGTAGTAGCTGGCCGCCACTCGGCAGGCACTGGACGCCTTGGTGAGTTTATGCAATACATTTTTTTTTTTGAAAACCTAAATTGCTGATGCATAGTCGCTAACTGTCATGTGTTCCTTTGTTTCAGCGTGCCCAGCAGGGGGCGGCAGCAGGGATGACCGGGGGAGCCTCTTCCAGCTCCCAGGCTCCTCCTCCGGAGGTCACCTCCCTCCAGGAGCAGCTTGCCGGTGCGGTAGCACGTGCCGAGGAGGCAAAGCATGAGCTCGAGGCTCGGGTGAGTATTTGCGTGGTTTGAATTTTGATCATGCGTGGCTTTCAACTAACTTTGTGAAGTGGTTGGCTTTGGCAAGCGGTGGAGATCCGAGATGCGCTGACCCGCGTGGCCCGGGCCGAGGAGGAGCGCGACATCTGAGCGACCACCGTGACGGAGTTGGAGGCGGAGTTGTGACACCGTGACACCGAGGAGCTGCCCTGAGACGTCCTAGGGTTGAGGGTCTCTCTCCAGGTGGCGAGGAGAGAGGCAGAGAGGGAGAGAGAGGAGAGGAGGGCTCTAAAGGCCCAGATGATGGAGCTTCGGTTGGGCCTTGGGGTCGCGGAGTAGAGGCTGAGGGACAGTGAGGAGCAGTACCAGAGGGGATGAAAGCAAGCGTCTCGCCTTCGTCAGTCCGACTCCTTTTCTGTTGGCAGCTTCATAGTCTCCTCAGTCGAGGAGCGACGGGCCGCCGCGGCTGAGTGGGTGCTGCGGGGTGAGGCGAGTGCTGCCTCGCAGAGCTCCATGAGGCCTCCTAGGGATCCTCATCCTAGGAGAGATGAGAGGTATGATCAGGAGGGTGGTAGTGAGAGTTAGAGAGAGGTACTTGTACATCCACCCTCCCCCACTTATGATGTACTTGACAGTTTATATATATATATATGAGATGACGTCCTTTCTGTCACTTGTTTGTCCTTTGTACGCTCCTTCTCTTCTACGTTGTTCCCACGTGACGTGTTTGACAAAACCTCACCCCGAAATGGGGAATCGTGTCTCACCGTGGCCATTTTTTTTTTCAAATGGAGTCCGCCACCAAATTCAACGACGTTTACCACTAGTCCTTTTTTCCATGTGAATGTTCCCCATTTTTCTTCATTTATACTCCAAAATTATTTGCAACATGACAACAAGTATAGGGAACCTTTAGATTGTGTAGGGGGTGAGTCAACAAGTCATGCCACCAAATCATTTACTCCATGTAAGCGGCGAAGTGACACATGAGGGGGAAAGGAGGGTGTCCCATCACAAAGGCCAGTGCTAGAGATAACGGTGATAGCTCCGGATCAAATCTCTCCCCATCCTATAAATACCCTCTTCTTGATCCCCTGGAAGACCCGAAGCAGTGGAAGTTGATTTGAAGAGTGAAAATTTCTAAGAAAGGGAAGGAGTGCGGGTTTCTCAATCTTCAGGATGGCGGGTGAGTCTAGCTTCAAGATGGAGGGTGAGTCTTCCTACTCCTCGAAGAGAAGTAGATCCAGCAGTAGTTCTAGGAGGCTCTCCGATATTGAAGGGCACCTTAGTGAGAGGACCCAATTGCAACTTGTAAATGGCTCCTTTTGTTTCTTCCTCCATCCTTTCTTCCCTCTTTTTTTTTGACAATGCACCTCTTTCTTATTTCTTGTGTATGCACAGAGTATGATGAGGTCACACATTTCATGGGAATTGGTTGTGGCCGCATATCGGGGTCTTCTGGACTTCTAGAAAGCTCTACTAGACGCGATGGGGTTTGGTGCCTTCCTATGGGTTGAACCAATTAAGCTCGACCTCACCCTTATTCAAGCATTGCGTAAAAGATGGGACCCCATGAGTCGGGCCTTCCTGATGCCCTGGGGGTATATGGTGCCCAGTTTGGAGGATGTGGTCCGCATCATCGGCCTCAGAGTGGATGGCGAGGCGGTGACTGAGGTCACCTACCCCGATTATCGAGAGGGGGCTCAAAAGCTACTGGGGTTGGAATTAGAGGATCGAAAGCACAAGTCAGTAGCCAGGGCGTCTATCATGAGACATTGGGGCTTACTGACACTCGTCCGCAAGGTGACGAGTCCTTGGAAGAATTCATGAAGAGGACTGAAAGAGGATCCCGTGCTGTATACTGCGTGGATGTAAGCAACTGGGAGAGGTCGAATATGGATTTGAGGAGGTTCCTCCTCTTCCTGCTGGGGAGGTTGCTACTAGGCTCCAAGGGAGACGACATCCATTGCCGCTTCCTAGAGCTCCTAGTAGACCTAGAGAGAGTAGGGCAGTATGCCTGGGGAGTTGCCGTATTGGCACAATTGTTTGCAGGTCTGTCCCAAGGGACAGATCGAGAAGTGACCGTGAGTGGCTTTACACCATTTCTCCAGGTAGAGTTTTTTTTTAGTGCAACTAATCTATTTCATGAAATGCCAATGACATGTGATGGCGCAGCTGTGGAGCTACTACTATATCCCGATGGGGAGAGCTCGACAATGGCATTTAGTGGTGGCGTCACTGGCTCGGCAGTGGCAGCCCATCATGAACATAGCCCCTCTATCCTACCAACTGATGGCATTAAGGCGTAAGCTGCAAGAGTTCCATGTAGCAATGGTAGGATTTTTTTTTTTTTTTTTTTTGAATGACTAAGAAGATATATGCATGCTATCGTAGGTGATTTGGAGACCTTATTCGGGCATGGTCGATGCCGACCATCCGTGGGTTATAACAAGTCGTGCCTGGTTTAGACGGGGCCTTTGGGTCCACTGCCTGAATGAAATCGATCCGCTTCGGCTACGATTGGCCATGAGGACCTTAGGGCTTGCCCAGGAATGGATGGATGTGACTGTGCCACCTCGCATTGGGAGGAAGACACGCAGGAAGGTAGCCTGTGTTGACTGGCGGGTGCGCTTCCGCGAACAGTATGAAGATTGGCAGCGAGGTGGCACGCTCATGGAATCATACGCGTAGGACAGTGAGGAGTGCTTGCACCTCTATAAGGTGACATATGCGCAGCGACTCCAGCCTGGGGGGCTTGTGGAGGTGAATGTATTTTTTTGTGTATATGTAATGTTGACTGGTTGTGGACGCACTAAAATTCACTTATTCAAGTAGTTCATCTATTAAGTGCATGGGCGTGCCAGTCACCGAAGTGACAATTTGTTCGGGCTCCGAAGAGCCCATGGTGTGCTCGATCTGACTCGGTCTGACGATTGTGTGGTTCGTGTCGGGACCAAAACCCGCCGCGTCATAAAGGTCACGGCGTCATTTACATCCCCCATATGAGGGAACACCCTTGATTAATCGTCGGGATTCAGGGCCTCATGGCCAAGAAATTAATTGCATGAAAGGTATATTACGAGGTATTAAAATCCTCACGTGAGGGCGAGAAGAAAACCATTCGCGGTCATGTCGGTCGTGTACTGACCATTTAATGTTCAGACGAATGTCCGGCTCGAGAAAATCACGGTTGTCGCTGGAAAACCGGAACGCATGTATGCCGAGGTACGGCAAATTTATTGTTCGGAAGAGCGGCAAATGTTCGGCTGAGCCTCGGTTGGAGCAGTCAAAAACCAATAAATCTGTTGGCCCGATGTAAGAGCAAGCTGCGACCATACTGCGGTGGGCCCCCCGTGGTCGAAACAAGACTTGCATGAGCATCATTAATATTTCCGGTGCCAAGGGGCCATGAGGGAATGTCCCTTGAATCAGCGGAAAAGCCTTGTGTCTAGGGAAGCGGAAGTTCAAAACGTGTCGGTCTTTCGGGAGACCGTTTAATATTCGGACGGGTGTCCGGCTTGAGAATATCATAATCGTCGCAGGAGGACCTGGAACATATGTATGCCGTGATATGGCAAATACATTATTCCAAGACATTGAAAATATTCGGTTAAATCTCAGTTAGTGTAGCAGGAAACTAGCGAATTTATTGGCCCGGTGCGAGATCGAGTCGGGACCATACCGGGGGCGCCTCCCGCGGTCCAAACGGGGCTTGCGTGGGCATCATTAATGATTCCGGTGCCGGAGGGCAACGGGGAAGAGTCCCGGGACTAGATTCCAAAATCAAAAACGTGTTCGAAAGGAGCGAGCTATAGGCCGAGGATATGAGTCATATAATGACCATAATCGGGACAAGCCCGAGGTCTAAGCATGGCCCACGGGGGCCCTGTTGACCTTCCCATGCAAAGGGTCCAGGGATGACAGGAGCCATCTCATTCTATTCGGATTTCTGTCGGTCACTTGCGGACCACTTGATATTCGGACGAGGGTCCATATTGAAGGTACGACGTAGATAGAAATAACCCCGTATAAATGTATGCCGAGTTTGCGGCAATTTCAATGAAAGGGTGGGAACGAATCCCGATATGGTGAATCCGATTTGGCGAGCTATCGACCCAGAGTAATACCGGGTCACGACCACGTCGAGGTGGGAGCCGTCGGCCATGTTGGTTGCTCACGGGTCTTTTCATGTTCAGACACAGGTCCGTAATAGAAACGCGGCGGAAATCGAGGTGAACCCGTTCAAATGTCGAACGTGCAGCAATTTTAGTAGTGGCTCGGAAGGGATCCGGCCTGAGAAACGAGTCCGGTTTAAACGGAATGTCGACCCAAGGCGAGGTCGGGTCATGGCCAGTTCGGGATCATTCCTGAGACTCAGACCCAACCTAGAAGGGCGGCATTGTTGTTCCTTCAGCACCGGGCCATGGGAGAGTTGGGGCTGCGATATAGATTTTTACCTTTTTTTTTATCTGGGTTTCAAATTATATATATAGATTTTATCAGTTATTTACCTTTTATATATTTGTTCTGAATGATTTCTTTGTTTTGTTTATTATTATTACTATTAGATTTTCCCTATTTGTTTACTATTATTATTATTATTTCACATTTTTTTTGTTTGTTTCATATATATATTCAGGTTTATTTATTCTTCAGAATTTTATTAATTTATTATTTTTATTATTATTATATTATGTTATATACATATATATATATTTCTGGAGAGAGAGTCGGCCGTTGGAGGGCCAAAAAGGGCTGTACCGGTGAAGGCGCTTGCCGGCGAGCGGGCTGAGAGAGTGTGCCGGCAAAGGGGCGAGCAGTGTGCCGACGAGGGGGGCTGGAAGCGCGTACCGGCAAAGACCATGAAAGCGTGCCGGAGAAGGGTGCTGTGGGGTGTACCGACGAACGGCGCGAAGAGCAGGTCGGCGAAGGGCCAAACAAGGTGCGCCGGGGAAGGGAGGCCGAAGGCGTGCCGACGAAGGGCGCGAGCGGGTGTACTGGCGAAGGGCTGGCAAGGTGTGTCGGGGAGGGGCCATGGAGGGTGTGCCGGCGAAGGGCGTGCCGGCCAAGGGTGGCTAGAGGGTGTACCGACGAAGGTTGCTGAAGGGGCGTACCGGCGAAGGGCATGGGGAGCCCACTCCTCCTCCGTTTCTTTTAAGGCTTTTCTTTTCTTCTTTTTTGATTTTATTAAGTTTCCATGGGTTTCTTCTTTCCTTCTCTTGATCAATTTCCATTCTTTCTCCCATGACGACGAATGTTCAAGTTGTTTAGTTATCGTTCGATTTGGCTCTCTTTATGTTGATTACGGTTCCCTTGCCTCGGTTAAAGCATTTTACCGTTGTTCTCTTTTTTTATTTGTTTGTTGTTTTCTTTTAGTCCTTTTTAACGTGTGGTCATTCCATTTGTTGGTTGCTTCCTTTTATCTTTTTAATATATTATCGTTTCTAATGAAAATTCGGCAGCATCTCCCCTTGACCCGAGCGTAAGGGAGATACAGGGAACGCGCCCACATGGAGTGACGGAACCCGACAACTCGAGGTGGGCGCCCGAGAGCGGCAACACCTTTAATAAAAATTCAGAAAACTCGGAGGAAACGGTGAGTGGAAGACTATCCCAGGACTGGCTAAGGGGGATGCACCGGGCAAGAAAAAGGGGCAAGTGTGCTGGGCCAAGGAGGCCAAGGGTATGGCGGTGAAGGCCATGAAGGCCGTGCCAAGGAAGGCCCAAAGGGGCATACCGACGAGGCCCATCATAGGCTTGCCGGGGGAAGGCAGCCAAGGCCGTGCCGGTGAAGGGTGTTGAAGAGTGCACCAGCGAAGGCCCGATGGTGGTGTGCCGGAGAAGGCCTGATCAGGCACGTCGGCAAAGCGTTCAAAGAGGGCGTGCCGCTGAAGACTAGGGAGTGCCGCTGAAGGCACGACTGGGCGTGCCGTTGGAGGCACAATCAGGGTGTGCCGTTGGAGGCACGGCTGGGGGTGAACGAAAGTGAAAACGCTCGGCAAGAAGTAAACCCTAAAGAAGGGAAAAAAAGAAAGGGGCGTGAAACACCGAAGGATGTAAACACGGAAGACATACATTGGGGAGACGTCCGAGGAGACGTTTGCAAGTCTTCTACTTTTATTGTCATAAGTGGAGTGCCCCAAGGGGGCTAATACATCACAACGACGGTAAAACAAGAAATGAAAGGAAAGAAAGAGGAAAAGAAAATACAGTGGGGGGGAATGGAGCGTGGACTCCTCCCCTCCCGGACCTCACTCCCTCTCTCCACTCATTCTTCTTCTCCTCTTCTCTTCGCACGGACGTCGGAAGCCGGAGTAGCAGCGGGGAGGGAAAGGGCAGCAGGCCCTCCCCCCCTTTTCTTCTTCTCTTCTTTCTCTTCCTCTTCTTCTTCTTCTCTTTGCGCAGACGGTGATGGACGGAGCAGCCGGAGGGGGGAGGCAGAGCCTCCCCTCCCCTTCTTCTTCTCTTCCTCTCTTCCCTCTTCGCACAGACGGTGGCGGTGGGTGGAGCGGCAAAGCCTCTCCCCTCTCTTCCTCTCTCCCCTCTTCTTCTCTTCTTCTTCTTCTCTTCTTCTCTTCTCCTCTTCACCTCTTCACTGTCTGCGTCTCTCCCTCTCCCTCTCTGTATCGAAGGAGAGGGGTCTCTATACCCCACACGGCGGGAGCGTCCGAACACGGCAATCGGAGGCGGGAAACCGGAGGCATTGATTGGGGATTTGACCTGTCGTCCTTGGTGGCAGGGGGGATAGGCAACGTGGCCCAATCCCCGGCCGACACCTCGGACAGCCCACTGCGCGCCAAGGATCCATAGGGCGTGGGCATCACGTCGTCCTGTCGGAGCGTGCCGCTGAAGAGCCTGGACAGCGTGCCGTTGGAAGACACAAGAAGCGTGCCGCTGAAGAGCCCAAAGGGCGTGCCGCTAAAGGGGCGTTAGGGGCGTGCCATTGAAGGGGCACGAAGGTGTGTGCCGGCGAAGGGGCCAACAGGGGGCGCGCCGCTGAGATGCCATAAGGGCGTGCCGGCGAAGTGCAGCAAGGGCGTGCCGCTGAAGCGGCTTGTGGGCGTGCCGCTGAACTGGCGCGGGAGCATGCCGCTTAGCGGGAGGCCAGGGTGTGCCGCTAAAGAGCCACCCGGGTGTGTCGTGGAAGGCAGGCCAGGGGGCGTACCACTGAAGACACCCAAGCTGGGTGTGCCACTGAGGGCTAGCAGGGGGTTTGCCGTTGGGAAGCCCTGGGGGTGTGCCGCTAAGAGGCATTGGGGGCGTACCGCTGGAGGCTTCAAGGTGTGATGCTGAAGAGGCCTGGGAGCGTGCCGCTGAAGGCTTCAGGGCGTGCCGCTGAAGGGGCCTGAGAGCGTGCCACTGAAGGGCGCCAAGGGCGTGCCGCTGAAGGGCCCTGGGGCGTGCCGCTGAAGGGGCGACGTGGGCAGTTCTGAGCCCGTTGAGAGTGCGAGTTGTGGCCCATTCGATTTTCTTCAAGGCCCACAGGTTGGAGTGTATTTTGATAGTTGATCTCTCTTCGCTGTCCTAACTCCGGAGACGGCTTCACTGTAGTGTGTGCGTTTGTTTGGAGAGTCTCGATGGCCCATCTTCCCCGTAGTTTTTCTATTTAGAGTCGTTGTTGATGCTAGACTAGTTGGGACGTATGGGAGTGCAATTTTTCATGTCCACAAATGCCCCCCACCCACGGGTAACGCAGGCGAAGGATAAGCCGGGCGGTGCCCGTGGCTGTATTTGTCTCTTTTTCTCTTCGTCGATACCGACGGGGTGTTGGGAGCTGGCGTAGCATGTTGGTCTCTTCTTTTCTTTGTCAGTGCCGACGGGGTGTCGGGAACTGTCATGGCATGTTGGTCTCTTTGTCTCTTCATCAGCGCCGGCGGGGTGCCAGGAACTGAAGCAGTATGTTGTTCTCTTCATCAGTGCCGACAGGGTGTCGGGAACTGAAGCAGCATATTGGTCTCTTCATCAGTGCAAACGGGATGCCGTGAACTGAAGCAGCATGTTGGTCTCTTCATCAGTGCCGACGGGGTGTCGGGAACTGAAGCAGCATATTGGTCTCTTCATCAGTGCCGACGGGATGCCGGGAACTGAAGCAGCATGTTGGTCTCTTCATCAGTGCCAACGGGATGCCGGGAACTGAAGCAGTGTGTTGGTCTCTTTGTCTCTTCATCAGTGCCGACGAGGTGTCGAGAACTGAAGCAGTATGTTTGTCTCTTCATCAGTGCCGACGGAGTGTCGGGAGCTGAAGCAGTATGTTGGTCTCTTCATCAGTGCCGACGGGGTGTCGGGAACTGAAGCAGTATGTTGGTCTCTTCATCAGTGCCGACGAGGTGTCGGGAACTGAAGTAGTATGTTGGTCTCTTTGTCTCTTCATCAGTGTCGACGGGGTGTCGGGAGCTGACACGGTTTGTTGATCTCTTGATCTCTTTGTCAGTGCCGACAGGGCGCCGGGAGCTGACATGGCTTGTTGGTCTCTTTGTCTCTTTTCTTTCTTTTCTTCTCTCTTTTCTCTTCTTCTCTTCTTATTTTTTTTTCTTCTCTTTTTTGTTATCTCTTTTTTTTCTTTCTTCTCTCTTTTTTTGTTGTTTGTTTTTTTTCTTCTCTCTTTCCCTCTTCTTCTCTTCTTCCCTTTTTTTTTCTTTCTTTGTTTGAAGAACTTCGGGTGGCTGCTGGCGTGGATGCCAATGATATAAGAGCTGTCGGCACAGCAGCCGATAATTGGAAGCTGTTGATATGGGAGCCGCCCGAAGGCCGATGATTGAAAGCTGTCGGCTCAGGGGCTGATAATTGAAAGCTGTTGGCATGGGAGCCAATAATTGAAAAGCTGTCGACCTGAAGGCCGATGATTAGAAAGCTGTCGGCTCAGGGGCCGATGATTGAAAAGCTGTTGGCTCAGGGGCCGATGATCGAAAAGCTATCGACTCGAAGGCCGATGATTAGAAAGCTGTCGGCTCAGGGGCCGATTATTGAAAAGCAATCGGCTCAGGAGTCGATAAGGGAGGTCAAAACAGCCAAGGCTGGGAGCGGGCTTAAAGAGCCGAAGTTGGGGATTAACGAGCCGCGAGGGCAAGAGGTAGGCCATGGGGGCCAAGATTGGGCTCTACGAGCCGGAGCTAGGAAAGTAGGCTTCGATGGCCGAAATTGAGTTTATCGCATATGCACATTCTTGTTATTTTATTATTTATTATTATTATTTTTATGTTATTTTTTTTATCATTGTTTCCCTTCTTTTTCTTCTCTCTTTTTTTTAAGCATGCAAGCATTCATTAGCAGGCATAACATAAATATAAATAAGACAGCTCCCTCTATAGGGGATAGGATAGGGACGTCGCCCGTAATTCGTAGATGTGGTGCGGGCCGCGAGGTACAATTGAGGGGTGGTGCACCCGTCAAGAGGATATCACATGTCTTGCATGCATAGCCTAAATTCACGCATTTCACCCGAAGCAATTCTCTGTGGCGTGACAGTGCAAATGTGTGAGTAAAGAGTCCTAACCATAAGGATATGCAGGTTTTCCTGGTGACACTCGAGGATCACTCTAGCACCTGCACATTAGTTTCAGGCTCTCGATTTTGGTAGCTTCGCACAGCCTCCCGTCTGTTTATTTTGGTAGTAGATTTCACCGTTCGGCGCGAGTCTCCTCATGTGTCTCAATGGGGATTCCCAGCTACTAGGACTCATCCTTATTATAATTTTATTACGGATTCCACCGTTTGACTCGAGTCTCCTCATGTGTCTCAATGGGGATTCCCGGCTACTAGGATTCGTCCTTATTATAATTCGCTTCACTATTTCGCGAGAGTCTCCTCATGTGTCTCAATGGGGATTCCCGGCTACTCGGATTCACATATCTCTCTCTTTTTTTCCCTCTCCTTTTTTTCTCTTTTTTTTTACAGTGGGGGTAGGCAGCTTTTTTCTCACGATTACCATTCACGCGAGTGCAGGAATTCAAGTCTCCGTAGAGTGCTAACAAGAAATTCGGGCAATCCCTATAGTCGAAGGCTATTGAACACATTAAGTGCTAAGTGTGGGAGCGTTGTATCAGGTTTATTTTATGAGTTGGGCTTAGCGATTCAGCCATGACTCTTCCCCTTGACGTGTGCACCCGCCATAATTGGGTTCCCTTCGAGCGCGTGCCATGACGCCCATGCATCCGGAATCGGGGCGATATTATTTAGCAAGGAAACACGGTCCTAAAAAATTTCAAGGAGGTGTATTATTCTATATTAAGCAACCATGGAAGTAGGGCAATCATGCATTATCTCTTTTTATTTTTTTTTGTTGTTTTTTTTGTTGTTGTTGTTGTTTTTTTGTTGTTGTTGTTGTTTTTTTTTTTGCATAGGAAAATATTATTGTTACGTATATGTGTAGTGGTAGTAAAGGTATTAGGGAGGCAGACCGCAAAAGGGCTAAAAGGATATTAGGGAAGCGGGCTATAGAACCCGAGGCAGTACTCTCTCCAAAAACCGCATTCTTTACCAAATCATTAGCAAAGTAAAGCAGGCTTGTGCCAGTGCAAACTATAAAGAATCTGACATTAGCAAATGGAAGATACTTGATACCTTGGGGATCCCTACCTACACTTCTATCGGAGTTCAGCTGAAAGCCATAAAATGGGTCTGCCCCACATGGCCTTTCCTAAAATTAAATACTGATGGTGCTTGCAAAACCGATGGAAATTCTGGAGGAGGCGGTGTCATCAGGGATCACTGTGGGAATGTCATGCTTGCTTTCTCCCACTTTTATGGGAAGTCTAACAGTCTTATAGCAGAGGCAAGAGCTCTACAAGATGGCATCCATTACCTCCACACAATTTCAGATTGTCCAGCTTACATTGAGTGTGACTCACAAGTACTTGTTAAAGTCATAAAGAAGGAATATCGCTGTCCATGGTCTATAGTATCACATGCCAGAGAGATATGGAGATCTACTACTCAGCATGACAAGTTTGTCCATATTTACAGAGAAGGAACAAAGTTGCGGATCTCTTGGCCTCCTTAGCCTGCTCATCCAAGTGTAATATTTTTTATTCTTACAATGAGTTACCCTCTACTATAAAGGGAGAGGCGCGTTTGGATAAGCTGGGTATGCCCAGCATCCGCATGATGTAATCATTATTCTTTTACCCTTATTCAGAAATAAAATTCACCCCCCTAGTGGCCAGATGGTACCTCCATCTGTCCCTAGGTAGGGCTTTCCATTAAAAAAAAAGAGCCATAAGGGCTAAAAGATGCTGGGAAGCGGGTTGCGGGAGCCAAAATCGGGGAGCGCGGTGGGGCGGATGGATTAATCCTGATAGTGGGCCCCGGCCGAAATGGCCCTGTAGAGGGGCGTTGGGTAACGGGACGTGAGAGTCGAAGAGAAGGGTCTCTTTTATTCTCTGGCCGGGGGAGGGTCCGGACCAAAGTGAAAGATTTATTCTATTATTCTCTGGTCGGGGAAGGATCCGAACCAAAGTGAGAGGTCTATTTTTTTAACTAGGAAGCTGTCGGTTGGGATGCCAATGATGAGATAGCTGTCGGCTAGGAGCCGATGATGAGGTAGCTGTCGGCTAGGAGCCGATGATTATATAGCTATCGACCCGAAGGCCGATGATGAGGTAGCTGTCGACCCGAAGGCCGATGAAGGGGTAGTTGTCGGCTTGAAGCCCCGCTGGCTGAAAGTTGGTCGGTTTAGCTCCCCGTCGGCGGAAGGTCTAGTCGGTTTAACGCCCCATCGACGGAAGGTTTAGTCGGTTTAACGCCCCGCCGGTGGAAGGTTTAGTCAGTTTAACGCCCCGTCGGCGGGAGGTTTAGTCGGTTTAACGCCCCGTCGGTGGAAGGTTTAGTCGGTTTAACGCACCGTCGGTGGAATATCTGTCGGCTTGAAGCCCCGATGGCTGAATATTTGTCGGCTTGAAGCCCCGATGGCTGAATATCTATCGGCTTGAAGCCCCGATGGCTGAATATCTATCGGTTTGAAACCCCGATGGCTGAATATCTATCGGCTTGAAGCCCCGATGGCTGAATATCTGTCGGCTTGAAGCCCCGATGGCTGAATATCTATCGGCTTGAAGCCCCGATGGCTGAATATCTGTCGGCTTGAAGCCCTGATGGCTGAATATCTATTGACTTGAAGCCCCGATGGCTGAATATCTGTCGGCTTAAAGCCCCGATGGCTGAATATCTGTCGGGTTGAAGCCCCGATGGATAAATATTTGTGGGATTGAAGCCCCGATGGCTGAGTATCTGTCGGCTTGAAGCCCCGATGGCTGAATATTTTTTGGTTTAACGCCCCGTCTGCGGAATATTTTTCGGTTTAACGCCCCTTCGGCGGAATATCTATCGGCTTGAAGCCCCGATGGCTGAATATTTTTCAGTTTAACGCCCCAATGGCTGTTCTTTCTCTTCTTCTTTTATGGACATGCAGGTGCAAAGACCGCGTCTGCCTCGTGACTCTCTTTTTTTTCTTCTCTTCTTCTTTTGTAGAGAGGCAGGTGCAGAGACCATGTTCGCCTCGTGACTGTTCTTTCTCTTCTTCTCTTCTTCTTTTATGGAGAGGCGGGTGCAAAGACCACGTCTTCCTCGTGACTCTTTTTTTTTCTTCTCTTCTTCTTTTGTAGAGAGGCAGGTGCAGAGACCATGTTCGCCTTGTGACTGTTCTTTCTCTTCTTCTCTTCTTCTTTTATGGAGAGGCGGGTGCAAAGATCGCGTCTGTCTCGTGACTCTTTTTTTTTCTTCCCTTCTTCTTTTGTAGAGAGGCAGGTGCAGAGACCATGTTCGGCTCGTGACTGTTCTTTCTCTTCTTCTTTTGTGAAGAGGCGGGTGTAAAGACCGCGTCTGCCTCGTGACTCTCTTTTTTTTCTTCTCTTCTTCTTTTGTAGAGAGACAGGTGCAGAGACCATGTTCGCCTCGTGACTCTTTCTCTTTTTTTTTCTTCTTTTGTAGAGAGGCAGGTGCAGAGACCGTGTTCGCCTCATGTGCATTCTTTCTTTCCTTCTCTTCTTTTGTGTGATGAGGCGGGCTCGAAGACCACGTCTGCCTCATGTGTCTTCTTTTGGTTCTGCTCTTCTTCTTTTATGTGAAGAGGCGGGTTCAGGGACCACGTCTGCCTCATGTGTCTCTTCTTCCTTTTCTTCTCTTCTTTTGCGTGATGAGGCGGGCTCGAAGACCACGTCTGCCTCATGTGTCTTCTTTTCCTTTTCTTATCTTCTTTTGTGTGATGAGGTGGGCTCGAGGACCACGTCTGCCTCATGTGTCTTTTCTTCCTTTTCTTCTTTTCTTTTGTGTGATGAGGCGGGCTCAAAGACCACGTCTGCCTCATGTGTATTCTTTCTTTCCTTCTTTTCTTTTGTGTGATGAGGCGGGCTCAAAGACCACGTCTGCCTCGTGCATGTCTTTTTCTTTATTCTGCTCTTCTTTTCTCATTAATGCTTCCACGCTGGAGTGTATTTCTCTTAATGTGCCCCCAGGTTGGGGTGTAGCTTCATTTGGTATGCATCCCCCCTGAGGGGGTGTGTTTTGCCTCTTCGCTTCTGTGCCCCCAGGCGGGGTGTATTTTTTTTGGCTTCTATGTCCCCAGACCAGGGTATTTTTTTTTAATGCCCCCGAGGTGGGGTGTAGCTCTCTTCAAATGCCCCCATGGTGGGGTATACTCTTCACGGCTTCTATGCCCCGAGGTGGGGTATGTTTCTTCTTCAAATACCCCTAAGCCAGGGTGGACTTCTCTTCATATGCCCCTGAGCCGGGGCGTGTTCTTTATAGCTTCTAGGCCCTCGAGGCGAGGTATGTTTCTTCTTCATATGCCCCTGGTACGGGGTGTAGCTCTCTTCAAATGCCCCCAAGCTGGGGTATACTCTTCACGGCTTCTATGCCCCCAGGCGGGGTATGTTTCTTCTTCATATGCCCCTGGTATGGGGCGTAGCTCTCTTCAAATGCCCCCAGGACGGGGGTGTATCTTTTGCTTCTTATGCCCCCCTAAGGCCGGGGTGTATCTTTTGCTTCTTACGCCCCCCTGAGGCGAGGGTGTATCTCTTTTCGGCTTCTGTGCCCTCAAAGCAGGGTATGTTGTTTCTTCAAATGCCGCTTGGGCGGAGTATATCTTTCTTCTTATGCTTCCAGATCGGGATGTATGTCTCTTTGTTTCTGTGCCCCGGGTCGGGGTAGATGCTTCTGCTTCTTATGTGCCAAGGGCGGAGTGTATTTTTGTGCCCCCCGGCTGGGGTAGGTGCTTCTGCTTCTTATGCGCCAAGGGCGGAGTGTATTTTTATGCCCCCAGGCTGGGGTAGGTGCTTCTGCTTCTTATGCGCCAAGGGCGGAGTGTGTCTCTTTCTGTGCCCCTAGGCTGGGGTACATTCTTCATGTTTCTCATACCCTTTTCGCAGGGCGTATTCTCTTGCTTCTCATGTCCCTGGATCGGGGCGTATGTTTCTTCTTCTGACGCCCCTAGGTCGGGGTATATTCTTTCTTCATGTGCTCCCAGGTTGGGATGTATGCCTCTTTGCTTCGGTGCCCCCGGGTGGAGGTGTACTCCGTCTCTTTGCTTCTGCGTCCCCCAAGCGGGGTATGTTTCTTCTTCAAATGCCCCTGAGCCGGCACATATTCTTTATGGCTTCTATGCCCCATGGCGGGGTATATTTCTTCTTCAAATATCCCTAAGACGAGATGTATTCTTCTCTTTCTTATGCTCCCAAGGCGGGATGCATCTTCTTCAAATACCCCTAAGCCGGGGCGTGTTCTTTATGGCTTCTATGCCCCCTAGCAGGGTATGTTTCTTCTTCACATACCCCTAGGACGGGGGTGTGATTCCTGACTTCATATGCCCCCGACATGGGGTATATCTTTTATTTCTTATGCTCCCGAGCCGGGATGTAGCCTCTTGGCCCCATATGCTGCCGAGGCGAGGGGTATGTTGCATCATGTGCCCCCGGGGGGAATGCATTTTGCCTCTACTGCCCCGTGGCGGGACATATCTCTTGGCTTCTTACACCCACAAGGTGGGGTGTGTTTTCTTCTTGTGCCCCCGGGGTGAGGTATATCTTTTGCTTCTTATGCCCCCCCTTGAGGCGGGGTGAAGTCTTTGCTTCAAATGCCCCTAAATCGGGGTATAGTTTTGTCTCATATGCCCCTGGCACAGGGGTGTATTTCTCTTCCTGTGCCCCTCAGTCAGGGTGTATCTTTGTTGCTTGTTGTACCACCAAAGGGAGGTGCCTTTCTCTTCATGTGCGCCGGGCACCGGGTGTATCTTTGCTTATCTTTTTTTTTTATGCCCCCGAGGGGGGAATTCTTCTTCTTCTTCCCCGACACGCTGGGGGATGTTTGCTTCTTGTGGCCCCAAAGTGGGGTGTATGCTTTTTCTTCAGACTCCCCTAAGGCGAGGTGTATTCTTTGTTGCTTCATGTACCCCTGAGTCGGGGTGAATTTTCTTCATGTGCCCCCATGGCGGGGTGTACTCTCTTTATGTGTCCCCAGGAGTGGGGTGTGGTTTGCTTCCTGTGCGCCCTAGCAGGGTGTATCGCTGCTTGTAATGTCCCCCGAGGCGGGGTATCCTTCTTCTTCAAATACCCCTAAGCCGGGGCGTATTCTTTATGGCTTCTATGCCCCCATAGAGGGGTGTGTTTCTTCTTCAAATACCCCTAAGATGGGGTGGACTCTTTTCTTCTTATACTCCCAAGGCAGGATGTAGCTTCTTCAAATGCCCCTGAGCCGAGGCGTGTTCTTTACGGCTTCTATGCCCCCAGGTGGGGTACATTTCTTCTTCAAATACCCCTAGGTCGGGCTGTATTCTTGCTGCTTCTCATACTCCCGAGGCGGGATGTGACTTCTTCAAATGCCCTTAAGCTGGGGCGTATTCTTCATGACTGATGTGCCCCCTGGCGGGGTATGTTTCTTCTTCAAATGCCCCTAAGCCAAGGTGTGTTCTTATACTTTTTGCGCCCCTCAGGGCGAGGTGCATTCCTCTCCATATGCCCCTAGTCTGGGGTGTGCTTTTGTTTCTTATGCCCCCAGGCCGGGGTACGTTCCTTCTTCATATACCTCTAAGCCAGGGTAAGTTTCTCTTTTTGTGTGTCCCCAGGCCGGGGTGAATTCTTTTCTTCTTATGCCCCCATGGCGGGGTATGTCTTTTGCTTCAGGTGCCCCCATATCGGGGTGTATTTCCCCTACAAATGCCCCTAAGTCGGGGTGCAACTCTATTTCTTCTTACGTCCCCAGGTCGGGGCGGATTCTTCTTCAAATGCCCCGAAGTCGGGGTGTAGCTTTTGCTTTGTGTGCCCCTCAGTCGGGGTGGATTCTCTTCATGTGCCCCTGGGAATGGGGTGTATTTCTTTTTTTAGCCTCCTATTCCCCCGTAGCAGGGTATATATCTTCTTCTCATCCCCCATGGCGGGGTATGTGCATGCTCTCTTCGGTAGTGGTGGCCGTGCTTGGCCTCATTGCTATAAAGCATTCCCCACAGCGGGTAACCATTCACCAAGCTACAATTGTGGCTCGCTGGGTCTTTTAACAACCACTCGGGGGCCATTTTGTGCCGGATGGAGGCAGCATGAAGGAGGAACGAGCGGGGTCATTGCACCGCGGACTCGGGACCTCCTAGAGTCGGGCGGGATGCCGGGTTTCTTCTTGCTCTTTCAGTCGGCGATGCTGGCCAACTTTTCTTCCTTTCTTCTTTATTTCTCCCCTTTTTTTGTATGATTGACCAGGGTGGAGGTGCAGGAGAGCGCTCACCCCCTCAGGGAGGGGATGAGTGGTTCGCTCCACCGCATCAACCCTACAGTGGTAATCTTTGTTCAGCACGGGTCTCTACGGACGTGGCCGTACAACCCCCTCTTGCCAATTCTTTCTCTTCTTTTTTTTTGCTTCTTTCTTTTCTCTCTTTTTTTTTCTTCTTTTCTTCTCTTCTTCTTTTCTTCTTTTCTTCTTTTCTTCTCTTTCTTCTTGAGGGAAACGGGGGGGCTTGATTTCCCCTCCCTTCTCTTCTCTTTCTCTTCTCCCCCCTTTTTTTATAACATCCCCCATGATTCCTGGAAGCTGCATATGCTTCGAAGCAGCATCCTCGAGGCCACGAAGGCAGCTGCATCGAGTCTGGATTTTCTCCCCATAGGGCTGGCGAAGACAGCACCTGCAATTTATCAAAGCAGGCAAACATCATTTATTAGGGGGCCATGAGGCCCTGAATCCTGACGAAGAGATGAAGGGTAGTTTCTGTCCCACCGGGCGTGCCAGACTTGTGGACGCACTAAAATTCACTTATTCAAGTAGTTCGTCTATTAAGTGCGTGGGCGTGCCAGTCACCAAAGTGATAATTTGTTCGGGCTCCAAAGAGCCCATGGTGCGCTCGATCTGACTCGGTCAGACGATTGTGTGGTTCGTGTCGGGACCAAAACCCGCCGCACCATAAAGGTCACGGCGTCATTTACATCACCCATACGAGGGAACACCCTTGATTAATCGCCGGGATTCAGTGCTTCATGGCCAAGAAATTAATTAGATGAAAGGCCTATTACGAGGTATTGAAATCCTCACACCAGGGCAAGAAGAAAACCATTCGCGGTCATGTCGGTCGTGTACTGACCATTTAATGTTCGGATGAATGTCCGGCTCGAGAAAATCATGGTTGTCGCGGGAAAACCGGAACGCATGTATGCCGAGGTACGGCAAATTTATTGTTCGGAAGAGTGGCAAACGTTCGGCTGAGCCTCGGTTGGAGCGATCAAAAACCAGTAAATCTGTTGGCCCGGTGCAAGAGCAAGCTGCAACCATACTGCAGTGGGCCCCCCGCAGTTGAAACAAGACTTGCATGAGCGTCATTAATATTTCTGGTGCCAAGGGGCAACGAGGGAATATCCCATGAATCAGCTGAAAAGCCCTGTGTCTAGGGAAGCGGAAGTTCGAAACATGTCGGTCATTCGGGAGACCGTTTAATATTCGGACGGGTGTCCGGCTTGAGAATATCATAATCGTCGCAGGAGGACCTGGAACATATGTATGCCGTGATACGGTAAATACATTATTCCAAGACACTGAAAAAATTCGGTTAAATCTCGGTTAGTGTAGCAGGAAACAAGTGACTTTATTGGCCCGATGCGAGATCGAGTTGGGACCATACCGGGGGCGCCTCCTGCGGTCCAAACGGGGCTTGCGTGGGCATCATTAATGATTCCGGTGCCAGAGGGCAACAGGGAAGAGTCTCGGGACTAGATTCTAAAATCAAAAACATGTTCGAAGGGAGTGAGCTATAGGCCGAGGATATGAGTCATACAATGACCATAATCGGGACAAGCCCGAGGTCTAAGCATGGCCCACAGGGGCCCTGTTGACCTTCCCATGCAAAGGGTCCAAGGATGACAGGAGCCATCTCATTCTATTCGGATTTCTGTCGGTCACTTGCGGACCACTTGATATTCGGACGAGGGTCCATATTGAAGGTACGACGTAGATAGAAACAACCCCGTATAAATGTATGTCGAGTTTGCGGCAATTTCAATGAAAGGGGGGGGACGAATCCCGATAGGGTGAATCCGATTTGGTGAGCTATCGGCCCAGAGCAATACTGGGTCACGACCACGTCGGGGTGGGAGCCGTCGGCCATGTTGGTTGCTCACGGGTCTTTTCATGTTCAGACACAAGTCCGTAATAGAAACGCGGCAGAAATCGAGGTGAACCCGTTCAAATGTCTGCCGAACGTGCGGAAATTTTAGTAGTGGCTCAGAAGGGATCCGGCCTGAGAAACGAGTCCAGTTTAATCGGAATGTCGGCCCAAGGCGAGGTCGGGTCATGGCCAGTTCGGGATCATTCCCGAGACTCAGACCCAACCTAGAAGGGCGGCATTGTTGTTCCTTCAGCACCGGGCCACGGGAGAGTCGGGGCTGCGATATAAATTTTTACCATTTTTTTTATCTGGGTTTCAAATTATATATATATATATATATTATCGGTTATTTCCCTTTTATATATTTGTTCTGAATGATTTCTTTGTTTTGTTTATTATTATTACTATTAGATTTTCCATGTTTGTTTACTATTATTATTATTATTTCACATTTTTTTGTTTGTTTCATATATATATTTATGTTTATTTATTCATCAGAATTTTATTAATTTATTATTTTTATTTTTATTATATTATGTTATATACATATATATATATTTCTGGAGAGAGAGTGGGCCGTTGGAGGGCCAAAAAGGGCTGTACCGGTGAAGGCGCGTGCCAGCGAGCGGGTTGAGAGAGTGTGCCGGCAAAGGGGCGAGCAGTGTGCCGACGAGGGGGGCTGAAGCGCGTACCGGCAAAAATCGTGAAAGCGTGCCGGAGAAGGGTGCTGCGGGGTGTACCGACGAAGGGCGCGAAGTGCAGGTCGACGAAGGGCCAAACAAGGTGCGCCGGGGAAGGGAGGCCGAAAGCGTGCCGGCGAAGGGCGCGAGCGGGCGTACCGACGAAGGGCTGGCAAGGTGTGTCGGCGAGGGGCCATGGAGGGTGTGCCGGCGAAGGGCGCGAGTGGGCGTGCCGGCGAAGGGCGCGAGCGAGGTGTGCCGGCAAAGGGCGTGCCGGCCAAGGGTGGCTAGAGGGTGTACCGGCGAAGGTGGCTGAAGGGGCGTACCGACGAAGGGCATGGGGAGCCCACTCCTCCTCCGTTTCTTTTAAGGCTTTTCTTTTCTTCTTTTCTGATTTTATTAAGTTTCCATGGGTTTCTTCTTTCCTTCTCTTGATCAATTTCCATTCTTTCTCCCATGAGGACGAATGTTCAAGTTGTTTAGTTGTCGATCGATTTGGCTCTCTTTATGTTGATTACGGTTCCCTTGCCTCGGTTAAAGCATTTTACCGTTGTTCTCTTTTTTTATTTGTTTGTTGCTTTCTTTTAGTCCTTTTTAATGTGTGGTCATTCCATTTGTTGGTTGTTTCCTTTTATCTTTTTAATATGTTATCGTTTCTAATGAAAATTCGGCAGCATCTCCCCTTGACCCGAGCGTAAGGGAGATACAGGTAACGCGCCCACATGGAGTGGCGGAACCCGACAACTGGAGGTGGGTGCCCGAGAGTGGCAACACCTTTAATAAAAATTCAGAAAACTCGGAGGAAATGGTGAGTGGAAGACTATCCCAGGACTGGCTAAGGGGGATGCACCGGGCAAGAAAAAGGGGCAAGTGTGCCGGGCCAAGGAGGCCAAGGGTATGGCGATGAAGGCCATGAAGGCCGTGCCGAGGAAGGCCCAAAGGGGCATACCGGCGAGGGCCATCATAGGCGTGCCGGGGGAAGGCAGCCAAGGCCGTGCCGGTGAAGGGTGTTGAAGAGTGCACCGGTGAAGGCCCGATGGGGGTGTGCCGGCGAAGGCCTGATCAGGCGCGTCGGCGAAGGGTTCAAAGAGGGCGTGCCGCTGAAGGCACGATTGGGCGTGCCGTTGGAGGCACAATCAGGGTGTGCCGTTGGAGGCACGGCTGGGGGTGAATGCAAGCGAAAACGCTCGGCAAGAAGTAAACCCTAAAGAAGGGGAAAAAAGAAAGGGGCGTGAAACACCGAAGGATGTAAACACGGAAGACATACATTGGGGAGACGTCCGAGGAGATGTTTGCAAGCCTTCTACTTTTATTGTCATAAGAGGAGTGCCCCAAGGGGACTAATACATCGCAACGATGGCAAAACAAAAATGAAAGGAAAGAAAGAGGAAAAGAAAATACAGTGGGGGGGAACGGAGCGTGGACTCCTCCCCTCCCGGACCTCACTCCCTCTCTCCACTCATTCTTCTTCTCCTCTTCTCTTCGCACGGACGCCGGAAGTCGGAGTAGCAGCGGGGAGGGGAAGGGCAGTAGCCCCACCCCCCTTTTCTTCTTCTCTTCTTTCTCTTCCTCTTCTTCTTCTTCTCTTCGCGCGGACAGCGATGGACTGAGCAGCCGGAGGGGGGAGGCAGAGCCTCCCCTCCCCTTCTTCTTCTCTTCCTCTCTTCCCTCTTCGCACAGACGGCGGCAGTGGGTGGAGCGGTGAAGCCTCTCCCCTCTCTTCCTCTCTCCCCTCTTCTTCTCTTCTTCCTCTTCTCTTCTTCTCTTCTCCTCTTCACCTCTTCACTATCTGCGTCTCTCCCTCTCCCTCTCTGTATCGAAGGAGAGGGGTCTTTATACCCCACACGGCGGGAGCGTTCGAACACGGCAGTCGGAGGTGGGAAACCGGAGGCATTGATTGGGGATTTGACCCATCTTCCTTGGTGGCAGGGGGGATAGGCAACGTGGCCCAATCCCCGGCTGACACCTCGGACAGCCCACTGCGCGCCAAGGATCCATCGGGCATGGGAATCACGTCGTCCTGCCGGAGCGTGCCGTTGAAGAGCCTGGACAGCGTGCCGTTGGAAGACACAAGAAGCGTGCCGCTGAAGAGCCCAAAGGGTGTGCCACTAAAGGGGTGTTAGGGGCCTGCCGTTGAAGGGGCACGAAGGTGTGTGCCGGGAAAGGGTCCAGTAGGGGGCGCGCCACTGAGACGCCATAAGGGCGTGCCGGCGAAGCGCAGCAAGGGTGTGCCGCTGAAGTGGCTTGTGGGCATGCCGCTGAACGGGCGCGGGAGCATGCCGCTTAGCGGGAGGCCAAGGTGTGCCACTGAAGGGCCACCCGGGTGTGCCGTGGAAGGCAGGCCAGGGGGCGTACCACTGAAGATACCCAAGCTGGGTGTGCCGCTGAGGGCTAGTAGGGGGTTTGCCGTTGGGCAGCCTTGTGGGTGTGCCGCTGAGAGGCATTGGGGGCGTACCACTGGAGGCTTCAAGGCGTGACGCTGAAGAGGCCTGAGAGCGTGCCGCTGAAGGCTTCAGGGCGTGTCGCTGAAGGGGGCTGACAGCGTGCCGCTGAAGGGCGCCAAGGGCGTGCCGTTGAAGGGCCCTGGGGCATCCCTATGCATCACTCTATCCATGTGTTTCTCTCTCCTCTGGTTTCCCCCCCTCCCGTTCCAACCCCGCGAGCTCCCCCCTCTGCTGCGTGTTGACTCTGCCGGGCTTGCCGCCCCCGGCGATGGCCGGCGGTGTGGGGGGGGGACCTTGTGCCTCCCCCCTCCTCCTGTCCTCCTGCCCTCTCATCGGTGGCCCCCGCCGTCGGTGGTCCTGCTGCGGTCGTGCAAGTCCTTGCTCGGTCCAGTCTTGCTGTGGAAGGCTTGGATGTTGGTCGCGGTCGCCCTCCTCTTGACGGTGCTCATGGCCTAGCCCCTGCTGCCAGTCCGCCTGAAGCCCTGGCCCCGGGTGCCTTTGCTCCCGACGGTCCCGCTTCTTTGCCTCCCGCCGGTGAGCACTCCGGCTCCCACGCCATCCCTCCCGGTTGCCACGTCTTTGCTCCCCTTCACACGCTATCTCTAGAGTCTTCATCTCATCCGTTGATCGCTCATCCTTCTATTACGCAATCTCTGTTGCCAGGCCACGATCTCTCCCCTTCGGACATGACCCCTGCCACATCCCTATCCCCACCGTCCATTCCTTCTCTTTTTCCATCTCTTGCACTTCCCACTCCCTACGTGTCTACCGAAACACACCCTACTCCGTTGACCGTTGACCCTTTGGACGGGACAGCAAGGAAAAACGATCCCCTGTTTTCCCTCCCGCCCACCTCCTCGCCGTTCGCAGGTGTTCCATCTACAGCCGTGCTCCAGCCGGCCCCCCCCTCTGTCTCCGGTGGCGCCTTCGCGTCGGCTTCTGGTCATGCTCGCGGTGGTTCAGCTGCTCTTACGGAGCCCCTGTCGGGTTCTTCTTCGGCCAAGCCTGCAGCGGTTGTTTCTTCCGGCCTTGGGCCGTTGCGGCAGGAACGGCAGGTGCGTCCCAACCGTGCGGCTCCCTCCGCTGTCGGCGGAGGCGCCTGGCAGGCGCCTGCTGCTCTCCCTCTTGGCCCTTCAGACCCGGTTCGACCATCTTTTGCCCAGGTGGTTCTCCACTCCTTCACCCCCCCTTCTCTCCCCTTGTCTATTCATGCCCCTACCTCCACCAATGCCGGTGAACCGGCTGTCATCTTTTCCCCAGAAGAGATCCTTATCTCCTGCCGGCCTCTGGAGTTTGCGGTGATTGCCCGGACGCCTAGAGGGCGCCCCCCCCTTTAGGACATCCGTGCTCACCTCGCCCAGCGCTTTCTCTTCCGGGAGGACTTCTTCCTCAGTGCGCTGGACAACCGCCATCTCCTTCTTCGGTTCCAGAATAGAGATGACTTCCTGCTAGTCCTGCTCAAGGAAACCTTGTTCGTCAAAGGCAGGCCATTTCATTTCTTCAAGTGGAACATCAGGTTCTCCTCCGATGAAGACTCGCCGGTCGTGCCTGTTTGGGTTGAGTTGCCCAACCTCCCAGTGAACTTTTACAACGAGCCCATGCTCCTCTCTATTGCCGGGAACCTCGGCTCCCCCCTGAAGGTTGATAAGGACTCGTTCTGCTTGACACGTTCAGCCTCCGCCCGTGTGTGTGTTCTAATGGACGTGTCGAAGAAAACACCCCCTCGGGTTTGGATCAAAGCTGGCAATTGGCATTTCTGGCAGCCCTTGGTCTACCCTATTTTTCCCCTCTTCTGCTCTGGTTGTCGACGTCTAGGCCACCTTGACTCTCAGTGCAAGCGGCCGCCTGCTGGTGGTCCTGCCACGGCCCCTCAGGATCACGTGCATGTGTCTGCACCTGCTGTTCAGTCGTCTCTCCATGCTGGCCCGAAGCTCCCTCCAGCGACCTTGCCTCCACATCGCGCCGCTTCCACTGCTCAGGAGCGTGCGGTGGACGCTGTCTCTGTGGGCCTTGCCCCCTCGGTGGCTGCCATTGGCCCCCTCATGACCTGCATGCCTCTCTCTGCCATGGGTCATGGGGTGGTGGATGGCCCCCTATGCTTACAGGGCACCCTCGCCTCCACGCCATCGGTTGCCTCGCTAGATACCCCCCCTTGCTTGCTATCTCTAAAGTGGTTGCTCCCCTGCCACTTGATGCCCCTCTACCGCTTGGGGACGTTGCCCTCGATGTCAACATTTTATCCCTGCGCCTGGATCCATCCACCGTCGCACTCCAGGCTCCCCTGCTTCCTCCCCCGTTGGTGGGGGGTCTCGGTCTTTTGAATGCAGATACAGGGACTGAGCATCCCATTGGAGCTTTCCCCAAGGCTGACGGGCTGTCTCCTCTTCCTGCTCTCGTCACGGCATCTTCACCGGATGTCACTGCTGGTTCGGGCCCAGATGCTTTTCAGGGAAGTACCGCTGTGGCGCCTCCTGCCTCTACCCGCAGTAGGGTTCCCTCGCCTGCACCATTGCTCTTTGCTCCTTTATGCTCTGCCCCCAAGCTTGGTGGTGGCGATGCTCCCGTGGGAACCAGCTCTTCGGACGTAGCCCCTCCTGCACCTCCCACAGTGCCTGATCCTGCTGCTATCCACACACCTGCCCGTGGAGATGAGGGGACTCCCGCCACTGTCGTGGAGCTCCCTTTTTCTGTGCACCCCACTATTCAAGTGCTCTCGGTGCCAGGTTTGGAGCCCATTTCTATCTTTCCGGACTTGCCCGCAGCACATGCTAGATTTGTTGGCCTCGCCCCTTCTCCGGACCCAGGTGCTCGTGGTGTTTGCCCTCCGCCAACAGTGGGCATTGTGTCCCCTCACCCTTCCGGGAAGGGCGATCCCCTTCCGTGCTCAGTTGTGCCTGCGGCTGTTCCTCCTGCTGCCCGGGTGACCTCCTCATTGGTCCCCGGCCTCCCGGCGCTGGATGCCCACCCCCTTGGCGGCCCTTCTTCTGGGCTTAATGCCGTTGCGGTTGCTTGGTCCCCAGGGGCGGAGCCCACTGCCCAGGCGGCCAACGTTGTAGGGCCCTTGGCCTCCTCCTCTTCTCCGACGGCCGCACCCCGCCTCTCCTTCGCCCAAGCTTTGAAGAAGAAGATCAATCGGGCCCCTCCCGGGCCAATCGACTTCACCGCCCCCCCTCCTGCTCCGGTGCACTCCGTGGGTGTTGTGCCCCCCCCGGATCTTGGCATACCTCTCCAGTTCCCTCAGCTCGTCCAGGCTCTCCACGTCCCCGGGCTTGAGCCTGCTTCAGGGTTTCGTGACCTTACGGCGGCCCATACGGCTTTCGTGGGTACCTCTGGCTTGGACCGCTCTCGGCCGCCCTCGAGGATGGAAGGCGGGGCTCCTCGGCGTTCCTTCCGGCGTTCCAACTCCACCTCATCCTCGCGTGATCGGCAGTGCATGTTTGAGGACGCTGGTCTCCTTCCGTGTCGTTCTCTCCGGCTCCAGTCTTCTTCGATGGCACCCCCGCCGCCGGTCGACCCTTCCTACTCGGAAGTGCTCGATCCCGACGGTTCGGAGGTTGATCCTCTTGACTGGCCTTGCTCTCCGGGTCGTCAGCGTGGTGTCCATTCTATGTTCTCGTCTGATTCTGAAGGGGTCTTCGACGAAGACTCCTATTTGTAGGGACTTGGTCTCCTCTGTGGGTTCTCGGGCTTTTGTTGCCGCCCTTGCTTGGGTTCTTTGGCCTCGTTTTTGCTTCTTTGGGCCTTGGGCCTTGTACGCTTCTTGGCCCTCTTTGGCCGTTTCCCCTCCCCCCCTCTGTACCCCTTTCTCTTTTATGCTTTCCTTTATGAAAATCGCTTGCCTGGTGGCCGGGATAGTGGTTTCATCTTGTTCCGCAATGAAGAGATGAACCCCCTCTCCCGTCTCCCCCCTTGCAAGTATCACCTTTAGTTAAAAAAAAAAGGGCCCTGGGGCGTGCCGCTGAAGGAGCGACGTGGGCAGTTCTGAGCCCGTTGAGAGTGCGAGTTGTGGCCCATTCGATTTTCTTCGAGGCCCATAGGTTGGAGTGTATTTTGGTAGTTGATCTCTCTTTGCTGTCCTAACTCCGGAGATGGCTTCACTGTAGTGTGTGCGTTTGTTTGGAGAGTCCGGATGGCCCATCTTCCCCGTAGTTTTTCTTTTTGGAGTCGTTGTTGATGCTAGACTAGTTGGGACGTATGGGAGTGCAATTTTGCATGTCCACACTGGTATATCATGGATGCAGGACGCCCATGATGCCATGATAGCAAACTTGCAAGCTCGCTTGCCAGATAGGGAATAGCAGTTGGGTGACACCCGTGCAGCTTTGAATTCTTTGGTGAGTGTGTATGTAATGCCTGCTCCTAATTATGACCCTAGATTCCTGGTGTTCAACCACTAATTGCCACTTCACGTTGTTATAGCGCGCCCAACTTGATGCAACCTCATCAGCAGTGGGGGCAGATAGTGCCTTCTCTAATTTATGGATCCCCTCCTCAGAAATCAATTTGGTCCACGAGCAACTTGCTCGTGCCATGCAATGTGCTACGGAGGAAGAGGGCATGCTTTTTGCTCAAGTGAATGTTTCACCATTCGAGTCTCATTGTTCATGTTATACCACATTTCTAACAATGGTGGGTATGGCAGACAGGAGAGATGCAGGAGACGCTTGCTCGTGTTGCACAAGGGGAGGCTAGGATAGCGGAGCTAAAAGAGGTATTGCGGCACCATTCAGACGAGGACCTCTCGCGGGATGCCATGGAGCTGAGGATCACCCTTCAGCTAGAGAGGGAAGATAGAGAAAGAGAAAGAGCTGAGAAAGAGATAGAGATAGAGAAAAGGAGAGAACCGAGAGCTTGGTAGAGAGAGAGGAGAAGTGGGCCTTAGAGGCCCAACTACTGGAGCTCTGCACCTGCCTCGGCAGTGCCAAACAATGGCTGAAGGATGGTGAGGAACGCTATCGAAGGGCACGAGAGCGTGGTTTTCGTGTCAACAGTTTCTTTGCTACCCCCACAGAGCGGCAGCAGAATGTAGAGATTGAGAGGGGAATGCAGGGCGGTAGGAGTACCGCCTCGCATGGTCCTCCAAGGATCCTCGCCCGGAGAGTGGTGAGAGGAGCGATGCTGGGAGAGATGGTGATACTTAATGTACCCACCTTTCAATTTATATAAAGTTTTAGAAGTACAGGGAGGAATTTTCAGTTTCTTGTTCTCTGCTTCTTTCCACCTGCACACATCGCTCAGAGGAACAAGTTAGTACTTCTGTTCTAGCTTGGCCCCTTGCTCAGTAAACAGGTGATTGTTTTAAAGTTGGCCTTGATAATGAGTCAAGGGGCCAAGCCTTTATCAATTAAGGTGAAAGTAAATAAATGTGATGCGAGACGCAAGCATGCAAATATGAGCAAAAAATTTAAAAATGTAGCACACGAATGCAATCACGCAAAATGCATATATATTTTTATTTTTTATTTTTTTGTTTACATATATATATTTTTGTTGTTCTGTTCCCCTTTTCTTTCTTCTTTTTTTTTTGTTTTCTTTTGCTCTTTTTTGTTTGATGTTTTCCTCTTTTTTTTGTTTTCCTTTTAGAGGTGAAAGACACCTACTCTTATAACAACCGGCATGGTTCTTGGATCAAGGATGTTTACTCATTCACAAACCATTCTTAAATAGCTCAATGTAGGGTTAACGTGCACGATTTGTTCCTCCCACTTAGGATCTCATTCGGTAGCATCCTCCTAAGTCCGCTTCCACCATCCCTTGAGTTCAGAACATACCACTTAGAGAGAAAGGAAGGATGTATTTAGAAAGTTCACGAGAGGGTTTGAGAGACCTGGGAAGATGTCCCTCCCCTGCCCTACCACCTGTTGAGGTTCGGTCCTCGGCTAATGGGGTTTATTTTGTTTTTCTTTCCCTTGTCGTCTTGGAGATGTATTCTTACAACCAAGGTTTTCCTTGTGGTGACTTTGCCCCTTTTAGGACATGACCAAGATTTTTCATGGCGGGGGACTTTGCCCCTTTGTCATGCTCTTTTTTTTCCTTTTTTTTATTTTTCGGGGCCCCTTGTGCCGAGACTTCCCCGTACTAAGGTGGGGGTTAGGTTTAGTAGTCTGGTCCAAGGTCCCGCTCTCTCATCGTGAACTGAGAAGGAGAGAATGGGCAGCACCTTATGCCCTCAGTCTGGCTTTAGCTTCCCCCAGATTTCGCACCATTTGATTCCAAGAGCGGAGTGTGTGTGTGTGTGCATGAGTTAACCCTGAGTTAGACTAAAAAGACCGAAGAGTGAACTTTCAACTCCACCAGTCCTCGTACCATGCTGGTTATTACACCTATCTAAGGGTAGTAATTTTTGAGGTAAAGCCCGTTCCAAGGGTGGGATAGCTCGATCCCCTCAGCATTGACTAGCCTATAGGCGTTGCCAGGATACATGGCTTGAATCACATACGGCCCTTCCCAATTAGGTTGGAGTTTAGAACGCGGCCCACCAGGTTTTACAAAAATTCTTTTCACTACCATCTCACCAACTTTGAATTTTCTCTCAATGACATTCTTTTTATAGAAATGTGTGAATTTATTTTGATAAACATGTGCATGCTCGACAGCAACCAGCCGCTTCTCGTCTAAAAGTTCCAATTGAGCAAGGAGTGAACCATGGCGTTCATCAATGGAAAGTTGCTTGTCTAATTATACCCTAAGAGAAGGAATCATGGTCTCATATGGGACTATCGCCTCCATCCCATAAGTAAGGGCGAACGGGGTTTGCCCAGTGGGACTACAGACTGAAGTGGGATAGGCCCATAGAGCTTCGATAAGCTTTTCTGGCCAATCCGAGAACTTATTAGACTCAAAAGTTTTCTTTATGATTTTGATCAGTGTTTTATTGGTGGCCTTTGCCTGGCCATGGCCTTGTGGATAATATGGTGATGAATGATGCAATGCGATTTTGTATCTTTTGTAGAGGTCTTGAAGGTTTGAGAAATGAATTGCGGCCCATTGTCGGTGATGATAGTGCTTGGAATGCCAAACTTGGCGATGATGTTCTTCATGATGAATTTGCAGACTATTGATGCTTTGATCTCCACGTACGCTTCGACTTCGGCCCATTTGGTGAAGTACTCCGTTATAGTAAGGATAAAAGATTTTTGCTTGGTGAGGGAGTTGGAATCCCCGAGAGGACCGATGATGTCGAATGCTCACATAGAGAAAGGCCATGGGGAGGATACTGGATGAAGTGAGGAAGATGGGGAGTGAATCTTGTCGGCATGAAGTTGACACTTAACACACCTACGGACATAAACAGCACAATCCTCTTCCATGGTGGGCCAGTAAAAGACTTATCGAAGGATCTTCTTAGCAAGCATCTGGCTATTCACGTGGCCACCGTACACACCTGAGTGTGCTTCCTCAACACACTTTCAGACCTCATAGTCATCATGACATCTTAGAAGAACACCAGTGAGGCTTCTCCTATACAACACTCCTCCAACCAGCGTGTATTTCTTGGTCACTCTCATTATGGCTTTCTTATCCTCCGCCGTGACTTCTTCGAGGTAGGACTGATCTTTGCAGTATTTAGCAATTTCATAGAACCATGAATTTTCCTCGTCTGCCAGTTCTTCTTCCAACTCTACTAGCATGATTTCCCTCTTCTCAATAATTTCTCCCTCTTAGACCTTCCTTGATAATTCTTCTTTAATCCTTAGGAAGGCGGCGTCTTGGACAGTAGAGGTGAGACACCTGTGAATGATGATAGACTCAAAACGCCTACCTGGCAGGAAGGTTAATAATGATGCTAGTGAGGCGAGGGCAGCGGCCAGAATATTCTAGTCATGAGGGACATGGACAAAGATCAGTTCGGTGAACAGTTTTGCATAAGCAGAAGTGAGCTCCTGGTAGGGCTTGAGCTTGGGATCAAGAGTGCGGTATTTGGTGAGCACCTGGCAGAGAATGAGCTAACTATCACCTACAATTCACAGTTCGGTGACACCAAAAGAATGGGCGTCTTCTAGGCCAGCTAGAAGAGCCTCATATTCAGCTATATTATTGGTGACTGGGAATGCTAGCTAAAAAGCCTGTGAGATGGTGACACCTTCAGGTGACAGGAGGACAATGCCGACACCTCTCCCTTGGGAATTCAAAGCTCCATCAAAATGTAACGTTCACATGTGATCAGCCGATTGGTTGATGGACATTGGTTCCTCATCTGGAAACTATGATTGGACGGGATCGAATTTTGGGAGAGGATGGTGAGCGAGATGCTCAGCTGTGGTATAGCCTTTAATCACCTTTTGCTGAATATAGGTGATGTCAAACTGGGAGAGGATGCTTTGCCAGCGTGCTAGCCTATCAGTAAGGATGGATTTTTCCAAGAGAAATTTGATTGGGTTCATTCGGGCAATCAACTGAACTTCGTGAGTTAGAAAGTAGTGTTTTAATTTCTGTACTACCCAAACTAGGGCGGCACAGATTTTCTCCATAGCTGTGTACCTCTACTCACAGGGGTTGAGAAGCTTAGACAAGTAATAGGTTGCCCTTTCCTTGCCATCTTTATCTATCTGTGCCAGGACGACTCCCACAGAGTCATCCAAGACTGAGATGTAAAGGTTCAAAGGTTTGTCTGGGGTGGGTGGAATGAGAACAAGCGGATTGGTTAGATATTCTTTTAACCCTTTGAAAGCTGTTTGGCACTTAGAATCCCAATGGAATTCTACTCCTATCTTGGTCAACTCATAGAAAGGCTTACACCTTTACGAGTACTGGGACACAAATCGACGAATTAATTGCAACCTCCTAATCAGACCTTGAACTTCTCTCAAATTCTTGGGAGGTGGCATATCCCTGATTGCCTTAACTTTGTTGGGATCTATCTCAATACCCCTTTTACTCATGATGAAGCCTAGCAGCTTACCCGAGAAAACACCAAATACACACTTCTTTGGATTTATCTTTAATTGGAATTCCCTCGATCTTTGCAACACCTTAGCCAAAACTTCTGCATGCTCTGCCCTAGTTTTTGATTTCACCAACAAGTCATCCACATACACCTCCAAATATACGTGCATCATGTCATGAAATATTGCCATCATAGCCCTTTGATAAGTAGCTCCAGCATTCTTCAGCCCAAATGGCATGACCACGTAACGATATGTTCCCCAAGGTGTGGTGAATGATGTCTTCTCCTGATCCTCCTCTGCCAAACAAATTTCATTGTATCCCGAAAAACCATACATAAATGAGAGAGTTTCATATCCTGCCATGTTATCAATCAAAACATCGATGTGAGGCAAGGGAAAATCATCTTTTGGACACGCGCAGTTAAGGTCCTAGAAGTCGATACAGATCCTTACCTTCCCATCCTTCTTTATGACCGAGAAAATGTTTGCCACACATTGCGGATAAAGAATGACTCTAATAAATCCAGCTTTGTGGAGCTTGTTGACCTCTTCCTTCATTTTCAAAGCCATTTGAGGGTGGAAACACCTTAACCTTTTTTTTACCGAGACAGATCCTGGTTTTAGAGTTAGATGGTGTTCAACCATGGTGGAATCCAAACCCATCATATCCTCGTAGTTCCAAGAGAATGTGTCCTTATAATCCTTGAGAACCTCAATTAATGCCTCTTCTTTAAATGATGGCAAATTGTCACTTACGAGGATGATCCTAGGGTCTTCCTCAGTTCCCAAGTTGATATCATTGGTGGATTCTTTTACAGTGGCTGACGGCTCATCAAATCTTCTCAGCCTACTAGCATATGCGCCAACCGCGTCCTCATATTCTTCGTCCCCTTCTTCCATAAGGTACTCCTCATCTGTGATCTCATAGACTCCATACCCTTCATCAATTGTATAACTCTCTTCACATTCTAACTCCGACAATTGGATGGGATTTTCTAGCAGCTGAGGAATGTCTAGGCATGCGTGACACCTGTTGGCTAGATCTAGAAGGAATCAACGAGGGATTTTCCTACCCTTGGATTTTCTTTTGGGTACTACCCTTGACTCATTTATCCTATCCTAACTGACTTGTCCTACAGAAGAATAAGAAGCTGAAGAATATACAGGAAAAGACCCCTCACAGGAGGGGTATAGAGGGTCGCTTAGAGGACCTTGGATGAGTGGCCCGTGAGTCGGGGCACACTCGTGGGAGATGTAGGAGGTCTCCATAAAAGAGATGTGGTGTTGAGGAGTTTGGAAAATGACTTTTTTTGTTTTCATTTTCAATGACAAAATAATTAAAAGCAATCGGAGAATGAGAAAATGGGATTATAGCTTGGGTGGCTCATAGAGCAAATCATGATTGAACATTCTATGTGGGTTGAAAAACCTGCGCAGGAATGAGAATAAAGAAGGGGACCTGAGAAGATGAACAAACAACCGTCTGGCCCAGGAGGAAGTCAGCAATAGAGGCTGAAATGAGTGGATAAAGAAAATGGTGGATAATGGTCCGTCGATGGCAACGTCTTCTTGGTAAGGATGATTCGGAGCTCTGGCAGTAATTGTGGTCTCTCCTGGCATATTGGAGATCAAAGGCGGCCCTTCTAGGTGTGGAGGCAAGAACATTCTCTATAGTGCGGTGGAGACGTCCGGTATGTCAAACCATTTGTACCACTCGCACTCCGAGTCATCAACCTTCCCCCTCTTGAAAGCCCTTGGACATCCCTCAGCCAAATATACAACTTGTGACTGCCCATGTGTTTCTTGTGGGTAGTCCCCCATTTGCACAACATGCCCTTTCTTGAAGTGAGAATATAGAGACCATGTAAGGGGTTTCCCGTATGCTTCGACGGGCCCTTTGAAGCCTAGGCCGGGTCTAAGGATTAACCTTGTTTTCTTTAACGGTCTCAGCCTCTCCTGTGATTGTGCCCCTAAGCCTTTGCTCTGCTGATAGCCCATGTTCATCATGATCTCCCATCCTTTAGAACGGGAAGGGAGACGTGGCATGGGTGCAGGAAGCGGCTTTTCTTATGTTGATGGGGTGCGGCAAGGGTCACACACATCCAGCAGTGAAAGAATGGGCATGTGGGTCGTAAACAGAGGACAAGGAAGTGGTAATAGCATCCACCATAGGAAGGAGGGGCATGCTAAACATTTTGACGATCCGTCCCTTATACAAAAACTTTAAACATTGATAGTTGGTAGAAGGGACGGCATGCATTACCTCTATGTAAGGACGGCCCAGTATGCCCTTGCATGTGGGGTCTATATCAAGGATGTGAAATTCTGTAGGAACCACCATTGGACCCACTTCTACATCAAGAGTGATCATCCCCTTCGGCATCCTTTTGCTATTATCATATGCCGTGATTGTGATCATCGAAGGCCTTATCTGTTCTATGTCAGCCCCACATAATTGGAGGGTGCTCATGAAAATCACGTTGATTGATGCACCCATATCCACCAGACATGGATCCACAGATACCTTATTGATCTTTACTATAATACACAAGGCATATTTCCGAGCCTCCTTCGGGGCCAGATCGTGATCATGAAACATGATGGCTGGCTGTGTACTTGTCTACGTTAACACTGTCGAGATCTTTTCTGCTCGGACATCTTCATTAACCATGACCTTTTGAAGATATTCCATTAAAGCTTCTTGATGAGAATTGGACCTCTTGATCAGTTCAAGAATGGAGATCCGGGCAGGTGTCTTATCCAAATGCTTTAATAGGTCATACTGTGTCTCATGGGTGGACTCATCTAACTGCTCTTCAGTTCCTCTGTCTAGCTGAGACTGTTCTTGGGCCTGACTATTCTGGGAGAAAACCCGGTGGAAGATCCTTCCACTGCGGAGCACCATAGCTTGCGATTTCTGCACTTCTACAGGGTTGGTGATGGGTTTGAGAAGGGGTTTAAGGGGTAGTGGTGGAGGAACAGGTGATGGAATAGGGGTGATGATAGATGGGGGGACCCTGATGAGGGGCTTGTTTGGTTGAAATGGAGTGGAAGTGGATGGGGCCTCGGATGGATGGTGGATGATGAGGGGTTTCGAAGGCATAGGTGGATTTATGGTGGAGGTAGACGGTGCCTCGGATGGGTGGTGAATGATAAGGGGCCTTGAGGGTACAGGCGGAGGTGTAGTTGAGGTAGACGACGAGGTAGAGGGATGATAGATGATGAGGGGTTTTGAAGGCATGGGTGGAGGCATAGTGGATTTTTGCTGGTAGATCAGCGGGGAACGAGTGGTAGGTGCGCGGATGAGAGGACGTGATGATTGTGGTAATGAAGGAGGCCTAGTTAGGGGTTGTGATTTAGGTCAGGGAGAATGAGGTGTCGCTCGAATGAGGCAAGGGGGTTGGCTAGGAACATGGTTGGTGGCGAGAAAAGAGGTGCTTTCTGTATGCCAACCCTGTCCTCTTCCAACTTCTGGGAAGGAGGAGATGGGGTTGACATATTCGTTGGGTTGTTGGTGCTCTGGGAGTGGGTTCTAAATGATGCCCATATTTGGCTGTTGTTGTGGCTGTGGTTGTTGTTGTAACATCCGAATCCATCCAAAATCTAAGCATAATTAAATATTTTATATTTAGAGTCTATATAAATTTTAGGTTCTATTAATTAAAGCTCAATACTTTGAACGATATAGTTTAACGAACTTTATTAAGCAAATTAAATAGATATCGCACTTTCATAATGTGTAACTTTTCATAGGAATGTCAGAATATTGTCAATATTAGACCCATTGGAAAGAGAATTCAAAGAGCTACAAGTTTTATATTGAACATATTTTTAAATTCTGACATTTAGTAGGTCAAAAATAAGATAGAATAAATTAATCCTTTAAGACCTTGTTATTGATTATTAGTAGTGAAATTTTATGGGGGAAAAACACCCCCTCTCTCTCTCTTATCCCTCTCATCCGATGGAAGGTTCCTTCAAAAAAAAATATTGTCTTCCCTCTCTCCCCCACGCGAACCTCCCCCATCCTTATCCCTTCCCCCCATCCTTATCCTCCCCTCTTCTTCTAATCTTCTCCTCCCCTCCCCCTATAAATACCCCCCCCCCCACTTTCTTCTCCCATCCACTTCCTACGTAAACCTCTTCCCCCTCCCTCTCATCTCTTCTCTAATCTCCCTCCTAACACACACTCTCTCTCTCCCTCTCCCTCTCTCTCTCACGTTCTCCAACCCTCCCTCCCCCTTTTATTATTTTTTTTCTTTTTCTCTCATCTCTCTCCCTCCCTCCCTCTCTCTCTCCTCACATTCTCTCACCTCTCCCTCTCTCTCTTTTTTTCTTTTCATTTTTTTCTCTTCTTTTCATCCCTCTCTCCCTAATCTTTCTCTTTCTCTCTCAACTCTCTTCCCACCTTTCTCTCTCTTATAAATTAACGGAGAAAAATAATACGGAGTCGAACTAAGGCAAATATTTGACAGACGCGGAGACGAAGAATTTAAGAGCTTATTTGGAACGTTTCGTCCTCCTTTACATAGAAAACCGTCTTTACGGGTAAGTTGCAAGTTACTTAAATTTTAGTAATTGGGGAAGATATAATAAGATAAAAATTACCTTTGAGACAGGAAAATTATCTTTTCCTATGTAAGGACTATTACGGGTGCTCGGGTGAGATATTAAATTTAATTTGGGAAGTCAACCCTAAAGGTAGGCACGTGATAAACCGACTGCATGTTATTTGATATTTATATTTCCTTAATTTAACTTTATTTAAGATGTAATTACTTCTACTTAAATCAGTGATTTATTTAACATAGTTGACCTGATGATTTATGCTTAAAATCTCTTATTTATTTAGTTACTATTATGTTAATTTTACTTTAATAATTAGAAGCGTAATTTTATATAGTTAAATAATGGTGATTTATTTAGTTAATAAATTTGGTCCACTATCCTATGATTTAAAATTTGCTTTATGATATTAAAAATATGACTTGATGATAATCAGTTATTTTAGCAATTTTAATGGTAAGTTTTACGTATCGAAGATGACTATGTAATAAGAAGAAAAATATAAATAATAATAACTAAGCATATAGACTATGTCACGTTAAGGAGGTGTGGGGCGACAAACCGTAGTTAGCGTCCGCTACGAGATTAGGCCCATTTCTGAGGGCAAACGGACTTCTGAAAAATCTAGAACCCAGAATAAAAAAAATATTTAGAGAATGGTGGAGTATTGACTCTCGATCCTGCGTGGTTGATCAAGGCCGACAGGCTCCAACGTTTAGACCATTTATCTTTAAGTCAACATATGGATGCCTAGGTATGTGTTTGCTGCTGCTTATAGTGACAGGATGCATGTCCAATATGTGCGTATTCAATATGTGATAAATACCTAATGTATTATGTGACTCTGTAAATAGGCATGACTTAATATGAAGTTCAGATTTGATATATGATTCTGATATGATCTGAAAATAAATTTATCTGTATAAGCTCTAAATTAGTTACAGTTAGATAAGATTTGTTATATGCGTTTTCTCATAAATATGAAAACTATTCTATTCTATTATATTTCTTTCGCATTCATAGTATATGTACAATCTAATGAAATTGTGATTACCTATACATATATCATGGATTTTGCACAAGTTATTATATGATAAGCATGTGATTGGTTTTAATGTCTACTGAGTCTTTGGACTCATTTTTTCGTTGCCTAACCATTTTAGGAAATTGACTAGTATACAATTTTACTCCGAAGGGTAGTAAGTCGAAGGGTGATCATGGGCGTAGTTTGGATTTCCGCTACCTGTAATAAGTAGATTTAGTTTTCTTTTGAATAATGAATGTAAATATGACTTTTGGGTAAAGATATGTAGAAAGTAATACATAATGTAAATTATGTGTGTTTATCTTATGGAAATTGTATGGTTGTACTTTTGGAATATGTGATGGTTTGGCCTTTAGCGCCTTGTAAATATCTCGGCCCACAACAGTTTGTCTATCCGCTGTGACATCCCCGGATCGGATACGGGATCGCGGGAAGGGGGTGCCACAGCCTATAATAAGTAGATTTAGTTTTCTTTTGAATAATGAATGTAAATATGACTTTTGAGTAAAGATATGTAGAAAGTAATACATCTTATGGAAATTGTATGGTTGTACTTTTAGAATATGTGATGGTTTGGCCTTTAGCGTCTTGTAAATATCTCGGCCCACAACAGTCCGTCTATCCGCTGTGACGTCCCCAGATCGGATACGGGATTGCGGGAAGGGAGCGCCACAGTTGTTGTTGTTGTTGTTGTTGTTGCTGAGGTTTAGGGGGAGATCTCCGGGCCTTCAAAATGGCGATATATCACCTCATTTCATCTCAATCAATCCCACCTTGGTCATTCATGTCATAGATGTAGTTTTTAGATTGGAAGCAAGTCTCCACCGTATGACCCGGTTGTCTATGAAAGACACAATATCTGGAGGTGTCAACATTCTGGGGCCATATGGGTTTTTCCCTGGGCAAAGTGAGTACATTGGTGGCCATGAGAGCATTGAACACGTCCGGCAATGTTTCCGGCAATGGTGGGTAATGAGCTCTTTTAGGGCCAATCGGCCTTCTTTGTTACTGTAGAGGGCCGTAATTTTCAGGGGGTGGAACTTGATGGTACTAAGGAGGGGGTTCTTGTTGTTGGGGGGGATGAAATGGCTGAGGCATGTTGTTTTGAAGGAGGTTGTTTTGGAGTGGAGGATGAAAAGGTTGTGGACCTTGCTGGTTCTGTTGGAAGGGGAGTTGTGGTGTTTGTGAAGGCCTTAGGTTGGCTAGCTGGTTGGGGCCGCCAACTGCACTCACTTGTTCATTTGTGATGACCCCTTCCGTCACTCCGCCCTGAACACTGACATTTGCTTTCCTCACCACCCTTAGCTTTGGCTGCTCAAACATGTGCATGAGAGTGGAGTCTTTCAACTGAGTTAAAATATATCGAGCTCTCTCATACAACTCCTCCATTGTGGTGAGCTTTTTCATGGCCAGGATGTGTCTAAACTGGGGACTGGCATTAGACACAATCATTTTTACTTATTCAGGCTCTAAGAGAGTATCCCTTACTCTCTTTGCCAGAGACCTCCATCTGTCAGCATATTAGACGAAATCTTCGTCTGTCCTCATCTTCTCAGCCTAGATCAGTGATAGAAAGGGATGGGCCGACCCAGTCCCAATATTTCTGCAGGAATTTCCTTTGGACCACATTAAATTCTCGGCCTCACTTGGCTCTAAGGAATAGAACCATTCCAGTGCAGGGCCATCCAATGATCTCCGGAAAAGATATGTCAGTGATCTCTTATCATTTTGCCCGAAAGAGGACTCATACATGAAGTCCTTAAGATGGATAAAGGGGTTGCCAGTGCCGTTGTACATGTGGTGCGTAGGCATTTCAAAAGGGGGAAGGTGGAATACCGAGAGGACCGGCAGTGAGACCTCAGGGTGGACTTTACGTCCACCATTTTCTTCAGATCCCAAAGTTGCTCATCCATTTTGTTCAACTTAGTGAGGAGGGACTGGGTGAGCACATCGGTTGGGGAAGGTGACGCTTGCCATGGAGGAGAGGCGGGCCTTCTGGAGGCCTGAGAAGGGAACCTCAGATGGGAGGGGTATTGTGGTCTATTAGTGAATAGACCCGGCTGAATTGGTGTTTGAGGGATGGCTAGGGTCAAGGATTGTGAGCGGAATCAGAAAGAGGGAGGTTGTTGACTTGCCTACCCGAGAGGTGAGAGGGAAGGAATAGCATGTGCAGGCTCTTGAATAGGGGTGGTAGCCGTTGTTGGCTCCGGGGGAGAGGGAGAAACATATTTCCCGTTTAGGATGGCCTAAAGAGCCTGGAGTTGCTCAGGAGTCAGGACTGAGCTGGGTGGTGGCAAGGACACCTAACATGGAAGAGATGTCCTGGGAGGGGGATGCATCCTCGACAGCGGCTTGCACCTCATGCGAGGGCTCATAGGATGGACCCGCGTCCATAGCATGGACGTGTGGCTCACCTTGGTGGCCATGGTCCGGGTTGTACTCTCCATAAGAATCGTGACCTGGGTCATACATCTGGGGCTCATAGCCGAGGGCCCCGGCCTCAAAATCATCGTAACTATACTCGGCCATCTTTAGCACTTTACCGGAACGCAATAACATGCACTAACAAACAAATAGCAGAGCTTAACACACAAGTGGATGCTTTATGTCCCTTTTTTTATTTTTCTTAAAAGAAGGTGCTTTTTAACATATTTGAAGTTCATACAAAAAAGGGTAGGACCCTAGTTAGAATTTTAATTTTCGCCGTGCCAACTAAGGTCACTCGCCTCACCAAGAATAGGTAACTAAATTCGGGGAACTTCAATGGTACAATCGGCCCAGTGAACGAAGAGGGAATCCTTCACTGTCGGGAACTTACGGAGGTCTCGATGGAGGAGATTCTAGTCCGTCGAGAGGAATTTCCGAACGGAGAGTCCTTCCTTCACTAAGAGAGGGTAATTTCCTAGAAAAATGAAAAGAAAGGGGAGGATGCTCTAATGTAATGCACTGTTGTATAACAGAGATATACGAAACACAAAAATAGGACAGGAAGAATAGAAATTATGCAACACTATTTTACGCGCGCGGGGAAGATCCCTTCTGTCTTTCCCTCACGGTGGGGACGCACACTCGTCTTTTACGGAAGGCGGAGATAGGTCAACTTGGCACGCGAAAATTTCGGGGGTATTGACAAGAAGGTGAAGAGAACGATCGGAACGCACAAGAGAGAGTGGCGTATTATAACACCCTTAAATTTTCTAGAAATTTTTCAAAATTTTCTAGAAATTTTTCAAAACTTTCTAGATTTAATTAAAAAAATTTCTCAAATTAAAATGAATTATTAAGCCTTTAAAGGGACTTAATGAGCTATTTAAGGAAATGGGTCTATTTAATAATTATTTAAAGGCCCTATACTAATTAGTGGACTAGGCCCATTTAATTAGACCCACATAACCTAAAAAGACTTAGCCCATATTCTAGAAACATCATTTTACGGATTTTAAAAAAAATAGATTAATAAGGGGGATAATATCAAAAGAGTTAGAAATATTTCAAATTCGGGGGCAAGAGATAAAAACGGTCCATCGAAGGACCACCTAAGGCATAAAATGGTCTATTGAGCGACCGCATGGGAACCATAAGCGGTCCACCCATGATCGCTAAGCTCCCCAGATTCCGTGAGATGAAGAAACGTGAAGAAACTTACAACTTTGGCGTCTACATCCTCGTGGATCAAAGTATGTGGACTTTTAAGTTAATTTAGGACTCTTAGGGATTGATCTAATACCTAATTATGACTCTAGTTTCGTTCAAATCCCCAAAACCCTAGCTAACCCTATAAATAAATCCCCAGTTTCACATATGTGACCCCTACTTTTGGCTCGCGTGGAACTAAGGTAAGGAGATGTTATTTGAGATAGGTTCTTTGGAGTATTTTGTTCCCAATACTCAGGCCTAACTTCCCTCTGAATTTTGTCTTAGGAGATCAAGCCTACGAGGAGTTAGAGGCCTGCAAAGATGCTGGTTCGGTACAAGCAATCCAGGAACTAGTGTGACCGGGCCAGATTGATCTGTAAATTAGAAGCCCTAAACGAGGTAATTAGATAAGGGTTCTCTAGAACTATTTATTCCTAATAGTACCCTCTTCTTACCCTCTAAATTTTGTGACCATAGGTGAAGAGAATAAAGAGTTACAGGGGTGTGAAGTTGGTGATTTGGTTCAGGATGAGCAGAAACTATGATCAAGTTCCAGCCCTTAATTCGAAGTTTTAAGCTCTGTCTAGAGGTAGGTTATCTCATGAACGACTTAAACTTGATGTTAGGAGTAAAAGCCCTCTTATTCCAGTTGTTTTCATGCACTATACATAGAGAATTTTATGTTTTATTGGGACTATGCATCTAGTGTAATCTTCATGCAAGAATCTTAGCCCTAATAAAGTTAAAAAGGAAATTCTCTTGTTTATTTTACACAAACCTATGCATATTCTTGGTCTATTCTTGTTCTAGCATGTTTTACAGTATATTCTCGTTTAATTCCATGCATAACGTGTCCTAGGGTAGTGTTTTATTTTAACTATTTTCAGTTTTCTGTCAAACGGACAGAAACGGTCCATACATGACCGCCTGAGTTCACTAGCGGTCCTACGATAGACCGCTAGGCCCAATAAAACGGTCCACAAGTGACCGCTTTTATTTTCTGATTTCTGAATTTATGTTACCCGAAACATAATGCAGAATAGCCTTATTTATCATATGATAAGCCTAGATAATTAGGTTTTATTCCTGTTTTAAGTGCCACATCTGTAAATTTAGTTATATTGATAGTTATTTCCATAAATTACATGTTTTCCATACACTTGGGAATTATTTTAAGTTATATTAATTTCATGCCAAAATTTAACTCTTGTATTAAGAAATATTATTTCATATGATTCATGAACTTGTATAGTTTTGATCGATGTTTTATCATGATCTCTTCTCATCTATTGAGTCATTTTCTTAAAGTACATGGCACATATTCCGGTATGATGTCATTAGATACACTTTACATATTAAGCACACAATCTTGGACTTGTGATCCTCTCCGTTAGATATTCCTTCCACCGGACTAGGTGATCTTGTTTCAAGGCCTCCGTAAGTCTCCGTGAGCCTGAGATTCCTACTAGGACGCCGAGCTGGTTGTACCCTTAAAGCCCAAGTTGTCTAGAAAACACTCACTTGACCTGCGTTTTACTTCCTATACTCTGGTTGATTGCGGCCCAATAGGAGACCATTACTGTTACTAAGCGATCTTGATCAGACTGTCTTTGTCAGGAAAACGGCCATCCTGATACCGTTATTACTCCAGAACCCTTTAAGTGTCAATTGTTCCTTCTCTCTGGCTGACATAGTTATATGCGGCCTTCAATGGACCGTCTTTACCTTAAAAACGGCCATCTCATGACCGCATAGTGATTATAAATGGTCTATTAAGTGACTGCTAATCTCAAAGCGTCAACACTTCTTTTTCATGCGTAGACCTTCTTGTTCATGTGAGTCGACCTTCGTTTTGGGTGCGTCGACGTTAATCCTTGAAAATGGTCTTGCCTAGACCATTTTGTTCCTGAAAACGGTCCAGTCTAGACCGCTTACATTGAAACAGCCCAGTAAATGACTATTTTTATCCTGATCATGTCTAAACCAAGATTTGATCTTTTGTTTGAGTTTTATAAGTTCCTAGATGATCTAATAATTGCTTGGAACTTAACACTTGTCAAATAAGGTATCAATAACATATGGAAAGTGATAAATGTACCATTATGCTGCCGGAATGCCGTCGTAGCATAATGTTCTTTAATTCTTCTTTGGAATCTCATGATCTAAGTTGAAGCATTCTTACCTTGATTACATTATTATGGAAACTATAATTGAACTTGTTACGTTATTGGCCATACTTTATTGTTATACTCGTGGAACTAGCTTGATTTATACGTGAAGATGCAGTTCGGGCACTGATTGTGTCCAAGGGTTCGATGCTAGCCCCCTCGACTGATTGTCGGAAACATACTATAAACCATGGAGTACGATGATATTGGCGTCGCATTGCGCTGGGAGTATTTTCTTCATAAATAAGTGAAAGCCACGAGGTCGAGATTGAGTTATTACATACTTGATTACATGACATTCTAGTGCATAGCCTTTATGGTTATGAAAAGTGAAAGGTGAAAGTGAAAGTGCATTCTTGATTCATGCAAGCATATTCTTGTTCGTGAAAGGCCATATTTACATTCTTGCTATATTCTTGATCATATTCCAAGTCTAAGTGAATTCTCATATCTCATTCTAGTTATTTGTGATACTTTGGTTTTATCCGTGTGTTTTACCGTATGTCATTTATCTAATTCTCTAGAGCAAAAATGTTAATTATTTAAACATTACCATCATGTTGATAGGAAGATACCTACTAGGCATGTGTGCTCATTCCCTACTTTCTCAAATCTTTTCAAGGCATTCTAGTAAGTCGGATTCAGATGATTCAAGTGGTGGATCCGAGAGTGATTGAAGGTTCGAGAGAAGCCGTAGTTAGTCAAGTCAAGAGTCGATTATGTAATTTTCACTTTATTGAGTCTAGTTAGTCAATGAGTCAAAATTATGTACTTGATTACTATTATCAATAAAAGTCAGATTTTTGACCAATTATTGTGTCTTATGTGTGAATGATTTGCGCTCTGATTGGTGTTATCACTTGAGACTTCTCTTGTCGGCTGTTCACGTTCCCGATTAATTTCCGCTGCATAATCTCGGGGCGTGACACGTATGGTGGATCATTCTGGAAAGCTGGAACAGGGATGGCTGGATGGAATGCGGGCGTGCCAGTCGATTTCTTGACGATCACTTGCGGAACCAAATGTTTAACTGGGGATGTGCCGCCAGGGCACGGCACGTGAGCATGAAATGTTGTGCGCTACGTGGAGAGAAGGAGGTTCCGCCGGTACGAGTGTAGACGATTGTGGGGGCTCATGTACTAGACGTCTTCCCCACCGACCGCAAGTAATCAGTGTTTATTTTACATTGGGCAGAGCCCGAACATCTTTGTTTCTACTGCCGAAGAGAGAGTCAGGGACCCTGGGAGCCGCGACGTCGGGAGGGCTTAATCCGTGCAACAACGACAGGGCAACAGCAACACAACAGGCATAACTGAGGGTAGAGGGACCGGTTCCGACGAGGAGGGGGATCCACTCCTTGACTGGATTACATGACTTATGTGCCATGAAAGGTATTTATATGGGGGCATGAGAGCCCGATTACAAGTGTTTGCAAGCCACGGGACAATTCTGTCATTTATGACAGTCCCCGGGTCATTACATTCTTGTGTGGGTAGTTCCACATTCGTACATAATGTCCGTCAAAGGACCAGAGAATCAGCAGGATGCCGCCCGAGGGGCGTCACAATGTATTCCCGACATGAGATAGTGTCAAGGTCGGGACAGTAGGGGTGCTGTAGGCACCGTTGTGCTGGAGTAGTTTGGCGTCACCAAGGCCGAGGTGACCGAATGACACAGGCACCACTTGTGACTAGAGTGGTCGGGCGATGTTCAGACAGAGGCGGCCGGGCGCTGTTGAGACCCGAGCAGTCGGACGGCGTAAGCATCGCCATGACTGGAGCGACCAAAAGTCGTTGAGCTTAGAATTGCCAGGCGTCGGGGGCACCGTTGCGACTGGAGCCATTGAGGCTATAGGCATCGCTTTGACTGGAGCAGTTAGGTGCCATTGGCGCAGTGGTGACTGGAGTAGTTGGGCGATTGAGTGCCGCGGGGCATCGTTGAGACCGAAGTGGCTGGACAGTCGAGTGCAAAGGGCACCATTGTAGCTGGAGGATCTGAGGGAGCTGGGCGCCAGGAGACCCTGGTGGTTTGGTGTGGCTGAGATTAGCAATCGGGTGCCGAGGGCACCATTGTGGCTGGAGCGGCTGAGCAGTCGGGTGCCACGGGTCCCGATGTGACTGAAGGAGGCGGGCGCCGGGGGCACCGTTGTGACTGGATTTGTTGAGTGATCGGGTGCCGCGGGCCCCGATGTGACTGGAGTGGCTTGTAGGTGGGTGCCAGGGGCACCGTTGTGACTAGAGTTATTGAGTGATTGGATGTCGCGGGCCCCGATGTGACTGGAGTGGCTAGTAGTCAGGTGCTGGGGGCACCGTTGTGACTAGAGTTGTTGAGTGAATGGGTGTCACGGGTCCTGATGTGACTGGAGTGGCTGGCAGTCGTGTGTCGGGGGCACCGTTGTGACTGGAGGTGTTGAGTGATCGGGCGTCGCGGGCCCCGATGTGACTGGAGTAGCTGGCAGTCGGGTGCCGGGGGCACCGTTGTGACTGGAGGTTGAGTGATCGGGTGTCATTGGCCCGATGTGACTGGTGTGGCTGGCAGTCGGGTACTGGGGGCACCGTTGTGACTGGAGGTGTTGAGTGATCGGGCGCCGCGGGTCCCGATGTGACTGGAGTGGCTGGCAGTCATGTGCCAGGGGCACCGTTGTGACTGGAGTTGTTGAGTGATCAGGTGTCGAGGGCCCCGATGCGACTGGAGTGGCTGGTAGTCGGGTGCCGGGGGCACCGTTGTGACTGGAGGTATTGAGTGATCGGGCGCCACGAGCCCAGATGTGAATGGAGTAGTTGGCAGTCGGGTGTCGGGGGCACCGTTGTGACTGGAGATTGTTGAGTGGCCGAGCGTCGTGGGCCCTGATATGACTGGAGTAGCTGGCAGTCGGGTGCCGGGGGCACCGTTCTGACTAGAGTTGTTGAATGGTCGGGTGCCGCGGGCCCCGATGTGACTAGAGTGGCTGGCAGTCGGGTGCCGGGGGCGCCGTTGTGACGGAAGGAAATAGGCACCGAGAGACCTCGATAGTCATGCTCAGGGCCCGATGTGACTTACAGTCGGGTGCCGGGGGCACCGTTGTGACTGAAGTTGTTGAGCGCCGTCAGGGATAGAGTGGCCCGACGCCGTCTAGACTCGACAGTCGGGTGTCGGGAGCACCGTTGTGACTGGGTGGCTGTGCGCTTGGGTGCTGGGGGCACCATTGTGACTGAAAGAGATGGGCACCGTATGACCTTGATGGTGGTGCTCGGGGCCCATTGACAGAGGCAGGGGCCTGCCACTTGATCTTGCGTCGAGGCTCATGAAGTATGCCCATTATTAGGGTAACAGCACTAAGGCACGCTTATCAGGGTGACACCCTGGTGGTGCACGATCATCGAGGCAGGGATCGAGCACGTTGCTTCCATCCGTAACATTAGGCGGTGCATTATTATCGAGGCAGAGGCCAGATAGGGTGCTTCCATCAGCAGTCATCAAGGTTGTGCTCGAATATCGAGGCAGGGCTCAGGCTGAGTGCTTTCATCAATTAACATCTAGGGTCGTGCATGAATATCGAGATAGAGCTCGGGCAGAGTACTTTCACCGAGCGGTATCAAGGTCATGCATGAATATCGAGACAAGATCGGGGGTAGAGTGCTTTCACCAAGCAAGATCTGGGGTCGTGCACGATTATGGAGACGAGACCCAGGCAGAGTGCTTTCGCCAAGCAAGATCTGGGGTCGTGCATGATTATCAAGATGACATGTGTTCATCAAAGTAGGGGGCCGCCTTTTAGGAGGTTGGTGTTTGGGCTAGACGCCGTATAAGGGATGATCATGCGACATGCCCTCGGCGTAAGCCTAGCAAACACAAAACCAGCCAACCAAGTCCTTCGCACGCCTTTGTAGTCCGGGGGGTGAGCTCCATGCATTTCTTTTTTGGCCACCCAATGGAGGAGTTTTATATTGGAAGATGAAAATTCAGGGGGTTTAGGTGGACCAAGTTGAGGGCCAAACTTGGCCCGCGTAAACCCTTGCAAAAAAGTTTTTTTTTTTACGGAGTGGGGGAGGGAGGGTTTAGGTGGGGCAAAAATTGGGTTTTCTTTTTTGAAAAATCTTTTTCTTTGCTTTCTGGATGGGTTTAGGCAGACCAGCCGAGGGGGTTGGTCTGGTCTGCCTAAACCTGGGGTTTAGGCAGACCAGCCCAGGGGCCTGGTCTTGTCCTCCTAAACCCCTCCCCCAGGGGGGTTTAGGCGGATTTGACTGGGGATTTTTTTACAAGAGAGAGAAATGAATTTTTCTTATTTTTTTTAATTTTACTGGGTGCGGTTGCTTTGGCACCGGTCCGCAGGCAGGCGGGTCGCAGCCTGCGCGCGCTGGCGAGAATGGGTACCGCGATCAGCTCCGATGTCAGATCGAAGCGGGCAAGCCCTCATTGCGAAGAGGACTGGCAGAAGTATCTCATCTCAAAGAATCAGGTCCGACCACAACTCACAGCGGTGTGGAGAGAATTCGCAATTGGCAGGTCATCATTGGATCGAGCATGTCTGGGCGGACTGCGCAGTCTGGCGAGAAATGCCGCCACGACCTGATCTGACGTCCGATTGGAACGAGTGATGACTCTTTGCGAAGGGGACAGGAAGAACTACGTCTCCATCAAAAATCTGAACCAAATACATAGTACGCTGATGGAGGTGAATTTCACAAGATAAGGGACGTTCTGCATGTCAGTCTGGAAACAGACCTACGCAGGTGAGCGAGAACGGCCGTTCCAGCCTCGTCAGGAGGCGTGTGGCTGCAAGCCAGAGCTCGATGTGATGGAGACGCAGAGAGGAATCCCCGGTGGGCTAGGATCAGCCCATGGGGGCTTGTCATTGTCGAGTTGTAGTTGCCTCTTGCAATGTGTTCGGGTAAATTCCTGACACACCTTGGGTTGTCGACCGACTAGGGTACGTGACCGGCGGGTCTTAGATTTGGCCCCGAGCTGAGGGTAGGAGCTCGTGGGAGCTAAGAAGAGATACTTTAGGTATGTGGGTCTGACCTTGTGGTGTGTACCGCATTGCACAGCGGGTTGGCAGGGTAGCCCCGGGAGCTAAAGATAAGCGGCCCATTGCCACGTGTCTGAGGGTCGGGGGTGGCCCCGACTTACTGGAGGGTTGTTGTAGAACCTGGCTGGTGTGTTGGAGCTGCGGTCCAGCCCGCAGTTCACTGTAGAAGGGCTGGTATATATGCGTCCACAAGGTGTTCGAGGAAATACCCGACACACGTGTGTGAGCCGTATATGGATGCTGTGAGCCTCCAAAGTCTACGGTTGACTTGGATGAGTCTTCCTTTGACCTTGGAGAGCTGGAGGATAGCGTCTTGGGGTGGGTCTGGCCTTATTGCTGCGTGCCACGTGTCATGATTTGTAGTATGGGCACCCCCGGGGTTGGCCCAGGCGGCTTGTTTGAAGGCGGGTAAACTCACAAATTGGGTGATCGGGGGTGGCCCCAATCAATTGTTGAGGATGTCGTTAGTCATGGCGGGCTGGTGAGGACCCTTGGTGGGGCCCAAAGTGCTGTGGAAAGGGCTAGGTGACCAACGCCTTGAAGGTGTTCAGGGAAATTCCCGAGCCCTTATTCCCTGATATTTTACTGGAAAAATGTCTAGGTACAACAAGAACAAAATGGACTGAACAATGTATCACAGACAGATGAAATACGCGTCCACCAGGGGAGATGCCTTTAAATGAACACGCCCACTTGCCAAGACGCGTCTACACAAAGGCTGATAGTTTTTATGAGCGTTGTTGCTGAATGCGCGTCTACCCACACAGACGCGTATTAAAATACGCATCTTGGGATACAGACGCGTTCTCAGACTAAAGCCCACTTTGTAGAAACAACTGAAGGAAGAACAAGATAGGATTTCCACAACTCAAACACATCCGAATATGACAATCAATTGAATAAATGAACTACTTTTCTTAGAAACCGTTCTTTTTTTGCAAAACGTAAATCTCTCGATGAATCACAAGGGACTATGAGGGAGTGCACGAGGGATGAAAATAAAATTATAAAAGTGCTGCTGGGAGTACAACTGTAGCGCGCACAGGCGCAATAAGGAGGGGCATGCATAGGTGCTAAATGGAGGGGCACACACAGGTACTGAAAACACACGGGTAACCAAAAGAAAGAAAAAAGAAGTCACACCGTGATCGCCAAAAGATGTGAACGACGTCACGGGAAAAGAAGAGAACACACGCACGGAATGCGGAAATGCGAAAAAGACCGCCCCAGGAGGTTGCTCTCCACGGGTTGTGATTGGAAATGTACGGAATGAAAATTGCACAATAAGGAACCGCTGCGAGAAGTTACTCTTCGCGGGTTTTGACGGGAATGAAAATAAAGGAACCGCTGCAGGAAGTTACTCTCCGCGGGTTTTACCAGAAAGGAAATAAGGGAACTGCTGCGGAATGTTACTCTCCGCGGGCTTTAACGGGAATGGAAATAAAGGAAATGAAAAATCATGCGTTAGTGTGTGTGTGTTCATTGTGTGATTGCCAAAGGTCAGGGACCCCAAAATGAAAGAGAGTGAGTGATTGCGTTTATATCTCAAAAGAAAGAAATTGTGTGGATTCCTTCTTCCTCTTCCTTTGGTCGGTCGATGAAGAGGGCTTTCTCTTGGTTACCCTGGCAAGAAAATGAACAAACATCAAATGGATCAGAACAAAAGTAGTGTAGTATCAATCCCTTGTGATAAAAATGACGAAAGCATGAACAACTACACACTTGGTTGGTGTTGTTTTAAACCCCTTTTGGACGCAAAGGGTGGGAAAATGAGATGAATGAAATGATGTGTAGAAATGCACAAATGCAAAGCCCTCTCAAGGAGAGAAGCGCGATACGAGTAGAAATGATGAATGATGCATGCAACTAATAGAATGAAAATGAAACAGAACAAAAGGGAAGAAAAGCTTATTGGGGGCGCCGATGGCGGGCTTTTAGGAGAATTTTAGCAGCGTGAGGACGGCGTGGATGTGCAATGGGACGGAACAGCCTCCTCTTTCGAGCGTACGAGCACCCGAAAATCTGGCAGAACCTCCCCTTAAAATCTCACGAGCTTGGGAACGATTTGGACAAAGTTTCCTCTCCTCTTTGAAGATCTTAAAGCCCTTGATTTCATGGGAGGGGTCCTCTGGTTATATGAAAAATAGAGAAGAACACGTCCACGATAGGGGATGCGTTCATGTGAACGCGTCCCGCTGACCAGGCGCATTCAACAATTAAAAAATATTTTCCTTTAGGAAGTCGCGTCCACTACCCTGGACGCCTTATTTAAACGCATCTAGGGTCCTGGACGCGTCCATCTTTTTCCACAAACACGGCGCCGAAAGACACTGAAAGTGTCAAAAGCAAGGATTTCGGCGCCTAACCTTGACTTTTAAAGTCACTTCTGGTCAGCAAGATATTTTCTTATTTTCGGATTTATCTGGGTTGTCAAACTGAACGGTGGGGCTAGCGCTGAATGTTGGCTCAAGAATTAGGGGGCTGACATGTTTTTAAGAACGTGTCCCCCTCGGCAGCCATGTTTAAGATTTTTCCTAAAAAAATTTTAAAAATGGGAAAAATTATCAGAAAAATAGGAAATTACTTAAATAACTCAAATGTGAGAGCCACTTTGGGACATCATGGTGTAATATGAAATTTACTAAATATAATGTCAAAATGGCATGTCTACAAGGCCCATTAAGGACTGGCCGGCTCACAAGCAAGATCTCCACGTACGTGCATCCCGGACGCCATGAGACTCGCCAACGGATGAACTTTGAGACTGTCATTATGGGGCCTACCCTGATGAGCACTGAATCATACCCATGCTGCCGAGATGCCCACCACAATGCCCTTCCTTAGAGAATGGGCAAGTGGGCAACAGTCGATTCCCATGATCAAGCAGGACACTGCTCCACTAATTGTGCCATCGCTAAGTCGGGAAAGAGACGACGCCACTACAACTGATATAAATAGGGCTCCAGACAGACCTAGGGGGGACCTAGACTAGGAGATAGAGACATCCACTACGCAGAGCATGAACAATACTAAGAGGAGGGAAGATCGTGAGTTCTCCACCGAGTTCCCCAGGCTCCAGCTATGTCACCAGGCACTCCCCACGTCGCTGGGCTCCATCATCTCTCTCCAAGCACTCGACTCTTTCTCTCCCTAGCTTTCTCTTCGCTCTTTTACCTGGTTATGACTTAAGCATCAGAGGGTTGTCTCATGGGATCACTCCCAGGGCTCCTTCTAATACTCCATCTGGTGGTTACAGGTTTCCTCGGGGTGGCCAAACGCTCTTCCCCATCAACCAAATCTAAAAGGTGTAGTACGAGGTGGAGGTGACACTTTTTAGTCTCTACACTTTTTTTGCGTCATCTGTGGGAACGAGCAAAAAGTCATGGCACCCCGTGAGAACTACTACAACACTAGCAATGGCCAAGGGGCCCCAAGATCATAGGGGGCTTCCCAGGAAGCTTCTTCCTCCTTACACCCATCTCGCAGCACTGCTCCATAGGATCCCGCCATGAACAAGCTAACTTAGATGCGTCGCCAGATACAGGCACTGATGGAGACGTACCAAGGCCTCCACAACCTGCAGGAGGAGCAGGACTACGCTCCAACGGCACCTCCCCAGAATGGGGGTGCACCGACTATGGCGGAGTGACATCGAGTGCACGAACCCTCAGTCCTCTCCGTTGCTCACACCCTTTACTAGCGTAGCCAACCCTCCCGGCATCCCCCCAGCCCACTGCACTCCAACCCAGAGATGGATGCTACAAGGAAGTTGAGCGCGAGCTCGAAGGCAAGTTCTGCTACCTAGATGATATCTTCCAAACAACATGGACCAAAGGTTTGATCGACGATGACTCTAACTTCCATGTGCCTTTCTCTCGAGAGATTATGGAGGCACTGATCCCCCCAAAACTTCAACTATCGTCGTTCACTCGTACGATGGCACCACCGATCTCGTCGACCACATGCACAGCTTCGAGTCCAACCTAGTGTTTCACCAGGCCTCGAATGTTGTTAAGTGCCTAGCGTTCGTCACCACCGTGTGGGAGAATGCTCGGACATGGTTTGAGTCACTATATATCGGGACTATTACCTCCTTCTAGCAGCTCAAGAGGACGTTCAAGGAAAAGTTCCGCGACTGTAAAAAGGATGTTAGATCCACCGTTAGCCTCCTCGCCATAAAGCAAGGCCACGAGGAACCCTTGTGGAACTTCATTGCCAGCTTCCGCAAGGAGGCTCTCCGCATTCCTCGTCTAGAGTCAACATCGCGATGACAATGCTGACACAAGGCACTCGAGACGTCATCCTCCGAAGGACACTTGGAGTGGAGTCCCCTACAACGCTGATGGAGCTCCTCACCTTAGCTCAGAAGCATGCCAGTAGTCAGGAGAACAATATTGCATTAGGTCGAGCAGCCGGAGCTGGTTAATCCGACCCTAAACGACCGATCGAATCTCCCTGAAGGGAAAGGAGCAAGCGTGAATGTCGAGATCGTGAGCTCCATGATCAGAATGGGCCAAAGGAGAAAGCGCTTTACCGACACTACACTCCACTGTCAGCCCCACCTGAGTAGATCCTCATGGAGATCCATGAGGAACCCTACTTCTGCTAGCCCCATAAGATAAAATCTGATCCGAGGTCAAGGAATTGGAGAAGGCACTGCCACTTCCACCATAACCACGGTCATGACACCGCAAACTGTGTCCAACTCAAGGATGCCCTTGAGAACCTGGTCCATTGAGAGCTCTTGGACAAGTTCATCGCCAAGGCCACCGAGCGATAGCAGCGGAAGGGCAGCACGCCACCCCTTATCGATAACTGACCCAATAGGAAAGATATCATGATGATCTCCAAGGGGCCGATGTCAGGGGGAGATAGCTCCAGAAGGCATTGTGCGTACGCCTCCTGAGTCAAGTAGGTGGACTGCGACAACATGATCCACTGTGACCTAACCCCTCGGAGTCCAGCTCGATACCGCCTCAAGTAGCCCATCATCTTTTTAGATGAAGAATTGGCAGGCATTGCCACTCCACACTCTGATGCCCTAGTCGTTTCTATGATCATCAATCAATGTACAATGCGTCATATTCTTATATACAATGGAAGTGGTCTGAAAGTAATTTCTTGCAACTACCTTGTCCTGATGGGTGTGGATCTCTCTTGCATAGCGCCACTGCACACAACCCTATTTGGATTCTCAAGCTCTATGGTCTATCTTGAGGGGTGGATCTCTCTTCCGATCACCTTCGGAATCACCCCAAGAGATGTGACCTTTGTAGTTGACTTCACAATCATGCGAGGCATGACTGGCTACAATGCCATAATTGACCGAGGAATCTTGAGGGTATTGAAAGGGGTTCCTTCATCGTACCACCAGAAGCTAAAACTCCCCACCCCCCACAGAGTGGGGGAAGTCCGAGGTGACCAAGGAGATTCTCGCCGGTGCTATTTGATCTCCACCAATGAAAGAAAGGCAGGAAATGCCCTGCCAGAAAAGAAGGCTAGGACAGATGTGCTCGGGCCAAGCGAAAGCACGCCAGTAGAAGATCTCTTCCTCATCTTGGTTGGTGAAAGCCCGGACCTATAGATTGGCTCGCTACTATTCGAGGAAGAGAAAGTGGCCTTCAAGCACTTCCTAGTAGGAAACCAGGACGTGTTCGCCTGGTCTGAGAATGAACTCCCCTGCATCCCTCCTGAGGTAATCGCTCACAAAATGAAGTTGGATCCCAAATGCTACCCGGTTCAACAGTGCAGGAGATGTTGTAACCCCGAGCTATATGCGATCATTTGGGAGAAAATGAGCGAGACGCTACACTCCAGACTACTCAGACCAGCCCAATATCCAAACTGGGTTGCCAATGTAGTCTTAGTCCCCAAGAACGGTGGGAAGTGGCCCATGTGTGTCGATTACACTAACCTCAACAAAGGCACTCCCAAGGATAGCTTCCTTCTATCGCGAATCGACCAACTCGTCGACGCGACGGCCAGGCACGAGATGCTGAGTTTCTTGGATGCCTACTCCAGATACCACTAGATCAGCATGCACGAGCTAGACTAGGACAAAATCACCTTCATCACTAACCATGGCTTATATTGCTACACAAGGATGCCATTCGGGCTAAAAAATGCAAGAGCCACATACCAGCGTCTCGTCAACCACATGTTCGACTCGTAGATCGGTTGCAATATGGAGGTATATATTGATGACATTCTAGTCAAGAGCTTGCACGGGACCGACTACCTGGAGGACTTGGCTGAAACGTTCGCCACATTATGTCGATATAAAATGAAGCTTAACCTGAACAAGTGCGCGTTTGGGGTGAGGTCGGGCAAGTTCCTCAAGTTCCTGGTGACTCACCGAGGCATTGAAGCTAACCCAAACCAAATCAAACCCATGTTAGAAATGAAGTGACTAGAAAGCATAAGGGGCATGCAAAGCCTCACCAGTTGCGTCGTCGTCCTCAGTCGGTTTCTATCCAGAACAGCAAAGAGGTGCCACCCATTTTTTCAGTTAATCAAGCAAGCCAACAAGTCACTGGAGAAGAGGGCACATTGACTGGGACCAAGAGTGCGAGTGGATCTTCGAGGACCTCAAAAGGTACCTCTCATCGCCATCGATTCTCTCCAAACCCCTTCCCGGCGAACAACTACTCCTTTATCTGTCTATGACGTCGAGCACGCTCAGTGTTGTGCTCGACCGAGAAGACAAGAGGGGCATGAAGCCAGTCTACTATGATAGCAAAGCTCTCCAAGGGATAGAGTTTTGGTACTCGCAGATGGAGAAGTTCACGTTGGCTCTAGTCATGGCCGCACGCAAGTTGCAACCATATTTCCTCTCCCACGCGATCGTGGTTCCAATTGACCCGCCCCTGCGTTAGGCCCTCCAAAACTCTAACTCCTCAGGGAGACTGGTGAAGTGGGACATAGAGTTGGGAGAGTTTGACATCAACTTCCACCCGAGGACTGCCATCAAGGACCAGGCCTTAACCGATTTGGTCGTCGAGTATACGCTCCTCGATGAAGAAGGAGCCGCACACTCCTCTAGACCCGCCTGGAAATTATATGTAGACGGATCTTCTTACGCGAGCAGAAGTGGAGCAGGATTGGTTCTCTTGTCACTAGATGGCGTCAAACTACAATACACCTTACGCTTCAATTTCCTGACTACAAGCAATGTGGTCGAGTGTGAAGCATTGTTGTCCAACATCCACATGGCCAAACATCTCGGAGCTCTCCACCTCTGTGCGTACAATGATTCTTTGCCGGTCGCCAGCTAGGTCCATGGAGAGTACGAAACTCGAGAGCCTGCCATGATAAAATATCTCCAGAAGATCAGAGAAGTCTCATTAGGCCTCTCTCATTTTGAGGATTGAGGAGCATGAGCCTCAGATTAACACCATCGACTATAAACCGTCCTGGATGGACCCCATCCTCGAGTATCTTCATCGACAGCACCTACCTGACTATCGCTCAGAGGACAGGCAAACACGGGCTCGAGCAGCGCATTTCACCCTAGTAAATGGGTGCCTTTTTAGGCATTCATTGTCTTCATTGCTCCTAAAGTGCTTGTTCCCCACTGAAGTCAAGTAGGCCATCCGTGAGGTCCATGCTGGACTCTGCGACAGTCGTATTGGGGGGTGAGCACTCGCTAGAAGCCTACTCAGGCAAGAATACTGGTGGCCTACCATACAGCAAGACTACCTTGAATATGTGTAGAGTTGTAACCAATGTCAGAAGTACGCACACCTGCATCACCAACCTATGGCACAACTTCACACCCTGATGGAGCCTTGCCTATTTGCTCGGTGGAGGGTGGATATCCTGAGTCCCTTCTTGGAAGCTCTGGGGAGGATGAAATTCATCATCATCACCATCGACTACTTCACCAAATGGGTCGAGGTAGAACCTCTCGCGAAGATCACGAGCGAGGCATCCTGGAAGTTCATCCTGTGCAACATCATATGTCGATTTGGGATCCCACGTGTCCTCATAAAAGACAACGGTTGGTAGTTCGACAGTGCTATTTTTAGGGAAAAAATGTTTGGAGATGGGGATCTGGAACCACTACACCTCGATGAGACATCCCCAAGCTAACGGTCTAGTAGAGAACGCTAACAGGACCCTCCTTCATAGTATCAAAACCTACTTGCGGAAAGCCGGTAAGTCATGGCTGGACACCATACCAGGCGTCCTGTGGGCACACGCACTACTGCCCGAGTAGCTACCAGAGAGACTCCATTCCATCTGGCGTACGGAGCTGAGGCAGTCATACCAATCGAGATATCCAATCCAACTATAAGAGTCAGCCAGTTCGATGAAGCACGAAACAATAAAGCACTACGAGAGAACCTGGATCTACTGACGAAAGATAGAGATCACGCCCAGACCCGGCTAACCGCCTATCAATAGTGACTGACCCAATACTATAACACTTGGGTCAAGGAGCTCATCTTCTTCCCTGGGGACCTCATACTACGTCATGCTAGCGTCACCGACCCACGAGCAGTTGTGGGAAAAGTGGCTCTAAATTGGGAGAGCCCGTACTAGGTTATAGAAGTACTCGGGAAAGGAGGATACAAGCTATCATCTCCTGAGGACCAGGAAATCTCCTATACTTGGAACTCTGTAAATTTTAAAGCTTTCTTTCAATAAAAAGAATGGATTTGGCTACAATCTTTCGCCATTTTGTCCTATGTCTAATACTCACAGGAACACTGGTAGCTTTGAGCTTCCAAGAGGCTAGCAGTGCTCTTCTCCACTTCAAGAGGAATATGTGTGCTCATCTCAAAAATATTAAGGGTGGCCTTTTCAGCTTCCAAGAGATGAGCAGTGCCCTTCTCCACTTCAGGAGAGAGACATACGCTCACCTTGAAAATACTAAGGGTGACTTCTCAACTTCCAAGAGGCGAGACATCTCCTCCTCTTAAGGAGAGACTTAACTCCCCTCATAAAGAAGCCGGTCATTTCATGGTCCCACCAGTCATGAGTATAACGGTGGACCACCGACTACTCCAAAAGTGTACCCAACTTGGTACTTCCTAGAGGATGGCACATGAGCATTCATCCTCTTCAAGAGAAAGCCAAACACGCCCCTCAAAAACTGGGGCCGATCATTTTAGGGTTCACCCTACTCCTCATCAGGAGAGTCGTGGAGAACTGCTGACCACTCCACAGGTGTACCCAGTTTGGTGCTTCCTAGAGGATGGCACGCGAGCATTCCTCCTTGTCAGGAGAGAGCCGAATGTACCCCTAAGAAACTGAAGCCAGTCATTTCATGGTTCACCTTACTCCATCTCCTCTTTAGAAGGGCGACGGTGGACCACTGAGCACTCCTCTAGATGGAGCCAGTCTTGTCATGGTTAACCCCACGCCGCCTCCTTCTCATGAGAGTGACCAAGGACCACCGACCACTCCTTCGATTGATCAACCTGGATCTAGTCCAGCCCATGCCTAACCCTAAGGACTAAGGTTATGATTGCCACCCGTGCGCTCAAAGATGGGAACAAGGGCAAGCATACACAACAAAGAGAACAAGGGAAGAAGTATTATTATTATTTGCAAACAAGGGGAGTACAAAGGACATCAGTCATCATCCTCAGTATTGTACAAGTCCGGGGTGAGGCTCAACACCCCCTTGATGGCGTAGAAGTGGTGGACCTTCACCAATGCATCCTACCAACCCTGAAGGTAACCCCTCTTGTAGTCCTCCGAAGCTCTGAACTTCCCACTGCCCTCCACAAGGGGTTTGCCAGTCTCTGATAAGGCCTCCTTACGAAAACAATGACGCTTAAGGGACCTCTCCCCAGATGAAGATTCAAAACCATTGCTGAGACATTATTTTAAGAAGACGGTTTTGAAGGCGTAAGAGAGGGCGCTATGGACTCCAGAGTTCTCGATGGGTCTGCTATTTATAGTGGAAATAGCTTCTCCAGAAGGTCACGGGAATTACTTCCCATAATCGGTCACCTGAAACAAGGCAAGGGTGCCTGGCAATTATATGGCCCAGTCTAGTCCTGGGAGGAGCGCTCAAAAGTACTTGTGCCCGTGGGGGTTAAATAACTTAGTGTGGCATTCCACAACTACCTACGTGTTAGATTGATCTAAGACGCATTCATATTGCTCTTAATGTCAATGGTGCTTCCAAGGGCAACCCTGGCCCTACTACTGGCAGTGGCTGCGTTAGATATGCCAGGGGACGCATTTGCATTGCTTTCGCATATTTTTATGGGCATGGAACCATTATTGTAGCTGAGGCTCGTGCCATGCTTGATGGGATATGCCTTGGCTTGTCTCATTCTCTTCCCCTCTCTATTATTTATTCTGATTTTATGTTGCTTATTTCTCTCATTAATAATAAGGGGTCTCCACCTTGGTCCATTAGAAGGTGGTGGGATGACTTGGTTAGTCTTTTTTAGAAGCACAAATGGCGCCTTTTGCATGTCTACAGGGAATGTAATCGTGTGGCTGGTGCTCTTGCTACTCATACATGCTCCATTCAATGTAATTTAGAGCTCCTATCTTGGGATCACCTACCTACTCAAGTGCGGGGACCTGCTATATTGGATGCCGTGGGTTTGCCCAACTGTAGGCTCCCTAAATAATATCCTTTGGACATTTTTGTCATTTTCATTTTTTATGTATATGCCTGACTATTTTGTATTTTTTTGTTATTAATCAATAAAATTTAGGCTAATGCTAATCTTGGTGGAGCGGAAACATGCCTCTTCCATGAAGTAGGTGAGTAGGGGGAAGCCCGACTTGAGAGTACGTTTCTCTTCCTGTTGTACTGTACTTTGGTTGGACTGGACTTTGTTAGCTATTATAGCTCTGTAGTTTAATTTATTTATTAAAAATATAATTTTATTTCTGTTAATTTAACCGTCCTAATCATAATTGTAGAATTGTTTACTGTTTTATCTGGAAGTTCAATGTACTCCACTCCTACCTTTCTTTCCTTTTGGAGCTTTACCGCTCTTGGGAGGCCTCTCAGGATCCAAATGATATCAGGTTTACTCGGTATCTGGGTTCTGGGTCATCACATGCACTCTCCCAAGATTGGTTTTGGTTCTTGTGTTAAAAAAAATGCCATTGGGGTTGTGGATCAAAGATCTCATGTAATTACCTAGACAACCACACTTTTAAATGGCCAAGCAAATTCCAAGGGTAAACTTATGTAAGAAAGATATAGAATCTTAGTAAGATTTCATGATTTTCAAGGATTTCAAGGAATCCAAGGTCAAGAATAACATTCTGACTTTCAGAGACGATAGTAATCGGATTTTGCAGAAAACCACATTAACACATGGGTCAAAACACATTTAACAGTCAAACACGGACTTGCAAGAATTTGATAAAACGTAGTCGATCGCAGGGTCACGCTCAGAAAATATCGAATAGAATGTAGTCAATCATACGAGCGCGTTCATACCAGCAGAACATGGTCTGACTCATGGCTGTGTTCAGAAAAGTCGGATAGAACACGGTCTAATCAGACGTCACGTTCCAACATGAATGTGGTCTCTGAGAAATTCGCAATCAAGAGACAGAGGTCTCAATGCGGTCTCTGTAGGTGCCGCGTTCATAACAGATTGAACAGAGATCGAGTCCTGGTCTAGGAACGTGTCTCCAAGGCCAGTAGAAACATGTCTCAACAGTAAGACAAAGTTTCAACAGTGTCTTTAGGATTTTTAGGATACAACCAGCTCAACGTCTATGTGGGAATCCATGGCTCGCGGAGTCTTACAGAAGCCTTAGTGAACAAGTTCTAGTCTGACAGGAGAAGTACACAATGAAGGGTCTTAACTTCACCAAGAAAGTATTCGCAAAATAATAATCGGTTGGATCACTTCACCACATGGTGAAGTAGTCCCAAAAATACATCTGTCTAGAATATCATAAATCAACAACTGCCAATCACATCCATGAAACATCAAATAAACAGAGGCTAATCTCGCAAAATAATAATCGGTTGGATCACTTCACCACATGGTGAAGTAGTCCCAAAAATACATCTGTCTAGAATATCATAAATCAACAACTGCCAATCACATCCATGAAACATCAAATAAACAGAGGCTAATCATGATGAGCAAAATCCCTTTTTTAAAAAGAAAAAGAACAATTTTAGGATTTACATGCTTAAGATATAGACTTTTTAAGCACGATAGAAAGATAAACTTAAGGCATGATGTAAGAACAAGGACATTAAGATGTATTTGATCATAACAAGAAATTACAAAGATCAAGAGATGACTTATAGAAATTACTTCAAGTATGATCTCCTAGTAACCTTTGTTCCAGACAGCATGATTTACAAGGAAACATGATTTCTTTTTGAAGAATTAAAATATTACATTTAAAATTAAAATATCTTAAGGATCGGGTTAGGTCGCGGTTGTTATAGATGCCACGTTAAGTATAGTCACGGTCATTACAGACGTCGCGGTCTAGGCAAAGGGAATATGAACGTGGTGTATCGCGAGGCCGCATTTAGAATGTCGTCTCTGTACCGATACCATTCTCAATCCGAAAAGTAAAAAACATCGAAACTCCAATAGTTCATGATTTAAAACACATACTTGACAACAAATAGAGATTCATGGCTAGGGAATCATGCACGAAATTGAAGCATACATGCAATTAGACCATTGGGTGATTTAATTAGATTAAACCAGGGAGAACGCATGCCTTTGGTTGATTAAAGGAAGAAGAGGAGGAAGAACATGAAGAACACCAAAAGATCCTCGATCCTCTCCTCGAAGCACATCCTATTCCCACATCCAGAGCCTTCACGATCAGTTAGGGCTGGTTAGGAGGGATTTAGGGTCTTATTTATAGATTTATGCCTTCCAAGAGTCCTAATTTGAGATCTTTCATCAAGAGATAGATATTACTCCGATTTTCAAGATTTTAACCCTAAATTAGTATCGCCTCTCCCAATCTAACCCTAATTTAAGGTTTCTCAAGAGGTTGACCCTCTTCTGTTGGGTTAGGGTTTATGGTTCATTTAGCTTAGGTTTTAGCTTATTTATCCCAATTAGAATTAGGGATATGGGGCATTACGATTTTTAGGGTTTTATCTCCTTTTTAATGCCCAATTAGGTTTTTACATTAGCCCAAATTATGATTACATTTATTGTAAGTTTTATTTAGTTCCCTAATAATTATATCTGATGACTTATAAGATTATCCATATATTATTTAAGAATGAAGTCTAGGGGGAGCACCCTAGGCACTTTGGCCCACTCTCAGCCGACCCGGCTTAGGTCCCAGATGAGCACCCCAAGAGTAGACCCCCATCAATATGGGTCGACACTGCATGGCCCAGTCTGACAGCTACAACCCCATCCCAGGGATTGGGTCCGTCTACAGCCAACCGCCTGCACCATGCAGATGAGACCCGGGCCAGCCCGCGAAGGATGCGATCCATGAGCCCATCAGCCCAATCGCCACCTCTGGATAATGAGCCCTGCAGGACTGCCTAGCTCGATGAGCCATCTAAGCCTGCAGACCACTAGGCTCCTCCCCCCCAAGGAAAGGAAGAGCAACATCACACGCCTCATGCTATGCTAAGGGCGGGTGCCGCATTTGGTTGCATGTCCCGTGGTAGACCCCCCAAGACTATGTTATCTCTTTTGGAATCCCCTCCAAGATGCATGCGTCGTCAACTGGCAAGACTCTTCTTCACACTTGGATTTTTATGGCTATGATTCGGAAACGAGTGTGCCCCTCCTCAAGTACCCCTGTTTTACATGGATGATGAGAGCATTCTGAAATAGATGGCTACGGAATTTTTCTGCTCTCAATTTACATCGGAGGCTCGTGCGATGGAGATACTCAGCTTCTAGAGGCTACCCCCACACTTACGACCAGTGATGATCATGATGCTCTTACCTCCATACCGCGAGCAAAGAGGAAACCAAACAAGCGGTCTTTTCCCTTTCCTCTGATAGTGCCCCTGCTCCCGATGGTTTCATAGGGCTCTTCTTCACTTCCTGCTGGGATATCATTTCCTTGGATGTTGTTGCTGGAAAAAATCTGCAGTAGGCTCAATACTTGGAAGGCTAAATTCCTGTCGCAAGCGGGCCGAGTCCGCCTAATCAAATCGGTTGTGCAGTCCATCCCTCTTTATACTAACAGTCGGAGACCCACGGGCTGCGGCGTTCACCACCCGTCGGTTGCGTAAAAAGAGAAAAGGGGTTTCAGACTCTAATCTAGCCTCCTCGGCAGCAGATCCGTACGGAGGAAGCAAGGCGGAGCAATGGTGAACATCAGCCCTGTGGATCGCCGGCTTGTGGCTGCCACGGCAAACCACGGTGCACAGTGTTCACCGTCCGTCATTGCTCCTCTGCTCTCCGGTAATCCCCGTACAGCCTCTGCCTAACGGCGAAGCGATCTGCATACCCCTCCCTCCCCCCCTCTCAAAAAAAAAAGATTTTTATATATTAGACGTTACAAATTTATAGAATTATTGATTAATCTCTCAAATCTAATTATTATCTTAAAATTTCTTATAATTATCTTTGTTATTTAAATAAGTCATTGTCGTTGTTTTAAGTCTACGAAAATTAACTAGACTTGAGTTAAGTTGACCCAATATTATGAAAAAACTAACTTATCCTTAATTAGTCGAGAGAGAGAGAGAGAGAGAGAGAGAGAGAGAGAGAGAGAGAGAGAGAGAGAGAGAGAGAGAGAGAGAGAGAGAGAGAGAGAGAGGTGACCCTCCTCCTCCTCCACCTCATTCCCTCAGACGATCCTCCCCTCCGACAGTCTCCCCCCCTCTCCTACCCATGTCCCCCTCCACCTCTCTCTCCCCTTCCTCCTCTCACCTCCGGTGACCCTCCCCCTCTGCCTCCGGCGGTCTCTCGACCCACTCCCGCTGCCTCCCCCTCCCCCTCTCATCTCCCTCCACCTTCGGTGGACTATCTGATAAAAATGTATGCCCTACAAGCCAATCACATGAGATGTGATGGTGATATTTCTTGTAATATCTTATTCACATTTATGTATTAATGGCATTTATTTGTTGCATTTAATTTGTAATAATGATTCGAATGTAATGAAGTCCCTGAACCTATGTGATGATGGCTGAATCATAATGAGATTATGATAATGAGATCAGTTATCCAGATGCACATGTTCTAGATGTTCCCAATCAAATGATCTTCAAGAAGGGACCTTAAAGATCCGGCTAGACTGGCACACATGATACTTACTCATATTATGGGTGTGATTGTTCTCACAGTCATCAGTGTGGAGACACTGAAGTATGTGTGTGGGTGCTTATGAGTGGAATGAGTTCACTGAAGTGACCCGATCTAGAAAGTCATGCCCCGAGATTATACAGCGGAAACAATCGGGAACGTGAACAGCCAGCTAGTACGCCTCAAGCGAGCAATTCAATCAGAGCGCTAACATATTCATACATAAGAGATGAATGCACATTATTTGGACAAAATCTTCACTTTATTTAAATAATAATCAAAAGTATATAAGGTTAACTCTTGACTCTTGAACCAACTAGACTCAATAAAATTAGAAAATTACATAGCGACCACTGATTAATGACTAACGACTAGTGACAATCTAAGGCTTCGCTCCTTCTTTAATCGCTCTCAGATCCATCACTTGAATAGTCTGAATCCGATCCGCTATAATTTCCTGAAAAAGATTTTAAAAAGTAGGGAATGAGCACACATGCACAGTAGGTATCTTCGTATCAACATGAGGGTAATGTTTAAGTAATTAACATCTTTACTCTAAAAATAAAGATAAATGAGATACGTTAAAACATGCGGTATAAATCAAAGTAACACAAATAACAAGATATGATCAAGAATGAGATATGAGAGTTCACGTAGACTTGGAAAATGATCAAGCAAAAATATAACACGAATGTAAATATGGCCATTCACGAACGAGAATACGCTTGCATGTAACGAGAACGCACTTTCACTTTTCGCTTTTCATAACCATAAAGGCTATGCACTAGAATGTCATGAAATCAAGCATGTAATAAGTTGATCATGAGATAGTCTCGTGAGAATTCGTGGATTTCAGCCTCGTAGATTTCACTTATTTATAAAGAAAGTACTCCCAGCGCAATGCAACGCCAGTAGCATCATATCCCATGGTTTATAGTATGTTTCTGACAATCAGCCGAGGGGGCTAACATCGAGCCTTTGGACACAATCAGTGTCAGAACTGTATATTCACGTATAAATCAAGCTAGTTCCACGAGTATATAAATAAAGTATGGCCAGTAATGTAACAAGTTTAACAATAAATTTAGGATACCATGTCAAGATAAGAACGTACCAAAGTGATTTTATGAGTTTCAAGAAAGATTTAATAACTAGGTTATGCCATGGAAGAAATCCGGCAACATAATGGCATATTCTTTAATTTTCCATAATTCATTATGTAGATTTGGAACAAAATGTGAGGTTCTAGATAATCATAAATCATCTAGGATCATAGAAAAATCAATCATTGGGTCAAACCTTGGGTTAATCAATACTTAGACACCAAACGGTCATATCGGGGCTGTTTCTGAAAATAGTGGTCGTTTACTGGACCGTTTAGTAACAGAATCGATAAAACGAATGAACCGGAACCATGCGGTCTAGACAGGGTCGCTAGGCGTCCTGGGCGGTCAGGTAAATGGCCGCTAACAGACTCTGGCGGTCGTCCATAGGGCCGCTAGGGTCCAGAATAAAATAAAACAACGGTAAAGTGCTTTCTAGACAATTGAGTTTTGAGGGTACAACCAGTTCGGTGTCCTAGTGGGAATCCAAAGCTCGCGGAGTCTTATGACGGCCATGAAACAAGATCATCTAGTCCGGTGAAAGGAATATTCAACGGAGAAGATCACAAGTCCAAGATTGTGTGCTTAATGTGCAAAGTGTATCTTAATGACAACGTATCGAAATACGTGCCATGTACTTAAGAAATTGACTCATAGATAAGAAGAGCTTGTAAAACAGCGATCAACCAACAATGAAACAAGTTCATCTATCACCTTGAAATATGCACTTAATACAAGAATATATTATTTTTGGCATGAAACTAACTTAACTTAAAATAACTTCCATGTGTATGTGAAGCATGAAATCTACCAATATAACCAGGTTTACAAATGTAGCACTTAAAATAGGAATAAAACCAACTTATCCAGGCTTATCATAAAATAAATAAGGCTACTCTGCATTATGTTTTGGGTTAACATAAATACAGAACTCAGAAAAGCTTAGCGGTCACTTGAGAACCGTTTGTCAGAGCCTAGCGGTCTATCGCAAGGCCGCTAGAGAATCATTGGCAGTCTGAGGAAGACTGTTTCTCCATTTGTAGCAGAGAGATTTAAAAACCGAAGTTCAGGCCTATTCTATGACAAATTAATGTATGGAAAGCATGTCAGCAGGTAAGAAAAGCCCGATACAACTATATATGTCACGCCCCGAGCGCGGAAGGAACCTGGAGTGCGTGACGAGTTTATATATCGATCATGTCAATCAGAGCGTTAGTGGATTCGACACAAAGACAGAGCGCGCAAAAGTAAAGATAACCCAATGCTTTATTCCATCACAATCTTAAAGTACTTCTATTACAACCACTTAACGAAAGTGCCAGGACTCAATAAAAAGGAAAAGTACAATGAATGACTCAAGAGAACAGAAAGATAAGACTAGTTGACGCTTGGATAGATGGAATAGTTCTAATCTCTTCACTCTTGACTTTCCCCATCCGATTGAGTCTCGACATCGGACTTACCTGAAAAATAAGGGAAAACACTAGGTGAGCGAACGCTCAGTAGGAATTATATCTCAAGTGCTAGCTTGCTTTAACTAAATTACATGTTACATGAATGCAACGTAGCTATGCATGTTCGCGTAAAATGATAACAGAGGGTGTATATCAAAAGATAGTTGAATGAACTAGCATGTCTTTCAAGAACTCATGTCAATATATATCAAGGTGATCAAGCACGTATATCTATCATGTCATGTCAAGAATTGGCTATCATGTTTCAAGTAAGTAAATAAATATCTATTCCGGGTCACGCAAGTCATGTCATGTCAAGTCAAGTACTGGATTGTGTAATGTCATTTAACTAGAACGTACTTCGGTGCAATGTCACACCGTGATCATTACAACTCCCATGGGCACAAGTACTTTCGGGTGCTCCTCATAGGACCAAATCGGGTCCTATATGCGCAGGCATTAGTCATGTGCTTTCGACATCCACTATAGTTATAGCCAATATGGAATTTCAAAAGAATAAGCTTGTAGGAACTTTAGGGTAGATCTTGTGGAATAGAATCACAATAATTGAACATGATGTGTAAGGGCGTACCACAATAATAACGGTATAACCACGATTCGCGTTGAAAACTAGGCAGAATCGGCTCCCTAATTGGGTGTCATGACATTAAGAATAAGCGCTCATAGAGATATGGTCGCTCGTTCTTGTACATGATAAGGTAGATAGAATTAGTGTCCACAAGTATGGCACATAATTCTTAAGAAATATTAATGGCATGGTTTCCCATTCCATTAATTCAAGGATATTCTCACAGCATCCAAATAGCATGTCATGAGGGCCGGTATACCCTGTTTCTTTAGAGTGACAAGGCAATTAAGTAGTGGCATGGGTTTTAAGGGTACAACCAGCTCAATCGGCCTTGAGGGAATCCAAGGCTACGAGGAGTCTTACAGAGGTCTCTATGATAAAATCACCAGTCCGAAGGAACGGAATGTCCCGCGGAGGGTTCATCTGTCACCGAGAAATAGTGGGGTAATCGATAAAATATTGTGAAACGTGGGACTATACTCACGGAATGGAATATAGTACCTATACGTATAACCCACTATCAAGGCTTACAGACAACCACGAAATCAGAAAATAGTAAATTGACGCCTTAGATCACGTCTTCATTTCATGAAATAGCGCCCTGGGTAGGGTCGCTAGTTTAATATATAATGATTGTTCACTCAGTCGTTATATCTATGTTCCATATTTATTAAAATCTGCAAAAATTCTCAATTCCAGATATTATGTAAATGACGACTTGGCTTAAGTCTTTAATTCAGTAATTAGTGCCCTAGTCAGGGGCGTCATATCTCAAATTGATGGCAGGCTGCATGTAGGTCATGCATAGATCAAAGTTCATAGGTTATCACTAATTAGCACCTGAGTGTGGGGGTGTTCATTCAATTGACGACCTGAAGGCGGTCGCTATTTGTTTGTCATATGATATGCACCGGGCAGGTACAATCATAGACACATGATTTCTGGAGTATGTCCAATCGAGAAACTAGAGACATGTACAGGCAAAGAAAATAGCAGGAATCTAACAGTACACTCATGCATTAAATTAGATGTCATGGTTCATAGTTATTAAATTTTAAACATGTGTAATTATTAATTAACCAACTAATCTGACGATTGTTTGCACGGTCGTTATATCAAATAGCGCCCCAGAGGGAGGCGCGATTTCACTAAAACTCCCAGAAACATATCAAGCTCTACGTAAATCAATCTAACAAGCCTATATGCATGCTTATGATCTTGTAGCTATTAGATTGGGCTTGTACTTGAGAACACCTACCTTTTTGGTTTATTTGGATGATGGAACCGTGAGAAGAATGAAGGATCCACAATAAGAACAGTCTCAGTACGATACTTTATTTTCAACAGAGTAACTGGGCAACGGCAGCAAGAAGGAGAGAATAAAAGTAGCAGCAACAGCAGCTTGTTCTTCTAGCTCCAGTAGCCGAAGACAAGTAGCAGCAACTGCAACTGACGGCGAAGCACGGAAAGAAACCTTCTTCTTTAAGAGCAGAAAAAGCAGCAGACTTCTTCTACGGCAACCACAATGAAAGCAGAATAGCAGCACAAGCCTCCTCCTCTAGGAAGAAGCGGAGAAAGAGAATAGAATTCTCTCCCCATGTACAGCCAACGAAGAACAAGCTTTAAGAGAACAGCAGGACGTCTTCCAAAAATAGGATCATCAGAGGGTTTGATGGAGGGGGTTTGATATTTATAGAGGAGAGGTTCGATTGCGGGTTAGAGTTTGATTAGGATCAAAGTTTCCATGGAAGAATCCTAGTGTTATCTATACTTCCCTACGTGTTAATCCCTTTCCAGATCAAAACCTTTCCGAATAGCATCCTAGTCTGAACAAAACACAGCAACGGTTTCCATTTTTGATTCTGCAGGGAAATAGCGCCTAGAATAGAGGCGCCCTTTAGGTAAATAGCGCCCATGATAGAGGCGTCATTCATGTAATTGGCGCCTTCGTGAAGGGTCTTCAATTTATGAAATGGCACCTTAAGAGGGGACGCTATTCAATTTTTTTTTGGCCCATTTATTGTATGATGTAAGCCCCATTAATTATATATATATATAAGTGGTCTGAATATATATATATGAGTTAGGCCTTGAACCTTGGTTTAAATTTTTAATCTATTTACATTCCTTCAATTTACCAGGGTTGCTACACCATCCCTTACTTAAAGAATTTGGTCCCCAAATTCAATCGTATATAGACGTGGAGGGTGCGGAGTACATACCGTTTTCAAATAAGTCGAGAAATCTCTTCTTCATGGACTCCTCAGTCTCCCACGTGGCTTCTTGTTCTGAGCATTTACTCCATTGCACCTTTATCTTGGGAATCATTTTGTTCCTCAATGTACGAACCTCGCGATCGAGGATCTTCATGGGCTTTTGTTCATATGTGAGATCTTTTTAAATCACCAGGTCACCATGATCGATGATATGTGACGGATCATGCACATACTTCTTTAACATGGATATGTGGACCACGTTATGAGCTTCGGATAATTGAGGAGGCAAAGCGACTCGATAAGCAACCTCGCCAACTCTTTCTAATATCTCAAAAGGTCCGATAAACCTTGGTGTAAGCTTGCCCTTAACACCAAATCTCCTAATTCCACGTCCAGGTGATATCTTGAGAAATACGTGATCTCCGACTTGAAATTCGAGATCTCTTCTTCTTGTGTCAGCATAAGCCTTCTGTCTAGATTGAGCCACTTGAAGTCTCTCCCTAATCAACTGAATCTTTTCGGTGGTATCCCTTACCATATCTGGGCCTAAGAGTTGTTTCTCGCTAACTTCATCCTAGCACAAGGGTGATCAGCAACTCCTTCCGTACAAGGCTTCGAAAGGTGTCATTTGTATGCTTGCCTGGTAACTATTATTGTATGAAAATTCAACCAAAGGCAAGTGATCATGCCAGCTTCCACCAAAATCGATGATACAAGCTCTGAGCATATCTTCTACCACCTGATTCGTCCTTTCGGTCTGACCATCTGTTTGAGGATGAAAAGCAGTACTAAAATTGAGTCTCATCCCCAATGAATGTTGTAGACCCTTCCAAAAGTGAGAAGTAAAGCGCGGGTCTCGGTCAGACACGATTGATGTAGGAACTCCATGTAATCTGACTATCTCTTTAATGTATACAGCAGCAAGAAATCAATTGACCATCGACTCTTAACTGGCAAGAAGTGTGCTGATTTGGTCAAATGGTCTATGATGGCCCAAATTCCATCATGTCCTCCTCTAGATTTAGATAATCTCATAATAAAGTCCATACCGATATCCTCCCACTTCCACTTGGGAATATCAAGAGGATGTAACTTACCGGTAGGCTTTTGGTGTTCCGTCTTGACTTGTTGGCATGTGAGACAGCGAGACACGAAGTCCGCTACTTCTCTTTTTATGTTGGGCCACCAAAATGTCCTTTTCAAATCTTGGTATATTTTGGTAGATCCTGGATGCATGGTTTACCTTGATCTGTGAGCTTCATCTAAGATCTTCTTCTTTAGCTCTAGACAATTTGGTATGCAAGTTCTATCTCTGAACAACAACCTTCCGTCTGAGGCTATCTTGAAATCAGGTTGTTCTTCTATTTTACCCTTGATTTCTACTAATACGGGGTCATTATCTTGAAGTCCTTGTATTTCGGATAGTAGATCTGGCTGTATGCTCATATGTGATAGTGTAACACACCTGATCTCCTTGTCCATGCTTATATCAAGTCTAGTGAACTGTTCTAGCAACTTCCACTCCTGAATCATACAATTGGCTAATATTGCTCTTGGCTTCCGATTGAGGACATCAGCTACAGGATTACCCTTTCCAAGATGATATTGTATTGTGAAGTCGAAGTCCTTGAGATATTCTAGCCAACGTCTCTGTCTCATATTCAATTCCTTTTGAGAGAAGAGATACTTGATACTCTTGTGATCGGAGTATACAGTGAACTGCACTTCGTATAGGTAATGTCTCCATATTTTTAATGCAAATACTACCGCAGCCAACTCCAAGTCATGAACTAAGTAGTTCTCCTCATGCTTCTTCAATTGGCGGGAAGAGTAAGCTATAACTCTCCCTTGTTGCATTAAGACACATCCGAGGCCAATTCCAGACGCATCGGTGTATACCTCGAATTTCCCTCCTTCAATTGGTAAAGCTAAGAATGGGGCAGTAGTTAGGTAATCCTTGAGAGCTTGAAAGCTTGTTTCACATTCCTCGCTCCATTCATAACAGATCTCCTTGCGAGTTAGCCTAGTGAGTGGTTCGGCGATCTTGGAGAAGTCCTTGATAAATCACCGGTAATAGCCTGCAAGACCTAACAAACTACGGATCTCGCTAGCATTGGTCGGTCTTTCCCAATTCTTTACAGCTTCAACTTTTGATGGATCTACGGATAGTCCATCCTTTGAAATCACATGACCTAAGAAAGATACTTCTTCCAGTCATAATTCACATTTACTGAGCTTGCATATAATTGATTTGTCCTCAATATCTGTAATGCAATCCTCAAATGCTCCTCATGCTCTTCCTTGGTCTTGGAATAAATCAATATATCATCAATGAAAATCACCACGAACTGATCTAGATGAGGCCTGAATATACAATTCATCAACTGCATAAAGGCCGCAGGGACATTTGTTAGTCCGAAAGGCATAACAACAAATTCAAAGTTCTCATACCTGCTTCTCAACGTGGTCTTATGAATGTCCTCATCTTTGATTCTTAGTTGGTGATATCCCGACCTGAGATCAATCTTCGAGAAATACTTGGATCCAGATATTTGACCAAATAACTCATCGATTCTCGGTAGTGGATACTTGTTCTTGATAGTGAGATGATTCAACTGTCGATAGTCGATGCATAATCTCATGGATCCATCCTTCTTCTTTACAAATAACATGGGTGCTCCCCACGAGGAAGTACTCGGCCTAATAAATCCCTTCTTTAGAAGTTCCATCAATTGTTCCTTTAACTCGCAGGGGACATCCTATATAGTGCCTTAGAAATTGGACCAGCACCAGGGACCAAGTCGATGGTGAATGCCACTTATCTTTGTGGGGGTAGTCCAGGCAATTCTTCTGGAAACACATCCGAAAATTCTTGTACAACTGGGATGTCCACTATCTTAGACTCCGTGGTCTCCTTAATGGTGATAAAAGCAAGAAAAGATACACATCCTTTCCTTGTTAGCTTGCTAGCTCGAAGAGCCGATATAAGAGGTGACTTACCTCGACTCTTAGGGCTAGTATAGACCAGTTCGGGAAATCCTTGAAGGTAACCTTGCTGTTACGACAATCAATAGTTGCTTGGTACTTGGATAACCAATCGGCTCCTAATATGATATCATAGTCCCTCATATCTAGGCATATTAAGTCGATAGGTAGATTTCTTCCTTTTACCAAGACTTCGCAATTTTGGTAATGATGAGCAATATCGACTTCGTTTTCGAGAGGAGTCAAAATAACTAATTTTATCCATTCCGGCTCCATAGGTAAAGGATCAGCAAACTTCTTGGAAATAAAAGAATGTGATGCACCAGTATCAAATAAGACATGTACAGACTTGGAACAAACTTGCAGTGTACCTTCCACTAGTCTGCCCTCGTCTTGATCTGCCTCCTTAATAGCTTGGAGACGTGCACTCTTCGTCATCGGGTGCTTCCCGTCACCGGCTTGATCGTGGAGCAGGGGACAGTCGGGAATCCGATGATCACGGCTCCCACAACGAAGAAGCTCCGATTTTTCTTCAACATTCGTCCGCCTTGTGTCCGGCCTTATCACAATATTTACACACCACTTTGGAAGGTGTGGTGGTGATGGAGAACGGCTTGTTGTTCTTCCTGACTATTTTTTTCTGAGAGGGCTCCCCTTCATTGTTTGGCCTTTTCTTGTTGAAAGTGGTCTTGAAGGTACCGGAGCTAGTGACATGATCCCTCTTATCTCTCCCACGAATCCTATCAGATAGTTCTGTGGCATCTTCAAGTAACTCGGCTCGGTGCACTACCTCTGAGTAGACTTGTATGTCCATCAACGCCAGTTGTGTGATAAATTGAGGTCGAAGCCCATTTAGAAATCTTCTAGCTTTCATCTTCTTGGTACTTACTAAGTGTTTTGCGTACCTTGACAGCCTAGAGAATTGGGCCTCATATTCGGCCACTGACAGAGTTCTTTGTTTGAGTGAAGCGAATTCTGCGGCTTTCTTCTCTTGCACTCGGTCGAGAAAATATTTGTCGTTAAAGTACTCGGTGAATTCAGCCCATGTGATGGGTTCTTCGCCTAACGTGGCTTCTATGGACTCCCACCAGGAACGGGCGTCTCTTTCTAATTGGAACGTTGCTAGCAATACCTTCTCTTCGTCCGAGCATTGCATAACACGGAATATCCTTTCCACTTCTCGGAGCCAATGCTCGACATCATCGGGATCTGATGAGCTAATGAACCTTGGTGGGTTCATATTTCTAAAACTACGGTGGAGATCACCAGCTCCACGGTTCAACGCTCCTTGCGCCACTTGCTATAGCGCATGGGTCATGCCTTAGATAGTGGGTTGCATGTTACGCCACTGGGCACGTTCTGCAGCCATCGTCAAACAAGAGTTTTAAATAATTTATCAATATGAGATTGGCCAAGAGTTGGAGTACCTAGGTTACCTTAGCCCATAGTTCTACCCAATTCTCACCGGGTGAAAGTTTAAACCTATCCTTGGACTTGAGTTTCCTAGGAATTGAATATCCTAGGCTCTGATACAACAAAAACTATCACGCCCCGAGCGCAGAAGGAACCCGGAGTGCGTGACGGGTTTATATATCGATCATGTCAATCAGAGCGTTAGTGGATTCGACACAAAGATAGAGCACGCAAAAGTAAAGATAACCCAATCCTTTATTCCATCACAATCTTAAAGTACTTCTATTACAACCACTTAACGAAAGTGCCAGGACTCAATAAAAAGGAAAAGTACAATGAATGACTCAAGAGAACAGAAAGATAAGACTAGTTGATGCTTGGATAGATGGAATAGCTCTAATCTCTTCACTCTTGACTTTCCCCATCCGATTAAGTCTCGTCATCGGACTTACCTAAAAAATATGAGAAAACACTAGGTGAGCGAACGCTCAGTAGGAATTATATCTCAAGTGTTAGCTTGCTTTAAGTAAATTACATGTTACATGAATGCAACGTAGCTATGCATGTTCGAGTAAAACGACAACAGAGGGTGTATATCAAAAGATAGTTGAATGAACTAGCATGCCTTTCAAGAACTCATGTCAATATATATTAAGATGATCAAACACGTATATCTATCATGTCATGTCAAGAATTGGCTATCATGTTTCAAGTAAGTAAATAAATACCCATTCCGGATCACGCAAGTCATGTCATGTCAAGTCAAGTACTGGATTGTGGAATGTCATTTAACTAGAACGACAAGTACTTCGGTATAATGCCACACTGTGATCATTACAACTCCTATGGGCACAAATACTTTTGGGTGCTCCTCCCAGGATCAGATCGGGCCCTATATGCACAGGCATTGGTCATGTGCTTTCGACATCCACTATAGTTATAGCCAATATAGAATTTCAAAAGAATAAGCTTGTAGGAACTTTAGGGTAGATCTTGTGGAATAGAATCACAAGGATTGAACATTGTGTGTAAGGACGTACCACGATAATAACGGTATAACCACGATTCACATTGAAAACTAGGCAGAATCAGCTCCCTAATTGGGTGCCATGACATTAAGAATAAGCGCTCATAGAGATATGGTCGCTCGTTCTTGTACATGATAAGGTAGATAGAATTAGTGTCCACAAGTATGGCACATAATTCTTAAGAAATATTAATGGCATGGTTTCCCATTCCATTAATTCAAGGATATTCTCACGGCATCCAAATAGCATGTCATGAGGGCCAGTATACCATGTTTCTTTAGAGTGACAAGGTAATTTAGTAGTGGCATGGGTTTTAAGGGTACAACCAGCTCAATCGGCCTTGAGGGAATCCAAGGCTATGAGGAGTCTTACGGAGGTCTCTATGATAAAATCACCAGTCCGAAGGAACGGAATGTCCCGCGGAGGGTTCATCTATCACCGAGAAATAGTGGGGTAATCGATAAAATATTCTAAAACGTGGGACTATACTCACGGAATGGAATATAGTACCTATACGTATAACCCACTGTCAAGGGTTACAGACAACCACGAAATCAGAAAACGGTAAATTGACACCTTAGATCATGTCTTCATTTCATGAAATAGCGCCCTGGGCAGGGTCGCTAGTTTAATATATAATGATTGTTCACTCGGTCGTTATATCCATGTTCCATATTTATTAAAATCTACAAAAATTCTCAATTCCAGATATTATGTAAATGACGACTTGGCTTAAGTCTTTAATTCAGTAATTAGCGCCCCAATCAGGGGCGTCATATCTCAAATTGATGGCAGGGTGCATGTCGTTATTTCAAAATCCATGTAATTAGGTCATGCATAGATCAAACTTCACAGGTTATCACTAATTAGTGCCTGAGTGTGGGGGCGTTCATTCAATTGACGACCTGAAGGCGGTCGCTATTTGTTTGTCATATGATATGCACCGGGCAGGTACAATCATAGACACATGATTTCTGGAGTATGTCCAATCGAGAAACTAGAGACATGTACTGACAGAGAAAAATAGCAGGAATCTAATAGTACACTCATGCATTAAATTAGATGTCATGGTTCATAGTTATTAAATTTTAAACATGTGTAATTATTAATTAACCAACTAATCTGACGACTGTTTGCACGGTCGTTATATCAAATAGCGCCCTAGAGGGAGGCGCGATTTTACTAAAACTCCCAGAAATATATCAAGCTCTATGTAAATCAATCTAACAAGCCTATATGCATGCTTATGATCTTGTAGCTATTAGATTGGGCTTGTACTTGAGAACACCTACCTTTTGGTTGATTTGGATGATGGAACCGTTAGAAGAATGAAGGATCCACAATAAGAACAGTCTCAGTACGATACTATGTTTTCAACAGAGTAACTGGGCAACGGTAGCAAGAAGAAGATAATAAACGTAGCAACAACAGCAGCTTGTTCTTCTAGCTCCAGTAGCCAAAGACAAGCAGCAGCAACTGCAACTGACGGCGAAGCACGGAAAGAAGCCTTCTTCTTTAAGAGTAGAAGAAGCAGCAGACTTCTTCTACGGCAACCACAACGAAAGTAGAATAGCAGCACAAGCCTCCTCCTCTAGGAAGAAGCAGAGAAAGAGAATAGAATTCTCTCCCCCATGTACAGCCAACGAAGAACAATCTTCAAGAGAACAGCAGGACGTCTTCCAAAAATAGGATCAGCAGAGGGTTCGATGGAGGGGGTTTGATATTTATAGAGAAGAGGTTCGATTGCGGGTTAGAGTTTGATTAGGATCAAAGTTTCCATGGAAGAATCCTAGTGTTATCTATACTTCCCTATGTGTTAATCCCTTTCCAGATCAAAACCTTTCTGAATAGCATCCTAGTCCGAACAAAACACAACAACGGTTTCCATTTTTGATTCTGCAGGGAAATAGCGCCTAGAATAGAGGCGCCCTTTAGGTAAATAGTGCCCATGATTGAGGCATCATTCATGTAATTGGCGCCTTCGTGAAGGGTCTTCAATTTATGAAATGGCGCCTTAAGAGGGGGCGCTATTCAATTTGTTTTTTTTGCCCATTTATTGTATAATGTAAGTCCCATTAATTATATATATATATAAGTGGTTTAAATATATCTAGATGAGTTAGGCCTTAAACCTTGGTTTAAATTTTCAATCTATTTACATTCCTTCAATTTACCAGGGTTGCTACAATATAAAACATGGAGATGCATGGGTTGCGTAAATGAAGCTAGGATTGTTAACTTTGTAATTATGGTTAGGGACTATGCATGCTAAATAACCTAAGTGCACAGTGATAACAAATCATCAAATACAACGTGTACAATGCATGAAATCTCATGAAACAAGAGGGCTTTTGTTCCTAACACGTTAATTAAGCCTTTTCATGATATAACATACCTTTGATTCGATTCCTAGACTTTGGATTTCTGACTAGAAGTAAACCCTAGCTCCTACACGTCCTGTGCCAAACTAGAAACTTACCATCCTTCTATCTCCGGATCCTCTTGACTTAAAACCGTGAAAATTAGAGGGTAGATAGAAGATACAAAGATGAATAAAAAGTTCTAAAGAATTGACTCCTAAATACCTCGATTAGGGCTTCTATTTTCTTGATCTTCACTGGGTCGACGCACTAGTTCCTGTGCAATCCGTTGCGATCCATCGACTTGCAGAGGCTCTAAGTCTCCAACGACTGGGGCTTCTCGCACGAAAATTGGAGGTGTGTTAGATAAAACTACGAAGAACATAAAGTTCTGAAGAACATAAAGTTCTAAGGAACCAACCTGAGATAGGTCTTTCTTACCTTCGAAATACGTGAGCCAACACTAGGGTTCGCATGAGTCGAAGTTAGGGTCTATTTATAGGGTATCCCTATGGTTGAAGGGATTTAATCGATCCTAGAGTCCTAAATTGGAGTAGAGTTAATCCCTAGAGAGTTCTAGAGAGTCTTCCACACCAGGTAACTTCGATCTAAAGGTGATTTGGGCGTCAAAAATCCTAGCTTTTCATGTTTTCTCTCATTCACGGAATCTGGAGGGCTTAGCGGTCACGAGAGGACCGCTAGGGTGGGTCTGGCGGTTGCGCGATAGACCGCAAGGCTTCATTAAATCCAATTTTTTAGATTTTTGTATTAGCTCCCACTTATCCCCTATTTGATGTATATATCCCATTTTAAATCTGTAAATTACCCAATTTACATTTTTAGTAATGGGCTTGGGTCTAAAGGTCCTAGAATTGGTTCTTTGGGCCTCCTCTAAGTGGGCCTGATTAATTGGTTATTATTTGGGCTTCCATAATAATTTATTTAACTCAAAATTTATTTAACAACCCATTAACCTTTCTTAAATGTTTAATAACCATTTTAATTTGAAAAAAAATCTTGATAATTCTCAGAAAATTCCTAGAAAATCTGGGGTGTTACACCCTCCCCCACTTAAGAAGAATTTGGTCCCCAAATTCACTTCATGGAATTTATGGAGAGTATTAATTTGCTTATAGTTATTGAGTTACATAATTAATCAAGGAAATAATGAATATGTATGGGTCAAGATAGTACCTTCAATCGTTTTACCTTCATCATCCAAGATGGCATTTAATCGGCCTCGTCGTCCGCGTCCATTATTATCCCTCGAAGATTGTTCCTTTATGAGAGGACACATAGGCAAGCGATGCTCCCAACTTCCACACTTGAGACAAGCGCCGAGACGCTTCTAACACTCTTCGGTCGAGTGCCTGAACTTTTCACAAAAGGAGCAAGCTGCCATGACCTACTTCTCCTCTTCCTCTTTTACTCTCTTGTCATTGCCATGGTCACTCCTTTTCCCCTTACCATTATTGTTTTGTATACCATTGCCATTCCCATTATGGGACCTCTTATTGTGATGGGGTTCGTCATCGTCTGCTTCTCCTTCCTCTTGTCTATTCTGTTTCCGGCTCGACTCCTCTTTCCTGCCTCTAAGTTTCTCTATCTTCTCTAAGGTTCTTTCACATAGATATACATGTTGGACCATTTCCATATAAGTGCGGATATCTTATGAACCGAGTTGTTGAATAAAATCGGGCCTTAAATCGTCCATAAAATGATTTGCCTTTAGTAGGTTCGTGCTTATTAGATGTTCAGCGTAAGGGGCCAGACGAGAGAATTGAAGTTCATACTCCACTACAGACATCATTCCTTGCCTTAGGGTGGCAAATTCCGCAGCCTTCTATTCCTTAACGTGCTCGGAGAAATACTTTGCTCGGAAGAGGGTGAGAAATCCATCCCAAGTATGTGGTGCGTTAGGAGGTGGTGTCGGAATAGCTTTCCACCAAGTATGCGCATCCTTGTTCAATTGGAACGTGGCGAGACGAACCTTCTCTTGGTCAGCACATTGTAGGACCTTGAATATACGATTCATCTCATCTATTCAGTTATCTGCTTCATCGGGATTAGACGAGCCAGAAAATCGTGGGGGATTTAAGCTTCGGAAGTTACGGTGCAAGTCACCAGCACCAGTCACCGTGCCAGCTTGGGCCATATTTTGCAAGGCCTGGGTGAGTCCTGTAACAGTCTGTTGCATCCCGTCCCAGTCAACACGGTGAGCTATTGTGAGAATAATGTACCTGAGAAGAATAATAAATTTGTCAACTCCAACGAAATTGGTGGGGTTAATCCTAGAGATAATTTCTAATTTTACTATCTAACCCCGACTATACCCATTCTCACAGGGTTGGAAATTTCTTCCTGGGTCATAGGATGGGGTTCTTAATCCTTGGACTTAGCCTATGACATGATATTTTCCTAGGAATAAGTAAGTCCTAAGACCTATGCTCTGATACCACTTTAACTGTCACGCCCTGAGATTATGCAGCGGAAACAATCGGGAACGTGAATAGCTGGCTAGTACGTCTCAAGTGAGTAATTCAATCAGAGCGTAAACACATTCACACATAAGAGAAGAATGCACAATATTTGGACAAAATCTTTGCTTTATTTAAATAATAATCAAAAGTACATAAGGTTAACTCTTGACTCTTTAACCAACTAGACTCAATAAAATTAGAAAATTACATAGTGACTCTTGATTAATGACTAACGACTAGTGACAATCCAAGGCTTCGCTCCTTCTTTAATCGCTCTCGGATCCATCACTTGAATAGTCTGAATCCGATCCGCTAGAATTTCTTAAAAAAGATTGGAAAAATTAGGGAATGAGCACACATGCCCAGTAGGTATCTTCGTATCAACATGAAGGCAATGTTTAAGTAATTAACATCTTTGCTCTAGAAATAAGGATAAATGAGATACGGTAAAATATGTGGTATAAACCAAAGTAACACAAATAACAAGATATGATCAAGAATGAGATATGAGAGTTCACGTAGACTTGGAATGCGATCAAGCAAGAATATAACATGAATGTAAATATGGCCTTTCAGGAACGAGAATATGCTTGCATGTAACGAGAATGCACTTTCACTTTTCATAACCATAAAGGCTATGCACTAGAATGTCATGAAATCAAGCATGTAATAAGTCAATCATGAGATAGCCTCGTGAGAATTCATGGATTTCAGCCTCGTTGATTTCACTTATTTATAAAGAAAGTACTCCCAGCGCATGCGACGCTAGTAGTATCATACCCCATGGTTTATAGTATGTTTCTGACAATCAGCCGAGGGGGCTAGCATCGAGCCCTTGGACACAATCAGTGCCCGAACTGTATCTTCACGTATAAATCAAGCGAGTTCCACGAGTATAACAATAAAGTATGGCCAGTACTGTAACAAGTTTAACAATAAATTTAGGATACCATGTCAAGGTAAGAGCATACCAAAGTGAATTTATGAGTTTCAAGGAAGATTTAATAACAAGGTTATGCCATGGAAGAAATCCGGCAGCATAACAGCATATTCTTTAATTTTCCATAATTCATTAGGTAGCTTTGGAACAAAATGTGAGGTTCTAGATAATCATAAACCATCTAGGATCATAAAAAAATCAACACTTGGGTCAAACCTTGGGTTAATCAATACTTAGACATCAAACGGTCATATCGAGGCGGTTTCTGGAAATAGCGGTCGTTTACTGGACCGTTTAGTAACAGAATTGATAAAACGAATGAACCGGAACCATGCAGTCTAGACAGGGCCGCTAGGCGTCCTTGGCAGTCAGGTAAATGGCCGCTAACAGACTCTGGCGGTCGTCTATAGGCCGCTAGGGTCCAGAACACATAAAACATCGGTAGAGTGCTTTCTGGACAATTGGGTTTTGAGGGTACAATCAACTCGACGTCTTAGTGGGAATCCCAGGCTCACGGAGTCTTATGGAGGGCCTTGAAACAAGATCACCTAATCTGGTGGAAAGAATATCCAACAGAGAGGATCACAAGTCCAAGATTGTATGCTTAATGTGTAAAGTGTATCTTAATGACAATATACCGGAATACGTGCCATGTACTTAAGAAATTGACTCGGAGATAAGAAGATCTTGTAAAACAACGATCAACCAACAGTGAAACAAGTTCATCTATCACCTTGAAATATGCATTTAATACAAGAATATAATATTTTTGACATGAAACTAACTTAACTTAAAATAATTTCCATGTGTATGTGAAGCATGAAATCTACCAATATAACCAGGTTTACAAATGTAGCACTTAAAACATGAATAAAACCTAATTATCTAGGCTTATCATAAGATAAATAAGGCTACTCTGCATTATGTTTCGGGTTAACATAAATACATAACTTAGAAAAGCTTAGTGGTCACTTGACGACCGTTTGTCAGGGCCTAGGGGTCTATCGCAAGGTTGCTAGAGAATCGTTGGCAGTCTGAGGAAGACTGTTTCTCCCTCTGTAGAAGACAGATTTAAAAACTGAAGTTCAGGCCTATTATATGGCAAATTAATGTATGGAAAGCATGTCAGCGGGTTAGAAAAGCCTGATGCAACTATATAAAACATGGAGATGCATGGGTTGCGTAAATTAAGCTAGGATTGTTAACTTTGTAATTAAGGTTAGGGACTATGCATGCTAAATAACCTAAGTGCGTAGTGATAACAAATCATCAAATACAACGTGTACAATGCATGAAATCTCATGAAACAAGAGGGCTTTTGTTCCTAACACGTTAATTAAGCCTTTTCATGATATAACATACCTTTGATTCGATTCCTAGACTTTGGATTTCTGACTAGAAGTAAACCCTAGCTCCTACACGTCCTGTGCCAAACCAGAAACTTCCTGTCCTTCTATCTCCGGATCCTCTTGACTTAAAACCGTGAAAATTAGAGTGTAGATAGAAGATACAAAGATGAATAAAAAGTTATAAAGAATCGACTCCTAAATACCTCGATTAGGGCTTCTATTTTCCTAATCTTCACTGGGTTGTCGCACAAGTTCCTGTGCAATCCGTTGCGATCCATCGACTTGCAGAGGCTCTAAGTCTCCAACGGCTGGGGATTCTAGCATGAAAATTGGAGGTGTGTTAGATAAAACTACGAAGAACATAAAGTTCTAAATAACCAACCTGAGATAGGGCTTCCTTATCTTCGAAATATGTGAGCCAGCACTAGGGTTCATATGAGTCGAAGTTAGGGTCTATTTATTGGGTTTCCCTACGGTTGAAGGGATTAGATCGATCCTAGAGTCCTAAATTGGAGTAGAGTTAATCCCTAGAAAGTTCTAGAGATTCTTCCACGCCAGGTAGCTTCGATCTAAGGTGATTTGGGCGTCAAAAATCTAAGCTTTTCACGTTTTCTCTCATTCACGGAATCTGGAGGGCTTAGCGATCACGGGAGGACCGCTAGGGTGGGTCTAGTGGTCGCGTGATAGACCGCAAGGCTTCATTAAATCCGAAATTTTCAGATTTTTGTATTATCCCCCATTTATCCCCTATTTGATGTATATATCCCATTTTAAATCCATAAATTACCCAATTTACATTTCTAGTAATGGGGTTGGGTCTAAAGGTCCTAGAATTGGGTCTCTGAGCCTCCTCTAAGTGGGCTTGATTATTTGGTTATTATTTGGGCTTTCATAATAATTTATTTAACCCAAATTCATTTAATAACACATTAACCTTTCTTAAATGCTTAATAACCATTTTAATTTGGAAAAAATTTCTAGATAATTCCCAAAAAAAATTCCTAGAAAATCTGGGGTGTTACATAGAATTCCTGAATGGTAATCATACTGACTGTCAATCAGGGTATTCTATGTCTTAGTAGCACAGTTGGATCTTAGACATCAGTCACTAAAGATGTCTTGCATAAGGGATGCTGAGTGTTTGATTACTGACTTCTGGACTTCTGTTAAGTAGTCTTGTACAGTTAGTTATTCGGACTCAGTGCAACTCGTACGAAGGTAATTAGTTTGACAACATGGGATCGTTCACTCTTAGTATGATATATGAGAGAGAATGCCCTACGGATCTGTACTCAGAAAACCCTTGGTTACGGTACGGGAGTTCATTATGGAAAAGGAGTTTTTCTAATGAACTAATTTAGAGTACAAGATTTAGTTGAGCCCGGACACAATAGGGATTGACAGTTTGACCATACCCTAGTCCTTGTGGGGCATTGGATAAATGAGGATCTATAGCTGCGTGGAATCTGTAGAAGGAAAGGTTCCAGAGTGGGTTGCTTCTCCCCAAAGTCATTTGAGATCACGAGGGGTTGCTTGGTGCTTTTTCGTGATCGGAAAGCCCACTAATTCCATTAAGAGTTAATGGATAAAATTAATTAAGTTAAAAAGGAGTTCTTTACTTAATGGGCTAGAAAACTAAACAGACTGTTGGGCCTAGAGGGTCACACACAATAGAGTGGTGAACAGACTGGGATGGGTGGACTTTATAGACTATTACTGGGTTTTTGTGAAAAATGTCAGGGGTCTATAAATATACGCTGAAGGGAGAAACCCTGGCCAAGCTACAAGGTTGAAACCCTGGCTGCCCTCTCTCTTCTCTCTCTCTCCAAGGGGCGCCCCCCTCTTTCTCTCTCCTTCCTCCACGGTGGATGGTGGTGCTGAGATCGGGTCGGCGCATGGAGATCATGGAGGAGATCCTGTCTACTTCCACTGCTCGTGTGGATACGTCTAGAGGTCGGACGCTTGGACAGCTCGTGACCCTGAGATCCTCCTCTCGATCGTCTTCGAGTTTTTGGGAATTCTCAACCTTGCAAAAGTAAAGAATTGTTCTTCACACCGCGGGGTTTACCGTTTCAGTTTGATTTTGAAAAACTAGCAACAATATGCAATCTAGGGTTTCGATGTTTTACGCTGCGTATTCTGTTCGAAACCTTAAAGTGGTATCAGAGCCAGGTTGCTGGTTTGATCAAAATCGGCGTGATTTTATAGTATTTTCATCGTTCTTGTTCATTAATGGGGCTCTTTATTCGTCGCTCGATTGGGTCGCTCATGGGATGAGCAACGGCCGATTGATATCAGGGAATTGTTCCCAAGATCAAGAGGTTCAACACGCATATCTTTGCGCGTTGATTGACCCACCGGGGAGGCCGAATCGGCCACCTCAACTCCGATGAGGTTGCCATTCGCGAGCGGAGGGGAAGGCCGTTTCAGGCCATTGAACCTCGATTACCGGTGCCCAAAAGGGCTGGTAGGGGTCCTACATGCTCCTCCGTGGCGTCCGGTGGCAAGGGGCGGCCGGTGCAGGTAGTCGCAGCATTCTCGGCGGAGGGGGTGGGCGAGCCCCTTGCTCGTTGCGTGCGCCACCACCGGGGACGGGACCGGCGGCAATGTGTCCGGCAAGGGCCGGCGGAGCGGCGGGGTACCACCGGCGGTCTACCGCAGTGGCGGGGGCTAGCGGCCGGGGTCTCCCCGGCGAGCTCGGGAGGCGCTAGGGTTTTTACCCTAGCGCCCCATGTTCGGGAGGGGGAGAAACCCCCCGCGGGTCTCCTATCGGGTCGGATCCGGCCCGCGCCAGATCCGAACCCACTTACCTTAACCGTTAGCCAATTTTTGAGGTTTTTATACGTTTTAAATAGTTTAAAATGTGTATAAATCCTAGAAAATTTTAGAAAATTTTGAAAAATATTTTAATGGGTTCTAAAATAGTTTTAGTAACTTATTAATTTATTTTTCATTATTTAGCCCCTGGTTAATTAGTTAATGGGAATTCTAAAATAGTTTTAGGTATTTCCTATTATCTAATTAATTAAAGATAATTAGTTAATTACTATAAGAATGTGATTCTTATGAGGTTAATTAACTAGAAATTATCATTGAGCCCATGCATAGAATGTCAATGGTGGTGGTCTAAATTTATTTAGACTTAATTATTTTAACTAAATTGTTTAGTTGAATGTTAATATGCACGATTTCAAAAATTAATTATTATATTTTGAAATTAACACTATATCTTGTGGTAATTATATGATAATTACTGTAAGGTGTATGTGATGTGTCTTGTGTGTGGATGATGATTATGGGCTTAGATATCATGTGATGATGCTCTTTATGGTGAATGGTTTTGTGTGATGTGATTATTGGGACATGCGTGCCTCCTTCTCTCTCTCTTATTAAATTTGGGTTGTACATTCTATCTCCCCATGTGTTGTACTCCCCTTGACTGGTTCAAGATTTCTTATTATTATCTGATGTATATTTATGGATCTGCGTGACCAATTACAAATCTACTTGTAATAATGAGAAGCGGATGGAGACTAAGAAGGAGACTGGTTGGGACGACCTCGGGAGATTCTTCACATCTAGTGAGAGCATTGGATGCTCCAAGTTTTTCTATTGAGCATGATTGTGTGCATTACCAACTGGCTCTGGTAATGTGTTTTAGGAGCTTAAGGTCCATGATCATCCATTGGTATTATTATATATATATGATATATGTGGATGTGCTACTTATTATATATATATATATATATATATATAGAGTATATACGATACTCCAAATTCTTATATGTATGTAGCACCTATATTGATGAGACCAAATTTTAATCAAAACCTCTCGATCTTATATTAGGTTGTAAACGTGAGGCATTAAGAATGACCCACGTAGCCTTCCGTTGTTATAGTCTAAGTGAGCTGCTCTTAGACTGTATGGGTTTGTTGTGCTGCCACAAGGCCCTCACAGCAAGGGGGCAGAGACTTAGGCTAAGGTTTAGGCCGAACCTTGAGATGGGTGCCGGCATGGCTTTGCTGTGCTGCCACAAGGGTCATGTCTTGAACCCACTCTCATAACGTAACAATGGGTCTAACATAACCAGATCTTGTGATTTGTTGTGCTGCCACAAGGTCACAAAAGGTCTGGAGGCTGAACATACTAGGAGTTGCAATTGGCAAGAGTTGCCTACCCATTAAGTATGGGATGATTTGTTGTGCTGCTACAAAGCCACTACCATAATGTTAATAGGATTCTGGACCCACTAGGATACAATTGGAGTATCCCGTCTTGGCACAATGAGGGTTGGGAAAATTCATCAAAAATTTGTGAGAGTTATAAAATTAGGATTAAAGACCATATATTAATTTTAATTAATGAATATCTACATGTTATCTAATTATTACATATCTTCTCTTGTAGACTTCAATGGCGAATCACCCGTTACGCAGCATACTTGATGCCAACATGCTTACTGGTCCAAACTATAGTAACTGGCTCAGGAACTTGAGAATTGTTCTCACTGCTGAGAAGATAGCATATGTTCTTGATCGGCCCGTGCCTCCTCTTCCTGTCGATGATGCTGAAGAGGGAGAGATCATTGCTTATGAGAAACATAAGGATGATACTACGCTTACCCAATGCTATATGCTTGCCTCCATGACAAATGAGTTACAAAGGCTACATGAAAAGATGGATGTTAGATCCATTCTGTTTCACCTTGAGGAGCTCTTTGGAGCTCAAATCGAACAGAAAGATATGAGATATCTAAAAGTCTGTTCGAGGCAAGAATGTTTGAGGGAACATCTGTGCAGACACATGTTCTCAAAATGATTAGGTGGATCGAAAGGTTGGCAGAATTAGGTTTCGACATGAATAAAGATCTTTGTGTCGATCTGATTCTGCAATCTCTCCCTAGTTCTTTTTCCCAGTTCATTGTCAATTTCAACATGAATAAAATAGAATGCTCTCAGACAGAGCTTCTAAACATGTTGAAGACTGCTGAGAGCACCATGATGAATGGGAAAGCTCATGTGATGCTTGTTGGTAAGACCAACAAGAAGAGGAAATTTCAGTAGGCCTTTAAGAAAGGCAAGGCAAAGAAGAAGGGCAAATAGGCAAAGGCTGCAAAGAAAGAAGAGGCTAGAAAGGACAAGGGCCAATGCTTCCATTGCCATAAAGATGGCCATTGGAAGAGGAACTGCAAGTTATACCTTGCAGAGAAAGTAAAGAAGGAGCTTGGAGAAGCTTCAAGTATGTTCATGATTGACCTTAACTTGTCATATAGATCCACATCATGGGTATTATATACCGGATGTGCATCTCACATCTACAATGATTTGCAGGTTCTGACAAGTAGCAGGCGATTGAACAAAGGGGAGGTTAATCTATGACTGAGAAATAGAGCAAGAGTTGCTGCACTTGTAGTCGGGAGTGTGAACCTCAAGCTTTCCTCAAGAGCTACATTAGACTTAATAGACTATTATTATGTTCCTTCTATAATTAAGAACATTATTTCCATTTCATGCTTAAATAAATTTGAATTTATTGTGAGCTTTGGGAATAAAACATGTTCTTTATTATTAAATGGTGAATTATTTGCTAGTGGGAGCTTAATTAATGGTTTAATTTTACTAGATGCGGATACTCCTGTTGTAATGACCCGAGATCCGAACATCGGGAAAGCCGGATAACCTGAATCTCGAACCGCCACCCACAAGCCCGAAGACTCGGAAGGGTTAAAAGGATGGTGTGGAGATACACAAGAATCTAAAATAATTACAGAGCTACGCAGATTAAATGAATTAAGCAGGAACCAGTTAATGACATTAATTAAATTACATGGTCCACACTAATAACAACAGTCTAAAATATAACAGTAGTCCACAACTAGTACAATCTAAGGAGAAAAGTACAACTACGCGGGGCATATCCCAGAACTGACAACTGGCAACTAACCCTGGGCACCTGAACCACGTGGAGCCTCTGAAATGCTCCCCTGAAGCCTCGTCTCACCTGAAACAAGGTGAAAACACGCAGGGAATGAGCCTTAAAACAAAAGGCTCAGTAGGGATCATCCGGTCCCCACCTCGTAAATCGAGAAACTGCGCGAAAAATAACTACAAGCTACTACGACGGCTAGTACCGAACGCACGGCACAAAAACTGAGACAACTCGTCAAAAACTCAAGAGTCGCTACCACACAAAGACAGGAGTACCAACCCACTAGAAGCAAGGTCGGATGCGTCCATTGACGACTTAAACCGTGCCTCTAGTGTCCCCCTCGACCCCTGGTGGAACGGGGACACCGTACTAGTAACCACAGAACAAGTGACTAGCTGGGGTCGCGCTCATCAGCGCGAATCCAGCCGCCCCCAACCACATTTGCACATACAGACCGTATGTCCCTGGTCTGGCCCTCTGACTGGTTTTCCCCTCAACAGGACTCTGGCTGGTAGACGTGGGGCCCGACGAAAACCAGTACAAAACTGTCTCTCTGTGGTAGCCTCGCCACCACTCCCAGGTGGGACCACTCGCGTGTCGGAAGGCTACGACTAGTAGAGGGTCACTCAAAGAGTAGACTCTCTAGTCAACGGAAAACAATGTCTACACAGGACAGAGTATAAGGGCCGCTCCTCGTACCGACACCGACTCACGGTGACACGAGCCGAGAGCACCAACTCCCGAGATCCCACGGTACCCTCACGTGTGGCCCCCACATGATGCCCAGCATCAGTCAGATCACAGGTCAGCATGCAGATCGAGATCCACTAACCCGGGACTCGAATCGACAAAGCGTAACTCCGATATAACAGAACACAGGCGGCGGTCCATCCTGGAGGCTGCATCGTGTGTAAAAACTCCTGAATCTGTGAGAAGCCTTAACGTGCTATAAGCCAAGAGCGCGTTCATGAACGTGCTCGCCTTGCCTAGCGCCTTCAAGCATGAACGTGCTCGGGATTCGTAGCGCGTTAATCATTAACGCGCTATGGAAGCCTAGCGTGTTCACAAGGTCACGCCTAGTCGGGCAGGCGCATTCTCTGCCGACAGGCCGACGGCCATTGTTCATTTTTCTCGATGAACGCAGTGACATTGGGTAGCGCGATCTCAAGATCGTGCCCCTGATCTGTAGCGCGACAACGGGCAGAGCCCAGTTCGCAGAGTACGCATGGGAAATCCAAAAACCATGCCCATTCACCCCCTGGTGAAGGGAAAATAAAATGGAAATCACTCCCTTAACTCCCAGTATGCTAGAAACCCCAAAAATCTAGCTAGAAATGCAATAAATCGGTGAAATCCGGCTCACCCCCCAAACATGGAGTTTCCCCATCCCGGCATGAAAACACGCCCCTCTCTGCTTTCCACGACCTATAAATCACGGGGAACGCAAGGGAAGAAGTAGGGATCAGTCACCCTACCTCAAAGAAGCCCAAAAATGCCTAGATCGACGTTGGTCCTCAAAAACAGCTTATTCTTCCTCGAGTACCCATGAGCCATGCACATCGCCGTGATCACCTTACCATCGCCGCGATCACCTTACCATCGCCGCCACGCCGTCGCCCACCACCGTCTGCAGTCGGAGGGGCGCACCGCGTCGTCACCGGAAGAGGATAGAGAAAGAGAGGGGGCGCCGGTTCTCCAACGGGAAGAACAGAGGAGGAAGAAGAAAGAAAAAGGAGAAAGAAAAAAGAAAAAGGAAATGGGATTATATAGAAAATCTGAATTTTTTGAAAAATACCAAAAAATAAAAAAACACACCGCCGCGATCGTTGGAACACGTCGATCCCCGTGGTACCATCCCTGAGTAGGTGAATGACTCGGTTTATCCGCTATGGGGTTCCGTAGGTCCTGTCAGGGAAAAATACGGGAAACCGCGGAACACGTTCCGAGACCTCCGAAATTGATCCGAAATGCACGGATCCGAACCCAAAAAATGCCTGAAAGATAATTCCGGGCAAAATGTGAACAAATTCTCCAAGAAAATAGATCCAAGACCCGAAAGATGGATCCGAAGGGTCTGAGATATTACACATGTTATGTATGTGGATGGACCTCTTAAGAGGAAGAGAAATGATGTGAATCAAGCATACCTTTGGCATTGTAAGCTTGGTCATATTAGTGAGTGTTCGCGCGAGTTTTTTGTTATGTCGATTACCGGGGTGAAGGAAGGGATACAGCGGGGAAGGAGAATACGGCAGTTTGATATATCTCGAGTATCCTCCTTACGGTTGCATGCCTTTCACGGCAGTATCGGGCACTCTCCTTTCACGGAAAGTCGAAAAGGGGTCGAATGGCATGGAAATGTCGGGATATGGGTTAACCGGACAGGGTGCATGCGTGCCAGTCGATTTCTCGACAATCACTCATGGAACCTAAGGTTGACCGGGGAAGCGCCACCAGGGCGCAGCACGTGGGCTCGGGCGATCGGGCGACACGTGGAGAGAAGGGGTTCCATGGGTGCGAGTGCGTAGGCGATTGCAGGAATCGTGTACTGGACGTCTTTCCCCACCGGCCGCAAGCAACCGGTGTTTATTTACATCGGATTGAATCCGAATACCTTCGTTATGAGCTGAAGAAAAGTCTGTATATATGTTTGAAGCCGTGGGTAGAGGGCTGGGGGCATTCAGCAGCTATGGGTGCACGTTAGACCAAGGGATCTTTACTGGGGTTAGGGTGTTAGGCACAGATGCCAAGTGGTGTAGATAGAAAACTGAGGGCTTGAACGTGGGTGCGAGAGCACTCGTCCAATCGGCGGTGTTATACTGAGGTGTATACTTCTTTACAGGAAAGCCGTGATGGCCAAGGTACAACTAGCGCATGCCACGGGACAACTCCGACGTGCTAGTCGGTCCCCAGGTCGATGCGTGATTAATGAACACATATGCGTTTTACAGAGGGCTCATCCCATGGCATGGGCCAGGGCCGTGTTGTCGAACGAGGGCCTGTGACTGGATGACTGAAGGGATACATCGATCCGGTATTTGGGCAAGGGCCGATCACGACTCGAATTGAGCGGTCGAACATGGCCTTGTGACTGCGAGAGAGCATGACGTCATGGCATGCGTGTGATTGCAACCGACGGGCACGCGAGAGGAAATCCCGGCATGAGGGGACGTCCACCCATGTCGTAGCATCTCACATACGGTGGGTGTGGACTTGTGTGTGACGGCTACATACGGCATGAGGGGAGTGCAAACGACATACCCCCGACGTATTAGGCTGACGAACAACTCACACGCATAATTCTCCTTAGCTCGCTACTCGGAGCCGCGCTTGAAGTCCTGGATGCTCGGTGCTTGCTGGATGCTGGATCTTGGATGGATGAACCTGATGCCCCACCCCTTGAGCTCCTAAGGGGTTTTTATAGGGGAAGTTGAAGGGTCACAAGGGGTTTACGCGGACCAGCTAAGGGGGGTGAGCTGGTCCGCGTAAACCCAAGTGAATAGTGCTTGGGTTACGGACTGAGAGAGGGAAGGGGTTTACGCGGACCAGCCAGGGGGGTAAGTTGGTCCGCGTAAACCCCCCTCCCATATGGGGGTTTAGGCGGATTCGCTCCAAGGAGAGAGGGGGGGCGGTCCCACGCTATAAAATCTGATTTTTGGGCCATTTTCTTCCTAATTTGACTAAGAAAGAAAAGGACGAATAGTTGGGAGGATACGTAGAGGCTTGTGTACGCATTGACTTGCAAAATTCCCACGTGCTGTCGCTTTGCGCTCCCACGTCCACGCATCGACTTATCGAACTGGTACTGCACATGAACCACGTCGAAGGACCGTAGACTAGACGAACTAGCACTGAGCGGGGTCGTGGGACCACCGGGCTGGAGGGAAGGTGCGGCTTCTAGGGAGTTCACCCTCCCTGGGGCGCGCGGCCGCCCCTGGGGTGAACTAGCCTCGGGGCCAGTCGTAACCCCTAGGGATGGCCCCCGAGGGTCTTCTTGTGTTGCCTGGGGGTGTCCTTTGATGGACTTCGAACTTCGGGAGGCTGGCATGGGCCTGTGGGGCCATTATTCTTTGGGTAGTCGCAGTCGCTCGGAAGGTGTTCGAGTAAATGCTCGTTACACCCCGGATTGCCGAATGGCTTGAGTAGATGGCTGAGGGGCCGCACGGTGGGCCTTGGATTGAGGATTGGAGCGCGTGAGAGCTAAGAGGGGGCATTTTGTGGATGTGGGTAAATGCCTCGGGTTATGTGCCACGTTGCTCGGCGGGTTGACAGGGTAGCCTCGGGTTGGCCCGAGTGCTAAAGTTGAGTGGCTCGTTGCCACGTATCTGAGGGTCGGGGGTGGCCCCGACGTACTGGGGGATTGTTGTGGGACCCCATTAGTGTGCTGGAACCACGGGGTGGCCCATGATTTTATGTAGAAGGGCTGGAACATATGCACCCACAAGGTGTTCGGAAATATGCCGAACACACGTGTGTGGGTCGTATGCACGTGCTACGGGCCTCCAAAGCATGTGGTTGACTTGCTCGGGTCTCCCTTTGACCTTGGAGGGTTGAATGAAGTGTTTCAGAGTGGAGCCATGGCTCTTTCACTGGGTGCCACGTGGCGTGGCTTAGTGTCGGGGGGCCCCCGGGTGGTCCCGGGCGGCCATGCAGGATACGAGCAAAGCCCGTATGTGAGTGGCCAGGGTTGACCCCGGATAATTGTTTGTGTCTCCGCGTGTCATGGCAAGTTGGTCAGGACCCTTGTAGGGACCCGCAGGGTTGTAGAAAGGGCTAGATAGCCCATGCCTTGAAGGTGTTCGGGGAAATGCCCGAACCCTTACTCCTTATTATTTTGGCTGGGAAATAGTCTGGGTACAACAAATGCCCCTCACGTGGCATGCGTCGGCGGCGGAGACGAGGGCGTACGGCCCGTGAAACCCTCCTTCTAAGTTGTTGTAGACGTATTTTGACACTTCATGTGCCTTTACTTTGCTGTGCTGTATATGTTGATTTTCTGGTATATTGACTTTCTTCTTTTTTTTGTATATTGCCTTGCAGCGATGGCACGCTTCGGCAGAGATGGACGAGTCCCGAGGCTGATGGCTCGGGAGGAGGATCACTGGGTGCGGCAGATCGATCGATCGATGCCCCCTCTGGGTGCACCCGTGATTACTGTGACCGGCATAGAGTAGCTGGACCGGGGCCATATGGCAGTGGCTGAGGGTCCGATGGGTGAGAGGACAGCTGGAGCAGGGGCCGTGGAAGTGGCCAGGATTCTGGAGGCGGGTGGTTTGTACAGTTATGACCGGAGCGGGGGCTATCCATTGGAGTTCCCCCTGGATCGTCACATGTTTGAATTCATCAGCAGCTATGTCCCTCCTGGCGTGGAGGAGGGCGACTCGCAGATCCCAGGGGCTCGCCACCGGCTTGAGAGGGCCATCCTGATTGGCAGGGACAGCCTGCATGGTACAGCGTTCTGCAGCTATCCGAGCTTTTCGGAGGACTACTAGAGGTAGCGCCAGTTTCCCAGTGTTGACTGCCTGGGGTTCTTCAGCATGGCAGAGCAGTCCGGAGTCTGGGTTGGGCCGATTGGCCCTGCTAGCTGGGATTTGCATGGTCACCATCGCACGGAGACAGAGGGGATTGCTGGATTAGTATTGGAGCATGCTGGTGTGCAGTACGCTGGAGAGGGCTATGATGATCACAGTATGCTGAATGGAGTCATGTGACAGACCGCCACTAGCTGGTATGGTCGCTGGACAGTGATCTCATTACACTACTACCGCCATGGTGCCACTGAGTGGCTGATGGGGATCGTCCACCACTACCGGGCGTTGCTGGATCCTGCTGAGATCAGGTATGCGGTGACTGCCGCTCTGTACGCGTACCCGTGCTACACCGGACTGCTGCAGAGCTTGGTTGAGCGTTTCAACCGTCGTTGGAACACGGTGGCAACTGCAGAGGGGGAGACCAGCCTTGACTTGTGGTCTTTGTTCAGGATTTCTGGCTTGCCGGTTGTCGGCGAAGGATACGAGGAGGTAGTGCTGGATGACCTCCACTGCAGTCATACCAACGGACTGGGAAGATACCGAGTGCCTCACAGTTATCGGTATCTCATGAAGACCTGGAGAGATTTAGCTCTAGCAGGGAGAGGGAGAGCCGCACAGACTCCCCGGATACCACTGAATGTATGGGTCCGTCATTTATACAACGGGCCATTTTACTTCTACCAGGAGTTCGCCAGGGACCAGACTCCATGGGAGGAGTACATTGAGGTGGAGCTACGCTTCCAGACATACTCCAGATATGTGTATGCACTACAAGAGGGGTTGAATCCCCATGGTCTGCCAAATGTGACACACCTTGCAGCGTATCTGGCATATTGGCTGGCGAATTTTGTAGTTCCCCATGGAGAGGATGGGCTGTTGAGAGCTGAGTTGTTGTGGCCGGCTTGCTTGTTGGCTAAGGGGAGATAGTTGGCTCTAGCTCCTGCTGCACTGGCCAACATCTACCAGGGACTTGGAGTTCTGGCGGCACACTCAGCGCCGAGGGAGAGGAGTATACTCCTACCGACCCACTACCTCAGTGTGTGGGCTGGGTTACTGTTCCCGGAGCTGGTGACGCGAGGTACTGTGGCGAACCCGACGGAACCACTTTTGTTCAGCTTTACTTGGCAGCCGGATGGGGATGCAGAGGAGCAGCTTGAGGGGCCCAGGAGGACCCTTTGTTACCTGCCCGCCCGGGGTGAGGAGGGACTGCCCTTTGACAGTGCAGCGAGGGACTCTAGCCTCTTTCTAGGGGCTTCAGGTGGAGGGGCGACCAGCGCCCACCCTGGTCAGGGGGCGGCCGATGCGGGACCGCAGACTGAGTGGATATTGAGCACCCGAGCAGCTGTGCTGGCATTGCACAGGTCGGCGATGAGTTCCTTGGAGATTCAGGTATGACCAGGGGATTCCGCCGAATAGGGAGTTCCCTCTAACAGGCAGACAGTACAAGGGCAAGGATACCCACCTACTTGCAGCAGCCTGGTGGGACTTTTACTGCCGCCGGGAGTCGGAGCGATTCTCGATGCCGAGGCAGGGACATCGGGGACGGTTTGATGTGTACTACACCCAGTGGTGGTTCGAGCACAATCACCTCTACCGACAGAAGGCCTCTACGATCAGGAAGGCGGAGGAGAGTCGCTTGCTGATGGAGGATCTGCCTCCTATTGCACTAGATGAGGGGTACCTGAGGACCAGTGTTGCTCGGATCTGCCGAGAGATCGAGCGGATTGTAGCACAGTGGCCCCGGAGTGGCCGGGGTTCATCTTCTGGGAGCTGAAGCAGCGGAGGGGCACTAAAGCCCCTAGGACGAGCATCAGTGATAACGACTGGAGCGAAGGTGTCTCAACCGAGGGCACCTAGGGCTTGGTGGGCTCAGTTCTTGGTCGATTGTGGCATTCGGGGCAGAGGGTCGCTGGACCGGGAGCTCCCGCACGGGAGCTTCGCCGACACAGCGGTTGATGACTGGAGACGGCACATCGGCCATGCGATTGGGTCAGCTGGGCCTGTGGAGTTCGTGTCCCAAGTTGAGTGCGCATGCACTCCACGGGATATTCGGGAGGCCGTCGCGATGGTGGCCCGAGCCCTGGCGTTGGGGTTGGAGCAGCCGGTGCCTTTACCATTGACCCCCTTTGGGGCTCCAGGTTAGGCTTTCCTCTTTTAGCCTACTCTCTCCCTTTCATTCTATAATTCTCGGGTACAAAACTGAGGTGTTGTATAATGTTGTGTTTGTTCGCAGGTTCTGCGGCAGAGTGCGACCAGCCCTCCACGGGAACGTCCTCAGGGAGTGGGGATGGGAGCTTATAGCCCCAGAGGAAATGCCCTCATGTGGAGGATGCAGCGGTCGAGGCTGGTGGGTCGTCTGAGGGACCCAAGACTGGAGAGCAAGTTGAGGAGGAGGCGGCCTTCAGTAAGTGTCACTTTGCCTTCTTTGCTCTTGCTTGGTTTAGCCATAGTAGTTGGCTAATCTTGTTTTGCTGGATTTGTATTTTGTAGCCCCGCCGGGGACTAGAGTGGAGGCGGCTTTCTCGCCCCCTCGGGAGGTGGATTCTCCTCCTGAGGAAGGGGACGAGTCGAGATAGATATGGAGGGGCTCCTTCATCTGATGGACGAGCCTGCACCCCATGCTGGGACCTTCCCCGACTTTGAGTTGTGGGAGGCCACTGGTAGAGCTCCTTCGAGTAAGGGCTTCTGACGCGAAGTGTAACCTGCCATTCACTTGCTTTCGGTTACTGACATGACCGTCTGGATTGTGCAGGGGAGGCAAAGGTGTCGGGGGCCAAAGCCCCTACTGAGATACCGGGCGGAGCCCCTGGGCAGGCGGAAGAGCCAGCACCCACGGTGGCTAGTAGTTGTCCGGGTAAGTGTCCAATTGTTGTTGAGGGGATCTTCCCGTCATTATTGGACTCTTTTAACAAGCCAGAATTATTGACTTGACCTATGTTGCTGGTTTCACAGGTGAGGACACGATGGCTACTCTGGAGATGATCCGGGAATTGGCAGATGCCGGCCCGTCAGTGGCCCTGCCATCTTTTGGAGATGAGCCCGGACCGGTGACTTCCGTGCCCCCAGCTACCGTTGAGGACACGTTGAGTAGACCACCCCTGCTACTGAGGAGGGTGCCTCTCCCACCTTTGTCGACCGTGGTGTCGGCCTGTACGGTGGGGCTGGTGGAGTCCTCCAGTGTGGGACCATCAGGTATGTAGCTGAGCATTTGATCGCTTTAAGGTGGATTATTTTACTTTCCCACCCGTGCTAAGCTTTGACTAGGATGGATTGCAGGTACCTCTTCCTCTCTGGAGGAAGGAGAGCTCACTCGGGATGCGGACCGGCCATCAGGAGATGAGCCTCCCGTCGCAGCTACTGCTGGGGGTGACGAGGAGTTTGTTGACATTGAGGGGATTTCTGAAGGGGACGCCCCGACAGGTGAGCTTCTTCCCTGGCACCTTCGACAAGGGAGCTATCTTTATGTAAGGCTAGACTTGATAGTAGCCTACTATGGTTTCCCAACGTATAGGTGCCCCTGATTTGCCCATGGTCGGGGGTTCATCAGAGAGCTTGTCTGGTTCTTCAGAGGGTGGCAGCGCCACGATGGAGACTGATCTTATTCCTCCGAGGACTCTTCTGCCATGGACGCCGAGATGGAGGCGGCGTTGGAAGGTATATGCGACTTCTCCTTGCCTCCGCATTGGCTTTGATACATAGTTTATGGCGGAGTGCTGACATTTTTGTGTTATGTCCAGGACTGGAGTCTGAGGAGGAGCACGTGCCGGCTCCCGTCGAGGAGGGTCGAGGGGAGCCCTCCGTCACCTCAATGGCCATTGGGGAGGACCAGATTACAGGGGAGTCCCTACCCTCTCCGACTCCAGCAGAGGATACTGCCAGGGCGGAGGAGAGGTTACCCTCACCGACCCCGAGCGGGGAACTTACAGGCACGGCGGGAGCCACACCAGGTGAGAGTCATGACCTTTCTCAGGTTTTTCATCTTGTCTTGTCATAGGGAAACCCTGAGCATGGCGGACCTGTTTCTTGTTCGATGGGGTTGTGCAGGTCCTTCCGTTGTGTTGGCTGAGACGGGTCACTCCTCTCTCGAGTTGGGGATCGAGTGGCCTACATCCGTTTAACCACCGGAGCTGCTGTTGGACGCCAGCGTAGGTGTAGCCTTGCTTCAGCGAGCCCGGGGCTATGTAGGGGGTGATCCCCTACCTTCCCCAGAGGAGCTTCAGCAATGGCTGAGGGAGTGTACACGCGGCTACCATGGCCTTGGATTCCCTCGTGGGCTCTGGATGTTTGGCTTGGCCGGCATCTAGGTGGAGTACCTACGGCTTTTGGAGGCTCAGAAGCAGTAGGCACAGCGACTAGCGGCCATTCGGGAGGTACAGGAGCAGTGTGTTTAGCTTGCGTCAGCTGCGACCGAGCAGAGGAGGCTTGTCGACGAGGCCGTGTCTCTTGCTCAGGACCGTGCCAGGCAGCTGAGTGAGGCGACTAGCAGAGCCGAGGCCCTACAGAAGGCCTTGGAGGAGCAGCGGCAAGCCGTAAACCTTGCTAGAGTTGAGTGGCGAACTGCCGAAGCCGACGCCGAGGCCAGCGTTCAGGTTGCGTCGACCTTGGAGGCGGAGCTGGCAGCTGCGGAGTCCCGCTTGGCGGAGCTGGAGGGGAGCGAGGCTAGGCCGTGATTGTATTGCTTCCCTTCCCCCTTTTTGTTATCCAGACTGTGTATTTTTATTACCCCAAGGGCATGTCTTGGGCTCCCTTTTATAGAGTGTTAATGACAAACACCAGATTTTAGTGTTGTTGTTTACTAAGTTGTTCTTCTCCCTAGTCTGTGGAATAGGGTTGGGTAGAAGGGATGGCTACCACTTACTATCGGTCGTGCTTGATTGTCTTAACACGTACCGGCGTAAGGGGCAGGGGACTGGGTTTTACCCGAACTGGAGCTGGAATGAAAGACTGCGTGAGGAGAGTGGTGTAACTAGATTTTGGGTACTGGGGACTGAGTGCTGGTTGCTGGGAAGTTGGGAAAAGGCCCCTAGCGTAGGGTTGGCGTAGACCCGTCCAGACATAGCGACCTGTTTGGTTAAGGTCGGGAGCTAATTCTGGGATGTATCAGTTGTAGATTGACGCCTGGGTGATGGTTGTTTGTATGTCGTTAGCCGGTAATGTAGCTCTCCTAGACTTGAGAAACTGGGACTGAGCTGGCCGAATGGCCTCAAAAGACATCACAGCCGAGGGCTGTGATCGGGACTGGGACTGGTTGGCCCACCCGCGGAGGGATCATGGCAGAAACTGGAGCTGGGAGCTGGCGGCTGGCCCATAAAGGCGTTGTAGCTGGAAGCTAGAACTGGGGATAGCAGCTAGCCAGTCGGCCTGTGAAGGCGTTGTAGCCGGAGACTGGAGCTGGAGACTGGGCGGCTGACCTTGAGGGGCGTTGTAGCCAAAACTGGAACTGGAGGCTGGCGGCTGGCCTGTGAAGGCGTTGTAGCCGAAGCTGGGACTGGAAGCTGGCGGCTAGCCTATAGAGGCAATGTAGCTGAAACTGGCACTGGAGGCTGGCGGCTAGCCTGTGAAGGCATTGTAGCCAAAACTGGAACTGGAGGCTAGTGGCTGGCATGTGAAGGCGTTGTAGTCGAAGCTGGAATTGGAGACTGGCGGCTGGCCTGTAGAGACATTCTAGTCGAAGCTGGAATTGGAGACTGGCGACTGGCCTGTAGAGGCATTCTAGTAGAAGCTGGAACTAGAGACTTGCGGCTGGCCTGTAGAGGCGTTGTAGCCGAAACTGGAACTGGAGACTGGCGGCTTGCCTATGAAGGCATTGTAGCCGAAACTGGAACTGGAGACTAGCGGCTGGCCTGTGAAGGCATTGTAGCCAGAACTGGAGTTGGAAGCTGGCGGCTGGCCTACGAAGGCGCCGTAGCCAAAGACTGGAACTGGGAATTGGAATTGGAATTGGCACTTGGGATGACCAACCCTTGGGGGTGTGGTGGCCACCATTGTAGTAGAATGACGTGAAGGTCGCCGTCAGCGAGGTGTCGCGGTCGACGGATTTCATTAGTGAAGAGTAGAGAGAGAGAGAGTTTTTTTCTCTTTACCAACCCTACCGCCCTTGCGAGTTTTCACTAGGGCTGGCCCCCTTTCACTTTTTCCGGTGCGCCCTTGCGGGTTTTCACACCGAGGGGTTACTCGATTTTGCCTGAGGCGCCCTTTCGGGTTTTCACCTCAGCTGGGTTGGTGGCAATTTTTACCCTCAGTAATCCTGTTAAAGGAATTAACTGAGGCCGCCAGGGTATCTCTATTTTTAACCCCATTTTTTTTGTTTTGAGACTGCCGTCCGTAGCGTGTTGTTGTCAGGGGACGTAACCTGAAACTGAGAGGTGTGGGTGGCCGGATATTGTTCGGCCATTAATAGGGGTTTTTTTTATAGAAATCCTCATGCCATGGTGGCGAAGGACCACTTTGTCATGGCAGGATATGACTGGAGTTATGGCTAGTGGATCAGGGATTGTATGGGGAGAACTGGGATTATAACGAACTTGAAGGCTCTGGATTTGCAGGGCATGTAGGATGTAGGGGCAGAGAATGATAGATGTCTGGGAATGTGCTGGGATATAAGTCTACTGGGATGGTGACTGGGGGATTGACTGTCACAGGGACTGGTTGACCTATGTTGTCGAAGCAAGGGCCAAAGGTTGGCCAAGCTGAGCGGAAGTAATGCAAGGCCGACTGGGAATTGGAGGGTTTGTGCCGTAGCAGTGCAAATGGATTGGAGACTGGCTCTGGATGAGGCTAACGGTCCACCAAGGAATAGGTGGAAGGCCGTTCTGACTGGTAGGGAGAAGAAGATTTTCTCGTTATCAGCTCTACCGCCCTTTCGGTTTTTCGCTAGAGCCGACCCCTTTAGCTTTTTTCGACGTGCCCTTGAGGGTTTTCACGTCGAGGGGTTCCCCAATTTTGCCTGAGGTGCCCTTTCAGGTTTCCACCTCAGCCGGGTTACTGGCCTTTTTGCCCCCAGTCACCCCCTTGTGGTGAGGATGACTGGGTTTGCCGGGGCATCTCTATTTTTAACCCCATTTCATTTTCATATTTTTTTTACTTACCTGGGAGCCTGGCGGCTAGACTGGTGTCGGTGCAGAAGTGCCCGCGCTCCCGTGGTGATGGGAATGAGGGCAGGAGATCAGTCCCCGTGGATGCCTGGCGGCGATTCCGAAGAGCTGAGCTGGCTGGTTGACTGGGAATTGTAGGCTGGGAGGATTGGCCGGTTATATCCTTCACGGGGAAGGACCGGCCTTACTGGTAGTAGCTGGGACGTGCGCCTTAGTCTGGATGGCGCGTGAACTCGTGTTTTGGTGCATAGTATAGCTTCATGTGTTTGCCGTTAAGAGGCAGGAATGGTCTATGGCCTTTTTGATCAACAACCGTGTAGGCCCCACCCTCATAGACATTCTGGATGATGTATGGACCTCGCCAATTTGGTTGTAGTTTCCCACTGGAGCGCCCTGCCATGACTTCTCTTTCCTTGATCATGACAAGGTCGCCTTGCTTGAAAGCTCGCTGCTTGACGAGCTTATCGTAGGCCCGAGCCATGCGGTCCTGGTATACTTGCAGATTTTTGTAGGCTTCGAGTCGCTTTCCTTCTAGATCGACGAGCTCTTCTAGCCTTCTCTGGCACTCACTTTCATCAGGGCCGGCAAGGCCGGCGTGGATCGCCACATGGTAAGAAGCTAATTGGATTTTGATGGGGATAACCACTTCTGTCCCATAAGCAAGGGAGAATGGCGAGCACCCCGTGGGGGTTTTGTAGACCATTCGATAGGGCCATAATGCTTCGAAGACCTTCTCACCCCAATCGCGTTTCCAGTGGCTAACCATCTTAGCCAGGAGCTTGCAGAGGGTTTTGTTGAAGGCTTTCGCCAAGCCATTAGCCTGGGGGTTGTAGACCGAAGAGGCTCTCCAGTCGATGTGGAATTTGGCCGCTAACTGGTATACGGCCTTATTCTTGAATGGTGTCCCGTTGTCGGACACTATGCAACTGGGCGTACCGAATCGGTATATGATGTTGTGCCGGACGAATCTTGAAACCACCTCGCTGGTGACCTCTCACAAAGGGAGAGCCTCCACCCAGCGGGAGAAATAATTAGTGGCGGCCAAGATATATTTATGGCCCTTGGAAGATGGCGGGAAAGGCCCCGCGATGTCCATGCCCCACTCAGCAAATGGCCAAGTGGGGGCCGTAGGACGCAGTGGGTTAGGGGGTCTTCTGGGTACTGGGCCAAAGGCTTGGCACCGATGGCATGTACGGGTGTGGACGTCAAAAAATGATGATGATCATACGACATGCACGTCTCAGCACTCGAGAGCGAGTCGAAGACGGAAAGGCTGAATAAACCCTGTGCCCCCTCTAAGAAGGACGAATACCTACCCGGTGCTCCGCCACCCAACAAAGAAGCCCCTCGGGTTGAAGAGCTAGCCACGGCTCCCAAGTCGACAATGCCGAAGGTCGAATCAAAGAAACTCAGGAGTCCGAACGCCTGCTCGGCATACACCGGAAATCACTCAAAGCCCTGAATCGAGACTCGGAGGCTCACAATTAAAGGAACACAGGAGGGCAAGCATATGTCCGAATCGCCACTAAGCTGGGGGGGAGCCCTTTGACGCTTAAACTGGCATGGCATAGCTTTAAACCGGCGTGGCATAGCCTTAAACCGGAATGGCATAGCCTTAAACCGGCGCGCCCCTAAGGGGGCCTTAAACCGGCGCGCCCTTTACAAGATGCTAGTCCGGTGCGCCCCATGAACTCCCTTGCTTTGTGTTAAAACGACATGCGCCCGTTGAAGGGCCACCCCTTTGAATGCACTAAACCGGCGCGCCCATTTTGGAGTGCTAATACGGCGTGCTTAGTTTAAAAACAAGCCTTTCTCTGAGGCCTTTATCCGGCGTGCAGTAAAGCCATCCCGTCATCAATGCGGTCCCCTGTTTCCTGGGAACGGCATGATGACGAACAAGCCTGAAGTGGTTAAAACTCCCACTTCGATTCGGAGGGCAACCGAGCATATGCCGTGAATGGAAGTTCTCGAGCCCCATCCCGCCTTGTGCTCATTCCGTCGGTCGGCCGGCCATTCTTCAGCAAATGATGAAAGCAACGTGGCTCCCGGTGGATATGCCAGCGGAGGAGGAGGCCATGCCTCTGCCCCCCTCCCGGTCACACCATAGCCTCGCCGGAGGTGACGTCGACAGTAGCAGCAAGGCCACGGCAATAGCAGCAGTAGCAGGGCAACGTCACCAACGTCAGCAGCAGCAGTGGTGGTTGCGGGAAACAAGGAACCAACGGAAGGAAGGAAAATACAGAGGACATCCCTCCAAAACAGGGCCTCCGGCCCCTATAAAAGGAGCGCCCAGGCGAAGCTTAAATGGGTTAGAAGGGTTGAACAACTCTCGGAAGCCTGAAAAGTGGAAGTCTTCTTCTGAGAGAAACCCCTTGAAGCCCGAAGCCAGCGTTCCTGTGAGAGCGAAGTTAAGTGAGAAAAGAGAAGGAGAGAGCAGAGAGTGAGGTGAGGGAGATACAGCTCTCCCCTCCCCTTTGTTTCTTTTCCTTTCCTCCGATGTATTCTTCCCGTTGGTTCTTTTCTTTAGATGCATGAAGAGCCCATGTATTTGCACCCCTTCGTGGTGAAATGAAAACGATCCTTCGGGAGATTCTCTTTTTTTGATATGTTGCATCTTCTTCTCCCCCTTTGGAATACGTTCAGGCTGTAGCCCCTCTTCCTACTTGGTCTCCAGTGCTTTTTGATCTCCCTCCCCACTTGTTCCCCTTCGAGGGATCATTACCCGTGAGTCGTGAGAGCTCTTGAAGGCTAGTCCTCGAGCTTTTCCACACTCACACTTGGGTTATCGGACCGCGTGAGGTCTACATTTTGAGGTTCTCCCTGGAGCAATCCACTTGGTGTTCCTCTATTTTCTCTGGCAATCGTCAGTCCGGGGGAGGTGCTGCCCAAATTTTGCCAGAGGAAGAACACGTAAGAACAGAGGATGCGTAAGAACAGACAGACGAACAAACTAAGCCCCCCCCCCCCCCCCGAATCAAGCTGAATCTCTGAGTTCTTGCACAAACTCTTCTAACAAAACACTTAAATCTTCCTGCCACTAACATAATCCATCAATAAGATGAGCAAAGCAATCAATAAATCAACTTGCAGTTGAAGGAAAGAAGAAACAGAGCATAAATGGGTTGAAAGGAAGCTATACAATGCTTAATCTGGCGCCCCCCTAATCCGGCGTGGGCTAACCCGGCGCGGTACCCCCCCGCACCGGTTAACCCCACACTCAAAACCCATTTCATTTTCTTTGCCATTAACCGGCGCGCCCCTTCATAGCCGCCTTAAACCGGCGCGCTATACTGTTCATACCCTATTCCGGCGCGCCCATGCTTCTTGGCCATTAACCGGCGCGCCCCTCTCTTCTCCATTAACCGGCGCGCTCCGATTATCTCTTCTTACACCCATTGAACCGGCATGCCTTAAAAAAATGATTAATCAAATGATAGAAAAGAATTAAAGCTAATGAGTAAAACTAATCGAAAGTCTCCCCTCTACCATAATCTAAATTTTGTTCCGAGGGCGCTGCCCCCGGAAACCCCCGCAAGGGGCGTTGCCCCCTTGACCCCCACGACCTGACCGGGCAGGTCGAACCCCGCGACCTGACCGCGCAGGTCGATCCGCGTGCGAGGGCGCATGTTGCCGAGTTTTGGCTTTACACTTAACAACCCGCTCCCCCGGACTGAGTGCGAAGAGAAACTCAATGATGCCTTGTGGTATCGGACGTGGACCTCGGGACTCCCGACATGGTCATGATCCGTGCACCTCTTGGGCCGATAGTTCATCAGCTTGACCCACTTCTTCCGAGATCCGATCCCGCACCCACATGAAATGTGCCGTACCTACGGCAGATATCTGAATGCCTTTATTGTTACCTTCGATGCTTCGAATATGGACTTTCGTCCAAATGCTGAATGGTCCGTTAGTGACTGATATGCATATACTGGGATCTGATCCCGCATTTGTATTAAACTTGCCGTACTCACAGTAGGTACTTGTACGATTTGTCACCGTCTCTTATGCTACAAACACGGACCTTTGTCCGAACATAAAGGGGTCCATGAGTGACCGACAAAATATGAATGGGACGAGAATGATCTCGTCATCCCCGGACCCTATACATGGGAATATCAATAAGGCCTATGTGGGCCATGCTTAGACCTCGGGTCTGCCCCGATCATGGTCATTTCTTGACCCATATCCTCGGCCTATAGCCCGCTCTCTTCGAACGCATATTGGTTCTCAGATCTTGTCCCAGGACATCCTCCCGTTGCCCCCTTGGCACCGGAAACATTGACGATGCCCACGCGAGCCCGACTTCGACCGCGGGGGGCCCACCGCAGTATGGTCGTAGCTTGATCTTGCACTGGGCCGACAAACTTGTCGGTTTCCGACCGCTCTAACCAAGATTTAACTGAACGTTTCCCGTCCCTTTGAACAATAAATTTGCCATACCCCGGCATACATATGCTCCAGCTTTCCCCGTGACGATCACGATTCTCTGAAGCCGGACGCTCGTCCGAATATCAAAATGGTCCTTGAGTGACCGACATCTTCCGAATGCTTGCTTCCCTAGACATAGGGCTTTCCGACTGATTCGAGACCGCTATCGGCTTGTTTCTCTCGATATAGTTTCTTGGCCATGAGGCCCCGATTCCCGACGATTAATCAAGGGTGTTCCCCTCTCCGAGGGGATGTAAATAACGCCGTGACCTTTACGGCGCGGTGGGTTTTGGTCCTGACACGAACTACACAATCATCTGATTAGTCAGACGGAGCGCACCCCGGGCTTCGGACCACTCCAGTCTTGAAGCCCGAACACATTGTCACCTAGGTGACTGGCACGCCCTCGCACTAGATAAACCGATAGACCGATAAAAGAATATCCCGATATTTTCATGAAACCAACGAAACTTAGTGCGTTCCACAAGTTGGCACGCCCGGTGGGACAGATGATCTCGAATCAATATAACCACCGATATCCCACGATACCTTCACACACGAAACTTAGTGCGTTCCACAAGTTGGCACGCCCGGTGGGACAGATGATCTCGAATCAATATAACCACCGATATCCCACGATACCTTCACACACGAAACTTAGTGCGTTCCACAAGTTGGCACGCCCGGTGGGACAGATGATCTCGAATTGATATAACCACCGATATCCCACGATATTTTCGTCCAACGAAACTTAGTGCATTCCACAAGTTGGCACGCCCGGTGGGACTCAAACCACCCTTCATCTCTTCGCCGGGATTTGGGGCCTCATGGCCTCCTAATAAACGATGTTTGTCTGCTTTGATGAATTGCAGGTGCTGTCATTGTTAGCCCCATGCGGAGAAAAGCCGGACCAGGCACGATTGTCTTTGTGACCTCGAGGATGCTACTCCGAGGGATATACAGCTTCCAGGAATCATGAAGGCCTCTAAAAAAAGAAAGACAGAAGAGAAAGAGGAGAGGAAGGGGAAATCAAACCCCCCCTTTCCGCAAAAATAAAGGGAAGAAGAAAAGAAGAAAAGAAGAAAGGAGAAAGAAACAAAAGGGGAAGAGAAAGAATCGGCCGGATAGGGTTGTACGGCTATGTCCGTCGGGACCCGTGCTGAACGAAGATTACCACTATGGGATTGGTGCGGTGGAGCGAACCACTCATCCCCTCCCTGAGGGAGTGAGCGCTCTCCTGCGCACCCGCCTTTGGTCTATTACAAAAAAAAAGAAGAGAAGAAAAGAAAAGACACATAAAAAAACTGGCAAGCATCACCGACCAAAAAGGACAAGAAGAAGGCCGACATCCCGCCCGACTCTAGGAGGGTCCGAGTCCATGGTGCCATGCCCGGGCCTGTTCCACCTTCCTGCTGCCCCTATCTGGGAATGCTTTGTAGCAATGAGGCCGAGCACGGCCACGAATCTAGAAGAGAGCATTCATCCACCCCGCCATAGGAGTGTAAGACACAAAAGAATACACCCCGACTTAGGGGCATTTGAAGAAGCAACACACCCCGCCACGGGGGCATAGAAGCCTTAAAGAACGCACCCCAGCTTATTGGGATCTGAAGAAGAATTACACCCCACCTTGCGGGCATCAAAGCAACAATACACCCCACCTTGGGTGCACGAGAAGCAAACAACCCCCAGTGTGTCGGGGTAGAAAAAAATAGAATCCACCCCGCTCTGGGGCATAAGAAGAAAAGGATACACCCCGGCTCGGGGGCACATGAAGAGAATCCACCCCGATTTGGGGGCACATAAAGCAAAGTTTACACCTCGGCTTAGGGGAACATGAAGAGAAATATACCCCTCTCTGGGGTCGAAGAAGCAGAAGAATCCACCCCGACTCGGGGGCAAGCACAAAGCGAAAGTTACACCCCAGCCTAGGGGCGTTTGAAGAAGAAACTACGCCCGCTCTCGGGATATATGAAAAGACACACACCCCGCCTTGAGGGGTAGAAGAAGCAGAATACACTCCGCCCGGGGTGCACAAGAAGCAAAGCATACCCCGACTCGGGGGACATATGATACAAAGAATACACCCCGGTTTAGGGGTATCTGAGGGAGAAATATACCCCGATATGGGGGCATATGAAACAAAAACACACCCCAGCTTAGGGGAATACAAAGAGAAATATACCCCACCCTGGGGCAGAAGAAGTAGAGGAACCTACCCCGATTTAGGGGCACTCGAAGAAGAACTACACCCTGCCATGGGGGCAGAAGAAGCAAAGACCATACCCCGCCATAGGGAATACAAAACAAGAACTCACCCCGGCCTAGGGGGCACACGAAGAAAGAAACACACGTCCTGCCTTAGGTGCACAAAAAGAGAAACACACCCCGGCCTGGGGGCATAAAAAAAAACACACACTCTGCCCAGGGTGCACAAGAAGCAAATACACCCCGCCATGGTGGCACAGAAGCAAAGAAGTAGAATCCACCCCGTCCTGGGGGCATAAGAAGCATGAAGTTACACCCCGACTCGGGGGTACGTAAAGAAGAAACCCACCCTGCCTTGGGTGCACAAGAAGTGAAGAACACGCCCCTACTCTAGGGGCATTTGAAGAGGAAACATACACCCTGCCTGGGGGCATAGAAGCCACAAAAGAATACACCCCATCTTAGGGGCGTTTGAAAAAGTAACATACCCCACCACGGGGCATGGAAGCCGTATGGAACATACCTCGACTTATGGGGATCTGCAGAAGAAACATACACCCCGCCTGGGGGCATAGAGGCCGTAAAGACACTACCCCGCTCTGGGGGCATAAGAAGCAGAAAATACACCCTGTGCCGGGGGAAAATGAAGAGAAGTATACCCCGCTCTGGGGGCATAAGAAGCATAAAATACACCCTATGCCGGGGGAAAATGAAGAGAAGTATACCCCGCTCTGGGGGCATAAGAAGCAGAAGTTACACCTCATCTGGGGGCCTAGAAGCCATGAGAGAATACACCCCGCTTGGGGGCATAGAAGAAGAGGTACACTCCAACCTGGGGGCACGTTAGGAGAAATACACCCCAATCCGGGGGCATCAATGAGAGAGGAAGAGTAGAACAAAAAGAACAGTCATGAGGTAGACGTGGTCTTTGAACCCGCCCCTTCACGATAAAAAGAAGAGCAGAAAAGAAGAGAACGGTCATCAGGCATACGTGGTCTCTCCACTCGCCTCCCCGTACAAAAGAAGAAGAGAAGAAAAGAAAGTGAGCCTTGAGGCATGCATGGTCTTTCACCCTCTGCCTCCAGCCATCCAACAAATAGACTTTGCATGTGGTTGGCGTCACGACCTTGAGTCTAAGCTGACAAAATCTTTCGCCGACGGGGCGTTAAACCAACAGAACCTTTCGCCGACGGGGCGTTAAACCGATAAAACCTTTCGCCGACGGGGCGTTAAACCGACAAACCCTTCTGCCGACGGGGCGTTAAACCGATAAAACCCTTTCACCGACGGGGCGTTAAACTGATAAAACCCTTTCACCGAAGGGGCGTTAAATCGATAAAACCCTTTCGCCGACGGGGCGTTAAACCGACAAAACCTTCCGCCGACGGGGCGTTAAACCGACAAAACCTTCCGCCGACGGGGCGTTAAACCGATAAAACCCTTCCACCGACGGGGCGTTAAACCGATAAAACCCTTTCGTCGACGGGGCGTTAAATCGATAAAACCCTTCCGCCGACGGGGCGTTAAACCGATAAAACCCTTTCGCCGACGGGGCGTTAAACCGATAAAACCCTTCCGCCGACGGGGCGTTAAACCGATAAAACCCTTTAGCCGACGAGGCATTAAACCGACAAAACCTTCCGCCGACGGGGTGTTATACCGATAAAACCTTTCGCCGACGGGGCGTTAAACCGATAAAACCTCCCGCCGACGGGGCGTTAAACCGATAAAACCTTTCGCCGACGGGGCGTTAAACCGACAAAACCTTCCGCCGACGGGGCGTTAAACCGATAAAACCCTTCCGCCGATGGGGCGTTAAACCGATGAAACCCTTCCACCGACGGGGCGTTAAACCGATAAAACCTTCCGCCGACGAGGCGTTAAACCGATAAAACCCTTTCGCCGACGGGGCGTTAAACCGACAAAACCTTCCGCCGACGGGGCGTTAAACCGATAAAATCCTTTCGCCGACGGGGCGTTAAACCGACAAAACCTTCCGCCGACGGGGCGTTACACCGACAGCTATAGAATCATCGGCCCCTGAGCCGACAGCTACTTCACTTATCGGCCCCTGAGCCGACAGCTTTCTATTCATCGGCCCCTGAGCCGACAGCTTCACTCATCGGCTCCTGGCCGGTAGCTATTCCATCATCGGCCTCCAAGCCGACAACTATCCAGTTATCGGCCTCTTGGCCGACAGCTATCCCATTATCGGCTCCTAGCCGACAGCTTCCCAATAAAAAAAGAATCAACCCATCCACTTTGGTTCGGGTCCTTCCCCTGCCAGAGAATCAAGAATCAACCTTCCACTTTGGCTCGGATCCTTTCCCGGCCAGAGAATCAAAGAATAACCCTTTCACTTTGGTTCGGGTCCTTCCCCGGCCAGAGAGTTAAAGAATAAACCTTCCACTTTGGTTCGGATCCTTTCCCGGCCAGAGAATTAAAGAATCAACCCATCCACTTTGGTTCGGGTCCTTCCCCTGCCAGAGAATCAAGAATCAACCTTCCACTTTGGCTCGGATCCTTTCCCGGCTAGAGAATCAAAGAATAACCCTTTCACTTTGGTTCGGGTCCTTCCCCGGCCAGAGAGTTAAAGAATAAACCTTCCACTTGGGTTCGGATCCTTTCCCGGCCAGAGAATTAAAGAATCAACCCATCCACTTTGGTTCGGGTCCTTCCCCGGCCAGAGAATCAAGAATCAACCTTCCGATTTGGCTCGGATCCTTTCCCCTGCCAGAGAATTAAAGAAATCTTTCCACTTTGGCTCGGATCCTTTCCCGGCCAGAGAATCTAAGAATAACCCTTTCACTTTGGTTCGGGTCCTTCCCCGGCCAGAGGATTAAAGAATAAACCTTCCACTTTGGTTCGGAATTTTTCCTCGGCCAGAGAATTAAAGAAATCCTTTCACTTTGGCTCGGATCCTTCCCCCCGGCCAGAGAATTAAAGAAATCCTTTCACTCTGGTTCGGATCTTTCCCCTGGCCAGAGAATCAAAGAATCAAGCTCCCACTCTGGTTCGGGTCCTTCCCTCGGCCAGAGAATTAAAGAAATCCTTTCACTCTTGTTCGGATCTTTCCCCGACCAGAGAACAAAAAAAAAGACCTTTATCTTCGGCTCTCATAGCCCGCTTCCCGATATCTTCGGCTCTCGTAGCCCACTCACCAATATCTTCGACTCTGGCAGCCTGCTTCCCCAATTTCGGTTCTTGCAGCCCGCTCCCCTAATACCTTTTTACTACCACTACACTTATACGTAACGATAGTATGTTCTTATGCACAAAAAAAAAAGAGAAAAAGAGAATGAAAAGAGAACAAAAATGCGGGGTTACCCTGCTTGCATGCTTGCTTGTAATATAGAATAAGACACGTGCTTGGAATTTTCTAGGACCTTGTTTCCTTGTTAAATAATAACGTAGCCTCGATTCCGGATGCACGTGCGTCACGGCATACGCTCGAAGGGAACCCAATTATGGCGGGTGCACACGTCAAGGGGAAGAGTCATGGCTAAATTGCTGAGCCCAACTCACAAAATAAACCCGAGGCAACACTCCCCACTTCACATTTAATGTGTTCAATGGTTTTCAACCATAGGGATTGCCCGAATTTCTTCTTAGCACTCTACGGAGACTTGAATTCCTGCACTCGCGTGAAAGGTAATCGTGAGGAAAAAGCTGCCTACCCCCACTTAAAAAAAAAGAAAAAAAATGATGATGCAAAAAAAAAGAGAGAGAGAAACGTGAATCTGAGTAGCCGGGAATCCCCATTGAGACACATGAGGAGACTCGCGCGAAAATGTGAAGCGAATTTAAATAATGATGAAGCCTAGTAGCCGGGAATCCCCATTGAGACACATGAGGAAACTCGCGTCAAACGGTGGAATCCGCAATAAAATTATGATAAGGATGAATCCTAGTAGCCGGGAATCCCCATTGAGACACATGAGGAGACTCGCGTCGAACGGTGAAATCTTCTACCAAAATAAACAGACGGGGGCTGTGTGAAGCTACCGAAAGTCGAAAGCCTGAAACTAATGTGTAGGCGCTAGAGTAACCCTCGAGTGTTGCTTAGAAAACCTGCATATCCCTATGTTTAGGGTCTTTTGCTCACACGTTTGCTCCTCCACTCCATAGAGGATTGCCTCAGGTGAAATGCGTGAATCTAAGCTGTGCATGCAAGACATGCGATATCCTCTTGACGGGTGCACCACCCCTTAGTCGTGCCTCACGGCCCGCACCGTGTCTGCGAATTATGGGCGATGTCCCTATCCTATCCCCTATAGAGGGAGCTGTCTTATTTATTTTTATGTTATGCTCGCTGATGAATGCCTGCATGCTTGAATAAAGGAAATAAAAAAAAATTTGAATTTTGGCCCTTGCGGCCTGCTTTCCAAAATGTTGGCCCCCGTAGCCTACTATCCCGAATCTCGGCACTTAAAAGCCTGATTTCTCGAATTTCGGCTCTCACGGCCTGCTCTCAGAATTTTGACTCTTGCAGTCTGCTTTCCAAAAGGTTGGCCCCTGTAGCCTACCTTTTCGAATTTCGGCCCTTAATGCCAGCTTTCGCGAACATCGGCTTCCGCAGCCTACTTCCCGAATTTCGGCCCTAAAAGCCAACTCCCCCAAAACGGGTTCTCGCGACCTACTCTCCCGATTTCGGCTCCCGCAGCATGCTCTCCTAATCCCCAAATTTTGGCGCCTAAGACCCTTTCAGGTCTCAGCTGAAGTGCTCCGATTTAGACCTTTCGTCTGGGTCGGAAGAAAACTGAAATCCTTGCGTTAATGCAATCCCAGCATTGACGAATCCACTTTATGCGGCACCCTCGCCGAAAGCTCCGATTTAGACCTTTCGTCTGGGTCGGAAGAAAACTGAAATCCTTGCGTTAATGCAATCCCAGCATTGACGAATCCACTTTATGCGGCACCCTCGCCGAAAGCTCCGGTTTAGACCTTTCGTCTGGGTCGGAAGAAAACTGAAATCCTTGCGTTAATGCAATCCCAGCATTGATGAATCCACTTTATGCGGCACCCTCGCCGAAAGCTCCGATTTAGACCTTTTGTCTGGGTCGGGAGAAAATTGAAATCCTTGCGTTGATGCAATCCCAGCATTGACGAATCCACTTTATGTGGCACCCTCGCCGAAAGCTCCGATTTAGACCTTTCGTCTGGGTCGGGAGAAAACCGAAATCCTTGCATTAATGCAATCCCACATTGACGAATCCACCCTATGTGGCACCCTCGCCGAAAGCTCCGATTTAGACCTTTCGTCTAGGTCGGAAGAAAACTGAAATCCTTGCGTTGGTGCAGTCCCAGCATTGACGAATTTACCTTACTCGGCACCCTCGCCGAAAGCTCCGGTTTAGACCCTTCGTCTGGGTCGGAAGAAAACTAAAATCCTTGCGTTGATGCAGTCCCAGCATTGACGAATTTACCTTACTCGGCACCCTCGCCGAAAGCTCCGGTTTAGACCTTTCATCTGGGTCGGAAGAAAACTGAAATCCTTGCATTGGTGCAGTCCCAGCATTGACGAATTTACCTTACTCGGCACCCTCGTCGAAAGCTCCGGTTTAGACCTTCGTCTGGGTCGGAAGAAAACTAAAATCCTTGCGTTGATGTAATCCCAGCATTGACGAATCCACTTTATGCGGCACCCTCGCCGAAAACTCCGATTTAGACCTTTCGTCTGGGTTGGAAGAAAATCAAAATCCTTGCGTTGATGCAATCCCAGCATTGACGAATTCACCTTATGCGGCACTCTCGTCGAAAGCCCCGATTTAGACCTTTCGTCTGGGTCGGAAGAAAACTGAAATCCTTGTGTTGGTGCAGTCCCAGCATTGACGAATTTACCTTACTCGGCACCCTCGTCGAAAGCTCCGATTTAGACCTTTCGTCTGGGTCGGAAGAAAATTGAAATCCTTGCGTTAATGCAATCCCAGCATCGACGAATCCACCTTATGCGGCACCCTCGCCGAAAGCTCCAATTTAGACCTTTCGTCTGGGTTGGATGAAAACCAAAATCCTTGCGTTGATGCAATCCCAGCGTTGACGAATCCACTTTATGCGGCACCCTTGCCGGAAGCTCCGATTCAGACCTTTCGTCTGGGTCGGAAGAAAACTGAAATCCTCGCGTTGATGCAATCCCAGCGTTGACGAATCCACTTTATGCGGCACCCTTGCCGGAAGCTCCGATTTAGACCTTTCGTCTGGGTCGGAAGAAAACTAAAATCCTTGCGTTGATGCAATCCCAGCATCGACGAACCACCATTAATTCGGCGCCTAAGGCCTTTCTGTTGCCTCAGCCGTGCGATCCGATCCGGACCTTTTGTCCAAGTCGGAGAAACTTGAACCCCTCCTTCTTGCTTCGGCATTCCACCATGCCATCGACCAAACCTCCACTCAGATATGTCGGTCTGTGTGCATATGCGGTGAAGCGATCCCCTCATCCCTTCGCTGAAGGAGTGAGCGCTTTCCCGTGAATTCGCACCGGACTAGCATCCCACTGGCTCGGAAGGACAGATATCTTGCCAAAGAACTCTACACTCGTGGGCCCCGTGCACTCATCTCTCGTTTGCGTCACCCACGAGCGGGGGGCATTTGTGGACGTCAAAAAATGATGATGATCATACGACATGCACGTCTCAGCACTCGAGAGCGAGTCGAAGATGGAATGGCTGAATAAACCCTGTGCCTCCTCCAAGAAGGACGAATACCTACCCGGTGCTCCGCCACCCAACAAAGAAGCCCCTCGGGTTGAAGAGCTAGCCACGGCTCCCAAGTCGGCAATGCCGAAGGTCGAATCAAAGAAACTCAGGAGTCCGAACACCTGCTCGGCATACACCGGAAATCACTCAAAGCCCTGAATCGAGACTCGGAGGCTCACAACTAAAGGAACACAGGAGGGCAAGCATCTGTCCGAATCGCCACTAAGCTGGGGGGGAGCCCTTTGACGCTTAAACCGGCGTGGCATAGCTTTAAACCGGCGTGGCATAGCCTTAAACCGGCGCGCCCCTAAGGGGGCCTTAAACCGGCGCGCCCTTTACAAGATGCTAGTCCGGCGCGCCCCATGAACTCCCTTGCTTTGTGTTAAAACGGCATGCTCCCGTTGAAGGGCCACCCCTTTGAATGCACTAAACTGGCGCGCCCATTTTGGAGTGCTAATACGGCGTGCTTAGTTTAAAAACAAGCCTTTCTCTGAGGCCTTTATCCGGCGTGCAGTAAAGCCATCCCGTCATCAATGCGGTCCCCTGTTTCCTGGGAACGGCATGATGACGAACAAGCCTGAAGTGGTTAAAACTCCCACTTCGATCCGGAGGGCAACCGAGCATATGCCGTGAATGGAAGTTCTCGAGCCCCATCCCGCCTTGTGCTCATTCCGTCGGTCGGCCGGCCATTCTTCAGCAAATGATGAAAGCAACGTGGCTCCCGGTGGATATGCCAGCGGAGGAGGAGGCCATGCCTCTGCCCCCCTCCCGGTCACACCATAGCCTCGCCGGAGGCGACGTCGATAGTAGCAGCAAGGCCATGGCAATAGCAGCAGCAGCAGGGCAACGTCACCAACGTCAGCAGCAGCAGTGGTGGTTGCGGGAAACAAGGAACCAACGGAAGGAAGGAAAATACAGAGGACATCCCTCCAAAACAGGGCCTCCGGCCCCTATAAAAGGAGCGCCCAGGCGAAGCTTAAATGGGTTAGAAGGGTTGAACAACTCTCGGAAGCCTGAAAAGTGGAAGTCTTCTTCTGAGAGAAACCCCTTGAAGCCCGAAGCCAACGTTCCTGTGAGAGCGAAGTTAAGTGAGAAAAGAGAAGGAGAGAGCAGAGAGTGAGGTGAGAAAGATATAGCTCTCCCCTCCCCTTTGTTTCTTTTCCTTTCCTCCGATGTATTCTTCCCGTTGGTTCTTTTCTTTAGATGCATGAAGAGCCCATGTATTTGCACCCCTTCGTGGTGAAATGAAAACGATCCTTCGGGAGATCCTCTTTTTTTGATATGTTGCATCTTCTTCTCCCCCTTCGGAATACGTTCAGGCTGTAGCCCCTCTTCCTACTTGGTCTCCAGTGCTTTTTGATCTCCCTCCCCACTTGTTCCCCTTCGAGGGATCATTACCCGTGAGTCGTGAGAGCTCTTGAAGGCTAGTCCTCGAGCTTTTCCACACTCACACTTGGGTTATCGGACCGCGTGAGGTCTACACTTTGAGGTTCACCCTGGAGCAATCCACTTGGTGTTCCTCTATTTTCTCTGGCAATCGTCAGTCCGGGGGTGGTGCTGCCCAAATTTTGCCAGAGGAAGAACACGTAAGAACAGAGGATGCGTAAGAACAGACAGACGAACAAACTAAGCCCCCCCCCCCCCCCCCCGAATCAAGCTGAATCTCTGAGTTCTTGCACAAACTCTTCTAACGAAACACTTAAATCTTCCTGCCACTAACATAATCCATCAATAAGATGAGTAAAGCAATCAATAAATCAACTTGCAGTTGAAGGAAAGAAGAAACAGAGCATAAACGGGTTGAAAGGAAGCTATACAATGCTTAATCCGGTGCCCCCCTAATCCGGCGTGGGTTAATCCGGCGTGCTACCCCCCCGCGCCGGTTTAACCCCACACTCAAAACCCACTTTATTTTCCTTGCAGCTATCCGGCGCGCCCCCTTGCATTAGCCCATTAAACCGGCACGCTAATTGCCTGTTCCGGCGCGTCCTTGGAACCTCTTCCTTCTTGCCATAGAACCGGCGCGCCCCCTCTTAATACACTTAAACCGGTGCGCCACTCCTCTTGATACTAATCCGGCACGCCCCATCCCCTTTGCTTCCTCAATCCGGTGTGCCTGGAAGAAAGAAGGTGATCAAGAAAATAAAAGAAAACATGCAATTCAAGTTAATAGAAAACTAATCAAAAGTCTCCCATGACCGCGCAGGTCGATCTGCGTGCGAGGGCGCATGTTGCCGAGTTTTGGCGTTACATTTAACAACCCGCTCCCCAGGACTGAGTGCGAAGAGAAACTCAATGATGCCTTGTGGTATCGGACGTGGACCTCGGGACTCCCGACATGGTCATGATCCGTGCACCTCTTGGGCCGATAGTTCATCAGCTTGACCCACTTCTTCCGGGATCCGATCCCGCACCCACATGAAATGTGCCGTACCTACGGCAGATATCTGAATGTCTTTATTGTTACCTTCGATGCTTCGAATATGGACTTTCGTCCGAATGCTGAATGGTCCGTTAGTGACCGACATGCATATACTGGGATCTGATCCCGCATTTGTATTAAACTTGCCGTACTCACGGTAGGTACTTGTACGATTTGTCACCGTCTCTTATGCTACAAACACGGACCTTTGTCCGAACATAAAGGGGTCCATGAGTGACCGACAAAATCTGAATGGGACGAGAAGGATCTCGTCATCCCCGGACCCTATACATGGGAATATCAATAAGGCCTATGTGGGCCATGCTTAGACCTCGGGTCTGCCCCGATCATGGTCATTGCTTGACCCATATCCTCGGCCTATAGCCCGCTCTCTTCGAACGCATATTGGTTCTCAGATCTTGTCCCAGGACATCCTCCCGTTGCCCCCTTGGCACCGGAAACATTGACGATGCCCACGCGAGCCCGACTTCGACCGCGGGGGGCCCACCGCAGTATGGTCGTAGCTTGATCTTGCACTGGGCCGACAAACTTGTCGGTTTCCGACCGCTCTAACCAGATTTAACTGAACGTTTCTCGTCCCTTTGAACAATAAATTTGCCATACCCCGGCATACATATGCTCCAGCTTTCCCCGTGACGATCACGATTCTCTGAAGCCGGACGCTCGTCCGAATATCAAAATGGTCCTTGAGTGACCGACATCTTCCGAATGCTTGCTTCCCTAGACATAGGGCTTTCCGACTGATTCGAGACCGCTATCGGCTTGTTTCTCTCGATATAGTTTCTTGGCCATGAGGCCCTGATTCCTGACGATTAATCAAGGGTGTTCCCCTCTCCGAGGGGATGTAAATAACGCCGTGACCTTTACGGCGCGACGGGTTTTGGTCCCGACACGAACTACACAATTGTCTGATTAGTCAGACGGAGCGCACCCCGGGCTTCGGACCACTCCAGTCTTGAAGCCCGAACACATTGTCACCTAGGTGACTGGCACGCCCTCGCACTAGATAAACCGATAGACCGATAAAAGAATATCCCGATATTTTCATGAAACCAACGAAACTTAGTGCGTTCCACAAGTTGGCACGCCCGGTGGGACAGATGATCTCGAATCAATATAACCACCGATATCCCACGATACCTTCACACACGAAACTTAGTGCGTTCCACAAGTTGGCACGCCCGGTGGGACAGATGATCTCGAATCAATATAACCACCGATATCCCACGATACCTTCACACACGAAACTTAGTGCGTTCCACAACGGGCATACTGGGTATAGTCAACATACATGGTTGGCCCGTAGAAGCCTTTGAGCTTGATGTTGTACTTCATTCGGTCTCCAGCCTGGTGCGCACCGCACAGCCCGGAGTGGACTTTCTGCATGACGGCTCGAGCCTCGGCGAGGGAGACACATCTCAGGAGAATTGACTTGTCCTTCTCGTGGACGAGCCTATATAGAGAGTCACCAATCAACTCGTAAGAGGTTGCTCGACGGAGTAGCTGGACCCTTTGAGCTCGGTCAAGAGGGAGCCATCCTTTCTTGAATTTGATGATGGGCGCACTCCAATCATCCTCTTCTGGAGGTGTGTTCCGGTCAAGGTCATGGACCTCGTAAATGGTGAGACTGGTGTTGCCTTCGAGTGAACTCGGCATCAGCCTTCTGTGCTTGATGACGATGTCGACCTCGCCCTCGGGCGGGAGCTTGATGGCCGCGGCCAATTTGGCTAAGTCATCCGCCTGAGCGTTACTGCTTCTGGGGATATGATCTATTTCGAAGAAATAGAACTTCTGGGTCAATCTGGTGACGACGGTATGGTATGGAACCAACTCTAGCTTCCGCACGTCATAAATGCCGAGGACCTGCCGGACTATCAGTTGGGAGTCCCCGTAGGCTTTGAGACATTTAATGTCCATGTGGAGAGCCATCTGGAGCCCAATGAGAGCTTCATACTCGGCTTCGTTGTTGGTCAGGGACTTCATGAGGATGCAGAAGTTGTACAAAACTCCACCCTGAGGAGTCAGGAAAATAATGCCGGCACCTGCCGTGGTGGCTGGATCTTGGTTGCTCCGAGTGACCCCTCGGGAAGCGCCGTCGAAGTTGAGCTCCCAGCAAGGCACGCTGGTTGTGAGAGCGTTTAGCTGCCAATAATGTAAGACATCTCCGCTCTATTCAACTGGTTGTTGTGATTGAGCAACAGTGGTTGTGAGAGCGCTTTGCTGCTAGTAATGCAAGACATCTTTGCTCCGTTCAACCGGTTGTTGTGATTGAGCAACAAGGGACTCCTCGTCCGAGAGCTCCGAGCTGAAAGGTGAGTCATCTGGAATTGGATGGGCTGCCAAGAATTCAGCCATACCCTGTCCCTTGATTGCTTTTCTGGGGACATAAGTAATGTCGTACTCCATCAATAGGAGAGCCCACCTTCCCAGTCTACCTGAGAGGATAGGCCGTCGAAGGAGGTACTTCAGAGGGTCGTGCTTGGATATAAGCTCGACCTGATGGGACAGAAGGTAATGCCGCAGCTTCTTAACTGCGAACACCAATGCCAAGTAGACCTTCTCCATAGGGGAGTAATGGTACTCAACACCAATTAGCTTTCGGCTGAGGTAATAGAGGGGTTTCTCTTTACCTTCTTCATTGATTTGCGCCAACATAGCTCCTAGTGAAGCGTCCATGGCGACAATGTAAAGGATGAGGGGTTTACCCTTGATTAGTGCCCCCAGGACTGGGGGAGTAAGGAGGTACTCCTTGATTTGCTCGAAAGCCGCCTGGCATTCCGAGTCCCATGTAAATGGGGCATCCTTCTTCATTAGCTTACTGAAAGGCGCACACCGACCGGAGAGGTTAGAGATAAACCTCTGAATGTAGGTCAGCCTCCCTTGGAAGGACCTGAGCTCAGTGATGTTGCTGGGTAGTGGAAGTTCTCGGATTGCTTTGATCTTGCTGGGATCCACCTCGATTCCTCGGTACCGGATGACAAAGCTGAGAAATTTGCCGTTGGATACGCCGAAGGCGTATTTCATAGGGTTCATTTTGAGCCCATATTGCCAGAGACGCTCGAAGACTTGGCGGAGGTCACGCAAATGGTCTTCGCGTCTTTTGGTCTTGACGACGAGGTCGTCAACATAGCATTCGACGGTGTTGTGCAGCATCTCATCGAATATTTTTGTCATGGCCCTTTGGTAAGTAGCACCAGCATTCTTCAAACCGAAGGGCATGCGCTTCTAGTTGAAAATCCCCTTAGGGGATCTGAAGGATGTGTGATTCTTGTCTTTAAGGGACATCCGGATTTGATTATAACCGGATGGCCCGTCCATGAAAGATAAGGCTTCATGGCCGGTGGTCATATCAACCATCGTTTCTGTAATTGGGACTGGGAAGTTATCCTTCGGACAGGCTTTGTTGAGGTCCCGGAAGTCGACGCAAATGCGGACTTGACCATTCTTCTTCATGACGGCTCGAGGAAGTCGACCTCCGCCATTTTATGGACTTCGGTCGAAACCTGGAGCTCCAGCTCATGGCGCATGCGCCGCTGCAGTTGCTTGACCGGAGCGACTGAAGGAGAAATGGCTAGGTCGTGCTCCGCTACGGAGGGGTCTAGCCCTGGCATCTCCTTGTATGTCTAGGCAAAGTAGTCATTGAATTCGAGCAGGAGTTGCTTGCAGTCCTACTTTTCTTTCTCGGTGAGGAGAGCACTGACGAATGTAGGCTGGGGGGCTTCATCTTCACCCAGATTGACTTCAAAAAGCTCATCCACGGTCGCTTGGTCGTCATCCTCCAGCTCGGGAGGAGCGGGTTGGAGGTCGACGAAACCCTCATCATCGGTGTCAGCTTCGAGCATTTCTTGGTTCTCGAAGCCACCGGTTGATATCGATGGGACTGGAGAGTCGTTGTTGTCGGGATCCAGTGAGGATTGATCTGGACCACCAATTCCTGGCTAGCAGTTGTCAACTGGGGTTGTTGAGATCCCCCTGGAGTTGCCCGGCAAAGCTGATACTCTTTCACGGTCAAGACCAGATATATCCCCTCCTTCAGGAGGGTCGGTTGAACTGGGTCCTTCGATTGGCTGAGAGACCAGAGGAGCTTCTTCTCCCCATTTGTCTTGGCAGGGAGGCGAGGAAGGTTCCTCGACGGCTTGAGATGGGGTGCCAGCTTTGACGGGGATCGGGATCAGAATTCCCTCCTCTTCATCCCCGGAGGTGTCGAATTTGGCTTCGACTCTAGCTTGGTCGTTGGCCGGTAGTGTCAAGCCTACGACATTAACTGCGTGGTAGACGCGAAAGTCCAGGTCCTGGTCATAGCCAAGTCCCCTGGTGTCCTTATGGAAGGACGGGGGTTGCCCCCGGACCTGGGAAGGGGGTCCCACAGTCGGTGAAAGTATCTCTGTTGCGCAGGAGTTTGCCACAGGGGAATGTGTTGCTTCAAACACATTTCTTGAATATGAGGCGACAGCTCGCCCCACATCTAAACTACTTCAGGGGTATCATCGGCTCACCTGGACCAACCGAAGTCGTCATCTGGTGGGGCTTGAGGGACCATGTCTCCCTTATAGAAGAGAATACGTTTGTCCCTGTTAGCCTTCTTGTTGCTTCGGCGTTGTCGCTTGAAGGTGACAATGAATGTTGTCAGCGACTCGATGATGTGCTTCTCGGATGCACATGGAAGCTGGATGCAGTCTGGTGGCAAGCATATACTCTTGTCGATAGCTTGGCTAATAAGATTAGCCTCGAAGTCGATCTGGCATCTCTCGGGGTGATCTGGGGTTGACTTGGAGCTGAGGCGTAGCCAATGAAGCTTGGCCTTTTCCTTGTCAACAGAGAAGAGATCATCATCGTCTTCCTCTAAGAGCCAGCCGTTGCTGTTGCTCTTGATCAGGGGGTATTGACTAATCTCCTTGAAGTAGAGCGCAGCGTCGGCTAGATTGCATTCTGCTGGCGTGAACGGCGATAGGTCTGCAAAGACCTTATGTTGCTCCCTGTCCTTGGCGTACTTGATGCATTGGTGAAGAGTCAATGGGACGACCCAATTTTCATGGAGCCAGGGTCTACCCAGTAGCATCTTATAAGATGTGTTGGAGTCGATGATGTAGAATGTTGCCTTAGAGGTGAAATCATCGAGCACCAGATCGACGTCCACCCGGCCGAGGATGTCCTCGGTGTTTTGGTTAAAGCCGGATATCTTGACCACTTGAACCTTCTGGAGGTATGGGGTCAGATATATAGACTTGTGTTGAGTCCCGGAGGGTGGCAATCAAGAGGGGAGGGGTGAATTGATGGCCAAAGAAAAACTAAAAACAAGCTACACGGGAGCAAGCAAGATAAACAATGAACTCAAATCTAGCACGAACAGAAACACACACGTGGATGCGTGATGATGGTGTGATTAATTAACAAGAAATTGAATTCTCTCCTCACCGTGAAGCCCACACGAAATAAAGCGAAAAATCAAACCACAATGGACACACGGGATTTTTAGGTGGTTCGGGTACACACCGTGTCCCCTACGTCCACCCCTCACACGGAGGATTAACCTTCACTAGACAGTGAAACACACACACACACGCTGTTTACAACAGCAAACACACACACACGCTGTGTAGAACAGCAAGCACACACACACACACACGTTCGTGTTGCCGAACACGAACACACACACACAAATCTTAGATTTACGGACTACAAACAAATGATGAAGTCAAACTCAAAGTATTCAGAGTGAGATGAATGAAAAGAAGTTGGATTATCCTGGTTGGAGCTCCCCCTTTCTCTTCCATGAATTTAATCGATCACTTTGTGCAGCACAGTGATGATCTTGGCTTGAATGAAGCTTCAAGTTGATTTGGATCGCATCCAGCAGCTGTGGCTTGTATGGAAGTAGTTCTCCTTCTCCTTCCCTTCACTTTCACGCAATCTTCAAGCTGGTACACGGTCAGGAGGTGGCTGCTTCAACCTGCAAACATAAAGGTTTAGAAAGAAGGCTTACAGCTCAACATACGATTTTTCCCCTAGGGTTTTCATCAACTAAACGATATTATATAGGTCAAGAGAGTTATAGGGATGGTCAAGGGACCAGATCCACAAAACATGGAGCTAAACACGGGCTCCCAACCTAATACATTTGACCCATGAGGTCGAAATCCCAAGAGTCAACAATCACGGCTCGGCCCAGAACTGAAGGGGTCGACCCTTGGGGTCGACCCTCGTGCTGTGCTAGAAGACCAGAAGTCATGGGTCGACCCTAGGGGTTGACCCTCTCAGAACCAGGTTCTGGCTCAACAAAAAATAGCAAGAGTTCTGTAGGGGTCGACCCTTGGGGTCGACCCTCGGGGCATGGGTCGACCCTTTCAGTTGGGTTGAAAAAGGGCCGACGGGTTTTTTTAATTGATTGCCAGGGGTCGACCCTTTGGGTCGACCCTTGAAGCTGGGGGTCGACCCTTGGGGTCGACCCTTTCAGCAGGGGTTAAGAACCCTTGCTAAATTGCTCCGATTGGCTTGGGGATCACCCCGATGAGTCGACCCATGCTCCACAACAATCACAAACCATTATTTTAAGTCCAAGAACACATCTAGATATTTTACAAATATGAGACGATCTTAAAGAACTTCAACCATATAATTGAATATCAAAGTTGAAGTCGATCTCACCAAACGTCCCAGAGCATTGAAATTCTTGTCCTTGTAGATTGGCCTGTCAAAATAACTCACAATTAGTTCTTTCATCCAAAATGCCAAATTAACTCACTTACCCTGAAGAAGATTGCTTTGAGCCTTCATAACAAGCCAAAACCTCGTATGATGAGTTGAAATCCAGGACGTTAGAAAAACACATTTTCAGTTTGCAAATAATTTGGCCAACATCAAAACCATAAGGCATTTTACATGAGGAGGGGGTTCAACAATCTCCCCCTTTTTGATGATGACAAAATTTAATCAAAATTGCATTTTTGATCAATGTAATCCACCATTCAAGAATAAGTGAAACCACATAATCATGAAACATATCAACCACCAATATTGAACTGAAATCACCATACTGAACCGATATCAAGGGCAACTTGACAAAATATGTGAGATTGAGTAGCATTACCACTAGGTGTGCCGACAACAAGGGGAAATAGGAAGGATTCAAATGCAATTACAATGAGACATAATAGAACTTGAGACTCATACAATATGCCATGACTCTAAAATGCAAACGGAAAGGCAACTGAAAATGAGTACACATGCAGGCAAGCATTCATCACACATACATATAAATAGCCGAAATAGTCTTTTTCTCCCCCTTTGGCAACATCAAAAAGGAGGGGGTGAAATAAGTAGGGGGTAAAGTCCAAGCTGCAAGAGCAATGTCATCTAATCTTCATCGGAAGGAGGTGAGGTGTGCGGACGCCTCATATAACCCAAGATTTCCTCAAGCAAGTTGGATTGATGATCAAATGAGCCTTGAACATACTGGGTGTGCACTTGATGACTAAGCTTCAGATCTGCAAGTTGGTGTTGCATGCCCTCCAAAGTCTCCCCATAACTGTCTAATCGGTCATCTATCGAGTCCAACCGATCCATGAGTAGCTGAACCTCCGCGGAAGGCACATCTTCGGCTGGTGGGGCCTGTTCATATTCATCATCTTCATCCTCAAAACTGATCTCTAGTTCAGTACTTTTCAAAGTGCGAACTAAATTTCCATCAAGCAGCTCATATCCCATATTATGGCAAATGGAATGAATTGTGAAAATGTCAGCCTCTCGGATGGTTTGTGAGGTTTCTTGAGAGAGATCAATACCCAAGTATGTAAACACAGCAGTGAGTGCGGCAGCATATGAAATGGTGCGGTTCTTGTGCTTCATGCTATTGCTCATATGAAATAAAATCATGGCTGGGAAATTCACAGGAATGCCGCTGAAAATGCAGTAGAAAAGAAACATGTGAATTTCAGTGACCTTGTCATGACCGCCGCCCCTTGGAAGTAAAATTGTGGTGATCATTCTGTGTAAAATGTGTTGCAAAGGCAGAAAATGATTGGCATTCAGCCCTGCCACAGAACGGTTACCCCTTTCTTCACCTTTCATCATTTGAAACACTACATCTTCAGGAATTTCAATATCTCCAAGCATAAAACCTTCAGTCGAGAGATTAAATGCTGCTCCCAAAAATTCGGTAGTGAGAATTAACCGGTGGCCATGAACCATTGTAGTTGGGTGCTCCCCAGACATGATAAAATTTCCATAAAACTGATGTACCAAGTTGGGATAGATACGCCGATGTGCAGACATGAAATAATCTAGATTCGGCTGACTGCATAACACATCAACTAGTCCCGGAAGATGACGATGCAAGTTTACAAAAGATACCGACCGTGGCCGTAAGACTTTTCTATCCATTACTTTGGGTGGCGGCGCCGGTCCTCTGCCTCGGGCGCCCGCCTGACCACGTCGTGCTGGGGCCGCACTCGACTCTCCACGGCTGCGTGAAGCTTGCCTCTTTGGGGCCATCTAACCACAAATCGACGGAACCGGAGATGAGGGAGTAGATCAAAATGGCTCAACTTGGAGAGAAATGCTTCCACGAGAGAAAATGGGGATCCTCCACACATCAAGAACTTACCTCAGTGCAAGGAAAAACCACGAGACGCGGTGCTAGCGTCGGAAGAACGATCTGCGCAGGTAGCCACCAAGAGGACCGCGCTAGGGCACAATGGGGGATGCCAACGAGGGTTTTAGGGCTTAGAGAAGGTGGTGGCTTAGCCTAGAAGGGGGCTGGAGGGGTTTTAATGGATGGGAGGGGGGAAACTTAGGGTTTCCTCCCTTATTGGAGCTGGTTCGGACGCGGCGAAGCCGCCCGACTGGAACGGGTCGACCCTATGGGTCGTCCCCTTTTAAACCCCGCCCCAGAACATTACCCGATAGCGAGGGTCGACCCTTGGGGTCGACCCCTTTGCGTGGGTCGACCCTTGGGGTCGACCCTTCCAGGGTTTGCTGCAAAAGCTGATGAAAATGGAATTTCAAAGAATCGAACGATATGGCTCGAGTCCCCAGTGATCATATTGTGTTGGAATCAAGAAATTTGAGTTATTTAAATGGGTATACACACTGGGGAACTTGCTTCAAGAATGACTTAGACCATAGAAGGCGTTCATTGTTTACCGTCTCCTAAAATTCAGATTTTGATGTCAATTGCTCTTTTGCTGGCCTTAAGAAAATTCAAGGAGCTATCGGCCATAGAAATTGCAAAACCAATGGTTATATTCTATAATAAGAACATGCATACCAGGCAATCAAGGTTTTCATGCAAAATAATTTTTTTTTTGTTTTTCAAGCACGACTATGCACATGCATGACAAAAATATATGACACATTACAGGCAATGCGATGACATTAATGCACATGATTAAGACTCAGATTGATCTATCCTACAAACCCCTAGTTCCCTTCTAAATGATGTGAACTTATCTACACTAAGAGGTTTGGTGAAAATGTCGGCAATTTGACGATCTGTCTCAACAAAACTGATGTTAATATCACCCTTACTCACATGGTCTCTAATGAAATGATGTCTAATTGTAATATGCTTGGTGCGAGAGTGATGAACTGGATTTTTGGACAGATTTATGGCGGATGTGTTATCACAAAGAATTGGGGTGTTTTTAAAGGAAATGCCATAATCAATCATTTGCTGTTGGATCCATAGCACTTGGGCAACGCAACTACTGACAGCCACATACTCGGCTTCGGCTGTTGATAATGCCACTGAATTTTGTTTCTTGGAGGCCCATGAGACCACACAACCCCCAAGAAAATGGCAGTATCCACTCGTGCTTTTCCGATCCATCTTACAGCCCGCGTAATCGGCATCAGAATAAGCGACTAGTTCAAAGCATGAATTCCGTGGAAACCACAATCCTAAGTTAACTGTACCAGTAATATATCTAAAAATCTGTTTCACAGCCGACAAATGAGATTCTTTTGGATTTGACTGAAATCTTGCACATAGACAAACAGCAAATTGTATGTCGGGCCTGCTGGCAGTTAGATATAATAGTGAACCTATCATACTTCTAAAGAGTTTTTGGTCCACTGATGTACCTTTCTCATCTTGATCAATCTTCATTGAAGAGGACATGGGTGTTGGTTGTGGCTTTGTTGATGCCAAATCGAATTTTTTTAGCAACTCCATTGCATATTTCTTTTGGTGTATGAACAACCCGTCCACCGTTTGATGTACCTGCAATCCCAAAAAGAAAGTTAACTCTCCCATGAGGCTCATTTCAAACTCACTTTGCATTAATTTTGTAAAGTCGTTGCTAAGAGTATCATTAGTGGAGCCAAAGATAATATCATCAACATAAACTTGAACAATTAAGATTTTTCTTACCCTTCAATTTTGTAAAAAGGGTTTGATCAATGTTACCTCGTTTGAAGTCATTTAGGGCAAGGAAATCGCTTAATCGTTCATACCATGCACGGGGTGCTTGTTTCAGACCGTAAAGAGCTTTGTTCAACTTGTATACATGGTCTGCATGCGTTGTGTCTTCAAACCCCGGTGGCTACTCCACGTACACGTCCTCCTGGATATAGCCATTCAAAAACGCACTCTTAACATCCATTTGAAATAACTTGATATTATGACAGCATGCAAATGCTAAAAGAACCCTCACAGCCTCGAGTCTTGCTACTGGAGCAAAAGACTCATCAAAGTCTATACCCAACTCTTGGCTATAGCCTTTGGCAACAAGCCTGGCCTTGTTCCTAGTAACCACTCCTTGATCATTTATTTTGTTACGGTAAACCCATTTTGTTCCGATCACGGAGTGATTCTTAGGACATGGAACTAGGAACCACACTTTGTTCCTTTGGAACTGGTGTAATTCCTCTTGCATGGCCAAAATCCATGACTCATCACCTAAGGCTTCTTCTATGGATTTGGGTTCAAATTGAGAGAGCAGGGCAATATAGTCTTGATTTTCAACTTCCCTGAATGAGGCTCGTGTCCGTACTCCTTCTTCAACATCGCCCATTACATAGACCGACGGATGGTCCTTTGGAAAACTCCATTGAATTGGTGGCTGCCGTTCAGCTTGATTTTTCGGATTAGCCTCAACTTCTTATGGTTCTTCTTCTTGTTTCTTTTCATCATTTTCATGTGGTTCTTCATCTTCTTCTTGTTTCTCCACTTTTCCTTCTTTGTTCTCGATATCTTCAATATCCAACTGATCATCCTGCAAGACAGGTTTGTCATTAGTTTTATTTGGAGATGATTCATCGATGATAACATGGGGGCTTTCCTCAACAACAAGAGTTCTCAAGTTATACACTCGATATGCTCTTGAGCTCGGTGAGTACCCAAGAAAAATACCTTTATCACTTTTGGGATCAAATTTCGCCAGGTCTAACTTACCATTGTTGTGAATGTAGCATGTTGAGCCAAACGGTCTAAGATGTGAAATGTTTGGCTTCTTACCTCTGTACAGCTCATAGGGGGTTTTCTTCAATAATGGTCTTACCATGGCACGGCTGATTATGTAGCAGGCCGTGTTCACTGCTTCAGCCCAAAAGTACCTTGGCAGATTATTCTCATTTAGCATCGTTCTTGCCATTTCAATCAGGGTTCTATTTTTCCTTTCAACAACGCCATTTTGCTCGGGGGTTCTTGGTGCGGAGAAATCATGAAAATAGCCTTGAGCCCTGCAAAAATCGCTGAACTCATGGTTATCAAATTCTCTGCCGTGATCACTCCGCACGGTTTTGATGCAAACCCCTTTATCATTTTGTACCACCCTGCAAAATGCTTCAAATTCCGTCAAGGCATCATTTTTATGTGAAAGGAAGTAAACCCAACAAAATCTAGAATAATCATCCACAATTACAAAGCCGTATAGTTTACCACCCAAGCTATGTGTCCTGCTTGGACCAAAGAGATCAATGTGGATGACTTCTAGAGGCCTCGATGTGGTCACATCATTCTTGCTTTTGAATGACGTCCTTGTCTGTTTTCCCATGCTGCACGCCCCACACACTCCGTCTTCGACGACCTTCAACTTGGGCAGTCCAATCACCAAATCTTTCCTTGATAATTTCAGCAAGACATTGAAGCTGGCATGTCTAAGCCGGCGATCCCATAGCCACGCATCATCCTTGTTCCTTGCAATCAAACACTAACCCTCATGAGAAGCATCATTTAAGTCTATCATATAGACATTGTTATACCTGAAACCAATGAACTTAACCTCATGAGTGTGTCCGTTCAAAACAGTGCAGTGATTAGAATCAAAAACAACATTGCATCCCTTATCACAAAGTTGACTTATGCTTAAAAGGTTGTGATGCAAACCTTCCACAAGCAGCACATTTTCAATGGTGTGATTTTGATTCTTACCAATCTTACCTTCTCCGATGATTTTTCCTTTATCCTTACCACCGAATGCTACCATTCCACCATCCTTTTTATGCAAGTCCACAAACCATTCCTTGTTGCCCATCATGTGCCGAGAGCACCCGCTATCCAAGTACCATTTGTTCTTCTGAGCTCTCGTGTGGACCTGCAATATAACCAAAGTGCTTATGGAGATTTTGGTACCCAAGCAAGCTTGGGTCCATGGTGGTTAGAAGCATGATGCACATATGATCTGTTTCTGATTTTAGCAAACTTTTCTTCATCATATTTCAGAATTCTACAGTCATACATGTCATGACCCATTCTTCCACAATAAAAGCAAATGATATTTTCATCTCTTTTCCTCCTTCTGCCAACATTGGAATAGGAGTTATGCATGTGTTTCTTGGTTTTGGAGGAAGCTGAATTTGTGGGAGCCCAATGGGTCGTTTGAATTTTTGATTTTTCAAGAATGACAAGAGCATCCTCAAGTTCTTTTATTTGAATCAATTGAGATTGGCTCTCTTCTTCAGCCTTCACCTTGGCTTCTTTGCAAGCAATACTTGCAATCTTTTCTTGTTCCAATTCATTTTTTAAGTGTTCATGCATTTTCAAAAATGTAGATTGTTCTTCTCTCATGCATGAAATCTCTTCCTCAAACAATTCAATCTTTGAAACAAGAATTTCCTTTTGATGTTTCATGCTTTCATTTTCTGATTTAAAGGATGGCATTCTTCACATGATTTGTTTGTATGAACAAGAAGATCAATTTTCTTTTTCAAATTTCTGTTTTCAGATTTGTATCTTTACATTTTTCATACATAGACTCATATGCGATTTGTCATTGCTCACAAGTGAGAGTTTCAGGTTCAGAATCTACCTTTTCATCATCATTGGCCATGAGGCATAGATTTTGAACTAGCTCGTCAAGTCCTTCCTCAATGCCGGAGTCATCCTCATCCTCGTCGCTCCATGTGGCCATCATGGCCTTGGGCTTCCTGAATTTACCTTTCTTCACTTTCTTGATGAGGTCGGGGCACTCACCTCGCATGTGGCCAGGTTTCTTGCACTCGTAGCAAATTATTTCTTCCTTCTTGCTACTTTCTCCTTTGTTTGGTCCTTGCCCTCTTGGACCCTTCCTGAACTGACCACCGAACCTCCTTGTTCCTTTGACGAACCTTCTTGCTCGTCGTGTGATCATGGCAACCAGTTCTTCATCTTCTGTGTTGCCAATAGAATCATTTTCACTGCCCTCTGAATCCGGTGAATTCACCTTTAGGGCCAGTGGTGTGACAACCTTCTTTTTCTTGTGATCTTCCTCGCTTCTTTTGATGTTTATTTCGTATGTCATCAGCGAGCCGATCAACTCATCGAGAGTTAGGGTGTTGAGGTCTTTGGAATCTTCAATTACAGTGGCTTTTGTATGCCACTGTGAAGAAAGGGATCTCAAAACTTTTCTTACGAGCTCCTTGTTTGAATATTCTTTGCCAAGCGCCTTTAGTCCATTTGTAATTTCTGTTAGCCTTGCAAACATATCAGAAATTGATTCTTCTGGCTTCATTGCGAACAACTCATAGTCCCGAACTAAGAGATTGGCCTTTGTTTCCTTGACTTGCGATGTTCCTTCATATATAAGCCGCAGCTTATCCCACATCTCCTGCGCAGAGGCACACATAGATATTCGTGAGTATTCGTTAGGATGGACGGCACATTGAATTATATTCATAGCCTTAAAGTTCGTTGAACACTTCTCTATATCTTCTTCATCCCATTCTTCTTCTTTTTCAGATAAAACATATGGACCCTTACTTATGACACGCCAAACATCATAGTCCTGGGCACGTAGGAAAACATACATTCTATTTTTCCAGTAAGGGTAGTTCGATCCATCAAAGAACGGAGGTCTTTGAATGGAATGCCCTTCGGGCATCATCCCTCTGTTTGCCATTTAACGGGATCTGCTCTGACGACCGTGAGATCGTAAATCAACCAGAGACCAAAGCTCTGATACCAATTGTTGAGTCCCGGAGGGTGGCAATCAAGAGGGGAGGGGTGAATTGATGGCCAAAAAAAAACTAAAAACAAGCTACACGGGAGCAAGCAAGATAAACAATGAACTCAAATCTAGCACGAACAGAAACACACACGTGGATGCGTGATGATGGTGTGATTAATTAACAAGAAATTGAATTCTCTCCTCACCGTGAAGCCCACACGAAATAAAGCGGAAAATCAAACCACAATGGACACACGGGATTTTTAGGTGGTTCGGGTACACACCGTGTCCCCTACGTCCACCCCTCACATGGAGGATTAACCTTCACTAGACAGTGAATCACACACACACACACGCTGTATACAACAGCAAACACACATACACGCTGTGTAGAACAGCAAGCACACACACACACACGTTCGTGTTGCCGAACACGAACACACACACACAAATCTCAGATTTACGGACTACAAACAGATGATGAAGTCAAACTCAAAGTATTCAGAGTGAGATGAATGAAAAGAAGTTGGATTATCCTGGTTGGAGCTCCCCCTTTCTCTTCCACGAATTTAATCGATCACTTTGTGCAGCACAGTGATGATCTTGGCTTGAATGAAGCTTCAAGTTGATTTGGATCGCATCCAGCAGCTGTGGCTTGTATGGAAGTAGTTCTCCTTCTCCTTCCCTTCACTTTCACGCAATCTTCAAGCTGGTACACGGTCGGGAGGTGGCTGCTTCAACCTGCAAACACAAAGGTTTAGAAAGAAGGCTTACAGCTCAACATACGATTTTTCCCCTAGGGTTTTCATCAACTAAACGATATTATATAGGCCAAGAGAGTTATGGGATGGTCAAGGGACCAGATCCACAAAACATGGAGCTAAACACGGGCTCCCAACCTAATACATTTGACCCATGAGGTCGAAATCCCAAGAGTCAACAATCACGGCTCGGCCCAGAACTGAAGGGGTCGACCCTCGTGCTGTGCTAGAAGACCAGAAGTCATGGGTCGACCCTAGGGGTTGACCCTCTCAGAACCAGGTTCTGGCTCAACAAAAAATAGCAAGAGTTCTTGTAGGGGTCGACCCTTGGGGTCGACCCTCGGGGCATGGGTCGACCCTTGGGGTCGACCCTTTCAGTTGGGTTGAAAAAGGGCCGACGGGTTTTTTTAATTGATTGCCAGGGGTCGACCCTTTGGGTCGACTCTTGAAGCTGGGGGTCGACCCTTGGGGTCGACCCTTTCAGCAGGGGTTAAGAACCCTTGCTAAATTGCTCCGATTGGCTTGGGGATCACCCCGATGAGTCGACCCATGCTCCACAACAATCACAAACCATTATTTTAAGTCCAAGAACACATCTAGATATTTTACAAATATGAGACGATCTTAAAGAACTTCAACCATAGAATTGAATATCAAAGTTGAAGTCGATCTCACCAAACGTCCCAGAGCATTGAAATTCTTGTCCTTGTAGATTGGCCTGTCAAAATAACTCACAATTAGTTCTTTCATCCAAAATGCCAAATTAACTCACTTACCCTGAAGAAGATTGCTTTTAGCCTTCATAACACGCCAAAACCTCGTATGATGAGTTGAAATCCAGGACGTTAGAAAAACACATTTTCAATTTGCAAATAATTTGGTCAACATCAAAACCATAAGGCATTTTACATGAGGAGGGGGTTCAACAACTTGAATGTCTTGAGTGGCATGATGTTAACGGCGGCACCTGTGTCCACCAGGATCCGGTTCACATCATGCCCGTTGATCTTCCCCTTCATGTAGAGAGGGAGGTTGTGGCACGGAGGGGAAAGCAACATGTCTTTCTATGTGAAGGAGATGGCGGCTGTGAAGGCTCCATAGGCAGCCGCCTTCATTTCTGCGGCATGTGCTTCATAGACTTCCGGCTCTTGGAGTATTTTGATAAGGGTCTCCCTTAGGTCTTTACTCCAAGCGATGGCTTCCCAAATCGAAATGCTGGTAGGGAAACGTTTCATCTGGTGGAGGACCTTCCGGTCAGCTAGGGCTCGAGCATCTTCCAAGGAAGGTAGTATGTCAGGCTTAGCCTTCTGTGAGCTGCCGGGATGTTCCCCGTCGGGGAGTTGCACTGCCTTGCCCTTACCACCGGGATCAGACTGACTTTGATCACCGGCGGACTCCTGGAACAGTGATGCCAATGATGGATCTTCTGGGGGTAATTGGCGGGCTAGCTCATCCTTGCCGGACGGTCCCACTTGCTCTGCTGCAGTAGTCAGTACTGGCGCAGGGGTTGGGAGGCTAGCAGTAGCCTCGTCGATGCCGGAAGGGTCGAAGATACCGGGTCTGGCCCGAATTTCTACTTCCAGAATGGGAGCCGGTTCCTCTCCTCGAAAGAGGATGATTCGCTCCGGGTCGAAGGTGGACGGAGAGATGGGTAGCTCGGGATTCTCCCACGGCCTCTACCGCATCCCCGGCCACGACCTCGGTCGTGGCCGATGTGCTCTGGAGCTGGCTGTAGCCCAAGAGGGGCAATGGTTCTTTGTCTTGTCCGGGAGGCTACTGAGTCGCCCCGTCGAGAAGCGTTGATATTGTCGGGAGGTGGGATGGCCACCATGTTGCAGGTGCAGCACCGAAGCATTTCTTCCAGCTGCTCTATGGTGATCTCCTTATCTTTATAGCACAAGGAGAGCTCGTCCGGGATCACGAGTTTCTCGCCGTTCTTGAGCTTTTGGATCATCTCTTGGACCCAATTCCTGAGGTAGGCTCGTTTCTGCATTTCTTCCCACGGGATGTATCTATCGAGTGGGAGAGCCCCGGTAGGACGAAGAGGAACGTATTCCTCCAGGTCATCAATGAGCCACTAGAGCCTTTGGAGAGGCGTTGGCTCGACTAGGGATTGTAGGGTAGCCGCTTGTTCAGCTTGTTTCTTGAGCCGCCTTCTGATATTCTTCCTCCTATTTTTCTCTTGTCTCTTGACGATAGCAGTCTCCAAGGGAGTAGGAGGGAGAGGTGCTGGAGCTGGAGTTGATAAATCCTGATGAGGATATCTTCGAGCTGGTGTCTTTGCACGATGAGGTCGATGACTCTTCCTTGCCCGGATTTCGATCCAGGCGCCTTCCGATTGTTGTACTTGGAAGGTGGCGTTGATCACCTGCTCGATTACCTTGAGCGGTAATTCCGAGTATGCCAGAATACTGGGACTGGCGTCCGAAGACGTGTGCGCGGTTTGGTGCCTTAGCCATGGTGACAACAGGAGCCTACAAGGAGTCGGTAGGCTAGTGCTGGCGTCTGATGACGTGTGCGTGATTTGAGGCCTTAACAACGGTGGCGACAGGAGCCTACAAGGAGTCGGTAGGCTGGTGCTGGCGTGTGTGGTTTGATGCCTTAACCACGGTGGCGATGGCTTTTGTTGAGAGGCGGACATAGATGTATGCTTGTTGTCCTGCTCCTTAGCCTTGCCTTTGTAACCATGCTGAGGCCTGGGCCAAGCGACAACCGACGGCGTCGCAAGACATTATTGTTCTGCACAGTTATCCCGACTCTGTGGACCGGCTGAGCCTTGTGGCGGTGGGCCCGCCACTTGAATTGAAGCCGCCGAAGACTCCGAAGATGCCTTCTTTGTACTTTAGATTGTGTCGACGCGTCGGCGGAGAGGATCTGACGGCCCATCCACTGAAGAGATATGACGGGGCTGAGGCGGGGCCTCACCTGGCTTTTGCTTTCTCTTCCTATCCGCGGTTACCGGAGGTGGAGATAGGACAGGAGGAGGACGAGAGAGAGTTATGGAGCTCATCATCGTCTCGCCCACCAAAACGTCCTCTCGACCGAGAAGGACCCGAAGGAGCCTGGCATTGTTTTCTTCAGGGAAAGGGAAAGACTTTAGCTCCCGCCAAGACCGCCATCACGCAGCCAAAGTGACCGGGGTTGGCTGGCTAGGTGCTGATGCCTGAGAGCCTAGAACTCGAGCCATTTTGGAGGATGCTGGTAAGGCATCCTGTGGTCATTGTCTTGAGGAGAGTCTGGCCGTTCTAGCGCATCCTTGGCAATGCTTATGGTCTCTTCGACAGCTTGCCGAAGCCTGACGAGCGACATGGAGTTTCCTTCCACATCGATCTGCTCCCATTGGATCTGTTCCTGGATGAGGTGTTGAACTTCCTCGCAGGACTCGATTGGGTGGCAAATCCTAGCGTGGAAGGGGCAGTATTGAGGGTGACTACGGTCCCAATGGGTGTAGCCGGTAGGCGAGTCGCGGGGCATGATTTGCCCATTGTCGATGAGGATATCGAAGAGTCATCGGGTTCTCTCCCTGGAGAAGGAGAGAGGTCTCTGATCATGCCAGGGCCTCCACCCCGGGTACCAGATCGAACGTCCCCTTTGATTAGGGCTGGGATCCTCTGATTCATCATCAGAAAGAGAAAACGCAGCCATCATGTGGATGACATTGGCTGAGGGGTGGGCCACGCATGCTGCCTTAGCTGGCCTGGCCCACATATGTGGTTGCGGGGGATCAACGTGACCGCTCTTCATTTTGACGAGGCCATCTCGGATCAACTTCTGCGCCTGAGTTTTGAAGACGTAGCAATCTTTGATTGAATGACCCAGCATACGATGATACAGGCAATAACTGGAATTGTCAGTCTTCAGAGCCTCATCCGGTTTGCGGATTTCTGGCAGCTCGACGATTTTCTGGGCCATACAGAGGTCGAAGAGCATCTTCGTATGTTCCTTCTTAAAGGAGAAGGGTGTCTTCATACGCTCTAAGAAGGAAGGAGCAACTGGCTTATCCGCTGGCTTTTTGTCAGAGCCACTAGATTCTGCCCCCTTACTGGCCTTGGCGGCAGGGGTGAACTCTATGATATTCACCTTCTTACTGGGCTGGCGTTCTCGCGCTTGCTTACCCTTTGCTACAGTATAGCTCGGGTTATCGGCAAAGAACATCTCTATTTCGACGACTGAAGAATTGAGTTGATCGAAGCCTTTGATATTGGTGCCGAGAAGCTTTTCGCTGACCTCGGCCGCCATACCTCGACGACATATGGTGATGGCTTCCTCTTGAATGGGTGGATTGACACACCTCGTGTTGAGGTCTCGCCACTTTTTGATGAAGTCGAGGGTGCCCTCGCCCTTTTTCTACCGAAGAGAACAGAGTTCAGCTAGGGAGACCTTTCGCTCAGCCGTTTGAAAGCGGTCGAGGAATTTCTTCTGGAGATCAGCCCAGTCGATGACTGAGTTGGGCTTCAGGCGGGAGTACCATTGGAGGCCATTCCCATGAGCGACATGGCGAAGTAGCGGAGGAGATATGATTCGTCCAGCGCTAACTCACCCATGGCCGTAACATAGTAGGCCAAGTGCTCATGTGGCAACCCCTGCCCGTCGAACTTCTGCAGCTTCGGGGGCTTGAAGTATTCTAGGGGAAGCTTTTTCAGCTGGTGATGAAGCGGGTAGGGTACACTATAGAGATCTACCGTAATGGCCCCTTCACCATACTGGGCGAGCTTTGTCTCGACAATGCGCTCGATCATCTGGCGTTGCGCCAAGAGATTCTCTGGCACTGGCGTATCGGAGGCTCGTGGCTGGGCCTCGACCGGAGGTGTGCCAAACCTAGTTCCCAACGGGGTTCGGGCAATCTCCGCTGAGGTGGTGGCAGCATCACGGGCCGCTGGGGGTATCGGTGCCTCGGCCTGGGGCCTAACAGGTTGCTGAGGATGAAGGTCTCATTCCTAGAGGAGGTCCTGCAAGAGGAGGGCCTTCAAATGCTGGTTCTCCTTCATGAGAGTATCAAGGGTCACTTCTTGAACCTCGTTCACAAAAGGGTCATTGTTGACTGGCTCTGTGTTGATAGGAGGGTCGCGGTCTTCCACCGGAACCTCTTCCGTGAGTTCCGTCGCTTGCGGTCCGGTAGAAGCGCGGATGTGACCTGTTGGGGGAGGCGGCGGAGCCTGATGGAGCAGCCTCCTGAAGTGGGACAGAGGCTGGTTCAAGTCGTCAGACTGGGTGTCTGGATGGTGTCCGGTGGTGTAGCACGCGAACACTCGAATCGCGTCATGGAATGAACCGGGCCGTCCATTTCCCGCGCGTGTGCCGCTTTGGGCGGACAGGTGCCCCTAGCCTGTCAAAGGCCGAGATGCGTTGCAGAGGGGGATCACTCCCGACATCAGTCGAAGGAGAACCCAGGACAGGTTGCTGGAGGGCCTGGGAATGGGCTCGCCTTTCCCTCCGCTTACTTGTGCGGGGGACATTGGACGACTGGGCGTCGTTAGACGATGCTACGGTGAAACCAGTCGCATCCCGTCTGATGTCGTGTCTGAGTGCTCGTAGGGGGTTCCTAATACGCGCCCTTCGAACGACTTGAGCTTCCTCCGAGGTGACCCAGATTCTCTTCAAGTCGGGTTGATGGTCTCCCTTGTCGCTGCTTTTCTGACGAGTTGTCTTGGGAGTCCATGTGTCGGGCTACGGTGGGTGCCCCTGGACTGCCGCCGAGGAACCCGCTCCTTTGAGCTTCGCCCCGTCCTCTCATGTTTGATGCAAGAGGTCAAAATGATTGGAGGTGGGGATGGTGGGAACGGTCCGTTCCAGGGGTACGATTGGTTCACCCCCGTCGAGACGGATCCACAAGTCACCGACAAGAACCGTCTTGCCATAGTTGCTGGTTGCAGTAGCGAGTCGCCTGCCTCTGCGGCCATGGCGGTGCTTCTTCTGAGGAGCTGAGGAAGACTCCGCCCCAAGATGGTAGACCGAGAAGACCCAGCCTGAAGCGACTGGCAGCGTGAAGCTGTCAATCTGAGGTGCTGGGACCGGCCCCGGGATAAGTAACCCGTGCCGGGAGTCGATGGCTGGGCGACTCGGGTGTAAGCCTTCGCCCGCCCCGATAGGAGTGTTTCTGATGCTCGAGATGACACTCTTGCACCGGGAGGCAACGCCATCGGAGGTGCTGAGGTGCCGATGCCCCTGGGTCGAGGACTCACGGTAGGTGCCAGTGTAGTCTGGGCTCGGGTTGGGAGGCCCGAGGAAGGTGCTGAGGAACGTTGCCCCCTGGGTGGAAGACCCATGAGGAGAACTGGTTCAACTGGACCCGGGGACCGAGGTCCCGAGTGCAATACCGGGGAGCCGCGAACTCAAGGCTGGGAGCCCGTGTTGAGAGTCTGCTTTGCCGGGATTCAGGGTTGGAAACCCGATGAAGACGCTGAGGAGCCGTGGACCCGGGGCTGGGAGCCCGTGTTGGGTACCGGCTTGGATGGAGCTTGGGGTTGGGGACCCGAGGCAAACACTGAGGAGCCGTGGACCTGGGGCTGGGAGCCCTTATTGGGTGCCGGCTTGACTGGGGCTCGGGGTTGGGGACCCGAGGCAAACACTGAGGAGCCGTGGACCCGGGGCTGGGAGCCCATATTGGGTGCCGGCTTGGCTGTAGCTCGAGGTTGGGGACCCGAGGTAAACACTAAGGAGCCATGGACCCAGGGCTGGGAGCCCGTATTGGGTGCCAGCTTGGCTGGAGCTCGGGGTTGGGGACCCGAGGCAAACACTGAGGAGCCGTGGACCCGGGGCTAGGAGCCCATGTTGGGTGCCAACTTGACTGGGGCTCAGGGTTGGAGACCCGAGGGAAATGCTACAGTAGTGACCGAAGTCTGGGGCACGGGGCCCGAGTCGGAGATCAGACAGGGCTAGCCTCGGGAGCTAACGCTCACCCGGGCCGACATTGATCTGGGGGCCCTACAGGGGCCAGTGGTGACAGTCCGGTGCCCGACGCTTAGGTGGGCCAACGGGACTAGAGATGCATGTGGCACATTGGACGCAGGAGCCAATGGAGAGACTGGAGTCGGCTGAAGAGCAGCCACGGGGACCACACCCAAGAAGTAGGGTGATCTGATAACAGGGGCAAAGCTGCTGAAAGCGATCGACGTCACCAAGTAGCCCACCCAGGTGTGGGTGTCTATGACGTTGGGGCCATAGGTGATGGCCGCCATGGTTGCTGGAGAGCTGAGTGCTGCGGAGGTGACGGTTGTTGACAGTCGCCAAGAGAGGTCCGACGATCAGAAGGCGAACCAGGAGTTACGCGCGAGTACCCTCCTCTGCCTCTCCTACAAGGATAGGGAAAGGGCACCAGGGCTGGCACAGACTTTTCTTCCACAAAAAGAAGGAAGGCGGGAGACGTCCCACCGGGCATGCCATCATGTCTGTTCGCGTGGGTTTTTGTTATGCCGATTACTGGGGTGAAGGAAGGGATACAGCGGGGAAGGAGAATATGGGAGTTTGATATATCTCGGGTATCCTCCTTACGATTGCATGCCTCTTACGATGGTATCGGGCACTCTCCTTTCACGGAAAGTTGAAAAGGGGTCGAATGGCACGAAAATGTCGGGATATAAGTTAACCGGACAGGGTGCGAGTATGCCAGTCGATTTCTCGACAATCACTCATGGAACCAAAGGTTGACCAGGGAAGCGCCACTAGGGCACGACACGTAGGCTCGGGCAATCGGGCGACACGTGGAGAGAAGGGGTTCCATGGGTACGAGTGCGTAGGTGATTGCGGGAATCGTGTACTGGACGTCTTTCCCCACCGGCCGCAAGCAACCGGTGTTTATTTACATCGGATTGAATCCGAATACCTTCGTCCTGAGCTGAAGAAAAGTCTGTATATATGTCTGTAGCCTTGGGTAGAGGGCTGGGGGCATTCAGCAGCTATGGGTGCACGTTAGACCGAGGGATCTTTACTGGGGTTAGGGTGTTAGGCACGGATGCCAAGTGGTGTAGATAGAAAATTGAGGGCCTGAACGTGGGTGCGAGAGCACTCGTCCAATCGGCGGTGTTATACTGACGTGTATACTTCTTTACAAGAAAGTCGTGATGGCTAAGGTACAACTGGTGCATGCCACGGGAAAACTCCGACATGCTAGTCGGTCCCCGGGTCGATGCGTGATTAATGAACACATATGCATTTTACAGAGGGCTCATCCCGTGGCGTGGGCCAGGGCCGTGTTACCGAACGAGGGCCTGTGACTGGATGACTGGAGGGATACATCGATCTAGTATCTAGGCGAGGGTCAATCACGACTCGAATTGAGCGGTCGAACATGGCCTCGTGACTACGAGAGAGCATGACGTCATGGCACGCGTGTGATTGCAACCGACGGGCACGCGAGAGGAAATCCCAGCATGAGGGGACGTCCGCCCATGTAGTAGCGTCTCACATATGGTGGGTGTGACTTGTGTGTGACGGCTACATACGGCGTAAGCGGAGTGCAAATGACATACCCCCGGCGTATTAGGCCAACGAACAAGTCACACGCACAATTCCCCTTAGCTCGCTACTCGGAGCCGCGCTTGAAGTCCTGGATGCTCGGTGCTTGCTGGATGCTGGATCTTGGATGTATGAACCTGATGCCCCACCCCTTGAGCTCCTAACGGGTTTTTATAGGGGAAGTTGAAGGGTCACAAGGGGTTTACAGGGACCAGCTAAGGGGGGTGAGCTGGTCCGCGTAAACCCAAGTGAATAGTGCTTGGGTTACGGACTGAGAGAGGGAAGGGGTTTACGCGGACCAGCCAGGGGGGTAAGTTGGTCCGCGTAAACCCCCCTCCCCCATGGGGGTTTAGGCAGATTCGCTCCAAGGAGAGAGGGGGGGCGGTCCCACGCTAAAAAATCTGATTTTTGGGCCATTTTCTTCCTAATTTGACTAAGAAAGAAAAGGACGAATAGTTGGGAGGATACGTAGAGGCTTGTGTACGCATTGACTTGCAGAATTCCCACGTGCTGTCGCTTTGCGCTCCCACGTCCACGCATCGACTTCTCGAACTGGTACTGCACACGAACCGCATCGTAGGACCGTAGACTAGACGAACTAGCGCTGAGCGGGGTCGTGGGACCACCGGGCTGGAGGGGGGGGCGGCCCCTAGGGAGTTCGCCCTCCCTGGGGCGCGCGGCCGCCCATGGGGTGAACTGGCCCCGGGGCCAGTCGTAACCCTGGGGGATGGCCCCCGAGGGTCTTCTTGTGTTGCCTAGGGGTGTCCTTTGATGGACTTCAAACTTTGGGAGGCTGGCATGGGCCCGTGGGGCCGTTATTCTTTGGGTAGTCGCAGCCATTCGGAAGATGTTGGAGTAAATGCCTGTTACACCCCGGATTGCCGAACGGCTTGAGTAGATGGCTGAGGGGCCGCACGGCGGGCCTTGGATTGAGGATAGGAGCTCGTGAGAGCTAAGAGGGGGCATTTTGTGGACGTGGGTAATGCCTCGGGTTGTGTGCCGTGTTGCTCGGAGGGTTGACAGGGTAGCCTCGGGTTGGCCCGAGTACTAAAGTTGAGTGGCTCGTTGCCACGTATCTGAGGGTCGGGGGTGGCCCCGACTTATCGGGGGATCGTTATGGGACCCCATTAGTGTGCTGGAACCATAGGGTGGCCCATGGTTTTGTGTAGAAGGGTTGGAACATATGCGCCCACATGGTGTTCGGAAATATGCCGAACACGCGTGTGTGGGTCGTATGCACTTGTTGCGGGCCTCCAAAGCCTGTGGTTGACTTGCTCGGATCTCTCTTTGACCTTGGAGGGTTGAATGAAGTGTGTCGGAGTGGGTCCGCAGCTCTTTCACTGGGTGCCACGTGGCGTGCCTTAGTGTCGGGGCGCCCCCAGGTGGTCCCGGGCGGCCATGCAGGATACTAGCAAAGCCCATATGTGAGTGGCCGGGGTTGACCCCAGACAATTGTTTGTGTTGCTGCGTGTCACGGCAAGTTGATCGGGACCCTTGTAGGGACCCGCAGGGTTGTAGAAAGGGCTAGATAGCCCGTGCCTTGAAGGTGTTCAGGGAAATGCCCGAACCCTTACTCCTTGTTATTTTGGCTGGGAAATAGTCCGGGTACAACAGTGGGGAAAGATTGAAATGGTTGTGCAAAGATGGATATGTTGATCCATTTGATTATGAATCATTTGCAACCTGTGAATCTTGCCCCATGAGAATAATGACCAACTCCCCATTTACTGGACATGGAGAGAGAGCTGGTGAGTTATTAGAACTCATACATTCAGGTGTATATGGACCTATGTCCACCCAAGCCAAAGGGGGTTACTCATACTTCATTACTTTCACTTATGATTTCTCTTGGTACGGATATGTGTACTTGATGAAGTACAAATCCGAAGCCTTTGAGAAATTTGTGAAGTTCAAGAATGAAGTAGAGAAACAAACGGGAAAGAGTATTAAAACTCTTCGATCTGATTGAGGAGGGGAATACTTGAGTACAGAATTCACACAATATTTAAAGGATAATGGTATATTATCCCAGTGTACTCCTCCTTACACACCTAAGCTGAATGGTGTAACGCCTGAGAATTTTCTGACAATAAATATAAATTATTAAGTATTTAAAATGGCTTAATGGGCTATTAAAGGAATTCTGGAATAATTCAATCAATCTAAATGCCCTATATTAACCAAAGGGCTGAGCCCAACTTAAATAGGCCCAAAGACCCAATTCCAAGATTGTTAGGCCCAAGCCAATAATAGAAACGTAATTTATGGATTTTAATTAGATAAATAGGCCATTTATGGGGGTAATAGGGGATCAATGTGAAAATATGAAAAAATTCGGATATAAGGCAGCCTAGCAGTCTATCGTGCGACCGCTACCCAAAGCCTAGCGGTTCCACCATGACCGCTAAACCCTTCTAGTTCTGTAAATGGAAGAAACGTGGAAAGCTTGGATCTTTGGCATCCAAATCCTTAAGGATCGAAGTGTGTAGACAAGAGTGTCTAGGACTCTTGGGGATCGATCTTACCCCTAATTAGGACTCCCAACACGATCAAATCTTCAGCCCTAACTCGAAACCCTAAAAATAGAGCCCATATTTGACCTGCGCGAACCCCTACATTGGCTCGCATTGTTCGACGGTAAGGAATTGAAATTTCAGGTTGGTTATTTAGAATAATTTGTTTACCTTAGTTTTATCTAATTACCCTCAAAATTTCGTGCTAGGAGGTCAAGCATCTAGAGAGCTAGGAGCTTCCAAAATTGTTGTTCCTCTGCAAGGCGCTCAGGAACCAATGCTCCGGTCTAGTGAAGATTAGGAAGTTAGAAGCCCTAATCGAGGTATTTAGGAGATGATCCTTTAGAACTTTTTGTTCCTTTTCATATCTTATACCTACCCTCCAAATCTCATGGAATTGGGTCAAGAGGTTAAGGAGAACGAGGGACGTGAAGTTACTGTTTTAGCACAGGACGTGCAGAAACTAGGACCGACTTTCAGTCAGAAATTCAAAGTTTAGGGACTGAATCAAAGGTAGGTTATCTCATGAAAACGCTAAAATATCAAGTTAAGAATAAAAGCCCTTTGATTTCATGAATTTTCATGCTTTCTACACGGAGTATTTAAGGTTTTCATGGACACTGCGCATCTAGGTTATTTCTGTATGCATAATTTCTGCCCTTAATAACAAAGATGACGCTCTTAGCTTAATTCAGAACAACCTGTGCATCTCCATGAGTTATCTTTGTTGTAGAAGTATTTCTCTCTCAGTCTAGCATGTTTTATCTGATTTATTGTCCTAGGCTAGCATGTACTTCGGTTTCTTTCTACAGTTTCACTACAGACAGGAAGAAACAGTCTTCTTGTGACTGCCAGAGGTCCCTAGCGACCTTGCGATAGACCGCTAAGCCCTGGCAGGCGGCCATCCTACGACCGCTATTGAATTTCTGTGATCTGCACTTTGTTAACTCTAAACATGTTGCAGATTATTAACTATATGCTAAGTCTAGATAAATATGTTATATTCCTAGTTTTGACATCATATTCGTAGTATTGGTTATATTGTGCATTGACCTTGATAGATTGCATGTCTTATGTGTTTTTATACTTATTTTAAACTTAGGTTAATTTCATGCCAAAACAATATAGTTTTGTACTAATGGTCATATTTGCATGGATTGTCTTATGATGTTCTGATCGCTGTTTTGCCACGATCCTTTCTTATCTATAAGTCTTTCATAAGTACATGGTACGTACCCCAGTGTGTGGCCATTAGATACACTTTTGCACTTTAAGCACACAATCTTGGACTTGTGATCCTCTCCGTTGGATATTCCTTCCATCGGACTAGGTGATCTTTTTTCAAGGCCTCCGTAAATTTCTGTGAGCCTGGGATTCCCACTAGGACGTGGAGCCGGTTGTACCCTCAAAACTGAATTGTCTAGAAAGTACTTACACTATCGGTGTTTTTCTGAGTTCTGGCTATAAACGGTCCTTAGACGACCGCTAAGTTCTGTTTAGGGATTTTCCCGATACTGCTTTTTATCCGAAAACGGTCATCCCATGACCGCATCTACCTCTGAGTCAAGTCTTTTGTTCTGCCTTTGACCCTGACTGAAACGGTCCTAGCTTGACCGCTTGAGTCCCTAAACGGTCCAGTAAATGACCGCATATATCCAGTTCCTGTCTAACCTGAGGTTTGACCCAAGGGTTGATTTTCAAGAACCTATCACCTTATTCCAAAGCTATCTAATAAATTATGATAGTTAATGAATGTACCATTATGCTGTCGGATTCCTTCCGTAGCATGATCTTGTCATTAATGCATTCCTTTAATTCTCATGTTCATAATTAGTGCATTCTTACCTTGATATTTGTTATCATGAAACTATGGATGAAATTGTACATTATTGGCCTACTTTATATCTCGTGGAAGTAGCTTGATTTCTAACTTGAATATGCAAGAGCGGACACGGACTGTGTCCAAGGGCTCGATGCTAGCCCCTCGGTAGATAGCCAAAAACGTACTATAAACCATGGGATATGATGCTTACTGGCGTCGCATTCCGTTGGGAGTACTTTTTTTATAAACGGGTGAAGAACCATGAGGAAATCTTACAAAATTACATGCTTGCTAGTACATTCTTGTTACATGACTTTCTAGTACATGACCTTTATGGTTATGAAAAGTATATTCTAGTTCATGAAAGGCCACTTCACTTTATATCTTGCTTGATCGTGTTCTATTGTCCATTCGCATTCTCCATGTCTCTACGATCTATATTTTGTTATTTTGGTTCTATGTCGTATGATTTACCGCATTCCCTTTATCTTATTTTATAGAGCTAAAATACTAATTACTTAAATATTACCTACATGTTGATACGAAGATACCTACTGGACAAGTGTGCTCATGACCATACTTTTTTAATCTTTTCAGGATATTCTAGCGAGTCAGATTTGGATCATTCAAGTGATGGATCCGAGAGTGAATAAAGAATGGAGTGAAGCCTAGTAGCGTCTTAGTCATAGTCTTGATGTGATTTTCTTTTATTGAGTCTAGTAGATCAAGAGTCACCCTTATGTAATTGTGGATCATTTTTATCAATAAAAGTTAGAATTTTGGTCCAATGTTGTGCACTCCATCTTTGTGTGGATGTCTATGGTGCTCTGAATATATTGCCCGCTTGAGGCGTACTAGCCGACTGTCTACGTTTTCCCCGAGTTACTTCCGTTGTTCACATATGGATCGGGGCGTGACAGTTAAAGTGGTATCAGAGCCTAGGTCTAATGACTTACTTATTCCTAGGAAAAAGTCATGTCATAGACTAAGTCTAAGGATTAAGGACCCATACCTTTACACTAAGAAAAGAAATTTCAAGCCCATGTGAGAATTGGGTAGAGACCGAGATGAGATAGTTATTTAGAAATTATCTCTAAGATAACTCATTTTTCCATTCCATATGAATTAATTATCTTATTTACTTTCTCAGGCACTTCACTTTGACGATGGTCGCTGAACGTGCCGTGAATCGTGCAAATTGGGAAGCGATGTAACAAACGGTTGTGGGTCTTACCCAAGCCCTACAAATGGTGGCCCAAGCTGGCACGAGGGCTGGCGCGGGTAACTTGCACAAGAATTTCTGAAGTTTGAATCCTCCACGATTCTCGGGATCCTCCAACCCTGATGAAGCAGAAAATTGGATTGACGAAATGAACAGAATATTTGATGTTATGCAATGCACTGATCAAGAAAAGGTCTGTCTCGCTACGTTTCAATTAAATGAGGATGTGCGTACTTGGTGGAAAGCTATTCCAGCACCGCCTCCAGACGCACCACATACTTGGGAGGGATTTCTTGTACTCTTCCGAGCGAAGTACTTCTCCGAGCATGTCAAAGAAAGAAAGGCCGATGAATTCACCTCTCTTCGCCAAGGCATGATGTCTGTGGCAAACTATGAGCTTCAATTCTCTCGTCTTGCTCCATATGCTCCTCACCTGGTTAGTACCGATCTATTGAAGGCTAACCGATTTATGGATGACTTAAGGCCCATTTTTATTACTCAGCTTGGACCCCAAAATATCCGTACCTATGCGGAGATGGTCCAACGGGCACACTTATGTGAAAGGACCTTGGATAAGGTTGAAAAAATTAAGGGCAAGGAAGAGGAGTCTAGCCAGAAGTTCGATTGGTGAGGAAGGAAAGGAGAGAGATTCAGTATCACGGAACCCTACAAGTCCCGTGACAATAAGAAGCGATCCGGTAATGGCAACGGGACTGGCAACGGCAAAGGTAAAAATATCAAGGAGGAAGAAAGAGTTGTCGCAACTGCTTGTACGTTTTGCGAGAAGTTTGGCCATTCGACTGAAGAGTGCTGGAAGCGCCTTGGCGCTTGTTTACGATGTGGAAGCCAGGAGCATCGTATGCCCGACTGCCCTCTTATGATGGAACAACCTTCAAACGGTGGACGCAAGCAGCAAGCTCGTCTTAATGCCGTTCTAGATGATGAAGAAACGCCCAAGGATGATGGACTAATGGAAGGTACTGTTCAAATTTATTCACATCCTACATTTGTGTTATTTGATACTGGTGCCTCTCATTCTTTTATATCTACTACCTTTGCAAAAATTTTACAAATTTCACATGTTCCTCTACCATCGGACCAAGCAATCACAACCCCTTTAGGTCCCAGAACAAAACTTGCAACCCACTATCCAGATAGTGAGGTAACTGTAGAAGGCCATTATCTTCCTGCAAACATCGTATGCCTTGACATGGAAGGCTACGATGCTATCCTAGGTGTAGATTGGCTTGTTGACCATGACGCCTACATAAATTGCCGCAATAGGATAATTTATTTTCAAAAATCAGGTCTTCCGCGATTCTCCTTTCTTGGCATCCGGTATAGGAAGTATCCTACCATCATCTCTTCTCTTCACACTTGCAAACTCATTTCACAAGGGTGTGAAGCTTGTCTTGCTTCCGTAATTATCACCGAGTCTAAGAAAATCCTCATAGAAGAAATTCCTATTATCAATGAGTTTCCCGATGTATTCCCAGCCGATTTACCCGGTTTATCGCCCGAAATGGAAGTAAACTTCTCCATTGAACTCATTCCTATAGTAGCACCTATTTCAATAGCTCCCTACATGATGTCCCCTACGGAACTCAAGGAACTGAAAAGGCAACTTCAGGAGTTACTAGACAAGGGCTTCATTCGACCTAGCACATCCCCCTGGGGTGTGCCAGCGTTATTTGTCAGAAAAAAAGATGGATCCCTCAAGCTATGTATCGATTACCTGCGACTTAATCAACTCACCATCAAGAACAAATATCTGTTGCCTGCGTATCGATGAGCTATTCGATCAAATTTCTGGACCAAATATTTTTCCAAGATCAACCTTAGGTCTGGCTACCATCCACTAAGGATCAAAGATGAAGACATCTACAAGTCTGATTTTCGAAGCAGGTATAGGCATTATGAGTTCGTGGTAATGCCGTTCGAGTTAACCAACGCCCCTGCAACATTTATGCAACTCATAAATAATGTTTTAAGGCAGTATCTTGACCTATTTGTGGTCGTATTTGTTGATGATATTCTCATCTATTCCAAAACTAAGGAAGAATATGAAGAACATTTAAGAATAGCTTTGCAAACTCTAAGAGAGAATCAACTCTACGCAAAGCTTAGCAAGTGCGAGTTCTGGCTTAAGGAAGTCTCTTTCCTTGGCCATATTATTTCAAAGGAAGGTATCGATGTTGATCCTTCAAAAGTAGAAGCTGTCAAGAATTGGAGCCGACCAACGACTGTATCCGAAGTCAGGAGTTTCATCGGTTTGGCTGGCTATTATTGGCGATTCATTAAGGATTTCTCAAAGATCGATGTTCCTTTGCCTAGGCTCACAAGAAAGGAAAATCCCTTCATATGGTCAAAAGACTACGAGGAGAGTTTCTTAACTCTTAAGGACCATCTCACCATTGCTCATGTCTTGGCACTACTTGTTGAAGGTGATGGATTTGAAGTCTACACGGATGCATCTGGTATTGATCTCGGGTGTGTCCTTATGCAACATGGCAAGGTGATTTGTTATGCTTCAAGGCAATTGAAACGTCATAAAGAAAACTACCCTATCCATGATCTAGAACTGGCTGCTGTTATTTTCGCCTTAAAGATCTGGCAACACTACCTTTATGGGGAGAAGTTCACTATATTTTCAGACCATAAAAGTCTGAAATACCTTTTTACCTAGAAGGAACTAAACATGAGACAAAGAAGATGGCAGGAATACCTCAAAGACTTCGATTTCTCTATTCAGTACCATCCGGGCAAGGCAAATACCATAGCTGATGCTCTTAGCAGAAGACCAATGGCAACTCTAGCAAACCTCCGGAAAGGTATGATTTGTATTATCGAGGATTTTACTCATTTAAATCTGGATGTGGATGCATGAGAAGGAAAGGGTATTATTTCCAATATCCGGTCAAAACCTACATTGATTGAAGATCTAGTCAAATTACAAGAAAATGACCCCACATTAATGGAGATCAAAACTAATATTGATCAAAGGCCGGAGTTTTCCATCTCAATCGATGGAAGGTTATTATTCAAAGATCGAATTTGTATGTCGGATCATGCCGACACTAAGAAATTGATCATGGATGAAACTCATAAATCAAGGTATACTATTCACCCTGGTGCTACCAAGATGTATCAGGATTTGAAAAGAAATTTTTGGTGCCCCAATATGAAGAGACAAATAGCGGATTTTGTATCTCATTGTCTCACTTGTCAGCAAGTTAAGGTAGAACACCAAAGGCCCGCTGGTAAGCTACATCCCTTAGAAATTCTTGAGTGGTAGTGGGAAAGTATAGGGATGGATTTCATCATAGGTTTACCTAAGATAAGAGGTGGACATGATGGCATATGGGTGATCATAGACCGATTGACTAAATCGGCACACTTTCTACCTATAAAGAGTCGATGGTCTGTGGATATTCTATCAGCCTTATACATGAAAGAAATTGTCACGTTACACGGTGTCCCTGTCACCATTATTTCAGATCGAGACCCTCAGTTCACATTCAATTCTGGAAGGGTCTACAACATTTATTAGGGACCCGACTCAATTTCAGCATGGCATTTCACCCTCAAACCGATGGTTAGACTGAAAGAACAAATCATGTGGTGGAAGATATGCTCAGGGCATGTGTAATCAATTTTGGTGGGAGTTGGCACGATCATTTACCTCAATGGAATTCGCCTACAACAATAGCTATCAAGCTAGCGTTCAAATATCACCATTCAAGGCACTATATGGGAGAAGCTGTCGCTCACCTATCTACTGGAGTGAAGTTGGAGAAAGATAACTTCTAGGTCCAAAAATTATTCGGGATACTACCGAGAAGGTCAAACTCATTCAAGAGAGACTCTATATGGCTCAAGATAGACAGAAATCATATGCTGATAATTAAACGCGTGACCTGGAATTCCAAGAAGGAGACCATGTATTTATCAAGGTTTCTCCGAGTCGAGATATTTGAAGGTTTGGCATTAAAGGCAAGCTCACACTAAGATTTATCAGCTCCTTTAAAATTCTCGAAAGGGTTGGCGAGGTTGCATAACGGATAGCTTTGCCTCCACAATTAGCTGGATTCCATGATGTATTTCATGTCTCAATGCTCAAAAGGTACGTCCCTGATCCATTTCACATAATAAGCTATGACAACTTGGAAGTTCAAAAGGATTTGATGTACGAGCAAAAGACCAATCAAATTAATTTAACGTGAAGTACGTCAACTTCGGAATAAAATAATTCCCACGGTCAAAGTCTAATGGAACAAATTTTGGCCACACGAGACGACATGGGAAATGGAAGAAGCTATGTGCAAAAGATTCTCGGAGATATTTGAATGTAACTACACTCTCCCTAAAAGACCGCATGTACTGAATTTGGGGACCAAATTCTTTTAAGTGGGGGAGGGTGTAACGCTTAAGAATTTTCTGACAATAAATATAAATTATTAAGTATTTAAAATGGCTTAATGGGCTATTAAAGGAATTCTGGAATAGTTCAATCAATCTAAATGCCCTATATTAACCAAAGGGTTGAGCCCAACTTAAATAGGCCCAAAGACCCAATTCCAAGACTGTTAGGCCCAAGCCAATAATAGAAATGTAATTTACGAATTTCAATTAGATAAATAGGCCATTTATGGGGATAATAGGGGATCAATGTGAAAATCTGAAAAAATTCGAATATAAGGCAGCCTAGCGGTCTATCGTACGACCGCTACCCAAAGCCTAGCGGTTCCTCCATGACCGCTAAACCTTCTAGTTCTGTGAATGGAAGAAACGTGGAAAGTTTAGATCTTTGGCATCCAAATCCTCAAGGATCGAAGTGTGTAGACAAGAGTGTCTAGGACTCTTGGGGATCAATCTTACCCCTAATTAGGACTCCCAACACGATCAAATCTTCAGCCCTAACTCGAAACCCTAAAAATAGAGCCCAGATTTGACCTACGTGAACCCCTACACTGGCTGGCATTGTTCGACGGTAAGGAGTTGAAATTTCAGGTTAGTTATTTAAAATAATTTGTTTACCTTAGTTTTATCTAATTACCCTCAAAATTTAGTGCTAAGAGGTCAAGCATCCAGAGAGCTAGGAGCTTCTAAAGTTGTTGTTCCTCTGCAAGGCGCTCAGGAACCAATGCTCTGGTCTAGTGAAGATCAGGAAGTTAGGAGCCCTAATCGAGGTATTTAAGAGATGATCCTTTAGAACTTTTTGTTCCTTTTCATATCTTCTACCTACCCTCCAAATCTCATGGAATTAGGTCAAGAGGTTAAGGAGAACGAGGGATGTGAAGTTACTGGTTTAGCATAGGACGTGCAGAAACTAGGACCAACTTCCAGTCAGAAATTCAAAGTTTAGGGACGGAATCAAAGGTAGGTTATCTCATGAAAAGGTTAAAATATCAAGTTAGGAATAAAAGCCCTTTGATTTCATGAATTTTCATGCTTTCTACACGGAGTATTTAAGGTTTTCATGGACACTACGCATCAAGGTTATTTCTGCATGCATAATGTATGCCCTTAATAACAAAGATGACGATCTTAGCTTAATTCAGGATAACTTGTGCATCTCCATGAGTTATCTTCGTTGTAAAAGTATTTCTCTCTCAGTCTAGCATGTTTTATCTGATTTATTGCCCTAGGCTAGCATGTACTTTAGTTTTTTTCTACTGTTTCACTACAGACAAGAAGAAACGGTCTTCTTGCGACCGCCAGAGGTCCCTAGCGGCCTTGCGACAGACCGCTAAGCCCTGGCAGGCGGCCATCCTATGACCGCTATTGAATTTCTGTGATCTGCACTTTGTTAACTCTAAACAAGTTGCAGATTGACCCTATTAACTATATGCTAAGCCTAGATAAATAGGTTATATTCCTAGTTTTGACATCATATTCGTAGTATTAGTTATATTGTGCATTGACCTTGATAGATTGCATGTCTTATGTGTTTTTATACTTATTTTAAACTTAGGTTATTTTCATGCCAAAATAATATAGTTTTGTACTAATTGTCATATTTGCATAGATTGTCTTATGATATTTTGATCACTATTTTTCCACGATCCTTTCTTATCTATAAGTCTTTCATAAGTACATGGTGTGTACCCTGGTGTTTGGCCATTAGATACACTTTTACACTTTAAGCACACAATCTTGGACTTGTGATCCTCTCCGTTGGATATTCCTTCCATCGGACTAGGTGATCTTGTTTCAAGGCCTCCGTATATCTCCGTGAGCCTGTGATTCCCACTAGGACGTCGAGCTGGTTGTGCCCTCAAAACCTAATTGTCTAGAAAGCACTTACTTTATCGATTTTTTTCTTAGTTCTGGCTATAAACGGTCCTTAGACGACCGCTAAGTTCTGTTTAGCAATTTTCCCGAGACTGCTTTTTATCTGAAAATAGTCATCCCGTGACCGCATCTATCTCTGAGTCAAGTCTTTTGTTCTACCTTCGACCCTGACTGAAACGGTCCTAGCTTGACCGCTTAAGTCCCTAAACGGTCCAGTAAATGACCGCATATATCCAGTTCCTGTCTAACCTGAGGTTTGACCCAAGGGTTGATTTTCTTAAGTTCCTAGATGGTTTTCTAGAACCTATCACCTTATTCCAAAGCTATCTAATAAATTTTGAAAGTTAATGAATGTACTATTATGTTGTCGGATTCCTTCCGTAGCATGATCTTGTCATTAATGCATTCCTTGAATTCTCATGTTCCTAATTGGTGCATTCTTACCTTGGTATTTGTTATCATGAAACTATGGTTGAAATTGTATATTATTGGCCTACTTTATATCTCGTGGAAGTAGCTTGATTTATAACTTGAAGATGTAAGAGCGGACACGGGCAGTTGTCAAGGGCTCGACGTTGACCCCTCGGTAGATAGTCGGAAACGTACTATAAACCATGGGGTATGATGCTTACTGGCGTCGCATTCTACTGGGAGTACTTTTTTTATCAACGGGTGAAGAACCACGAGACAATCTTGCGAAATTACATGCTTACTAGTACATTCTTGTTACATGACTTTCTAGTACATAACCTTTATGGTTATGAAAAGTATATTCTAGTTCATGAAAGGCCACTTCACTTTATATCTTGCTTGATCGTGTTCTATTGTCCATTCACATTCTCCATGCCTCTACGATCTATATCTTGTTATTTTGGTTCTATGTCGTATGATTTACCGCATTCCCTTTATCTTGTTTTATAGAGCTAAAATACTAATTACTTAAACATTGCCTGCATGTTGATACGAAGATACCTACTGGCAAGTGTGCTCGTGACCCTACTTTTTTAATCTTTTCAGGATATTCTAGCGGGTCGGATTTGGATCGTTCAAGTGATGGATCCGAGAGTGAATAAAGAATGGAGTGAAGCCTAGTAGCGTCTTAGTCATAGTCTTGATGTAATTTTCCTTTTATTGAGTCTAGTAGATCAAGAGTCAACCTTATGTAATTATGGATCAATAAAAGTTAGAATTTTGGTCCAATATTGTGCACTCCATCTTTGTGTGGATGTCTATGGCGCTCTAAATATATTGCTCGCTTGAGGCATACTAGCCGACTGTCTATGTTTTCCCCGAGTTACTTCCGTTGTTCACATATGGCTCGGGGCGTGACAATGGTGTGGCTGAAAGGAGGAATCGTACCTTATTAGATATGGTACAATCCATGATGTGCTTTGCTTGATTACTGATGCGGGACGGACTAAGGAGACGACACTATATGGTGCCACCCTCGGACTCTAGATGAAGACACGACCAGCAACACACACCAGGGAGACACTAAGCCCGACACTACGAGCTCCTACTGGCGAAACGTCGCTAACAAAAGTGGAAGCTCACTCGTCGTCCCAAGCGAGGGAAAGCGCGGACCGTGCACGGTTAAGGAACCGGCGGAGGTCAAGGGTGGTCCGACTCAACTTCCGGACTCAGATCGAGTCGCGGGACGGGTCACTCTCACTCTCACAGCGGTGACACGGACACACGGTCTAGTACCTACACTCTCGACAGCGGCCTAAGACCATATACTAGCTAAGCAATGTAACGCCAAGGAGTTAAGACCTTTACCTCCACGCACCCGGCGTGGCGAAGACACCCCGGCTGACTTACGGACCCCCGGTTAACATAATTCACAGCGGTACAAGAGATTCGACCCACTCCACGCAGGGAGGTAAAAGGTCACATGTGGGGCCCGGGGATCACGTAAATCAGGTTGACGGGCAGCATCTTGATGTCGTCTCGACGCGCCGAACACCGCGTTCTCGTGCCTTCCGGACGGCACAACCAATGGGCTGTGGGGCCCACACGCTGTCCTATCCTCGGGTCTGGTGGGGTGGGTCCCACTTTAATGGGGACCCCTGGCAGCACGCTTCCTGGATGGCGGCCAACCGGCGACACTCACCGGAGGCCGGGTGCCTCCGGTTCCCAAGTGGAGAGGATGCTGTCCACGAGTTGATGTTGCTGTTTCAGCAGCGCGCGCCACGGCGAAAACGGCCGCTGCGATCGGCCCCATTGCCAAAATGCGACGAAACCAGCGCCGTTGGAAAGAGGATTCGAAATCCTTCAATCTAGGGCCAGTGGACTCTTCTGAACCTGCGCGGACCTAGGCTTTAACTATTTCTCAATTCTCTGCTCCACAGCTCCCGAATTCTCAGATCAGCATATTAGTTTCTTGTAAATGGCCGTTGACCGCCTACGTACATTTGGATTCAGGCTTCGAGCTCGTCTTAGAAGTTGTAGGGAATCAAACCACGGAACTGGGACTATTTTTAGAATTTTATTTGGAGGGGCCTGCGATTTGTTATGATTTTTGGGGTGACTAGTGGTCGGAGCTGGGAACAGGAGGACAGAACTGTAGATGGGTCTGAGAACGATTTTTAGAAAATATGAGATGGGCGAATCAAAAATTAAGAAAAATTTTGGATTGAGGGTGGATAGGTGGAACCTCCAGTAAAATTGGGCGAACTAAAAGAGATCAAAAAGTGGATCTAAGACATGAAACGCAGGGCGGAGGTGAACCTGGACAGAACTCTGGCAGAACCGAAATGGAAGAGTGGACAAAAATCAAAAAATAGGAAACGGGATCTGAATGCTGGCCTGATTTTTTTGGGCGGAGAGGAACACCCCAGGAACAACTCCTCCAAATTTGGTAGCCAAATGAGCTTGGGGAAGACCTGTGAATTTCGAGCAAGCTGCTGTGGTACTGCGCAGGCAGAACTCCGTTGATGGCGATGGCGGTGCGGTGGCGGCTCGTGGCGGCGGCGGCGATCGTCAGAACCGATATATGAGGCTTCACACCTCAGAATGGAAGCCTTCACAGCATCCAAGGGGGAGAGAGGAGGGAGAGAGGGGTGCGCCCAAGGCTGCTCAAGGGGTTTTTCCAACTTTCAAATGGCATTAATTCAAGAAAATGGTAATTACATGCCTTATATATGACTCCCACCAAACTCATCCTCCACCGTTGGATCTAAGGGTTGGGGATGGATGGCTAGGATGGAGTTTGATCAAAATACAACAAAATATTAAACAAAAAGGGGAGGGGGGCGCACCTTGACCAAGGAGGGTCAAGGGGGGGACATGGTAGGTGGGGTTGGTGGCCTCCCATGTGGACTTTTCAAGTCCATTATCCCCCTCCCTTGGCCCACCCTTCTAGAAGCCTCCATGGAGGGTTGACTGACCCCACAGGGGCCCTAGAGCTGAGGTGGCCCAATGGGAGTGGAGTGGGGGCCCGTGGGACCCAGGGATCCCCATTTTGCACATAAGCCCCTCGAACTATCTAAATTACACACTGACAAAAAGAAAATAAAATACATTACACACAAATAAAAATCCCCAAAAAAATATGATAAATGCTATGACTCAGTGGGGAACCTCCAGACTGTCTCCGAGCCATAGGGATGCTGAGGTGGCTCGAGTCGTGCTCCGTGTGCGGTACCGGTGGCTCGGCGTGTCGCGCCGCTCAACTGCTCGGGTGTCCGCACCAATTCTCCCCGGGTGGGAGAAACTCGACCCTGTCGAGTAAGGGTCTGCATCGCTCCTGTATCGCTCCAGAAGGTCCGGATCAATCCGCTGCAACTCTCCATGTGTGATCCATGTGTCCTCAGTAGCGGGCCGTCCTCTCCATCGCACTAGGTAGCGCGGGTAAGATCCACTCCTGGTAACTGTCACTTGCTCGTCCAGTATACGATCTATATGCTCACGCTGCCGTAAAAAAGGGGCTGGAGGTGGAAGTGGACACTCAGGTGTGGGATCACTCTCAAGGGGAGGAGATGGCTCAAAAGGCTCACTAGGGATCACCGCTGGGTCCCTATATGCAACTAGATCCGATACATTAAAAGTAGAGCTAATACCATATTCCTCGGGCAAGTCCACAACATACGCATTGGATCCAACGCATTTCAACACTCTGAATGGACCGACTCCGCGAGCTTGCAACTTCTTAACGGTTCCAGAGGGAAACCGTTCAGGTCTTACCCTGATCATGACATATTCGCCCTCTTGGAACTCTCGGTGGTGTCGGTGGGCATCGGCTAACTCCTTGTAACGTGCATTGCTGGCCTCAATGTGACGACGGATGTCGTCATGTAAACTCCTAACATGCCTAGCAAACGACTCGGCCGACTCCGACACTCTAGCATGGATAGGCATGGGGACAAGGTCAACGGGTTTCCTAGGCCTACGACCTGTGACAATCTCAAATGGACTCATACCGGTAGACCTATTCACCGAATCATTATATGCAAACTCGCCATGGGTAGAATGAGATCCCAATCCCCAATGCTGTCCCTAACAAGACACCTCAAAAGGTCTCCCAGACTCCTATTGACCACCTCGGTCTGACCAATCTGTCTGGGGATGATATGCAGTTGAAAACTTGAGATGAGTACCCATCATATGCCATAGTGTCTTCCAAAAGTAGGAAGTGAATCTAACATCACGGTCAGACACTATAGTGCGAGGTAACCCGAACTTGCAGACCACATGCGTAAGGAAAAGGCGGGCTACCCTCGAAGCATCCGAAGTCTTCAAGCAAGGAATAAAGAGGGCCATCTTCGAGAAACGGTCAACCACCACATAGACCGAATCATGCTTCCTGGAGGTACGTGGCAGTCCCAAAATAAAGTCCATGCTAACATCCTGCCACGGGACATCAGGCACAGGAAAAGGCGTATAAAGGCCCGAGCTTTGCTTCTTCATCTTGGCCGTAGCACATGTACGGCACTGAGCCATGATGTTAGCAACATCGCGCTTCAAGCTTGGCCAATAAAATCGATGCTCCACTGCCTCAATAGTCTTGTTCCGACCAAAGTGGCCGGCTAGACCTCCCGCATGTAGTTCCCACACTAAGAAATCTCGAACCGAAGTTCGGGGAACACATAGCCTGCTACCTCGAAAGAGGTAACCCTCCTGAAGCACATACTCATCAAGGTCTCTCGAGGGTCCGGCCTGGAGAGTGGTAAAAATCTGACCGAAGTCAGGACAATCAACATAGGCCTCCTTCATCTTCTCTAACCCTATGACCTCGGCACTCATGGTGGTAAGCAAATATGCTCGCCGACTCAAGGCATCAGCCACCTTGTTTTCCACTCCAGCCTTATGTTTAAGCACAACGGTGAACTGCTGGAGATACTCGACCCAACGACTGTGACGCGAGTTCAGCTTCTTTTGGGAGTGAAGATACCTCAATGCCTCGTGATCGGAGTATAGGACAAACTCCTGATGTAAAAGATAGTGCCTCCAATGCCTAAGAGCTTGAACAACTGCGTAGAATTCTTTATCATATGTGGAATATCGCAGTTTCGCGTCATTCAGCTTCTCACTGAAATATGCGATCGGGTGGGACTCCTGACTCAAGACCCCTCCTATCCCAACACCCGACGCATCACAAGAGACCTCGAACACCTTCGAGAAATCAGGCAGTCGAAGGACAGGTGTCTGGGTCATGCGCTCCTTGATGTCCTTGAAGGCGGTAGATGCGGCCTTCGTCCATACAAATGTGCCCTTACGGATGCAATCCGTGATCGGGGCGGTGACGGAGCTAAATCCGCGGATGAAGCGACGATAGAACGTCGCAAGACCATGAAAGCTGCGGACATCATGAATGGTACGAGGTTCTGGCCACTCAACAATGGCCCGGACCTTCTCCGGATCGGCGGAGACCCCCGTGCTAGACACAATGAAACCCAAGAAGGTAAGCTGAGGTGTCATGAAGGCACACTTCTGAGGGTTCGCAAACAGCTGCTCTCGCCGAAGAAGTAGACAGACCTGCCGAAGGTGGTCTAAGTGGTCCCCTGTGGTGCGGCTATAGATAAGGATATCATCAAAATACACCACTACAAAGACTCCAATGAAAGGTCGAAGGACCTGAGTCATGAGCCGCATGAAAGTGCTAGGGGCATTGGTCAACCCAAAAGGCATGACCAACCACTCATATAGACCGTCCTTGGTCTTAAAGGCAGTCTTCCACTCATCACCTGGCCTAATCCTCACCTGATGGTAGCCACTCTTAAGATCGATCTTCGAAAAGATAGTGGCACCTGCCATCATGTCTAGCATGTCATCAAGGCGGGGAATAGGGAACCTGTACTTCACAGTGATTTTGTTGATGGCACGACTATCAATGCACATTCTCCACGTGCCATCCTTCTTCGGGGCGAGTAATGCGGGTACAGCACATTGACTCATGCTGTCCCGAACAGACCCTCTCTGCACTAACTCATCAACTTGCCGTTTTAGCTCGGCATGCTCCGTGGGACTCATGCGATAATGTGAAAGGTTGGGCAAGGAAGAGCCCGGAACAAGGTCGATGGCATGCTGAATATCCCGCATAGGTGGGAGTCCCTCGGGAAGCTCATCGGGGAATACGTCAGCATACTCCTACAGAATGGGAACAACCTCGGGTGGGAGCTCACCCTCGGAGTCCCGCTCCACCTCTCGGACCGTAATGGCAAACACCGGACAGCCCTGACTAAGCTCCTGCTCCATTTCCCGGGAGCTAATCATCATCAATCTCCTCATCGAGGGCTCTCCTGGGCCAGAGGTAACGGTCATAGCCCGAGCTGGGGATGGGGTATTAGGCCTGGGAACGGAAGGCTTCGGAGTACTAGGGCTAGTAGGACCCCTGACTGATGGGCTCCTGGGCCAAACGGGGTGGAGGGTGACCCGCTGGCCATCGTGGTCGAAGGTACAGGTGTTCGACCGGCCATGGAGTGTGGCATCCCGGTCGAATAACCACGGCCTACCAAGAATGATACTTCCCACTTCCATCGGGAGAACATCACACCAGATCTCGTCACGGTAGGAGTGGAGCTGCAGCGGGACCAAGCACCACAGCCTGACCGAAATGGAAGTGGTATCCACCCATGATACCTGATAGGGACAAGGATGGTCTACGGGTGTGAGACCAAGACGAGCGACAGCATTCGTGGAGATTGCATTGATACAACTCCCGCTATCGATGACCACCTTGCAAATTTACTTTCCCAGCCTACAGAACACATGAAGGATAGTAGTCCGACGCCAGTCATCACTGACCTGCGGTTGGGTGAGGATACACCTGACGACCCCCACGTGGGTATCGTCCGAATGCTGGGCATCCTGGGCCTCACCTCCCATCTCATAGTACTCGTCAGCTAGCTCTTCATCTGCCTCATAGCTGACTAACTCGAGGCCCGTAGGGGTGGTATCCTCGGCCTGTGTGTCCCCAATGTGAAGAGATGGGCGGGTGGGACACTGGTTGGTGAAATGGCCAAACCCATTGCAGCGATAACACTGCTGCCGTGATCCACTAGGCTCCCCAATCATAGGTCCTTTACCTTTATCCTCCCGACGGATAGGAGGCGTAGGCAACAATGGACGTGCAGGAGGTGCGGGTGCCGATGGACGGGCTGTGGGTGGGGCCGTAAGATGCTGGGGACGAGGAAGGTCCCTCGTGGGTGGAGGACGAGGCCTAGGAGCAAAGGGCTCGGGGCGAGCGGGCTCCTGAGGTCGAGTCATGGGGGCCCTCGGATACGTGCCAGATGAGCCACGGGGCTCGACACTACGAAGGGGAAAAGAGCCCAACCGATGGGGTGACTCGAACTTGGCCTCGAACTGCTCCAATTCGAGAGCAATCTGATATGCCTGCTCCAAAGTGGTTGCATTGCGGCGAAAGAGTTCATATTGATAATTGGGCCGCAAACCTCTTCGAAAGCGGGATATAGTCATGGTGCTCTCTTCCGTGACCCCACACCGTAAGTAATACTCATCGAACTCGGCGGTGTACTCGGTCACGGATCGGTTCCCTTGGGAGATGCTCTGCCATTTGCCTATAAGACGCTGGCGATATGAGGCGGGAAGGTACTTCTCCCTCAATTTGATTTTCATATCATCCCAAGTACCGATTTGGGGTTGACGCCGCTGGTTGAGCAGGCTCTCCACATTGATCCAATAAGTTTGGGCCTGCCCTTGTAGCTTCATCTTTGTGTATCGGACTCTTCGGTGGTCCGTCATCTCAAACCACTCGAAGTACCGGTCCATGCCGGCCTCCCAATCTAAATACACCCTAGGGTCCAAGGACCCGCTAAAAGTGGGAGGGTCCGCACGCACACCCCTAAGAATGTGGTCGTCATCCTCGTCATCACGATTCCGTCGTTGATGACGATGACCGTTACCCCCCTGATCATTGTCGGAAGCATAATCATCCACTATAGGCGCCTGTTGCCTCCCAACATCCTCCACCTGAGCCCTTGGCACAGCGGGTTGCTGCACCGGCTCTTGTTGGCCGTTCGTTGGCGCGGGTTGCGCCGCTACTGGGCCCCTCTCTAGGACGGCAATTCTCCCAACTAGACCTTGGATGGACTGATCCGAAGACTCGGCCCGATCCTCGAGGGCTTTCATCCGCCCTTCTAAATGTGTTCATATGCCATCCATATGCGTACTAAGACCATCCATACGCGTGTCAAGACGTTCCACAATGGCTCGGAACATCTCGGCCGTCAAGGACTCATCGGAGCTACGGGCCCGGGAATCCGCCATAGGTGGTGGTGGCGAGTATTGGGTACCTCGACGGGTGGGCATGCAACTGACACACGACCTAGAAGACACCGACTAATGCAAACACACACTAAATGATGCACTTAGACCTAAACCAATATCCGGTACGGGGCGGAGTTAATCGATCCGAAGATCACTCCCACAAGTGTGCGACCTACCGGTAGGCGTAGCCTAACGTTCGGACAACACCTTTTAAGATACCGAATTATCGGGATGAAATGCAATTTAAAACACACTTTTTTTTTGAAAATGATGATCCTAGACTTGACTTAGACCATGATGCATGCAAGACTTATGCAATGACTACCCTAGACTCGACTCGCTCTGATACCAAACTGATGCGGGACGGACTAAGGAGACGACACTATATGGTGCCACCCTCGGACTCTAGATGAAGACACGACCAGCAACACACACTAGGGAGACACTAAGCCCGACACTACGAGCTCCTACTGGCGAAACGTCGCTAACAGAAGTGGAAGCTCACTCGTCGTCCCAAGCGAGGGAAAGCGCGGACTGTGCGCGGTTAAGGAACCGGCGGAGGTCAAGGGTAGTCCGACTCAACTTCCGGACTCGGATCAAGTCGCGGGACGGGTCACTCTCACTCTCACAGCGGTGACACGGACACACGGGCTAGTACCTACACTCTCGGCAGCGGCCTAAGACCATATACTGGCTAAGCAATGTAACGCCAAGGAGTTAAGACCTTTACCTCCACGCACCCGGCGTGGCGAAGACACCCCGGCTGACTTACGGACCCCCAGTTAACATAATTCACAGCGGTACAAGAGATTCGACCCACTCCACGCAAGGAGGTAAAATGTCACATGTGGGGCCCGGGGATCACGCAAATCAGGTTGACGGGCAGCATCTTGATGTCGTCTCGACGCGCCGAACTCCGCATTCTCGTGCCTTCCGGACGGCGGAATCAATGGGCTGTAGGGCCCACACGCTGTCCTATCCTCCGGGTCTGGCGGGGTGGGTCCCACTGTAATGGGGACCCCTGGCAGCGCGCTTCCTGGACGGCGGCCAACCGGCGACACTCACCGGAGGCCGGGTGCCTCCGGTTCCCAAGTGGAGAGGATGTTGTCCACGAGCTGATGTTGCTGTTTCAGCAGCGTGCGCCCCGGCAAAAACGGCCGCTACGATCGGCCCCGTCACCAGAATGCGACGAAACCAGCGCCGTTGGAAAGAGGATTCGAAATCCTTCAATCTAGGGCCAGTGGATTCTTTTGAACCTACGCGGACCTGGGCTTTAACTATTTCTCAATTCTCTGCTCCTCAGCTCCCGAAATCTCAGATCAGCATATCAGTTTCCTGTAAATGGACGTTGCCCGCCTATGTACAGTTGGATTAAGGCTTCGAGCTCGTCTTAGAAGTTGTAGGGAATCAAACCACGGAACTGGGACTATTTTTAGAATTTTATTTGAAGGGGCCTGCGATTTGTTATGATTTTTGGGGTGACTGGTGGTCGGAGCTGGGAACAGGAGGACAGAACTGTAGATGGGTCTGAGAACGATTTTTAGAAAATATGAGATGGGCGAATCAAAAATTAAGAAACATTTTGGATTGAGGGGTGGATGGGTGGAACCCCTAGTAAAATTGGGCGAACTAACAGAGATCAAAAAGTGGATCTAAGATGTGAAACTCAGGGCGGAGGTGAACCTGGACAGAACTCTGGCAGAACCAAAATGGAAGATTGGACGAAAATCAAAAAATAGGAAACGGGATCTGAATGCTGTCCTGATTTGTGTGGGCGGAGAGGAACACCCCAGGAACAACTCCTCCAAATTTGGTAGCCAAATGAGCTCGGGGAAGACCTGTGAATTTCGAGCAAGCTGCTGTGGTACTGCACAGGCAGAACTGCGTTGATGGCGATGGCGGTGCGGTGGCGGCTCGTGGCGGCGGCGGCGATCGTCGGAACCGATATACGAGGCGTCACACCTCAGAATGGAAGCCTTCACAGCATCCAAGGGGGAGAGAGGAGGGAGAGAGGGGTGCGCCCAAGGCTGCTCAAGGGGTTTTTCCAACTTTCAAATGGCATTAATTCAAGAAAATGGTAATTACATGCCTTATATATGACTCCCACCAAACTCATCCTCCACCGTTGGATCTAGGGGTTGGGGATGGATGGCTAGGATGGAGTTTGATCAAAATACAACAAAATATTAAACAAAAAGGGGAGGGGGGCGCACCTTGACCAAGGAGGGTCAAGGGGGGACATGGTAGGTGGGGTTGGTGGCCTCCCATGTGGACTTTTCAAGTCCATTGTCCCCCTCCCATGGCCCACCCTTCTAGAAGCCTCCATGGAGGGTTGACTGACCCCACAGGGGCCATAGAGCTGAGGTGGCCCAATGGCAGTGGAGTGGGAGCCCGTGGGACCCAGGGATCCCCATTTTGCACATAAGCCCCTCAAACTATCTAAATTACACACTGACGAAAAGAAAATAAAATACATTACACATAAATAAAAATCCCCAAAAAAATATGATAAATGCTATGACTCAGTGGGGAACCTCCAGACTGTCTCCGAGCCATAGGGATGCTGAGGTGGCTTGAGTCGTGCTCCGTGTGCGGTACTGGTGGCTCGGCGTGTCGCGTCGCTCAACTGCTCAGGTGTCCGCACCAATTACCCTTTGATGGGAATCGACGCTGAGTACTAACTTTTTATTTTGCATTTGAGTCCTTTTATTTGCTTTTATATCCTTGGGAAAGTATATGTGCAATTGTAAAGCTTTGTAAGCCAATGTGATGCGGGACGAGACACGGACACGACAAGCTCGCGATCGTCCCTTAACGAGGGAAGCGTCGGACGTGCACGGTTGAGAAACCGGCAAGAGCTAGGGTGGTCGGCTCGCACTTTCGTGCCCGGATCGGGTCACGGGACGGTCTCGCACTCTCTCGCAGCAGCAGTGATATGAAAATAAAGCGAGCTAGATATCCCTACACATGCTCTCTAGCAGCGGCATAAACAAGCATATATAGAAATAAGCGAAATGCCAAGCAAGGAGCGAATACGATACCTCCACGCGCTCGGCGTGGGGACGATGGACCCGGCCGATCTCGTACTCCCGGGACAGTTAATACATAAAGATTACAGCAATGATTTAAAGCCCACTCCACGCAGGGAGGTAAAGGGCGACACAATGGAGCTCGGGAGGGCCGATTTCGGGTTGACGGGCGGCTTTCCGCGTAGCTTCGGCAGCACCCGAACTAATGACGGTGGGGCCCACGTGCTGTCCGGAGGGGCCGTGTGGGACCCGGAGGCACCGCTATAGTGGTGGATGCCCGGAGGGTCTCTCCTTGGGATGGCGGCGCGCTGGAACGCCGGCCGGAGGCCCGGCGGCTCCGTTCGGCACCGGTCGGAAAAACCGGCCACGGACCTGTACTTTCTGATTTTCAGCGCGCGCTCGGACGGGAACGGACGCTGCGATCAGATCTGATGTCGGATTGACACGAAATTAGCGCCGTTGGAAAGCTGACTCGAAGTACTTCAATGTAGGCTTAGAGATCTGGCCTGGATCTTCGCTGATCTTGACTTATGGAATTTACAACCTCCTGTTGTACAGTAACTAAACACTCAGATCTGCAGAGCTGATCTCTGATAACTGCCGTTGACCGCTAGGAGGACCTTGGATTCAGACTTCGACTTCTTCATAAAAGTTGTAGGATTTTGAGTTGGGAAGATGGTAAAGTTTGTTTGGACACGTTTGGATGTGTCTATGAATTTCTATGATTTGTTTACTGGAAGAAGGTCGAATCTGAGATCTGGCTGGAGGTACTGTATCTCCGGTAGAACATGAATTTTGAAAAATAGGTAAAAGACTCAAAAAAAATTAATAAAAATTGTGGTGGTAGGGAAAAATAGAAAGAAACCCCAGTTAAATTGAGAGGGCAAAAGAAATTCAAAAGGGTGGTAGAAGGGGACGAACTCAAAGGTTCTGTCACTGTAGACAGAGACAGATCTGATTTGAGTTTGGGGAATGAACGAAGTGGAAACAATATGAAACGGGGGAATTTGGAGCTGAATGTTTTTTTGGGGAAGGGTCTATAAGGTAGGAACCAACCCTCAAAATTTTAAGTCAATATGAACTCGTGGCTGACTTGAGGAATTTCCGAGCTTCACCTCTGTCCAGCAAGACAGAACACCGAAATTTATCCCGTGGCGGCTCGAAGGCGGCACGAACGGCGGCGGCGGCGGCACCGGTGATGATCAGAGGTTGAGAGGGGATGAAGGGAGGTAGAACCACTCTAGATCTGGGGTTGAAGGTGGAAGAACAGCAGGGGGAGAGGAGGGGCTCAAGAACACTCTTGATTTTCCAACAATTTTCTCTTCATTTCTTCATTAATCTCTAATGACACTATACATAGGCTTATATAGAAAATATCAAGGGGTGGGGGGGCTGATAATTTCGTGGGAAATATGTCATTTTCATCCCCCATGTGGTCAAAACTCAAAATAAATAAATTACATATGAATGGGTACTCCTTTGACTAGGTAGGTAAGGTAGGTGGCCTACCTTTGAAATTTTAACCCCTTTGTCTCCCATGTGGTCAATTAGCATTCAAACCTTCTAGATGGCCACCTAGGATGGTTGACCAGCCCCACATGGATGAGGTGGACCAATGGGGAAGGGGAGAGGGCCCCCTCACTGGACCTACTACACATTTGCATAAAAACCCACACAATCCAAGGGAATGACGCATTGGCTTACAAAGCCGTACAATTGCGCTTATACTTTCCCATGGATATAAAAATAAACTAAAGGACACAAATGCAAAATAAAATGTACATGCTCGGCGTCGATTCCCATCACAATGTGTCATTCCCTAGGATTGTGTGGGTTTCTATGTAATTTGCCAGTAGGTCCGGCAAGGGGCCCCCAGCCCTTTCCCATTGGTCCACCTAAGCTATGTGGGGTTGGTCAACCATCCTAGGTGGCCATCTAGAAGGTTTGAATGCCAATTGACCACATGGGAGACAAGTGGTGTAAAATGTCAAAGTTGGCCACCTACCTTATCTACCTAGTCAAAGGAGTGTCCCATCCATATGTAATTTATTTATTTTTGATTTTTGATCATATGGGGGAAGAAAATGGCCTATTTCCCACGAAATTATCAGCCCCCCACCCCTTGCCATTTTCTATATAAGCCTATGTATAGTGTCATTAGAGATTAATGATGGAAAAAATTGGCATTTTGCCCCAAGAGAGCTCTTGGAGGGTGCACCCCTCTCCCCCTATCTCCTTGTTGTTCTTCCCCTTCCTCCAGAAATCTAGGGTAGGAGACCCTTTCTACCTCCCCCTCTCATCCTCTGAGTTCCCTTTCTGAAGCTGCCGCCGCCGCCGTCGCGCCGCCGCCACCGCCACCGGAGTTCTGTCTCCATCAGGACAGAACCCCACCTCTGTGGTTCTATATTTTTATGATGTTATCTGATTGAGCTGAAATTTTGCAAGCTTGTTCCTCTCTTTGTTAGATTTCCATCCATATATCTTATGCCTCATTCTGAGTTAGTTTCATATTTTTTCCGCAATTTCTAGTCCACCCCTGTCAATCTATCATTCTGCAGATCTACAGTACAGAGTCGTCTTGTTCTATTTTTGTCACCACCGTATCTATTTTTAGAAAATCCTAAAAAATTACTGAGTCTTCCCCACGTATATCCCCTTCCACCATAATTTTCTTAGAGTCTACAAAAATTGTTTACCCCTCAGTCAAGGGTGTGTTTCAGGCAGATTGTTTGTTGCCCTGTGTGTCTGTCAGTCCGGGTCGGAAACAAAAGTCAGCTTGCAGAGGTTTTAATTTTCAATCCGTGTGGTGGATGAAGCTGAAAAAATATTATGTTGTAGATCTCTGAGTGTTCTTTCCATCGGTACCAGACACGCCGTAGCCTGAAGATCTGTTCTATGTGCAGGTCTGAAAATTCAGTTCAGGGGAAAATCAAAAGTAAATATCAAAATTCAACTTCGGGTGCCGCCCCTTCAGGGAGTCGATCCGGGACATCCCGCCATCATCCCAGCCAAGCGGCGCCTCCATAAGACATCAGGAAGGTGACGTTCCTTTGGAACGGATTGCTTGCTGTCCACCGAGTCAGTCACTGAGTTGGCGCAGCACCGAGTTGCAATAGTGCCGAGTCGGACCAGCAGGCCGAGTTCGTGCTGAGTTCGCCTCCAGATTGCTGCCCGTCAACCCAGGGTCGGTCCTCTCGGGCCCCACTGTAGCCCTTTACCTCCCTACGTGGAGTGGGCAATAGAATTACTGCTGTAATTAAGTTTTTAACTATTATTAACCGGGAGTTGTCGTAACTGGCCGGGAACGTCTTCCCCACGCCCGAAGCGTGGAGGTAAACTCGCTACCTCTCTCTTATCGCATTTTGCTCAATTCGTATACTTTTGGATGCCGCTGTGAGTGTAGGATTATTAGCCCGTTATCATTTCATCACCGCTGCGAGAGAGTGAGTTTGAGTGTTACCGTCCCGTGACTTGATCCGAGTCTACACAGAAAGCCGATACCCGTGACTCACCGCCGGTTTCTTAACCGTGCCCGGTCCCACGTTTCCCTCACTAAGGGACAACTGCGAGCTCGTCTAGAGTCCAAGGATCTCATTCCTAATTTGAGTCGAGTCTGTGGTTCGTCCCGCATCAGTTTGGTATCATAGCGAGTTTGAGTCTAGGGTGTCAAAAAAAAAGTGTCATTCATTAGTCATTTACGTCTAAGTCGTGTTTAGGGTCATCATTGTTTTAAAACAAACAAAAAAAGTGTCTAAGTCGGTCTTAGGAGTTGCATTTGCATACCATTAGTCGGTATATAAAAGGTGTTGCCCGAACAGGCTACGCCTATCGGGAAGGTCGCACACTTACGCGAGTGATCTTCGGATCGATTAACTCCGCCCCGTACCGAGTCTTGGTGTCTTGTCCTTAGTGTGCATGCATCCCAACCTTGCATAGTCGGTCTAGTGTCATGTCCAAATGGCCTTGCATATCCATTCCTAGGGATCCATTCCCGTATTTTGGAAACTATGGCCAACCCATGCCGACCCGTCCAAGGCGATAGGTCCGTGTCCGAGTACATTTGGGACTATGATAAGTACCGGATGGAATATGGAGTTGGAGAGGATAGCATCACGATTGCCTTTGAGTTCCGGAGAGGTTTACGGTTTCACTTCCAACTTGAATGTCTTGTCCGCGACGCGTTCTCGCTGGCGCAATCTTATAAGGTCGCTCTAGAGGTCGAGCCCTTTGAGTCTCATTTTTCTCGCTCTAGAGGTCGAACCCTTTGGCAAACATCTACCTCCCAACCGAGTCTCGAGCCGATCGGACTACCTAACCCAATTCCTTCACCACCCGAGAGTGCTCCATTGTCACCCTCACCTTCTGATCTTAATTCGGGGCCCTCTCATTTGGAGCCACCTAAGCCCGAGCCACCCGTGTTTCTAACGGGTACGCTTTTCATCGTGGAGCCGCTTCTTAGTTGGCTCAAAGATGGCTTGGTCCCACATCCCTTCCCATCCATGGACCCCACCTTACCTTTAGTGCTGGTCAACTCATTCCATACCACATTTCGATCTAGTCACCATGTTGACACGTTGGACGATCTTGTCATGGGATTAGATTCACAATGGAAGTTTACGTATTTATTGGCCCAAGGCTTCGACCAACCCACTAGTCATAGCTTCACCCATCCGGCCTTAGGGTCCATTACCTCCGAGTGCACCGTGGGTTGTGTCACCACGGAGATTCTTCTATTCCTCCCGATGCCGGCCGAGTCCGACTTCGTTCCCTTTTGCCCAAGGGAGGAATCCTATTTTCTACACATGTCCGTCGTCCCACCAATCATAATGTATGACGGTGACTATGAATTCCAAACTTGGGACCATGTCATGTTGGAACCCATATCACGGGGTCATACCTTCTTCGACCCTTTTTCTAGTGAACCTCCCGAGCTACCATCTTCACTCCACTTCTTCCGCGGAGTTCACTATCATGCCTTTTCCACCCGGGCCAAACAACCTCCACATAGCCATAGGTCTGAACCATCATTCGGGGGTAAGGAAGACTTTGCTTTCCCCGATCCCTCTAAACCACCCGCACCTCCCAGACTTCCCGCATCCAAGTCCAATGTCCATGATTGGTGCATCGTGGTATGTCTAGGAGTTCCCCATGACGTCAACCTCCGGTTACGTCAAATGCATGCATGGCACACATTCGGGTGTCCTGGTCCGCCGTCACCCATGTACGGGTCGGATTAACATTAGGTGTGTCTAGGGTCTTCTGTGTCCATGTATGTGTCGAGTCAAGTCGGTTTGTATGCTCGCGTTGTTAGCCCTTTCGAGTTCGAGACTTGTCGGACTATTGGGATCGGTTCTACCTCATATCGGATCTAGTCACATAAGGGACAAGTGGTGATTCCTAGTGAGTTTTCGAGCCGCCTTCCCTCATTTGAGAGTGACCCCACCCCAGAGTGTCCACCTCTAGCCTCATTCCCATGGCAGCATGTGCATATCGAATTTATACGGGATGAGCAGGTGTCGATTACTTGGAGTGGAGCGTACTCCGCGCTTCACGGTACGATGACGGATCCGCCGGAGCTACTCGAGCAGCCGCACCCCTTACTCGACATGGTCGAGTTCTTCCCACCCGGGGAGAGTTGATGGGAATCGACGCTAAGTACTAACTTTTTATTTTACATTTGAGTCCTTTTATTTATTTTTATATCCTTGGGAAAGTATATGTGCAATTGTAAGGCTTTGTAAGCCAATGTGTCATTCCCTAGGATTGTGTGGGTTTTTATGTAATTTGCCAGTAGGTCCAGCAAGGGGCCCCCAGCCCTTTCCCATTGGTCCACCTAAGCTATGTGGGGCTGGTCAACCATCCTAGGTGGCCATCTAGAAGGTTTGAATGCCAATTGACCACATGGGAGACAAGTGGTGTAAAATGTCAAAGTTGGCCACCTACCTTATCTACCTAGTCAAAGGAGTGTCCCCTCCATATGTAATTTATTTATTTTTGATTTTTGATCATATGGGGGAAGAAAATGGCCTATTTCCCACGAAATTATCAGCCCCCAACCCCTTGCCATTTTCTATATAAGCATATGTATAGTGTCATTAGAGATTAATGAAGGAAAAAATTGGCATTTTGCCCCAAGAGAGCTCTTGGAGGGTGCACCCCTCTCCCCCTATCTCCTTGTTGTTCTTCCCCTTCCGCCAGAAATCAAGGGTAGGAGACCCTTTCTACCTCCCCCTCTCATCCTCTGAGTTCCCTTTCTGAAGCTGCCGCCGCCGCCGTCGCGCCGCCGCCACCGCCACCGGAGTTCTGTCTCCATCAGGACAGAACCCCACCTCCGTGGTTCTATATTTTTATGCTGTTGTCTGATTGAGCTGAAATTTTGAGAGCTTGTTCCTTTCTTTGTTAGCTTTCCATCCATATATCTTATGCCTCATTCTGAGTTCGTTTGATATTTTTTCCACAATTTCTAGTCCACCCCTGTCAATCTGTCATTCTGCAGATCTACAGTACAGAGTCGTCTTGTTCTATTTTTGTCACCACCGTATCTATTTTTAGAAAATCACAAAAAATTACTGAGTCTTCCCCACGTATATCCCCTTCCACCATAATTTTCTTAGAGTCTACAAAAATCGTTTACCCCTCAGTCAAGGGTGTGTTTCAGGCAGATTGTTTGATGCCCTGTGTCTGTCAGTCCGGGTCAGAAAAAAAGTCAGGTTGCAGAGGTTTTAATTTTCAATCCATGTGGTGGATGAAGCTGAAAAAATATTATGTTGTAGATCTCTGAGTGCTCTTTCCATCGGTACCAGACACGCCGCAGCCTGAAGATCTGTTCTGTGTGCAGGTCCGAAAATTCAGTTCGGGGGAAAATCAAAAGTAAATATCAAAATTCAACTTCGGGTGCCGCCCCTTCAGGGAGTCGATCCGGGACATCCCGCCATCATCCCAGCCAAGCGGCGCCTCCATAAGACATCAGGAAGGTGACGTTCCTTTGGAACGGATTGCTTGCTGTCCACCGAGTCAGTCACCGAGTTGGCGCAGCACCGAGTTGCAATAGTGCCGAGTCGGACCAGCAGGCCGAGTTCGTGCTGAGTTCGCCTCCAGATTGCTGCCCGTCAACCCAGGGTCGGTCCTCTCGGGCCCCACTGTAGCCCTTTACCTCCCTGCATGGAGTGGGCAATAGAATTACTGCTGTAATTAAGTTTTTAACTGTTGTTAACCGGGAGTTGCCGTAACTGGCCGGGAACGTCTTCCCCACGCCCGGAGCGTGGAGGTAAACTCGCTACCTCTCTCTTATCGCATTTTGATCAATTCGTATACTTTTGAATGCTGCTGCGAGTGTAGGATTATTAGCCCGTTATAATTTCATCACCGCTGCGAGAGAGTGAGTTTGAGTGTTACCGTCCCGTGACTTGATCCGAGTCTACACGGAAAGCCGATACCCATGACTCACGGCCGGTTTCTTAACCGTGCCCGGTCCCACGTTTCCCTCGGTAAGGGACAATTGCGAGCTCGTCTAGAGTCCAAGGATCTCATTCCTAATTCGAGTCGAGTCTGTGGTCCATCACGCATCACCCTTGTCACCCTGGGGCTATGCCCTAGACACTGCTGCTCACTTATTAAACAAAGTTCCTTTTAAGTCAGTGCCTTCCACTCCATATGAGAGATGGAAAGAAAAGAAACCAAACCTTAAGAACGTTAAGGTTTGGGGTTGCCCTGCCCATGTTAAGAAACACAATCTTGATAAACTGGCATCTAAGATTGAAAGATGCAGGTTTGTGGGATATCCTAAGGAAACTTATGGATATTATTTCTACCAGCCTAGCGATCAAAGAGTGTTTGTAGCTAAGCGAGCTATATTCCTAGAGGAAGAGTATATCCTTGAAGGAAACAGTGAGAGTATGATAGAACTAGAAGAAGTTCTAGAACCATAAACTGGAGCTGCATCATCTTAGGAACCAGTTCAGGTTGACACACAAATTGTGCGTAGGTCTGGTCGTGTACCTGTCCAACCAGATAGATATGTGGGACATATCTCTGATGGTGGGGGCAAGACACAATATAATGAGGATGATGATCCTAAGACCTATGAGGAGGCAATAAGTGGTATTGACTCCCGGGGATGGCAAGAGGCCATGAAATCGGAGATGGACTCCATGTACTCCAACCAAGTTTGAAACTTGGTAGATCCACCTGAGGGTATAGTACCCATCGGATGCAAGTGGATCTTTAAAAGAAAAGTTGGAGCCTATGGAATGGTTGATACCTACAAAGCTAGGTTGGTGGCGAAGGGATATCGTCAAAGACAAGGAGTTAACTATGACGAGTGCCATGACTAAGTCTATCAGGATTTTACTTGCCATCACTGTGTACCATGATTATGAGATCTGGCAGATAGATGTTAAGACCGCTTTCCTCAATAGACACCTTGAGGAAAAGGTGTATATGATATAGCCTGAGGGATTCGTATCCAAGGAGCACCCAGATAAGGTATGCAGGTTGTTGAGATCAATCTATGGATTGAAGCAAGCATCCGGCAGTTGGAATTTAAGATTTGATGAAGTCATCAAGTCTTATGACTTCGTTAAGAACGAAGATGAGCTGTGTGTGTATAAGAAAATGTGTGGCAGTGCAATTACCTTTTTGGTGCTATATGTTGATGACATACTACTCATTGGGAATGATGTAGGTATGTTGTCATCAGTTAAAGCCTGGCTGTCGAAGCACTTCTCCATGAAGGATTTGGAAGAAGCATTCTATGTACTCGGGATCAGGATCTATAGAGATAAATCAAATAGGATGCTAGGCGTGTCCCAATCAATGTACATAGACTCCATCGTCAAAAGGTTTCGCATGAAAAACTCTAAGAGAGGTCTCATACCGATGAGACATGGACTTTACCTGTAACACCCTCAAATATAGCTGAGTTGTACACTATATCACCGAGGCGCATTTTGAAGTATCGACTCAGTTCTTGAAAAGAACTCCGAAATTAAGCGTGCTTAATGGGGAGTAGTACTGGGATGGGTGACCTCCTGGGAAGTCCTCCATTCTAGAGCCGATCACTATTAGAAAGGGACAAAACTGTGAGGCTGGTAGGCCAAAGCGGACAATACCTCGACGGTATAGAGTACGGGGCGTGACAGAATGGTATCAGAGCCATACCCCAGCCGAAAGTGTGAAAATTAAGTGCCATGCAGGGTAAAGTACTATGCTATGGGAGCCACCTCTTGAACCCGCAATGGGACAAAGTGTAACATAGTGGGAGCCACCTCTTGAGGTTATAGGGGCCACCTCTAGAATCCTACCTGCCTGGGGGTTTGATTGCGTGCTATATATGCCCACCGACGAGGACGTCGCCTATATAAGAGGGGTAGATTGTAACACCCTCAAATATAGTTGAGTTGTACTCTATATCACCGACGCACGTTTTGAAGTATCGGCTCAGTTCTTAAAAAGAACTCCGAAGTTAAGCATGCTTAATGGGGAGTAGTATTGGGATAGGTGACCTCCCGGGAAGTCCTCTATTCTAGAACCGATCACTGTTAGAAAGGGACAAAACCGTGAGGCCGGTAGGCCAAAGCGGATAATACCTCGACGGTATAGAGTACGGGGCGTGACAGTAATACCCTACAAATTTACAGTTTAGTATTTTATTTGTTTAAAAAAATTGATCATGCCTAAATGTTTAAATTATTAGTCTTATTATATTTATTTTAGTCATGGTAAAAAAAAAGATAGAAAGGTATTTAAAAGATAATAAGGAAGAGGGAATATATATATATATATATATATATATATATATATATATATATATATATATATATATATATATATGGGGGGGGCTAAGCATTTAAAAGAAAGAACAAGGGTTTAAATGAAAAAAAAGTAAAAAAGTTTTTAAAAAATGAGGCGGGGGGCGGCCCCCACGCGGCCGCCCAGGGACGCACGCGAGCGGGCGCGCATGCGCGGGCGCCCCCCCCCCCCCCCTCCCGGCCGATTGCGGCAGAGTTTTTTAAAAAAAGAATTTTTTGATATTTTTTTATTATTAGCCTAAAACTTTTTTAAAGTCAAATCTCATATGTTATAACTAAAAAAAGACAGAGAAAATAGGGGCTGGTCAAAAGAAATGGGCTGAGTGGGTTGGTGAGCCTTTTAATGTCATTTTTTATTTAAATAATATTAAAATAAATATTTAATTCCCACCTTGATTAAAATCAATGGTTAAGATTGATTTAGGTAGAATCCCTATAAATAGCCTTCAAGGGGGTTTCATTTGTTCTTCTTGAGAGCTGGCCATGTTGAAGGGCTGAAAGAGAGGGTTGATGGATGTTAATGATGTGTTTAATCGTCATTAAGGTAAGGGATTTAGCATTAATCCTCTTGATTAACATGATTAAGCATATTTAAAATGATTTAAGGTGTGTTAATAAGCATCTATAGAGATAATTAAATCTAGATATCTTTATTTTTATTTCACCATGTGTGATCATATCTTAGTCGGATTATCATGAGATCATTAGTGTTAAGGCATGTGATTAAGAGTAAAATCAAGTGATTAATACACTATAATTAGCAACAATGCATGATAAATGTAGAAAGTTTCCAGAATCCTGGGATCTGATATTCTAAGCTCTCTGTTAAAATTTTCATGTCTAATTCAAATTATTTTCACATTTAAAAATATTTTAATATTATCTTAAAAGTGTTTAATTATACTAAAAGGCTAAAGGGGTGATATAAAATCACCAAAAATTTTAGGAATGTATATTACTGTGAGATCCATGTGTAAAAAAATTTTCATTATTTTTGGATCATAATATTTTTATTAATCACTTTTTAATACATGATAGAAAAATAAATATTTATATAGAAATTAGATATCCAGTTCATAAAACTCTTATGATTTCACAGTATGGTTCTTACATTGAGTGTGATATATTCTTAAAATACCAATAATTATAGATATCTGTAAGAGAAATTACAGAATTTTTAATATTTTTTATAAGTATACAATTATGAGATAAATATAAATACTACATATAAAATTTTGAAACTTTACCAGAAGACTTATATACATGTTATAACTAATTTATGAAAAGTTAATATCATTTTGAGTAGTGAATCTTGACTTATATAATTTTTAATGTTTGAACAAATAATTAAAAAATTGAATAAATGTTAATATTCTGAGCACACGCGTGTCGGGAACTTCATGAGCTTCAGGAGCTCACAGCACCCTTACACGGCCCACACACGCGTGTCGGGAACTTCCCCGAGCACCTGGTGGGCGCGTGTGATCCAGCGACTCTACAGTAAGTCCGAGCCCAACTCGGGACTCCCAGCAACCCATCGCGTCATGCACCACCCTCGTGCGCCGTCGCACGCGGTCAGGTCGCGGGGGTCAAGGGGGCAGTGCCCCTTGCGAGGGTTTCCGGGGGCAGAGCCCTCAGAAGAAAATCTCTATTTTATAATAGGTCAAACCCTCAGTCAAATCCCAGTCTAACCCTCAGTCAAACCCCAGTCAAACCCGCGGTCAAACCCGCGATAAACCCTCAGTCAAACCTGGTCAAACCCGCCTAAACCCCCTGAGGGGGTTTACGCGGACCAGCTCACCCCCCCTGGCTGGTCCGCGTAAACCCCCATTCAATAAAAAAAATTAAGTTTTCAAAAAAGAAAAAACCAAAATCGGCCCGCCTAAACCCCCCTGGGGTGGGGTTTAGGCGGACCAGCCCAGCCCTCGGGGTTGGTCCGCCTAAACCCCCTCCGGGGGGGGGGGGTTTACGCCCACCATCCCAGCCCCCTGGGCTGGTCCACGTAAACCCCATCCAAGGGGGGTCTATGTGCACCAGCTCAGCCCCCTGGGCTGGTCCGCGTAAACCTCTTCCCCCTCTCTCTCTCTCTCAGCCCGTGTAACCCAAGCACTATTCACTTCGGTTTACGGGGACCAGCTCACCCCCCTTGGCTGGTTCGCGTAAACCCCCTGTGACCCTTCACCTTCCACTATAAAAGCCCCCCCTTTGGGAGCCCAAATGCATGGATGAAGCACAAAATGCATCAAACATCAATGCAAGGAGCTCAACCCCGGACTACAAAGGCGCGCTAAGGAGATTTGTATGTGTGTTTGCTAGGCTTACGCCGAGGGCATGCCGTATGAGCATCCCTCACACGGCACCTAGCCCAAACACCCACCTCCGGCCCCCTATTGTGATGAACATATCTCGTCTCGATGATCGTGCACGACCCTAGACCTTGCTTGGTGAAAGCACCCTGCCCGGGTCCTACCTCGATAGTCGTGCATGACCCTGATGACGCTTGATGAAGGCACTCTATTTCGGCCCTACCTCGATGTTCCTGCATGACCCAGATGTCACTTCATGAGAGCACCATGTCTGGTTCCCCCGCCTCGATGATCGTGCGCCACCTTGGTGTCCTCTCGATAAGCATGCCCTCAATGCCGTTACCCGGACAATGGGCATACTTTACAAGTCCTGGCGCAAGATGAAGTGTCAGGCCACTGCCAGTCACATCGGGGCCCTCGGCACCTGACCATTCAACGACCTTAGTCACAACGGTGCCCCCGGCACCTGACTGCCAGCTACTCCAACCACATCGGGGCCCGCGGCACCCGATCACTCAACAACTCCAGTCACACTGGGCCCCAAGCACGACCATCAAGGTCTCCCAGCGCTCGCCTCCTCCAGTCACAACGGTGCCCCCGGCACCCGACTGCCAACAACTCCAGTCACAACGGTGCCCCCGACACCCGATCACTCAACAACTCCAGCCACAACGGTGCCCACGGCACCCGACTGCCAACAACTCCAGTCACATCAGTGCCCATGGCACCCGACTGCCAGCTACCCCAGTCACAACGGTGCCCCCGACACTCGACTACCCAACTACTTCAGTCACAACGGTGCCCCCGACACCCGACTACCCAGCTATTTCAGTCACAACGGTGCCCCCGGCACCCGACTGCCAACAACTCCAGTCACAATGGTGCCCCCGGCACCCGACTGCCAGCTACTCCAATCACATCGGGGCCCGCAACACCTGACCGTTCAACAACTCCAGTCACAACGGTGCCCCCATCACCCGACTGCCAGCAACTCCAGTCACATCGGGACCTGCGGCACCCGATCACTCAACAACTCCAGTCACAACGGTGCCCCCGGCACCCGACTGCCAGCCATCTCAGTCACAACGGTGCCCCCGGCACCCGAACACTCAATAACTCCGTCAGAACGGTGCCCTCGGCACCCAACTGCCAGCTACTGCAGTCACGCCAGGACCCGCAACACCCGATGGCCAAAAACTCCAGTCCCACCGGTGCCCACGGCACCCGACAATTCTGGACTCCATGGCTTTTGGTCGCTCCAGTCATGGCGATGCTCACGCCGTCCAACCACTCCAATCACAACGGTGCCCGACCGCTCCAATCACAAGTGGTGCCTGCGTCATCCGGTCGCCTCGGCCTTGGTGACGACCAATTGCTCCAACACAACAGTGCCTACGGCACCCCTACTGCCCCGACCGTAACATTGTCTCATGTCGGGAATACATTATAACGCCCCTCGGGTGACATCCTGATGAGTCACAGGTCCTCTGACGGACACTATGCACGGATACAGAACTACCCATACAATAACACAATGACCCGGGGACTATCACAAATGACGGAATTGTCCCACGGCTTGCAAGCAATTGTAATCAGGCTCTCATGCTCCCCATATAAATGCCTTTCATGGCATATAAGTCATGTAATCCAGCCAGGGAGTGGGTCCCCCTTCTCGCTGAAACCAGTCTCTCTGCCCCCAGTTATCTCTGTTGTGTTAATGTTGCCCTGTCGCTGTTGCACGGACAAAGCCCTCCCGACGTCGCGGCTCCGAGGGTCCCTGACTCTCTCTTCGGCAGTAGAAATAAAGGTATTCGGATTCAATCCGATGTAAAATAAACACCGGTTGCTTGCGACCGGTGGGGAAAGACGTCCAGTACACGAATCCCCATAATCGCCTGCGCAATCACACCCGTGGAACCCCTTCTATCCATGTGTCGCCCTATCCCTCAAGCCACGTGCCACGTCCTGGCGACGCTTCCCCGGTCAATCCTCGGTTCCATAGGTGATTGTTGAGAAATCGACTGGCATGCCCGCATTCCACCCAGTCATCCATGTCGCAGTCTCCCAGAATGATGAACCATACGTCATCCCCTCCAGTGTGTTCCTATCGTTCTCTCTGCCTTCTTCTCAATACCCTCGGAATCCCTGCGTGCCTAGTCAACTTATCTCGACCTTCCGTAAAAGGCGAGTGTACACCCCCGCCGCGAGGACAAAACGACAAGTGACTCCCCGCGGTCGCAAACAAAGCTATTGTTGTAAATTTTATAAACAAATATAAAATTTTAGAGATTAGAAATACTAAATTAAAAATAGTGAAGTTTCTCATATATAATACTTCTGTCTGGAACAACGTTTTGTAAATTTTGAATAATTTTCAAATCATTGTGGATATATTTACTTAATTTATTATTCATGATGTATTTTTGTTATTCTATCAAAATATTAGTAATATAGTGTGAAAAATAATGAAAATTTTCAGAATAAATGATGGTTTTAAAAATTATGGTGATTTTTAGAGTACTATGGTTAAATTTAGTTAATTTTCCATGCATAGGAGGATTTAAATAATTTTGAAAAAAATTGAATTGCTGTATGAAAAACTATTAAAAAAATTGTGCAATGTTACGTACAAATGCGATTTTCGGGAAAAGTTTAATGGTCTTCTAAATTTGGTAGCTAAAGTTAGTCAATTTATGATGCATGTTGGAGTATAAGTAATTCTGGAAAAAAATATAATTACTGTCTGAAAAATGATGATAATTTTCTGTTTCGATCCTTCCTATAAATATATTGGTTTCCTAAAATTTTAATCTATTTTGAGTTCTGAGAACAGAATTAGAAATTTTTTATGTATAAATGGAGTATATATAATCCTAGAAAAATTATAAATACTGTCTGAAAAATGATGATAATTTTCTATTTTGATCTTTCCTGTCAAATACCTCACGGCTCACACTCACAATCTCACATTCTCTAAGCCTTGCACAGTGTGCACACAGTTGGCAAATGGGCATAGCATCGTTTGATCCTTGACAAATCGGCCACAGTAGCAACATTTGGCAAAGGCGACCCCGACGACCGGTGTCTTTGCCGGCGACTGGTGGCGGTGGGTGGTCCAACCTCCTCCTTCCACTCGAGCGGCCTCCCTCACCACCTTCACTGGCGATGGCGGGTGGTCCACGTCGAACTCTGCCGTGCACCTCCGGTCATTCCATTCCCTCTCGCACGTACAGCGGTACAGGTAATGCGTAGCCGTTCCCGTAGCATCCCCTGCAAATCTGCAATCCCTCTCCCACTTCTGCTCTCTCCCTGTCTCTCTCTCTCTCTCAAGTTGATTATACAACCAGGCGTGATCCCCCGCCTCGCCAAAGATCCCACCTTTTGCTAGTTTCCCTCCCCCATCCGCAACGCACCTAGCCATCGCCGAACTCGGGAGCAGGCAGGAGCAGCAGCAGTGCGAAAGACGATGAGGAGGGAGGGACGCCAGCACAGCCTGGTGCTCACCGTTGAGCCCGCCGCCTGCCCCCAGTCGTCCCTTCACCGGGGCCGCCTCCACGTTGACGCGTCGAACTCCCCCCAACGACCGCCTTCGACGCGGTTACGGTGCCCCTGTTTGGAACAGGGGCACCGCCGCACAGCAACCCAACCCCCTGTCCCACATGGCCACACTGGCAATGTTAGTCTGTTACCCTCTATCTTTCTCTACCGCGACACACACTGGCACCGTTGCAGTCTGCCATGAGAGGTCTATCTCATTTAAATACACTTCATCTATTCACATAGTCTTTACCGCGGCACACACTCTTGTCATTTAAATACGTGACCTGTGCGCCTTTAGGCTTGGAAAATTCAATCAGAATTTCAACAAGAGACGAGAGAGAGAGTGGCACAACAAAGGTGCCCTTTGCTGTCTCCCCAAAAGCTCATGATAATCGGAGAATCCAACTTCCTGATGGTTGTTGTGTTAGATGGAAACACTTTGTCACCACGAAGTGTGGATCTAGAGGGGGGTGAATAGATCGATGGCCTAATTTAAAACCAAAATAAGGCTCTAATGCGGAATTTCAACAGATCTATAAGATTACTAACTAGAGCGTTGGATCTGATCAGAAACGAAGCGATCTGAGAAGAGAATCAAGAGAATCAACCACACACCAGTTCATAGGCAATCACACAAGCACATAACACATCAGATTTTTTAGGTGGTTCGGTCCTCCAGACCTACGTCCACCCCACACTCAAACCCAAGTGTGGCTTACTGCTGCGCAACACAGCTTGCGTCCGCTGGGCAATACAGCTTAGCCTACAACCGCTGAGCTTCACAGCTTGCTGTCCGAGACTAAGTCTCGCCCGTTGAGGAATTACAGCTTCACCTATCCAGAGGTTACACCTCTGCAAACCGCTGGGGAATACAGCTTACCCGTCCAGTGGAATCCTCCACTGCAAACAGCTGACACACAGCTTGAAGACAAAGTTTCGAAAAGTAAAATAGAATCAAACGAAAACAAGAAATCTCAAAAGAGAATATAGCTCACAATGAGCAAACTCAGCTCTGGTATCTGAACCAAGAGACTGAGGAACATTCAGACAAGCTCTCTCAACTCCTCTCTCTCAATATTCTCTTCTCTCTCTTTTTCTTCTCTGCTCTTCTCTGCTCTCGGTGGCTCTCTGCTTTTCTTCTCTGTGGATCGTGCAGGCTGAAGTTCACTCTCTACTCTTCTGCTTCGATCAGACTTCTTCTAAGGAAGAGGCTTCATATATATAGAGCAGCAGATAGGGCGTGTGTCTTCCACATCTTCCGCCCAAAAGCTTGGACCACGTGGCAGCATCCATGCTCGTTGCTGTACATGTGTCACGATCCTGGCACCTCCTCTTTCTTGGATCATGTGCCCTTCTTAATCTCCTCGAGCATAAGTACATGTCAGTCAGTCGAAGAGAATTGTCAGTTTAAGACTATAGAACCTTGTACAGACTTTGTAGTGTGCAATGCAGTGTGTAGACTTTACAATGTATAGACTTTGCAATGCGACAGCAATGTATAGACTTTGCAATGCCTAGTGTTGAAACATGAGAGCACAATGCACAAAGTGAGTGTGTAATGCAAAATGCATCAAGCAAAGTATGAACATTATAAATGGATGCACTGTCATGCCAAATGAATGTGCAGACTCAACGTGCACCATTGTGCAGACTTACTAAAATGATGTATAAGCATAGCAACAATGTGCAGACTTCGTGCAATGCATGAAACAATGTATAGACTTAGAGCGAATGAGTGCACAAATGCAGATGGCAAGGTATAAACATTACAAATGGATGCACTATCATGCCAAATGAATATACAGACTCTGCATGCAACAATGTGTAGACTTAGTGTTTGTGCAGCTAGCCAATGTATAGACTTGGCGTTTGTGCAGCTAGCCGTTGTATAGACTTTGCATTATGAAGCACACAGGCTGTACAGACTTGTGCTAATGCTGCAAGTGAACAATGTATAGGCTTTGGACATGCGTGCATGCTATGCGATGTACAGACTTGAACGCGTGCATGCTACACGATGTACAGACTTGCTGACAAAGAGTTGTGCAGATTCTGCGTGCAACAAAGACGATGAGTGAGACGCAAAGTGAGACGGTCCAATGTATAGACTTTATGTCCAAATGAGACGCTAAGTGAGACGGACCTCACAGGCTGTACAGACTTGAGAGTGCATGATGTATAGACTTAATGACTGTGTGAGCATGCAGCAGCCAATGTATAGACTTGCAGGTGCAACGTAGGTAAAGATACCAATGTATAGACTTGCGAGTGCAACGTCGGTAAAGATACCAATGTATAGACTTCCTATGCATGCGTCAAATGCAATGTACAGACTTGCTATGTCTGCGACACATGCAATGTACAGACTTGCTGGCAACGAGTGTACAGACTATGCTGAGTGTGATGATGCATGGATGTATATACTTGTGACTCATAATGTTTGCTATCATCAAAACTACAGATCATCAAAACTTCAGGGGCACGACAATGGTAACAAGGTCTGTACTTCTCTTGTCATGTGATAGAGAAACATGCTTTTATCTAAGATCACCTTCTCCATAGTTTTCCCAATGGCCAATGCTGCCCAAGTCACGTGTATTTCTGTCTAGGAATCCCCTCTTTTTGCATGTTCCCCCTGTCACCAAGTCCTCTTCTGGTTTAGTTGTATGATTTAGTTAGCTCACTAACAATTCTCATGGAGTTCTATATTTTTGCATTTGGTATTCTGCATGCTCTCTTCCCAAATCTTTCCTGACCTTAACCCCGTACCAGAATGACAAATGTGATGAATTAAGACATATAAGCATGTTGTCTTTGACATAGCAGATTGCGCTTATATTTCTCCACACCACCCCATGTAACCACTTCTCACAGACGCCACATGCACTCACTCTTTAATTTCTTTAACTGCACATTAGTTTACATATATCTTTTTAACTTTTCTCTCTCTTTTTTTTTCAATCTGTTGCAGTGTTAATTGTACCTGAGCCCCTACACGGGAACCTGACTTTTTCAGCAGAGGTGGTGGTTGGTGCACCCCCAGTAGGCCCACTCTCTCACCCTCTCTCTTTCTCTACCCACTATATGCAGGTTCTCCTCTTCTCTAACCACTTCCCACGTACTGGGTATCATATCAGATATAGGACTAAGTATTTTGATTATTTTATCTTAAACACATTTTGATCATCCATTAATTTTATGTTTGATTATTTTTTCCTTTATGATGACAATATTTTAATCTATATTTTTTTGATTGTTTGAAGTTTACATAGGTTTGAGTGTTACTTTTTTAATTATAATGGAAGGGCAATCATCAAGCACTCTTGCTCCAGCATCACATAGTATTTCTGTGAATAATTCAGGCCCATCTGATAATGTTAATCCTATAGCTAGGGAACACCAACCCTACACATGAGCACATTGAGCAGGCAAATGCAACCAGAGTACATGATATACATGCAGAAGTGGATGGACCTATTAAAAAGAGAAAATTGACATCTCCTATGTGGAATGAATTTCGAAAGGAGGTAACTAAAGATGGCAAAGTGATTGCTATTTGTAATCATTGCAATAGATAATTTGATGGGGCAAGCACTAAAGGAACTACTCATCTTAAAAATCATTTATCAACATGTGTTCGCAAGAAATGTGAGGATGTAAGCCAAAATATTTTAGCAGGAGCAAAGACAATTGGTGAGACTAATGCAAAACTAGCTGCTTACAAGTTTGATCAAGAAAAAAGTCGGTTTGATTTGGCAAGAGCTGTGGCTGCTCATAATCTTCCTTTCAATATTGTAGAGTGTGAGTATCTTCAGATTTTCATTAAAGGTTTACGACCTGAATTCAAAATTGTTTCAAGAAATACTCTCAAATCTGATATTATGAAAATTTATGAGGAAGAAAAGGAGAAGTTGTATCATATTCTTGATGGGTTAATCTCGTGGGTTAGTCTCACTACTGATTTGTGGACTTCAAATCAAACTATGGGTTATGCTTGCTTGACAGTACATTATATAGATGATGAGTGGACTTTGCAAAAGAAAATTCTTGCATTTGTAGTTGTCAAGACTCCACACACTGTTGAAGTTCTGTTTAAGCTATTGAAATCTCAATTGTTGAATTGGAACATTGATAAGAAGTTGTTCTCCATTACACTTGACAATGCATCCAACAATAATGCAATGGTTAGAGAGCTTAAGAATTGGCTTTGTGAAAAAAAATTATTACTATGTGGTGGTTGTTTCTTGCCGGTGCAATGTAGTGCACACATTCTTAATTTGATTGTTCAAGATGGTTTGCGAGTGTTGTCAAAATTTATAGAGAAAATTCAAAGAAGTGCTGTGTGGGTAACGAAAACACCGAAAAGAAAAGAGAATTTTAATAAGGCTTTGGTTCATGAATATTTGTCAACAACAAAATTCATTAATGTGGATTGCCCTACTCGGTGGAATTCAACTTATGATATGATTGCAAGTGCATTAGAGTTGAAAGCTACATTTTTGCATTTGCATGATATTGATTCTGACTATGTGGATTGTCCTTCTGATAGTGAATGGGAAACTGCAAAAAATGTGTATACTAGTTTGAAAGTATTTTATAAAGCCACTCTTACTCTTTCAGGGATTAAGTATGTCATTGCTAATTTATATTTTCATGAGGTATGCCATGTGCATTATAAGTTGCGTGAATGGTTAAATAGCGAGTTGTACTATGTAAGAGAAATGGCACAAATTTTGTTTGGAAAGTTTATGAAATATTGGGATGAATGCAGTCTTCTCTTTACCGTGGCATGTGTCCTTGACCCTAGATGGAAAATGGAGCGAATTATTTTCATGTATGAGAAAATCTATGGATCGAATGTTGATGTGAGAATTGATAAAGCTCGCACCTTTCTTAAGGATCTTTATAAGGAATACTCAGCTAAGGTATCTTCTCCTTCTTGCACTTCAACTCAAAATGTGGTTGTTAATAATGCTGAAATTTGTGAGATAGATGATGAGCTTGGAGAGGATTGGAGCAAGTTCATAAGTTCACGATCTGTTACAATAAGTAGAAATGATTTGGATGTTTATCTTGAAGAGACTCTTACTCCAGATGAGAAAGGATTTGATGTGTTGTTACGGTGGAAAGGATATGGCAAGAAATTTCCTGTGCTTGCTTTGATTGCCAAAGATATTTTTGCAATTCCTGTGACAAGTGTTGCATCTGAATCAGCATTTAGTTTGGGGAGAAGAATTATTGATGAGTTTCGTACTTCTTTAGCTCCTACAATAATTCAAGCCCTCATATGTACACATGATTGGCTGCCTACTTTTAAAAAGAAAGGTGAGATAACTCTAAATATTTAAATACTAGTATTTTTCTCTTTAATAATGACACTATTCAATTGTTATTAATTTTTATAATGTTTTTTCTCCTAGAAAAAGATCTTATTATGCCATATCTTACTACGGACTCCAATCAAGTTGGACAATCTTTTGAAAAGGTAACTTATATTTTATTTCTTTATTTTTTATTTTTGGGTTAATGTAGTTCTCTCAAATACACTAACTATATTATTTCTAATCTTTTTTTAGTTACCATTAGATGATGATGAGTAAGCAGTGGAGTGCAACAATGATTGAGATTGCGGTAAAGACTATTCCGTTGTATATGAATTACGGAGTGTACACGACTTATTGTTGTTCCTCTCTTGGAATTTTTGAACTTGTTAAAAACATGGTTTCAATCTTTGGTTGGTTACGATGGTTTGATATGTTTGAAAACATATTTAAATTAGTGTTAGTTGATTTAAAAATCATTATGATGGTTTAGATTTATAATATAGTTGTGGCTTAAAATTTTTGAAGGCGATTGAAAATTATGTTTGTTTCGTTTCTCATAATTTAGCACACCGATATAGGTGTACAAGAAAATAAAACTCCTCAGGACACAAAGGAAATCTCTATATCTGTTTCCTGCGAAAATACCAGCAACGGTGATAGGTCTAGCTTGTTTATATCATGGTTGCTTTGATTTCAGGTAACAAAATAGTAAGAGACGCGTGAGTTTGATGCCACTGGCATTGCCGTTTCAAGACCATCAGTTTCCAAACTTTTGCTCAACACCTGGTGTGGCCTGCATATTAATTTTCAGTTGTAGGTTGTGAATCAGATCATCTCAGCATTATGTGACAGAATGCATTTCCATCAGCTGTTCGGTTAATTAAATGCAATCAAATGTCTTCACAAAGTGGCTAAAACTCATGGACATATTATGAGATCAATAAAATTAGATTTTTGACTCCATCTTTAGACTGCAATCAACATTTGTCCAAGGACTTCATATGGTCAAGGCTCTTTGAGGTAGCTGCATAAAATCATATTAATATAGCAGGAAGAACATTTGCAGTCATTTCATCTTTTAAGAATGTTCTTAAGATTTGCAACATTTTATCTTTAAGAATGCTTGCAGCATTCAAGGGAATCGATCAGTGCAAGCATCTTTGGCCTTTTCATCAATTTAAGGTCAGTTAAACCCAATCAAAGATCAAGAATTCTGCAAAGTTTACAATCGTTTGCCCTTTCTAACATCAACCCTCCACGAATTGGTTTCATCGTGCCAACAATGTAATCAAGTTAGGCGGGAGGGATCTATCCAAACTCCCATTAGGCTGGTTAGTGCATTAAAAAGTTGCCTTCTTTATTTGGTACTTCATATATCAAATTTTACGCTTAAGTTTTTCTGAACTAATTCCAGAATTGCTAGTACATTCTGTATTGTATCACTCATGTCATTAGCAAAAATAAGAATAAAATCTAAAGTATACTCAATAAATATATTTAATATTAACATACATATAGGTGTATATATTTAAAAATTAAAAAACTATGAACATATAACATATTTTTTTATCTAATCGGATAGTCGGATATATCCGAATCCGGATAGTATCCGTCGAATTCGAATTCGGATAGTGACAAAAATACACCCTTATAGAATGTGTCGAATTCGGATATCCGACCGATTATAATCGGATACGAATTCAGATATCATACTATCCGCTCCGTATCCGCTCCGTTTACAGGTCTAGGTAGTAATGTCAGAAAAGAAAAAAAATATGTGTGTGAAATTTGGTTATGTAATAAATGACTTCTTAAATCATTACCTTTATCTCGATCTATGTGGATGAAGACATTTGAATGTAAGCTGATGATTCGAGAAATTTTATTTCCGCTGCAATGATATCTAAACATTTATGTGAAATTCTATACCGTAATATACCGTTTGGGTTGTCCCACTGTGACGTTTTGATCGAGATCCGACGTTAGTCTTTATGACTGGACCAGGTTTCTGAGTCGGGGCGTCACATTACCTCTCTAAGGAAATTTCCCCTATGACTCCTGAAGAGGGGGCGCATGAGTAGAGTACCTTATGCTTCTACCATAGGGTCCATCATGTATGCCATGTTATGTACAAGGCCTGATGTTAAATATACTCTAAGTGTTACGAGCAGGTTTCAGGCGGATCCAAGTGAGTAACACTGGATACCTATGAAGTGTATCATTAAGTACTTGAAAAGGACTAAGGATATGTTTCTGGTTTATGGAGGAGAGGGCTTGAAACTTCGAGGTTACACTGACTCAAGTTTTCAGTCCAATAAAGATGACAGCAAGTCAACTTCGGGGCATGTGTTTATCCTGAATGGTGGGGCAGTGAGTTGAAAAAGTTCCAAACAAGACGCCACTGCTGGTTCTACAACCGAAGCTGAGTACATTGCTGCTGCTAAGGAGGCCAAAGAAGTGATTTGGATGAAAAAGTTCATCGAAGAGCTTAGAGTTGTCCCGAGCATCTCTGATTCGGTCCCCTTATTATGTGATAATAATGGGGCGATTGCACAAGCAAAGGAGCCAAGGTCTCATCAAAAATCGAAGCATATTCTGTGGCGTTACCACCTGATCAGAGAGATTATAAGTAGAGCAGATGTTGTAATTGATAGTGTAATGTCTCGGACCTTTCAGATTATTCTTTTTGGGTCTCGGATCTGCTTTCTCGAAGTGTCCAACTCTGTTGTGTCTAAAATTTGTTTCGGACATCTTTCATGTTCGGATCGGCGCGATCCGGAGTTGTTTCGGAGGCCCGGAGTGCGTCTGCGACTTTTCCGCACGTGTTTTCCGATTTCCAGTACGGGTTCCGGCAAATCCTTTGACTCTCGTTGTGGTTGAACTGGGTCGTTCACTTGGGCGAGAGTGGTACCGTTGCGATCGGTGAGTTCCGAGGATCGCGGAAATGTAATTTTTAATTTTTCAGAATTTTCTGGATTTACCGGATTTTTTATAAATACCCCCCCCCCTATTTTCCCTTTTTCTTTTTCTCTTCTTCTTCTTCCCCTTTCTTCTTCCTCCCCCACCGTGAGAACCGCCCCCCTCTCTCTCCCATTCGACCACGGCGGCGTCCCCTCTGACTACAGACGACGCGGGGCGACGGCGTGACAACGTGGGCGACGGCGAGGCGATCGTGGCGGCGTAAAGCTTGTGGGGAATCGTGAAAGAACGAGGGTTCTAAAAGCTTTCTTTGTGATTCGTGGACGATCCGGCGCGTCTCGAGGCGAGATCAAGGTAGGGTGACGTTCCCTAGCCTCTTGCATTCCTTTCCCGTGATTTGTAGGCCGAGGGCAGGCCGAGAGACGGGTTTTCATGCCAGGTTGGGATTTTCCATGATTTGGGGAGAGCTCGCTCGATCTATGTTTATAGGCTGTGATTCGGCGTTTTGATGGCTTAGAAGCATGCTAGGGGTCCCCAGGGGGCTCCCCCTTATTTTCCCCCACTCCTATGGAGGCATGGGGGCGTGGTTGATATTTTTGGGCGTTTCACGCCGTTTCACCGTCGGGTCGGTGTGACGGTCCTTCCAGTGACCGTCACATCTTGTGACGCCCCAGGGTGGGTGCGTTACAGTTCTGTTTTGGCCAACTGGGTGGTCCGTGGGTGCAACGGCCGCATGATAGACCGCTAGGGCGTTGTGGCGCGCCTAGGTAGGACCGTCAGGTGACGATCCGACCATTGGCATCCGACCGTTAGTTTTTGACTGTTGGGGGGTCAAGGCATGTGACGCACCCAGGGTGGCGCGTCACAGCCTTGTAACACCCATGTGTGGGTGCGTTAGAGCTGACGCGTTCCCACCCTATGACGCACCAGGGATGGTCCGTTACAGACTGTGACGCACCGAGTGGCATGCGTCACAGTTAGTTTCCTCATGCCTTGTGACGCACTGGGCTGAGTGCGTCAGGGCCTGTGACGTACCAGGGTAGGCGCGTCATGGTCATTTTTGCACCGAATGTGTGACGCTCCTGTGTTGGACTGTCAGATGGCTGTGACGGCCCAGTGATAGACCGTCAGAGCCTGTGGCGCACTAGTGTTGGACCGCCAGGCTCAGGATTGCACCGAGTGGTTTACAGTCCCGTTTCTTTTCCGACAGTGGTCACCGTGCGACGGTGCTGGTATGTGGGGTGGTCCCCGTACATTGTCAGATGCGGACGTTGTTTTCCGTTGACTTAAGAGTCTACTCCTTCAGTGACCCTCCACTAGTTGTAGCCTTCCTGTACGCGTGTGGACCCACCAGGGAGTGGTGGAGAGGCTACCTTGAGGATAGTTTTTAGACTGGTTGCCGTCGGGCCCCTCGTCTGTAGCCAGAGTCTGACTCAAGGGGAAAACCAGTTAGAGGCCAGACCTAGGACGCATGGTCTGTGTGTGCACACGTGGTTGGAGGTGGTTGGACCCACGCTGACGAGCGTGACCCCAGCTAGTCACTTGCTTTGTGGTTACTTGTTCGGTGTCTGTGCCTCTGGTAGGTGCTACCACGTCAGGCAGTTCACCTGCGGTGTGGTGTAAGTCGTTAGGGGATGCTACCGACTGTGCTTCTAGTGGAACGTACTCCTGTCGAGTCGGGAGTGACAGACTGTCAGCCTTGTGACTTCGACCTTCGGGTTTTGGTCGGGTTGACCATTGAGCTCCGGTTGTTTCGCCGTGGTGCGTGCGTCAGTTTTCGTGCCGCAAGACCAGTGTTGTAGTTGTAGGGCTGTTACTTCTGAGGTACTCGCTTAATTGCTAGCGTAGTGGTTTCCCGTTTCGCGATGTAGGGTTCGAGTGATTCCTACTGAGTCTTGTTCTGAGACTCATTCCCTGCGTATTTTCACTGTGTTTCAGGAGAGGAGCGGCCTCAGAGGAGCGCGATTGAGGCTCAGCATGGTTTAGGTGCCCAGCGTTTGTGCCAGAGGTCAGAGCCGGGGTATGCCCCATGTAATGCCCAGGATTTTTTCGGATATTTTTCGAATCGTTTTAGTGGGTCTCGGAGCGTATTTTATGTTTTACACATATTTTTCCATGATGTGCCCTCGGAACTCTATGCAGGGCGAACCGTGGCGTTCTCCGACTCCGGGATAGTACCACTGCGTTGTGTTCCTCCTGAGGATCACGGAGATAATTTTTCATAATTTTTTAAATTTTTAGAATTTTCGAGTTTTTCTATATATATTAACCCTTTCTCTCTCTCCCCTCTCATTTCTCACTCTCTCCCTCTCTCTCTTCTCCCACACTCTCTTCTCACCCTCTCTTCTCCGGTGGTTGACGGAGTGAGATGGGGGTGCGGCAGGGCGACGCGGGCGAGGAGGACGGCGAGGATGGGTCAAGGATCGGGGGATGGAGGAGCGTGGGAGCTCGGTGGCGCGTTCGTGAGCCGGTGAGGGTTTCGCGACCATTTCTTCGTGGATCGGCGTCCACGGTGCATCATTTCTTCGGTGGAGGTAGGGAGATGGTCCCCCAGCTCGTGCATTCCCTTTCCCGCGAGTTTTGTAGGCCGTGGTGAGCCGAGCAGGCGTATTTGGGGAATTTTTGGAAAATTCCATGTTTTAGGGCTCGTGAGCCAATCTACCGTTTCATCGCGTTTTTGGCCGATCCGAGGCCGTAGATGCATGCTAGGGGCTATTTGGGGGCTTCCCCCCTTCTTTTCCCCCTCTCCTATGAAGGTATGGGGGCGTGGTTGGTGTTTTTGGTCCTTTCCCGCTGTTCCGCCGCCGGGACGGTGTGGCAGTCATTCCAGTGGCCGCCACAACGTGTGACGCCCCAAGGTGGGTGCGTCACAGCCTACCGTTTTGCCAACTGGGTGGTCCGTGGACCTGACGGTCCCACGATAGACCGCCAGGGCGTGTGACGCACCTAAGTTGGACCGTCAGAGTGACCACCCGACCGTTGGCAATCGACCGTTGTGGTTTGGACCGTTGGGGGTCAAGGCCTCTGACGCACCCAAGGTGGAGCGTCAGAGCCTTGTGATGCCCCTGTGAGGGAGCGTCAGAGAGGACGCATCCCCACCTTCTAACGCACATGGGTTGGAGCGTTAGAGTCTGTGACGCCCCGAGGGGTGTGCGTCACAGCCAGTTTTATCCCGTCTTCTGACGCACCAGCGTTGGTCCGTCAGAGACCGTGAAGCCCTGGGAGGTGTGCGTCACGGTTGGTTTCTGCTCGTCTTCTGACGCACCAGGCTAGGCGCGTCAGTGACTGTGACGCACTAGGACTGGTGCGTTACAGTCGATTTTGCACCGAGTGTCTAACGCTCCTGAGTTGGACCATTAGGGTGTTGTGACGGCATATCCTTGGACCGTTACAACTGTGACGGCCTAAAGATAGACCGCCAGGCACTGTGTTATGCCGAAGTCATTCTTCGTGCTTTCCATGATCGTTTTGCGTTGTGTAGGTTCTTGGTCGACCCGGTTGGGACCCAGTGGTCAACCTGCGGTCTCGTGAATGTCCCAGACACCCCGAGGGTTTTGTGTCCGTGGTTTAAGGGTGTCGAGAGGGCCATGCTACCTCATTTAGCATGCCCATGGGTTTAAGAGTCCGGGTGACTCCTCGTGTTCTGGGCTTTTGTGTTACGCTTGATCGAGTCACCGTGTATCGGTGTGTGTGTGGTGGGGTCTCCCCCGCATGTCGTGAGTTTTCCTGGAAGATGATTCCCGAGTGGGCCATGTGTTTGGCTTTGCACTGCAAGTCCAGTTATCGGTGTAGCGGCTTATGCGCTACCCTGGGAATCGTGCTTCTGTGCTTTCCACATGGGCCATGTGTGTGGCCTTGGACTACGAGTCTAATTGCCCAGCCTGGGGCTGGAGGGTTCCCGCTTGTCCCTGGGAATGGGATTCTGTTTGGCGCCCTGTGAGCTGCCTTGGGAACCATGTTTCTGTATTTCTACGTGGCCGGGTGGGTGGCCCATGGACTATGAGTCCCATTTCTTCTCCGACAGTGGTCACCGTGCGACGGTGCTGGTACGCTGGATGGTCCCCGTACTTTGTCGGGTTCGGACGTTATTTTCCATTGACTTGAGAGTCTGCTCCTTCAATGACCCTCCACTAGTCGTAGCCTTCCTGCACGCGTGTGGACCCACCAGGGAGTGGTGGAGAGGCTACCCTGAGGACGGTTTTTAGACTGGTTTCCATCGGGCCCCTCCTCTGTAGCCAGAGTCCAGCTCAAGAGGAAAACCAGTTAGAGGCCAGACCTAGGACGCATGGTCTGTGTGTGCACACGTAGTTGGGGGCAGTGGACACACGCTGACGAGCGTGACCCCAGCTAGTCACTTACTTTGTGGTTACTTGTGCGGTGTTCGTGCCTCTGGTAGGCGCTACCACGTCAGACAGTTCACTTGCGGTGCGGTGTAAGTCGTTAGGGGACGCTACCGACTGTGCTTTGTGACACCAAAAATTACACGCACAGATATCCTGCTTGGCCCAGCATCAACAACGGCACCGAGTGAAGAAACCCCGGAGACACTAGTCACCCAGACTCCCCAAATATGCACACTGCCGTGAAGCCGTCTCCAGAGTCACGACAGTGAAGAGAAATCAACCACCAAGAGCCACACAATCCATGGGCCTCGAAGAAAATCAAACGGGCCACCACTCGTGCTCACGACGAGCTCAAAACTGCCCATTTAGCCATTCAACGGCACGCCCAAGGCCCTTCAACGGCACGCCACTGGCCCCTCTCAGCGGCACGCCGTTGGCCTTCAGCGGCACACCCCCAACGCCCTTCAGCGGCATGCCCCAATGGCCCCCAGCGGCACACTTCTTTGAACCTTCAACGGCACGTCTTTTGCCCCATTCAGCGGCACGCTTGGGCAACCTTTAACGGCACGCCTTTTGCCCTCTTCAGCGGCACGCTTATAGTGTCTTACAGCGACACGCTTCTTCAGCCCGCCAGCGGTACAGCGTGAAGGTTTTTCAACGGCCAAGCGACGTGAAGCCCATGCCCTACATATCCTTGGCGCGCAGTGAGCTGTCCGAGGTGTCAACCAACGGTTGGGCCACGCAGGCTACTCCCCTGACAGCCAGGACAGGGGAAGTCAAACCCCATCATGACCAGCCGCTTCCCGCCTCCGACTGTCGTGCTCGAAGGCTCCCGCGGCTGGGAGTATAAATCCCCCTCCCACTCAGCACAAAAAAAGAAAGAAGGAGGAGAAGGAGCAGACGGAGACACACCCACAGAGAGGAGACAAGAGAAGAAGAGAGAAGAGGAGAAGAGGCGTTCCGGTGTGAGCTTCCTCCGACGGCTACCGGGAAGAAGAGAGAGTAAGAGAGGAGGAGGGTTTGAATGTAACAGGAGGGTGGACGATTGTCCCCCCCCCCTCCAGCTCCGACCCCTTTCCTTATGTAGTTTTCCTTGCTTTCTTCCTCCATTTCTTTTGCTTTTGGGTTTTCTTTCTTGTCTGTAGCCTTGGCCCGGGCATGTTTGTCAACGTATATGCGGGGCCTCGGCCCTTTGCTTCCCATGAATGAAAAATCATCTTTCTTGGGTCTTTCCTGCTATGTCTGATGGTTTACTCCCGCCTTCACAACGCATGAAGTGTGTTGTCCGTTTTCTCCGTTTCTCCGGTTTCTTTCGAGTCACCGTATCAATGTGATGTCTCCCCTTTGGAGTCTGGCCTTGTGGGTCCTTCACTCAGTTCCAGCAGCCCTTCCTCAGTCTTGAATCCCCCTTTTTTCCCTGAATAGCCTGTAGGTTCCCCCCCCAGCCCACACATGTAGCTCTTTTTTAATCCTCCAGCGATGCCACTCTCCAGCCCTTGGCCGGCACACCTTTTGGTCCTCAGTGGCACACCCCGTTGGCCCTTGGCCGGTACGCCCTTCAGGCCCTCAGCGGTACATCCCTATTGGCCCTCAGCGGCACACCCCTTTGCTCTTGGCCGGTACACCCCTTAGGCCCTCAGCGACACACTTTCTGGCCCTATGCCGGCACGCCTATTTTGGCCTTCGGCGGCACGCCCCAATGGGCCCTCAGCGGTACGCCCTCAGCTGAACCCCCAGCCCATTTTGCCTAGTACTAGAAGTCCTCCGTTCACGGTTTCCTCCGGGTTTTCCGAGGCCCCATAAAGGTGTTGTTGTCTCCGGGCGCCCACCTCCAGTTGTCGGGTTCCGCCACTCCATGTGGGCGCGTTCCCTTTATCTCCCTTACGCTCTGGGTCAAGGGGAGATGCTGCCGAATTTTTGTCAGAAAATAACAACATGTTAAAAAGGTAAAAGGAAGCAACAAACGAACAGAACGATCAACGATAAAACTTTCGACTAATCTAGCCACTGCCGGTAGCGTGAGAAGAACTGAACCGAATAACGACATAACATATCAGACGTTTGACTTGTGAGCAAAAAGGATGAACAGAACCAAGGAAATGAGATGTTTATATAAGACTATATAAAAATCAATAAACAAAGAAAAGAAAAGCCTTAAAAACAAATAATAGAAGATCCCAACCTTCACCGGTACACCTTCATCCCTCTCCCACTACCTCATTCTCCCCTTCGCCGGCACACTTCCCGCAGCGCCTTCAACGGTGCACCCATCTGGCCCTTCGCCGGCACACTCTACTGCCCCATCCTAACCCCCAGCGGTACACCCCTGCTTAGCCCCAGCGGTACACTCTCACTACCCTCAGCGGTACACCCTTGTTACCCCCAGCGGCACACCCCACTTTACACCCAGTGGTACACTCCATTCCCCAGCGGTACACCCCTCCCATTGTCTCTCTCTCCCTTCGCCGGTACACCCTCATCCACCGTCTCAGTAGAACCCAATGTATAGACTTGGCAGATTGACGCACAAACAAAGCAATGAACAATGTACAGACTTCGAGCCGCAGCCAAGGGACAACGTATAGACTTTGGGCTGAATAAGCTGAAGAATGTATAGACTTCGGGTGTCGGCTGCACGAGCAATGTATAGACCCCGAGCTGCAACGTATAGACTTTGATCTGCAGCCAATGAATAACGTACAGGCTTCGGACCGGCCGATGTATAGACTCTAATGAATGATGTATAGACTTTGGGCTGACCAATGTATAGACTTTGAACTACAACGTGTAGACTTTGAGCTGCAGCCAATGAATAATGTATAGACTTTCATAGATAATGTATAGACTTTGAGCTGCAACGTATAGACTTTGAGCTGCAGCCAATGAACAATGTATAGACTTTGAGCTGGCCAACGTACAGACTTTGGATTGGCCAACGTATAGACTTTGAGCTGCAATGTATAGACTTTGAGCTGCAGCCAATGAATAATGTATAGACTTTGAGTTGGCCAACGTACAGACTTTGGGCTGGCCAATGTATAGACTTTGAGCTGCAACGTATAGACTTTGAGCTGCAGCCAATGAACAATGTATAGACTTTGAGTTGGCCAACGTACAGACTTTGGATGGCCAACGTATAGACTTTGAGCTGCAATGTATAGACTTTGAGCTGCAGCCAATGAATAATGTATAGACTTTGAGTTGGCCAACGTACAGACTTTGGGCTGGCCAATGTATAGACTTTGAGCTGCAACGTACAGACTTTGAGCTGGCTGATGTATAGACTCTAATAGATGATGTATAGACTTTGAGTTGCAGCCAATAGCCAACGTATAGACTTTGATCTGCAGCCAATGAATAATGTATAGACTTTGAGTTGGCCAACGTACAGACTTTGGGCTGGCCAATGTATAGACTTCGAGCTGCAATGTACAGACTTTGAACTGCAGCCAAGGGACAATGTATAGACTTTGAGCTGAACAATGTATGGACTTTGAGTTGGCCAATGTACAGACTTTGGGCCGGCCAATGTATAGACTTTGAGCTGCAACGTACAGACTTTGAGCTGCAATGTATAGACTTTATGCTGGCCAATGTACAGACTTTGAGCTGATGAATGCTGGCCAATGTATAGACTTTGAGCTGCAATGTATAGACTTTATGCTGGCCAATGTACAGACTTTGAGCTAATGAATGCTGGCCAATGTATAGACTCTGAGCTGCAACGTATAGACTTTGGGGTTATCAATGTACAGACTTCGAGCTGCAGCCAACAGACAATGTATAGACTTTGGACTGCAGCCAATGGACAATGTATAGACTTTGAGCTGCAATGTACAGGCTTTAGACTAAAGGACGTATAGACTTTGTGTGCTGGTTGAATAGACAATGTATAGACTTTAGGCTGAGGAACGTACAGACTTTATGTTATCCCCCTCCTTCACCGACACACTCTCCAGCCATCGCCCCAGCGGTACACTTCCTTCAGGCCTTCACCGGTACGCCCTCCTCAAGCCCTTCAACGGCACACGTCTCCAGCCCTTCGCCGGCACGCTTTTCTGCCCACCTTCCTTCAGCGGTACACCCCTTTTTGCCCCCAACGGCCCACTTTTCCTTCCAAAATAAATATATATAAACATATATAAATACGTCATGATAATGATAATGATAATAATGATAATAAATTAATAAAAATTATGATACATAAATAAACCTGAATATACATATATGAGAAATAAATAAAAAAATGTGAAATAATAATAATAATAGTAAGAAAAAGGAAAGGGAAAATATAATAGTAATAATAATAAACAAAATAGAGAAATCATCCAGAATAAATACATAAAAGGGAAATAAGCAATAATATATATATATGCACATAATTTAAAAACCCAGATAAAAAAATGGTAAAATCCACTCTGCAGCCCCGTCTCTCTCGTGATCCGGTGCTGAAGGAACAACAATGTCGCCCTTCCAGGTTGGGCCTGAGTCTTGGGAATTATCCCAAAATGGCCATGGCCCGACCTCACCTCGGGCTGACATTCCGACTAAACCGGACTCGTTTCTCAGGCCGGATCCTTTCCAAGCCACTACTAAAATTGTCGCACGCTCGGCAGACATTTGAACGGGTTCACCTCGGTTTTCGCCGCCTTTCTATTACGGACCTGTGTCTGAACATGAAAAGACCTGTGAGTAACCAATATGGCCGACGGCTCCCTCCCCGACATGGTCGTGAGCCGGCATTGCTCCGGGCCGATAGCCCGTTAAATCAGATTCATTCTAATGGGATTCGTTCCCGTTCTTTCATTGAAACTGCCGTAAACTCGGCATACATTTGTACGGGATCGTTTCCATCCACGTCGTACTTTCAATATGGGCCCTTGCCCGAACATGAAAAGGTCCGTGAGTGACCGACAAAATCGGAATAGAACGAGACGGTCCTCGCCACCCCTGGACCCCTTCCATGGGAATATCAATAAGACCTCCGTGGGCCACGCTTAGACCTCGGGTCCGTCCCAATCGTGGTCGCCGTTCGGCTCATATCCTCAGTCTACAACCCGCTCCCTTCGAACACGTTTTCGGTTTTGGAGTCTAGTCCTGGGACTCTCCCCCATTGCCCTCCGGCACCGGAAATATTAATGATGCCCGCGCAAGCCTCGTTCGGACCACGGGAGGCGCCCCCGGTATGGTCTTGACTCGACCTCGCATCAGGCCAATAGACTTACCGGTTTCCTGCTACACTAACCGAGATTTAACCAAATGTTTTCGATGTCCCAGAATAATAAACTTGCCGTATCCCGGCATGCATATGTTCCGGGTCCTCCCGCGACGATTACAATATTCTCAAGCCGGACTCCCGTCCGAATATTAAACGGTCTCCCGAATGACCGACACGTTTCGAACGTCCGCTTACCTAGACACAGGGCTTTTCAGCCAATTCAAGGGATATTCCCTCGTTGCCCCTTGGCACCGGAAATATTAATGACGCTCATGCAAGTCTTGTTTCGACCACGGGGGGCCCACCGCAGTATGGTCGCAGCTTGCTCTTGCACCGGGCCAACAGATTTACTGGTTTCTGACCGCTCCGACCGAGGTTTAGCCGAACGTTCTCCGCTCTTCCGAACAATAGATTTGCCGTACCTCGGCATACATATGCTCCGGTTTTCCCGCGATGATCGCACTTTTCCCGAGCCGGACATTCGTCTGAATATTAAATGGTCAGCACATGACCGACATGACCGCGAATGCTTTCTTCTCACTCTCATGCGAGGATTTCAATACCTCGTAATAGACCTTCCATGCAATCGATTCCCTGGCCATGAGGCCCTGATTCCCGGCGATTAATCAAGGGTATTCCCTCGTATGGGGGATGTAAATGACGTCGTGACCTTTATGGCGCGACGGGATTCGGTCCCGACACGAACCACACAATCGTCTGACGAAGTCAGATCGAGCGCACCTTGGGCTCTTCGGAGCCCGAATAAATCGTCACTCCGGTGACTGGCACGCCCACGCACGCAATAGACGAACCGCCTGAATGAGCGAATTTTAGTGCGTCCACAAGTCTGGCACGCCCGGTGGGACCAAACCACCCTTCATCTCTTCGCCGGGATTCAGGGCCTCATGGCCCCCTAATAAATGATGTTTGCCTGCTTTGATGAATTGCAGGTGCTATCTTCGCCAGTCCTATGGGGAGAAAAGCCTGGCTCGGTGCAGCTGCCTTCGCGGCCTCGAGAATGCTGCTTCGAAGCATATGCAGCTTCCAAGAATCATGGGGGCTATTATAAGAAAAAAAGGGAAGAGAAGATAAGACAAAGAGAACATAAGGGAGGGGAAATCAAGCCCCGTTTCCCTCAAGAAGAAAGAGAAGAAAAGAAGAAAAGAAGAAAGGAAGAAAGGTAGAAAAGAAGAAAAGAAAAAAAAAGAGAGAAAAGAAAGAAGCAAAAAAAAAAGAAGAGAAAGAATTGGCAATAGAGGGTTGTACGGCCACGTCCGTCGAGACCCGTGCTGAACAAAGATTACCACTGTGGGGTTGATGCGGTGGAGCGAACCACTCATCCCCTCCCTGAGGGGGTGAGCGCTCTCCTGCACCTCCACCCTGGTCAATCATACAAGAAAAAAAAATAAAGAGAAAAAAAAAGAAAAAAAAGAGAGAAGAAAGGAAGAAAAGTTGGCCAGCATCGCCGACTAAAAGAGCAAGAAGAAACCCGGCATCCCGCCCGACTCTAGGAGGCTCCGAGTCTGTGGTGCAATGACCCCGCTCGTTCCTCCTTCCTACTGCCTCCATCCGGCATAAGATGGCCCCTCGAGTGGCTGTTAAAAGACCCAGCGAGCCACAATTGTAGCCTGGTGAATGGCTGCCCGCTGTGGGGAATGCTTTATAGCAATGAGGCCAAGCACGGCCACCACTCCCGAAGAGAGCATGCATATACCCCGCCATGGGGGATAAGAAGAAGATATATACCCTGCTACGGGGGCATAAGAGGCAAGAAAAAAGAGCAAAGATACACCCGGTGCCCGGGGCACATGAAGAGAAAGACACCTCCCTTTGGGGGCACAACAACCAACAAAGATACACCCCGACTGAGGGGCACATGAAGAGAAATACACCCCTGCTCTAGGGGCATATGAGACAAAACTATACCCCGATTTAGGGGCATTTGAAGCAAAGACTTCACCCCGCCTTAAGGAGGGGGCATAAGAAGCGAAAGATATACCCCACCCCGGGGGCACAAGAAGAAAACACACCCCACCTTGGGGGCGTAAGAAGCCAAGAGATATACCCCGCCACGGGGCAGTAGAGGCAAAATGCATTCCCCCCGGGGGCACCTGAAGCAACATACCCCTCGCCTCAACAGCATATGAGGCCAAGAAGCTACATCCCGGCTCGTGAGCATAAGAAACAAAAGATATACCCTACGTCCGGGGCATATGAAGCTAAGAATCACACCCCCGTCTTGAGGGTATTTGAAGAAGAAGCCACCTCGCCTCGAGGGTATAGAAGCTGTAAAGAACACGCCCTGACTCAGGGGCATGACAAGAAGAAGAACTCACCCCGCCTCGGGTGCACAAGAAGCCAAGCTCACCCCGCAGGGGGGGGCACGCGAGACACAGCTACGCCCCGACTCAGGGGGACTCGAAGAGAAATACACTCCACCTTTGGGGTGCAAAAAGCAACATACACCCCACCTCTGGGGGCACAAGAGGCAGAACATACCCCGCCTTGGGGGCATATGAAGCCAAGAATCACATCCCCGTCTTGGGGGTATTTGAAGAAGAAGCCCACCTCACCTCGAGGGCACAAGAAGCAAAACACACCCCACCTTGGGGGGCATAAGGAGCCAAGGACATACCCCACCTCGAGGGCACAAGAAGCTCTTGGGGGGCATAAGGAGCCAAGGACATACCCCGCCATGGGGGCATTAGAAGCGGGATACATCCCCACCCTGGGGGCATATGAAGCAACATACACCCCGCCTGGGGGCATAAAAGCCATAGAGAAGTCCACCCCGGCTTGGGGGCATGTGAAGGAGAAACAAACCCCGCCACTGGGGGCATAGAAGCTATGAAGAACATGCCCCGCCCGGGGCACAGAAGCAAGGAGGCAGGATCCGCCCCGCCATGGGGGCACACAAAGAGAGAAACCACACCCCGCCGTGGGGGGCATGAGAAGCAAGAAATGTACCCCACCCCGGGGAGCATAAGAAGAGAAGAATACACCCCGACTTAGGGGCCTTCGAAGAAGGAATACATCCCGGCCTCAGGGGTCCATGAAGCAACATATATCCCCCCCGGGGACATCTGAAGCAGAACAAACAACATCCCCCGGCTTAGGGAAACATATGAAGAGAGGAATACACCCCGATATGGGGGCACGTAAACAAAGAAGAAGAATTCACCCCGCCTCGGGTGCATAAAAAGCAAGAACTACATCCCGCATCAAAAGCAGCAATACGCCCCACCTTGGGAGCACAAGAAGCAAACATTCCCCCCGGTGTGTCTGGGGAGAAGAAAAGAATTCAGCCCGGCCTGGGGACACTTGAAGAAAGAAGCACATCCCGCTACGGGGGCACATGAAGAGAACCCCTCCCGCCTCGGGAGTATAAGAAAGAGAAGAATACACCCTGGTCTGGGGGCTTTTGAAGAAACGACACACCCCCTCCATGGGAGACAAAGCTACACCCCGGCCTGGGGACACATGCAGAGCATCCACCCCGCTCAGGGGGCACAAAGAGGTACACTCCGCCCTTGGCGCATAAGAAGCAGAAGCATTTACCCCGATCCGGGGGCGCAAAAAAAAAAGCAAAGAGACATACATCCCGACCTGGGGGCACATGAAGAAAGAGTATACCCCGACCTAGGGGCGTCGGAAGAAGAGACGTACACCCCGATCTGGGAGCATAAGAAGGAAGATATACTCCGCCTAAGCGGCACTTGGAGAAACAACATACCCTGCTTCGGGGGCATAGAAGCCGTAAAGAGATACACCCCGGCCTCAGGGGGGCATAAGAAGCAAGAGATACACCCGTACCAGGGGCATATGAAGAAGAAGCATACCTCGCCTCGAGGGCCTAGAAGCTATAAAGAACACGCCTCGGCTCAGGGGCATATGAAGAGAAGTCCACCCTGGCTTAGGGGCATTTGAAGAAGAAACATACCCCACCTAGGGGCATAGAAGCCGTGAAGAGTATACCCCACCATGGGGGCATTTGAAGAGAGCTACACCCCGCCTCGGGGGCATTAAAAAAAACACACCCTGGTCTGGGGACATAGAAGCCAAAAAAATACACCCCGCCTGGGGGCACAGAAGCGAAGAGGCAAAACACACCCCCCTCAGGGGGGATGCACACCAAATGAAGCTACGCCCCAACCTGGGGCACATTAAGAGAAAAAAAAAAGAGCAGAGTAAAGAAAAAGACACATGAGGCAGCCGTGGTCCCTGGACCCGCCTCTTCACACAAAAGAAGAAGAGCAGAACCAAAAGAAGACACATGAGGCAGACGTGGTCTTCGAGCCCGCCTCATCACACAAAAGAACACATGAGGCGAGCATGGTCCTTGCACCTGCCTCTCTACAAGAGAAGAATAGAAGAGAAAAAAAGAGACATGAGGCGAACATGGTCCCTGCACCCGCCTCTCTACACAAAAGAAGAAGAGAAGAAAAGAAAGAAATGATCACGAGGCAAACATGATCATTACACCTGCCTCTCCATAAAAAAAGGAAGAGAAGAAGAGAAAGAGCAGACATGATGCACACATGGTCTCTGCACCTGCCTCTCTACAAAAGAAGAATAGAAGAGGAAAAAAAAGAGACATTAGGCGAACATGGTCCCTGCACCTGCCTCTCCATAAAAGAAGAATAGAAGAAGAGTCACGAGGCAGACGTGGTCTTCGCACCCGCCTCATCACACAAAAGAAGAAGAAGAAAAGACACATGAGGCAGGCGTGGTCCTCGAGCCCGCCTCATCACACAAAAAGAAGAGAAGAAAAAGAGACATGATGCACACATGGTCCCTGCACCCGCCTCTCTACACAAAAGAAGAAGAGAAGAAAAGAAAGAAATGATCACGAGGCAAAAATGGTCCTTGCACCTGCCTCTCCATAAAAAAAGGAAGAGAAGAAGAGAAAGAGCAATCATGAGGCAAACATGGTCTCTGCACCTGCCTCTCTACAAAAGAAGAATAGAAGAGGAAAAAAAGAGACATGAGGCGAACATGGTCCCTGCACCTGCCTCTCCATAAAAGAAGAATAGAAGAAGAGTCACGAGGCAGACGCGGTCTTCGCACCCGCCTCATCACACAAAAGAAGAAGAAGAAAAGACACATGAGGCAGGCGTGGTCCTCGAGCCCGCCTCATCACACAAAAAGAAGAGAAGAAAAAGAGACATGATGCACACATGGTCCTTGCACCGGCCTCTCCACAAAAGAAGAAGAAAAAAAGAGACATGAGGCAGACGTGGCCCTCGAGCCCGCCTCACCAAACAAAAATAAGAGAAGAAAAGGAAAGAAGAGACACATGAGATAGACATGGCCCTCGAGCCCGCCTCACCAAACAAAAAGAAGAGAAGAAATGGAAAGAAGAGACACATGAGACAGACATGGCCCTCGAGCCCGCCTCATCACACAAAAAGAAGAGAAGAAAAAGAGACATGAGGCGAACATGGTCTTCGCACCCGCCTCTCTACAAAAGAAGAAGAGAAGAGAAAAAGAGACATGAGGCGAACATGGTCTTGCACCTGCCTCCCTACAAAAGAAGAGAGAAGAGAAAGAAGGGTCACGAGGCAAACTTTTACCTCCGACCTCCAGCCATCCAACAAATAGAAACCAACTAAACCTTCCGCCGACGGGGCGTTAAACCGACTAAACCTTCCGCCGACGGGGCGTTAAACCGACTACACCTTCCGCCGACGGGGCATTAAGCCGACTAAACCTTCCGCCGACGGGGCGTCAAACCAACTACACCTTCCGCCGACGGGGCGTTAAACCGACTAAACCTTCCGCCGACGGGGCGTTAAACCGACTAGACCATCTGCCGACGGGGCGTTAAACCGACAAAGGCCTCCCAGATCCTGGCTTTTGTAGCTTGCTTCCCAAAATTCGGCCCTCGTGGCCCGCTTCCCAATTTTGGCTCTCGCAGCCTGCTTCCCCCTGGCTTTTATAGCCTGCTCCCCAACTTTGGCCCTTGCAGCCTGCTTAACTTTGGCTCTTGCAGCCTGCTTCTCAGAATTCGGCCTTTACGGCCTACTTCCCAGAATTCGGCTCTTGCAGCCCGCTTCCCAACTTTGGCTCTCGCAGCCTGCTTACCTTTGGCCCTCGTGGCCTGCTTCCCAACCTTGGCTCTTGCAGCCTGCTTCCCTTTGGCTTTTATAGCCTGCTGCCCAATTCTGGCTCTCGTAGCCTGCTTGCCCTTGGCTTTTATGGCCTGCTCTCCAACTTTGGCTCTCGCAGCCTGCTTATCTTTGGCTTTTATGGCCTGCTTCCTAACTTTGGCTCTCATGGCCTGCTTCCCCTTTAGCCTTTGTGGCCTGCTTCCCAGTTCTGGCTCCCGTAGCCCGCTTCCCCTTTGGCCTCCGTGGCCTGCTCCCCAATTCTGGCTTTTATAGCCCGCTTCCCAACTTTGGCTCTCGCAGCCTGCTTTCCAACTTGGGCTCTCGCAGCCTGCTTCCTTTTGGCCTTTATGGCCTGCTTCCCCAATGTCCCTCGGCTTCTATAGCCCGCTTCCCTGATGTCCTTTCGACCCTCCGTTGTCTTCTTCCCTAATACCTCTACTACCGCTACACTTATACGTAACAACAATATTTTCTTATGCCACAAAAAAAAATAACAACAAACAAAAAAAAAACACAGGGAAAAAAAAAACAACAACAACAAACAACAAAATAAAAAAGAAGGAAGAGGAGAATGCTTGATTGCCCTGTTTGCATGGTTGCTTAATATAGAATAATACACCTCCTTGGAATTTTCTAGGACCGTGTTTCCTTGTTAAATAATATCGCCCTATTCCGGATGCACGGGCGTCATGGCCTGCGTTCGAAGGGAACCCAGTTATGGCGGGTGCACACGTCAAGGGGAAGAGTCATGGCTGAATCGCTAAGCCCAGCTCACAAAATAAACCTAAGGCAATGCTCCCACACTTAGCACTTGATGTGTTCAATAGCCTTCGGCTATAGGGATTGCCCGAATTTCTTCTTAGCACTCTACGGAGGCTTGAATTCCTGCACTCGCGTGAAAGGTAATCGTGAGGAAAAAGCTGCCTACCCCCACTGTAAAAAAAAAGAGAAAAAAAAGAGAAAAAAAAAGAAAAAGAGAGAAACGTGAATCCGAGTAGCCGGGAATCCCCATTGAGACACATGAGGAGACTCGCGCGAAATGGTGAAGCGAATTACAATAAGGATGAAACCTATTAGCCGGGAATCCCCATTGAGACATATGAGGAAACTCGCGTCAAACGGTGGAATCCGCAATAGAATCACAATAAGGACGAATCTTAGTAGCCGGGAATCCCCTTTGAGACACATGAGGAGACTCGTGCCGAACCGTGAAATCCGCTACCAAAATAAACAAGTGGGGGCTGTGTGAAGCTACCGAAAGTCGAAAGCCTGGAACTAATGTGTAGGCGCTAGAGTGATCCTCGGGTGTCACCAGGAAAACCTGCATATCCCTATGGTTAGGGCTCTTTGTTCACACATTTGTACCGCCACGCCACAGAGAATTGCCTCGGGTGAAATGCGTGAATTAAGGCTATGCATGCAAGACGTGCGATATCCTCTTGACGGGTGCACCACCCCTCAATTATGCCTCGTGGCCCGCGCCGTGTCTGCGAATTATGGGCGATGTCCCTATCCCATCCCCTATAGAGGGAGCTATCACATACGTATATTTATGTTATGTCTGCTAATGAATGCCTGCATGCTTGAATAAAAAAAATAATAACAAAAAAATAAAAATAATAATGTGTGTATACAGTAAAATCAATTTCGGCTATCGCAGCCTATTTTACCAGCTCTGGCTCGTAGAGCCCAATCTTGGCCCCCCATGGCCTACCTCTTGCCCTCGCGGCTCGTTAATCTCCCAACTCCGGCTTCTGTAATCCGCTTCCCCGATTCGGTCTTCAAGGCCCGCTTCCCATAATTTCGGCTCTTGCAGCCCGCTTCCCAATATCTTTGGCTCTTGCAGCCTGCCTCCCGAAATTCGGCTCTCATAGCCTGCTTCCCAGAATTCGGCCTTCACGGCCCGCTTCCTGTAATTTCGGCTCTTGTAGCCCGCTTCCCAACATCTTTGGCTCTTGCAGCCTGCTTCCCGAAATTCGGCTCTCATAGCCTGCTTCCCAGAATTCGGCCTTCGCGGCTCACTTCCCATAATTTCGGCTCTTGCAGCCCGCTTCCCAATATCCTTGGCTTTATAAGCTGCTCCCCCAATTCGGCCTCCGCGGCCCGCTTCCCGACTTTGGCTCTTCTGGCCTGCTTCCCTTTGGCTTTTATAGCGTGCTTCCCAACTTTGGCTCTTGTAGCCTACTTACCTCGGCCCCCATGGCCCGCTTTCCCAAGTCTGGCTCTGGCAGCCTACTCCCCAAATTTCGGCTTTTGCAGCCCGCTTCCCTGATTTGAGGACACTAAATAAATTCTCACCCCATGCTTACGTGCAAGGGAATATAGAAGAGGAAAAAAGAGAAGAGAAGAAAAATAAGAGAAGAAGAGACGAACAAAGTACGTCAGTTCCCGGCACCCAGTCGGCGCTGACGAAGAGACAAAGAGACCAACAGAGCATGTCAGCTTCCGACGCCCCGTCGGCACTGACGAAGAGACAAAGAGACCAACATACTGCTTCAGTTCTCGGCACCCCACCGGCACTGATGAAGAGACAAAGAGACCAACATGTCATGTCAGTCCCCGACACCCCGTCGGCACTGACGAAGAGAAGAAGAGACCAACATACCACGTCAGCGCCCGGCAACCTGTCGGCACTAACGAAGAGAAGAAGAGACCAACATACCACATCATTCTCCGTCTCCGATCGACACTGATGAAGAGAAGAAGAGACATACAAATCATGTCAGCTCCCGACACCCTGTCGGCACTGACGAAGAGAAGAAGAGACAGACAAGTCATGTCAGCTCCCGACACCCTGTCGGCACTGACGAAGAGAAGAAGAGACAGACAAGTCATGTCAGCTCCCGACACCCTGTCGGCACTGACGAAGAGAAGAAGAGACAGACAAACCATGTCAGTTCCCGACACCCTGTCGGCACTGACGAAGAGAAGAAGAGACAGACAAACCATGCACTGACGAAGAGAAGAAGAGACAGACAAACCATGTCAGTTCCCGACACCCTGTCGGCACTGACGAAGATAAGAAGAGACAAACAAACCATGTCAGCTCCCGACACCCCGTCCGCACCGACGAAGAGAAAAAGAGACCAGTACACCCGCGGGCACCGCCCGGCTCATCCTTCGCCTGCGCTACCCGTGGGTGGGGGGCATTTGTGGACACCAAAAATTACACGCACAGATATCCTGCTTGGCCCAGCATCAACAACGGCACCGAGTGAAGAAACCCCGGAGAGACTAGTCACCCAGACTCCCCAAATATGCACACTACCGTGAAGCCGTCTCCAAAGTCACGACAGTGAAGAGAAATCAACCACCAAGAGCCCCACAATCCATGCGCCTCGAAGAAAATCAAACGGGCCACAACTCGTGCTCACGACGGGCTCAAAACTGCCCATTTAGCCATTCAACGGCACGCCCAAGGCCCTTCAGCGGCACGCCACTGGCCCCTCTCAGCGGCACGCCGTTGGCCTTCAGCGGCACACCCCCAACGCCCTTCAGCGGCACGCCCCAATGGCCCCCAGCGGCACACTTCTTTGAACCTTCAACGGCACGTCTTTTGCCCCATTCAGCGGCACGCTTGGGCAACCTTTAGCGGCACGCCTTTTGCCCTCTTCAGCGGCACGCTTATAGTGTCTTACAGCGACACGCTTCTTCAGCCCGCCAGCGGTACAGCGTGAAGGTTTTTCAACGGCCAAGCGACGTGAAGCCCATGCCCTACATATCCTTGGCGCGCAGTGAGCTGTCCGAGGTGTCAACCAACGGTTGGGCCACGCAGGCTACTCCCCTGACAGCCAGGACAGGGGAACTCAAACCCCATCATGACCAGCCGCTTCCCGCCTCCGACTGTCGTGCTCGAAGGCTCCCGCGGCTGGGAGTATAAATCCCCCTCCCACTCAGCACAAAAAAAGAAAGAAGGAGGAGAAGGAGCAGACGGAGACACACCCACAGAGAGGAGACAAGAGAAGAAGAGAGAAGAGGAGAAGAGGCGTTCCGGTGTGAGCTTCCTCCGACGGCTACCGGGAAGAAGAGAGAGTAAGAGAGGAGGAGGGTTTGAATGTAACAGGAGGGTGGACGATTGTCCCCCCCCTCCAGCTCCGACCCCTTTCCTTATGTAGTTTTCCTTGCTTTCTTCCTCCATTTCTTTTGCTTTTGGGTTTTCTTTCGTGTCTGTAGCCTTGGCCCGGGCATGTTTGTCAACGTATATGCGGGGCCTCGGCCCTTTGCTTCCCATGAATGAAAAATCATCTTTCTTGGGTCTTTCCCGCTATGCCTGATGGTTTACTCCCACCTTCACAACGCATGAAGTGTGTTGTCCGTTTTCTCCGTTTCTCCGGTTTCTTTCGAGTCACCGTATCAATGTGATGTCTCCCCTTTGGAGCCTGGCCTTGTGGGTCCTTCACTCAGTTCCAGCAGCCCTTCCTCAGTCTTGAATCCCCCTTTTTTCCTGAATAGCCTGTAGGTTCCCCCCCCAGCCCACACATGTAGCTCTTTTTTAATCCTCCAGCGATGCCACTCTCCAGCCCTTGGCCGGCACACCTTTTGGTCCTCAGTGGCACACCCCGTTGGCCCTTGGCCGGTACGCCCTTCTGGCCCTCAGCGGTACATCCCTATTGGCCCTCAGCGGCACACCCCGTTGCTCTTGGCCGGTACACCCCTTAGGCCCTCAGCGACACACTTTCTGGCCCTATGCCGGCACGCCTATTTTGGCCTTCGGCGGCACGCCCCAATGGGCCCTCAGCGGTACGCCCTCAGCTGAACCCCCAGCCCATTTTGCCTAGTACTAGAAGTCCTCCGTTCACGGTTTCCTCCGGGTTTTCCGAGGCCCCATAAAGGTGTTGTTGTCTCCGGGCGCCCACCTCCAGTTGTCGGGTTCCGCCACTCCATGTGGGCGCGTTCCCTTTATCTCCCTTACGCTCCGGGTCAAGGGGAGATGCTGCCGAATTTTTGTCAGAAAATAACAACATGTTAAAAAGGCAAAAGGAAGCAACAAACGAACAGAACGATCAACGATAAAACTTTCCGACTAATCTAGCCACTGCCGGTAGCGTGAGAAGAACTGAACCGAATAACGACATAACATATCAGACGTTTGACTTGTGAGCAAAAAGGATGAACAGAACCAAGGAAATGAGATGTTTATATAAGACTATATAAAAATCAATAAACGAAGAAAAGAAAAGCCTTAAAAACAAATAATAGAAGATCCCAACCTTCACCGGTACACCTTCATCCCTCTCCCACTACCTCATTCTCCCCTTCGCCGGCACACTTCCCGCAGCGCCTTCAACGGTGCACCCATCTGGCCCTTCGCCGGCACACTCTACTGCCCCATCCTAACCCCCAGCGGTACACCCCTGCTTAGCCCCAGCGGTACACTCTCACTACCCTCAGCGGTACACCCTTGTTACCCCCAGCGGCACACCCCTCTTTACACCCAGTGGTACACTCCATTCCCCAGCGGTACACCCCTCCCATTGTCTCTCTCTCCCTTCGCCGGTACACCCTCATCCACCGTCTCAGTAGAACCCAATGTATAGACTTGGCAGATTGACGCACAAACAAAGCAATGAGCAATGTACAGACTTCGAGCCGCAGCCAAGGGACAACGTATAGACTTTGGGCTGAATAAGCTGAAGAATGTATAGACTTCGGGTGTCGGCTGCACGAGCAATGTATAGACCCCGAGCTGCAACGTATAGACTTTGATCTGCAGCCAATGAATAACGTACAGGCTTCGGACCGGCCGATGTATAGACTCTAATGAATGATGTATAGACTTTGGGCTGGCCAATGTATAGACTTTGAACTACAACGTGTAGACTTTGAGCTGCAGCCAATGAATAATGTATAGACTTTCATAGACAATGTATAGACTTTGAGCTGCAACGTATAGACTTTGAGCTGCAGCCAATGAACAATGTATAGACTTTGAGCTGGCCAACGTACAGACTTTGGATTGGCCAACGTATAGACTTTGAGCTGCAATGTATAGACTTTGAGCTGCAGCCAATGAATAATGTATAGACTTTGAGTTGGCCAACGTACAGACTTTGGGCTGGCCAATGTATAGACTTTGAGCTGCAACGTATAGACTTTGAGCTGCAGCCAATGAACAATGTATAGACTTTGAGTTGGCCAACGTACAGACTTTGGATTGGCCAACGTATAGACTTTGAGCTGCAATGTATAGACTTTGAGCTGCAGCCAATGAATAATGTATAGACTTTGAGTTGGCCAACGTACAGACTTTGGGCTGGCCAATGTATAGACTTTGAGCTGCAACGTACAGACTTTGAGCTGGCTGATGTATAGACTCTAATAGATGATGTATAGACTTTGAGTTGCAGCCAATAGCCAACGTATAGACTTTGATCTGCAGCCAATGAATAATGTATAGACTTTGAGTTGGCCAACGTACAGACTTTGGGCTGGCCAATGTATAGACTTCGAGCTGCAATGTACAGACTTTGAACTGCAGCCAAGGGACAATGTATAGACTTTGAGCTGAACAATGTATGGACTTTGAGTTGGCCAATGTACAGACTTTGGGCCGGCCAATGTATAGACTTTGAGCTGCAACGTACAGACTTTGAGCTGCAATGTATAGACTTTATGCTGGCCAATGTACAGACTTTGAGCTGATGAATGCTGGCCAATGTATAGACTTTGAGCTGCAATGTATAGACTTTATGATGGCCAATGTACAGACTTTGAGCTGATGAATGCTGGCCAATGTATAGACTCTGAGCTGCAACGTATAGACTTTGGGGTTATCAATGTACAGACTTCGAGCTGCAGCCAACAGACAATGTATAGACTTTGGACTGCAGCCAATGGACAATGTATAGACTTTGAGCCGCAATGTACAGGCTTTAGACTAAAGGACGTATAGACTTTGTGTGCTGGTTGAATAGACAATGTATAGACTTTAGGCTGAGGAACGTACAGACTTTATGTTATCCCCCTCCTTCACCGACACACTCTCCAGCCATCGCCCCAGCGGTACACTTCCTTCAGGCCTTCACCGGTACGCCCTCCTCAAGCCCTTCAACGGCACACGTCTCCAGCCCTTCGCCGGCACGCTTTTCTGCCCACCTTCCTTCAGCGGTACACCCCTTTTTGCCCCCAACGGCCCACTTTTCCTTCCAAAATAAATATATATAAACATATATAAATACGTCATGATAATGATAATGATAATAATGATAATAAATTAATAAAAATTATGATACATACAATAAACCTGAATATACATATATGAGAAATAAATAAAAAAATGTGAAATAATAATAATAATAATAGTAAGAAAAAGGAAAGGGAAAATATAATAGTAATAATAATAAACAAAATAGAGAAATCATCCAGAATAAATACATAAAAGGGAAATAAGCAATAATATATATATATGCACATAATTTAAAAACCCAGATAAAAAAATGGTAAAATCCACTCTGCAGCCCCGTCTCTCTCGTGATCCGGTGCTGAAGGAACAACAATGTCGCCCTTCCAGGTTGGGCCTGAGTCTTGGGAATTATCCCGAAATGGCCATGGCCCGACCTCGCCTCGGGCTGACATTCCGACTAAACCGGACTCGTTTCTCAGGCCGGATCCTTTCCGAGCCACTACTAAAATTGCCGCACGCTCGGCAGACATTTGAACGGGTTCACCTCGGTTTTCGCCGCGTTTCTATTACGGACCTGTGTCTGAACATGAAAAGACCCGTGAGTAACCAATATGGCCGACGGCTCCCTCCCCGACATGGTCGTGAGCCGGCATTGCTCCGGGCCGATAGCCCGTTAAATCAGATTCATTCTAATGGGATTCGTTCCCGTTCTTTCATTGAAACTGCCGTAAACTCGGCATACATTTGTACGGGATCGTTTCCATCCACGTCGTACTTTCAATATGGGCCCTTGCCCGAACATGAAAAGGTCCGTGAGTGACGGACAAAATCAGAATAGAACGAGACGGTCCTCGCCACCCCTGGACCCCTTCCATGGGAATATCAATAAGACCTCCGTGGGCCACGCTTAGACCTCGGGTCCGTCCCAATCGTGGTCGCCGTTCGGCTCATATCCTCGGTCTACAACCCGCTCCCTTCGAACACGTTTTCGGTTTTGGAGTCTAGTCCTGGGACTCTCCCCCGTTGCCCTCCGGCACCGGAAATATTAATGATGCCCGCGCAAGCCTCGTTCGGACCACGGGAGGCGCCCCCGGTATGGTCTTGACTCGACCTCGCATCAGGCCAATAGACTTACCGGTTTCCTGCTACACTAACCGAGATTTAACCGAATGTTTTCGGTGTCCCAGAATAATAAACTTGCCGTATCCCGGCATGCATATGTTCGGGTCCTCCCGCGACGATTACAATATTCTCAAGCCGGACTCCCGTCCGAATATTAAACGGTGTCCCGAATGACCGACACGTTTCGAACGTCCGCTTACCTAGACACAGGGCTTTTCAGCCAATTCAAGGGATATTCCCTCGTTGCCCCTTGGCACCAGAAATATTAATGACGCTCATGCAAGTCTTGTTTCGACCACGGGGGGCCCACCGCAGTATGGTCGTAGCTTGCTCTTGCACCGGGCCAACAGATTTACTGGTTTCTGACTGCTCCGACCGAGGTTTAGCCGAACGTTCTCCGCTCTTCCGAACAATAGATTTGCCGTACCTCGGCATACATATGCTCCGATTTTCCCGCGATGATCGCACTTTTCCCGAGCCGGACATTCATCTGAATATTAAATGGTCAGCACATGACTGACATGACCGCGAATGCTTTCTTCTCACTCTCATGCGAGGATTTCAATACCTCGTAATAGACCTTCCATGCAATCGATTCCCTGGCCATGAGGCCCTGATTCCCGACGATTAATCAAGGGTATTCCCTCGTATGGTGGATGTAAATGACGTCGTGACCTTTATGGCGCGACGGGATTCGGTCCCGACACGAACCACACAATCGTCTGACGAAGTCAGATCGAGCGCACCTTGGGCTCTTCGGAGCCCGAATAAATCATCACTCCGGTGACTGGCACACCCACGCACGCAATAGACAAACCGCCTGAATGAGTGAATTTTAGTGCGTCCACATGCTTATAGTGGGAGGTACTCCTGTCGAGTCGAGAGTGACAGACCGTCAGCTTCAATGACTTCGACCTTCGTGTTTTGGTCGTGTTGACCGTTGAGTTTCGGTTGTTTCGCCGTGGCGTGTGCGTTGGTTTCGTGCCGTGAGACTAGTGCTAATAGCTTTACCGAGGCTGCATCTTGTTGTGCGGTACCCGCGACCGGACGATCGGGGGTGCACCTTGGACAGCATGTCCAGGTTGTCTGTGTCCTGGGAGACATGCCTCTACGGCGGGGTTGCCGTGGGTTTTTACTTCGGTAAGATGTGCTAGTGTGGTCCGGTTCCCGACTGTGAGATCGGGACTTCTCTTTCTGCTTGACCGGTACAGTAGGAGTAGCTGTAGTGCCGAGTTTCAACCGGCCACCGGGTTTACTGTTCCTGTTGTTACCGTTGCTCTTGTAGTTATAGCTTTTCGTGCCACCGTTGTTCTCAGTTGGGGTTCCGTAGGATCCCTACTGGGTCACTGATAGGAGGCTCACCCCTACTTTTCAGGTGTGGCGGTTCATCCTCGAGGTTTGAGGTTGCGGTTCAGAGGTTCTTTGTTGCCAACTCGCCGGGCCGAGTGTTCACTCGACATGTGGTACATTTTACTACTTTAGACTGTACTTTCTGTTGGACATGACTCTACTGTTGTTATAGTTATTTATTTATTTCTGTTAATTGTTGAATTATCCTACATTATTTTCTATTTCTTTGTGCCTCCACACTCCTTTTAGCCCTTCCGAGCCCTCCCGGCTTGTGGGCTGTAGGTCAGGATTCGAATGGTATCGGGCCTTCCCGATATCCGGATCTTGGGTCGTTACACCCCGTGTTGCTGTACTTTTTTTTCTTGTCTCTGTACTAGTTGTTGACTACTGTTGTTTATTTTGTTATATCTTGTGGACCATGTATCGTGTAAAATGTTAATTTATTTCCTACTTAATTATATAAACAGTTTAATTTCTATAATTATTTGTGATACTTGTGTAGTCTCCACACCATCCTTTTAACCCTTCCGAGTCTTCGGACTTGTGGGTGGCGGTACGAGTCTCGGGTTATCGGGCCTTCCCGATAATCGGATTCTCGGGTCTTTACAGCTGGTATCAGAGTGCGGTTGTGGAATTATACAAGAATCATAAGTAATTGTAGTGATCCAGTAGTCCACAACGATGATGTACAGTTGACGCTGGCATCGGGCACCGTGTATTTTTATTGACCTTGCCGTTTCTGTGTTTTCTGTCTTTTGCTTCAGAGGAGCGAGCATGGCGCCAAGGCGGGGGACTCGCTCTCAGCAGGGGCAGTCGACTGAGGTTCAGGAGTTCCAGCATGAGGTTCAGCAGGAGTAGGAGGAGCATAGTAGAGTGCCACCAGCGGCCACCGAGGCAGCAGATGCTGCGAGGCTACCGGGGGCCGAGGATTTCTTCTGTGGCATGTACCAGCTTATGTCGCAGCAGTTCAGCGGAGAGGCTGGTGAGGGCTCGTCGACCAGGGGTGGGCCAGGTCGAGCAGTGAGGGATTTCATGCAGTTCAATCCACCTTACTACGGCGGTCAGCCAGACCCTTATTTGGCTCGGAGTTGGCTCGATGAGATGGATCGAGTGTTCAGTTCCGTGCGATGTGCTACAGAGGATAGAGTGATGTTGGCCTACAACCAGTTGCAGGGTACGGCTCGGGCGTGGTGGTCTTCCGAGTGGAAGATGTCTTTTCAATCTCGTCCGCTTGAGCAGATCGAGTGGGGTGACTTCGTCAGCGCTTTCGAGCGTGCTTACTGTCCAGAGTATATTGCTACGTAGAGGATGCGTGAGTTTTTGGAGCTGGTCTAGGGCGACATGTCCGTGTTACCGTACAGGGCCCAATTTGTTGAGCTGGGTCGTTATGCACCTCATATCATGGAGCATGAGAGGGTGAAGATGGCACAGTTCGTACAGGGTTTGAGGCAGGAGCTAAAACACCTTTTGATCACGAATGCTGCCACTAATTTGGAGACGGCTTCTCGTGTTGCGGCATCCTTGGAGATGGATATGCAGAGGACTCGGGGACCGATTAGCTAGGGGAAGTCCGTGTCAGGCCGCAGCCAGTAGATGACTACCCAACAGCAGAGCACGTCCCAGCTTCCTACTGGTAGTTCGGGAGCCTCGACTCCAACGGCATCAGTGGCAGGATCTGTATCTTTCGGTGCCAAGATGAAGAGGTTCTTCGGGAAGAGTTTCCGGAAGAAGAAGAAGGAGGGCCGTGAGCAGCATGCTTCTTCGGTTCAGTGTTCAGCAGCCGGCACCTTTGCAGCGGCAGGGTCAGTCAGTGGATCTCGTTCGGTGTGTCCCCGGTGTGGCGAGTCGCATCCAGGCAGGTGGTGTACAGTGCCGGTGATCTGTTTCAGGTGTGATCAGCCAGGACACATGGCACGTGACTGTCCGTAGTAGCCGCGTCAGCCACCCCAGTTTCCTCAGCAGCAGCAGCAGTACCCACAGTAGTAGTTTCAGCAGCATGGTCAGTTTCTGCCGCTACTACGGTCAGCGAGTGTGGGCAGGCAGAGGGCTCGAGGCTAGATTACTCACATGACCAGGGCAGAGGCAGAGTCATCGTAGCTTATGGAAGGTACTATTATGATTTTGGGTTGCGCAGTGCGAGTTTTGTTTGATTCTGGCGCGTCCCATTCGTTTATTTCAGAGGATTTTACGCTGAGTGTTGAGGATCCGGTATCTCAGATGTCTTGTGATCTGATGGTGGAGTTACCGTCCGGTGACTTCATGATCACTCCGTATTGTTTCGAGAAGGTTCCGATTTAGATCGAGGGGCAGAGTATGCCAGGCAGGTTGTATGCGTTGCAGCTTCGGGATTATGATGTGATTTTGGGCATGGATTGGCTCGAGGCTCATAGAGCGGTGGTGGATTGTGGAATGAATAGGGTTTACTTTCAGCATCCTAGCAGGCGGACCTTCTACTTCCAAGGTATCCGTTCCACCTCTCCTCGTTTCCTCATTTCTGCGATTCGAGCCCGTCGTTTGCTTGATTCCAGTTGTCATGGTTTTCTCGCCTCTGTGGTCTTGGTAGACCAGCCGTGTCCGGATGTCGAGGACATCCCGGTGGTGTGCGAGTTTCCTGATGTTTTTCCCGAGGATTTACCTGGATTGCCTCCCCAATGGGAGATCGATTTCGTTATCGAGGTTGTGCCTAGTACCGGACCTCTGGCGAAGGCTCTCTACTGTATGGCCCCCGCTGAGTTAAGGGAGTTGAGGGCGCAGTTGCATGAGTTACTGGCCAAGGGGTACATTCGTCCTAGCTTTTCCCCTTGGGGTGCGCCCGTGTTGTACGTGAAGAAGAAGAATGGTAGTCTGAGGTTGTGCATTGACTACCGGCAGCTGAATGAAGTGACCATCAAGAACAAGTATCTGTTGCCGCAGATTGATGACTTGTTCGACCAGCTTCAGTCTGCTCGAGTGTTCTCGCGGATTGATTTGCGGTCCGGTTACTATCAGTTGAGGATTCGCGAGTCTGATGTGGAGAAGACTACGTTCAGTACGAGATATGGGCATTATGAGTTCTTGGTGATGCCGTTCGGGCTCACCAATGCCCCCGCAGCCTTCATGGACTTGATGCAGAGGGTGTTCCGTCCCTACTTGGACCAGTTCGTGGTCGTATTTGTTGACGAGATCCTTGTCTATTCACGGTCTACCGAGGAGCACGCTTACCATTTGGGTGTGGTGCTGCAGACGTTGCGAGATCACCAGTTGTATGCAAAGCTCAGTAACTGCGAGTTCTGGCTTCGTGAGGTGCACATTTTGGGGCACGTGATTTCTGGTGATAGTATTTCTGTGGATCCTGCCAAGGTCGAGGCAGTGATGCAGTGGCCGAGGCCGAGGTCAGTGACGAAGATCCGGAGTTTCTTAGGGCTTACGGGCTATTATCGAAGGTTTATCCGGGATTTTTCTCACATTGCGGCCCCGATGACCAGACTCACGTGGAAGGATGTACCTTTTGTCTGGACTGATGAGTGTGAGCAGAGTTTCAGGGAACTGAAGATATTACTCACTTCAGCTCCGGTGTTGGTTTTATCTTCTGGATCGGGTGGTTTTGTGGTCTGTACAGATGCTTCCGGGGTCGGACTGGGTGCTGTGTTGATGCAGCATGGTAAAGTGGTGGCGTATGCATCTCGGCAGCTGAAGCCCCACGAGGAGAACTACCCTACCCATGACCTGGAGTTGGCGGTTGTGATCTTCGCGCTGAAGATCTGGAGACATTATCTGTACGGTGATAAGTTTGAGGTGTTCACTAACCATCAGCGTTTGAGGTATGTGTTCACGCAGAGGGACCTTAACCTCAGGCAGAGGCGTTGGATGGAGTATATGAAGGATTATGACTTCACCCTGTCTTATCAGCCGGGCAGGATGAATGTCGTCACCGATGCTTTGAGTCGGAAGGTCACGGTCAGTGCCTTGATGTTGAGGAAGTGGAGGCTCTGGGAACAAGTGCCCGAAGTGTCATTCAGGCTCAAGATTCCCCGAGAGTCAGGGTTAGCGGTGCTTGCGAGTTTGACTGTCACCCCTGCTATCCGCCGTCAGGTGACAGTGGCTCAGCATGCAGACCCTGAGTTGTCCCAGATTTTGGCTATGGCTGAGGTGGAGCTCGGCGAGGACGGTGCTGTGAGATTCCGTGGTAGGCTGTACGTCCCCGTCGGGGATCAGGTTCATCGTGCGATGTTACGCGAGGCTCATGGGAGCAGGTACACCGTACACCTGGGTGCGATGAAGATGTATCGGAACTTGCGGAGGCAGTTCTGGTGGCCTGGCATGAAGAGAGATGTGGCCGAGTTCGTGGCCAGGAGCCTGACCTGTCAGCAGGTGAAGGCGGAGCATCAGCGACTGAAAGGTACTCTCCAACCCTTGGATGTTCCCGCGTGGAAATGGGACCACGTGACCATGGATTTTATGGTGGGATTGCCGAGGACTCCAAGTGGGCAGGACAGTATCTAGTTGCTGGTGGATCGACTAACGAAAGTGGCTCGGTTATTGTCGGTCAAAGTCAGCTGGAGCATGACCAAGTTGGCTCATCTTTATGTGGAGCGGATCGTTCCGTTGCATGGGATTCCCATTTCCATTGTATCGGATCGAGATCCGCGTTTCACTTTTGGATTCTGGAGGAGTTTCCAGCGAGCTTTTGGCACGGAGTTAGCATTTAGCTCGGCGTACCATCCTCAGTCAGATGGTCAGTCAGAGAGGACCATTCAGACATTGGAGGATATGCTGAGATCATGCTGCCTGGAATGGCAGGGGAGTTGGTTTCACCACCTACCGTTGGTGGAGTTTACCTATGACAACAGCTACCATTCGAGCATCGGCATGGCTCCTTATGAGGCATTGTACGAGCGTCCGTGTCGGACTCCACTTGATTGGTTTGAGGTTGGTGAGCGTGTTTTGACGGGACCGGAGTTGGTGCAGCAGTGTGTGAATGTCGTGCACCTGGTTCGTCAGAACATGTTGGTGGCCCAGAGTCGGTAGAAGAGCTATGCTGACCGGAGGAGGCAGCCTCTTGCTTTCGTTATTGGCGATCGTGTGTTCTTGAGAGTTTCTTCGATGAAGGGGGTGATATGTTTTGGATGGCGTGGGAAGTTGAGTCCCTGCTATGTCGGTCCTTTCCTTATTGTGGAGCGCATTGGTGAGGTAGCCTATCGGCTGCAGTTACCTCCTGAGTTGGCGTCAGTGCATGACGTGTTCAACATCTCGATGTTGCGGAAGTATATGCCCGATGACTCTCATGTGCTTGAGGATTCTGTTTGGCCCGAGGTGACTCTAGATCTTTCTCTCCCAGAGTTTCCCATCCGCGTTGAGGATAGGCGAGAGCAGCGCCTGCGGAACAAGGTCATCCCCTTGGTTAAGGTGGTGTGGCAGCGGCACTCTGGTGGTGAGGCTTCTTAGGAGCATGAGGACGAGATGCGTCAGCAGTTCCCTTACTTGTTCGAGTGAGTCCCCTCTTCTTCCCTTGAGTTTTGTTCTTAAATTTCGAGGATGAAAATTCTTTAAGGGGGGAGGGTTGTAATGTCCCGGACCTTTTGGATCCTTCTTTTTGGGTCTCGGATCTACTTTCTCAGAGTGTCCAGCTCCGTTGTGTCCTAAATTTCATTTCAAACATCTTTCGTGTTTGGATCGGCGCGATCCGGAGTTATTTCGGAGGCCCGGAGTGTGTCCGCGGCTTTTCGGCACGTGTTTTCCGATTTCCAGTACGGGTTCCGGCAAATCCTTCGGACTCTCGTTGCGGGTGAACCGGGTCGTTCACCTGGTCGGGAGTGGTATCGTTGCGATCGGTGCGTTTCGAGGATTGCGGAAATGTAATTTTTAATTGTGTATTTTCTGGATTTTCTAGATTTTCTATAAATACCCCCCCCTATTTTCCCTTTTTCTTTTTCTCTTCTTCTTCTTCCCCTTTCTTCTTCTTCCCCCACCGTGAGAACCGCCCCCCTCTCTCTCCCATTCTACCGCGGCGGCGTCCCCTCCGACTGCAGACGGCGCGGGGTGACGGCGTGACAATGTGGGCGACGGCGAGGCGATCGTGGCGGCATAAAGCTTGTAGGGAATCGTGAAGGAACGAGAGTTCTAAAAGCTTTCTTTATGATTCGTGGACGATCCGACGCGTCTCGAGGCAAGATCGAGGTAGGGTGACGTTCCCTAGCCTCTTGCATTCCTTTCCCGTGATTTGTAGGTTGAGGGGAGACCGAGAGACAGGTTTTCATGCCGGGTTGGGGTTTTCCATGATTTGGGGAGAGCTCGCCCGATATATGTTTATAGGCCGTGATTCGGCGTTTTGATGGCTTAGAAGCATGCTAGGGGTCCCCAGGGGGTGTCCCCCTTATTTTCCCTATCTCCTATGGAGGCATGGGGGCGTGGTTGATGTTTTTGGGCGTTTCATGCCGTTTCACCGTCGGGTCGGTGTGGCGGTCCTTCCAGTGACCGTCACATCTTGTGACGCCCCAGGGTGGGTGCGTCACAGTTCTGTTTTGGCCAACTGGGTGGTCCATGGGTGTAACGGCCCCACGATAGACCGCCAGGGCGTTGTGACGTGCCTAGGTAGGACCGTCAGGTGACGATCCGACCGTTGGCATCCGACCGTTGGTTTTTGACCGTTGGGGGGTCAAGGCCTGTGACACACCCAGGGTGGCGCGTTACAGCCTTGTAATGCCCCTGTGTGGGTGCGTTAGAGCTGACGCGTTCCCACTCTGTGACGCACCAGGGATGGTCTATTACAGACTATGACGCACCGAGTGGCACGCGTCACAGTTAGTTTCCTCGTGCCTTGTGACGCACTGGGCTGAGTGCGTTAGGGCCTGTGACGCACCAGGGTAGGCGCATCACGGTCGTTTTTGCACCGAACGTGTGACGCTCCTGTGTTGGACCGTCAGACGGCTGTGACGGCCCAGTGATAGACCGTCAGAGCCAATGGCGCACCAGTGTTGGACCGTCAGGCTCAGGATTGCACCGAGTTGTTTGCAATCCCGTTTCTTTTCCGATAGTGGTCACCGTGCGATGGTACTGGTACGTGGGGTGGTCCCCGTACGTCGTCGGATGAGGATGTTGTTTTCCGTTAACTTGCGAGTCTACTCTTCAGTGACCCTCCACTAGTCGTAGCCTTCCTACACGCGTGTGGACCCACCAGGGAGTGGTGGAGAGGCTACCCTGAGGACGATTTTTAGACGGGTTGCCATCGGGCCCCTCGTCTGTAGCCAGAGTCCGGCTCAAGGGGAAAATCAGTTAGAGGCCAGACCAAGGACGCATGGTCTGTGTGTGCACACGTGGTTGGGGGCGGTTGGACCCATGCTGACGAGCGTAACCCCAGCTAGTCACTTGCTTTGTGATTACTTGTTCGGTGTCCGTGCCTCTGGTAGGCGCTACCACGTCAGGCAGTTCACCTGCGGTGCGGTGTAAGTCATCAGGGGATGCTACCGACTGTGCTTCTAGTGGAAGGTACTCTTGTCGAGTTGAGAGTGACAGACTGTCAGTCTTGTGACTTTGACCTTCGGGTTTTGGTCAGGTTGACCGTTGAGCTCTGGTTGTTTCGCCGTGGCGCGTGCGTCGATTTTTGTGCCGCAAGACCGGTGTTCTAGTTGGAAGGTTGTTACTTCTGAGGTACTCGCTTAACCGCTAGCGTAGTGGTTTCCCATTTTGCGAGATAGTGTTCGAGTGATCCCTACTGAGTCTTATTCTGAGACTCATTCCCTGCGTGTTTTCACCGTGTTTCAGGTGAGGCGCGGCCTCAGAGGAGCGCGATTGAGGCTCAGCGTGGTTCAGGTGCCCAGCGTTAGTGCCAGAGGTCAGAGCCGGGGTATGCCCCGTGTAGCTGTACTTTTCTTTCTTGTCTATGTACTAGTTGTGGACTACTGTTGTTTATTTTGTTATATCTTGTGGACCATGTATCGTGTAAAATGTTAATTTATTTCTTACTTAATTATATAAACTGTTTAACTTCTGTAATTATTTGCGATACTTGTGTAGTCTCCACACCATCCGTTTAACCCTTCCGAGTCTTTAGACTCGTGGGTGGCGGTACGAGTCTCGGGTTATCGGACCTTCCCGGTAATCGGATTCTCGGGTCGTTACAGATAGAGTGTCTTCCAGTGATAACATTGCAGATCCACTAACTAAGTCGTTGACTCAAAGTGTTTTTGAGCGTCACCTTGGGCTGATGGCGATCAAGCATGTGGGTGATTGGCTTTAGTGCAAGTGGGAGATTGATAAAAATGTATGCCCTACAAGCCAATCACATGAGATGTGATGGTGACATTTCTTGTAATATATTATTCATATTTATATTAATGTCATTTATTCGTTGCATTTAATTTGTAATAATGATTCGAATGTAATGAAATCCATGAACCTATGCGATGATGGCTGGATCATAATGAGATTATGATAATGAGATCAATCATCCAGATGCACATGTTCTAGATGTTCCCAGTCAAAGGATCTTCAAGAAGGGACATTGAAGATCTGGCTTGACTGGCACACATGATACTTACTCATATGATGGGTGTGATTATTCTCATAGTCATCAGTGTGGAGACACTGAAGTATGTGTGTGGGTACTCATTAGTGGAATGAGTTCACTGAACTGACCCGATCTAGAATCCCTGAATGGTAATCATACTAACTGTCAATCAGGGTATTCTATGTCTCAGTAGTACAGTTGGATCTTAGACCTGAGTCACTAAAGATGTCTTGCATAAGGGATGTTGAGTGTTTGATTACTGACTTATGGACTTCTGTTAAGTGGTCTTGTACAGTTAGTTATTCAAACTTAGTAGAACTTGTGCGAAGGCAATTAGTTTGACAACATGGGATTGTTCACTCTTAGTATGATATATGAGAGAGAATGTCCTATGGATCTATACTCAGAAAACCCCTGGCCAGGGTACAGGAGTTCATTATGGAAAAGGAGTTTTTCTAATAAACCGGTTTGGAGTACAAGATTCAGTTGAGGCGGGACACAATAGAGTTTGACAGTTTGACCATACCTTAGTCCTAGTGGGGCATTAGATGAATGAGGATCTATAGTTGTGTGGAATCTGTAGACGGAAAGGTTCCAGAGTGGGTTGCTTATCCCCAAAGTCATTTGGGATCACGGGACGTTGCTTGGTGCTTTTTCATGATTGGAAAGTCCACTAATTCCATTAGGAGTTAATGGACAAAATTAATTAAGTTAAGAAGGAATTATTTACTTAATGGGCTGGAAAACTAAACAGACTATTGGGCCTAGAGGGTCACACACAATAGAGTGGTGAACAGATTGGGATGGGTGGACTTTATAGACTATTACTGGGTTTTTGTGAAAAATGCCAAGGGTCTATAAATATATGCTGAAGGGAGAAACCCTGGCCAAGCTACAAGGTTGAAACCCTAGCCGCCCTCTCTCCTCTCTCTCTCTCTCCATGGGGCACCCCCCTCTTTCTCTCTCCTTCCTCCATGGTGGATGGTGGTGCTGAGATCTGGTTGGCGCGTGGAGATCGTGGAGGAGATCTTGTCTGCTTCCACTACTCGTGTGGATTAGGGATGTCAAAAATACCCGCAACCCCGATTACCCGCATTACCCGACCCGTGATGGGTCGGGTAATACCGGAATAAACAGATATGGATTCGGGTTCGGATACGTTTAAAATATCCGTTTCATATTCGGATAGGTATGGATTTAGTGCACCCAAATCCGTACCCAATCCGAACCCGCTCTTAATAACTTATTGTGCATGTTAGGTCTATGATTTTGACATGAACCCAATCCGTTGCCCGTCTTGTTGAGTTTGTGAGTTTAGACTTCTTGTTAAAATTATAAGGTTATTTTTTATAAAACATAAAAATTACTTTAGAAAGGAAAGAATTGATCGGATTTCTTTTTTTCTAATTCTCATAAATCTCACATTTCTTTGGATGTGAACGTGGACTCATGCTTTATGGACGGATACGGATATCCGCGGATATATCCATACCCGTGACGAATATACCCGTATCCATACCCGCGAAAATAATAGGGTACTATCCGGGTATGGTATTAGTAAAATTTTCATGGATAGGGTATGGTATTGGTCTACCCAAGCCGAACCCGATCTATTGACATCCCTAGTGTGGATACGTCTAGAGGCCGGACGCTTGGACGGCTCGCGACCCCGAGATCCTCCTCTCGATCGTCTTCTAGTTTTTGGGAGATTCTCAACCCCGCAAAGGTAAAGAATCATTCTTCACACCGCGGGGTTTACTGTTTTAGTTCGATTTTGAAAAACCAGCAATGATATGCAATCTAGGGTTTTGATATTTTTCGCTACGTATTCTGTTCGAAACCTTACACTGTCTCCCTCCCCTTCCCGTGTCCCCATCTGCCTCCCCCTCCCCTTCCTGTGTCTACCTCCCACTCCTCCTCCCCCCGGCGACCCTTCCCCTCCACCTCCAACGGTCTCCCCCCTCTTCCTTCGCCTCCCCCTCCCCTTCCTATGTCTGCCTCCCCCTCCACCCCTCAGACGACCCTCCCCCTCCGCCTCCGGTGGTCTCCCCCCTCCCCCTTTGCCTCCCCCTCCCCTTCCCGTGTCTGCTTCCCCCTTCTCCCACTCTTGACCCTCCCCCTCCGCCTCCGGCGGTCTCCCCCAGTCTCCATTCGCCTCCCCCTCCCCTTCCCGTGTCTGCCTCCCCCTCCTCCCCTTCAGCAACCCTCCCCCTCCTCCCCTCCGGCAACCCTCCCCCTCCGCCTTCGGTGGTCTCCCCCCCCCCTTTCCCTTGGCCTCCCCCTCTTCTTGTCGTGTTTACCTCCCCCTTCTCCTCTCCAGCGACCCTCCCCCTCTCCCTCTCCCTCCGGCGGTCTCCCCCACTCTCGCTCCGCCTCCCCCTCCCCTTCCCATGTCCCCCTCCGCCTCCGAAAGTCTCCCCCCCCCCCTCCTGATCATCCCCTTCTCGTCACCAGGGATCTGGATCATCACCAGAGAAGGGATGGGGAAGAAGGGCCATGGAATTGTGTTCGAGAGCCTGTGCGGGATTGTGGATTGTGTTCGGGAGCTACTCTAGGGGCATCTCTGGATTGTGTTCAGGAGCTACTTGCATGGGGTCAGATCTGCTTCAAAGGGATGTATCTGGGTAAGTTTCAGTTCTGAATAATGACTATAAATTCACTTAGATACTTGTAGGAAATGCTCTCACAGTTCTCTCATACTTGAAGCACTTGAGGGTTTTCTGGATGGATGTTTTGATGTAGCAGTGGGTTTTGATGTAGTAGTGAGTTAAGAGCCCAAGATTTCAGTTTTGATTTCTTCATGTTACAATCTTCATGGCAGATATACATAGGAGAATGCCATATGCCGTTGCTCTGAAGCAAAACCATAGGGCCAATGCGGCACTGCTTAATACCTCATTTGTAGAGCCTCTGGTCTAGCATTTGCCTCTCAAGTTCATCAGTGAGCTCAACTCGGATGCGAAGGTCCTGCTGGAGAGGGCTCTCATAGAGGCCATGATGGGATCGGCAAGCGACTTCAACAAAACTATAAAATAGCTATTTATGTTTTAGTTGTCTCATGTTAATTGGGCCATATGTATGAGCCTAATGGGTCATGTTTTATGTTTATAGTAATTATGTCTACAATAATCATGTAAGAGTCTTTTTTTATTTTGTGTCTTTTAGTCTTCCCAAGAGAGTTATGATGAGTAGGTATTAGGTGTTAATGAGTTGTCTTTTGGTTTTCCCTAAAGAGTCTATAAAAGGTCATGTAACTCTTCTTTAGAATACAATATAGTTGAATCAAAATTTTTGGAAACCACCTCCAACGTGAGGCCCATACCCCCCCTCTCTTTAGGAGTGGATTCTCCTAATTCTCTCTCTCTCCATTTTTTCCAACTCTCTCGTCTCCCTCTAGCCCTCTCTCAATCTTACCCTCTCGCCCTCGGTCTCTCACCTCTCTCTCCCTTTCTCCCTCAACACACTCCCTGCACCTGCGTCTCTCCCTCTACCTCCTCTCTTCTCTGAGCATTGACACCTCCTCCTGTCCTTCTTCTTCTTTATTCCCTACGATCCCACCCCAACCTTTTCTTCTCCTCTCAACCTTGCTAAGATTTCTTCCCACCCTCATTTTCTTCCTATGGTTCTTCTTCCAGCGAACCCCCCCTTCAGGACTCCACCAAGCCAACCCCACCGCCCAGCTCGTCACTGCCATACCCCATCTCTCTTCACCCTCTCCCCTCCCCAACCATCTCTCTCCCTCCTTTGAACCTCCCCTCTAGCGCTCTCCCTTGCTGTCCTGCTAACCCCCCTGGCCGCCAGCCTTCTCTTCCTCTCCCCCTTTCCTTTGCTTCTCCATTTCCCCTCCCTCACATCCAAATGCTTGGCTAGCTACCTGACCCCTTCCTCTGGCTCTCGCCCCCCCCCCCCCCTCTTGTCCCTGCAGCTGCAGTCATCCCTCTCCCCCCCTCCCCCTCTAACTTCTTCTGCAATGGCCATGCTCTTGTTCCCCTTCTCTTCCTCCATGTTCCCACCCTGCTTCACCTCCGACAGCACCTAGCCTGGCGGACTCCCCCCGCTCTCTTCTTACTCTTTGCACAATGCACCACACACAGTCACACCCAACCCATGGCAACCCCCTCTCACTGTCGCCTCCTTCTCTCTCTCTAACCCCACACACGCATGCCTTCTCACCCCAGCACTGCCAGCCTCCCCCACGCACACCCCCACATCACAAAAAAACCAGCCCCACGTTCTTTTTTTTCCCTATCCCTCACTCTCTCAATCTCACGCGGCGGTCCCCTGTTTGAAACAGGGACACCGCCGGTGTCCCCTCCCCTCTCTCTCCTTTGTAGCCTCCAACCCCCCCCCCCTCTTCTCACTCCCCTACACCCTCTCTAACCACCTGCTTTGCCCATCTGCTACCCAGCCAAGCTGCATGCAACCATCGCAGCACCCATCACCCTCTCTCACTTCTTCCGTTCTATCCTCTCACTCCCTCTCTCTCTAAATCACTAACGTCTCCTTGCTTCCCGCTCTCTTCCCCCATCTCCTCTCCTCATCTCTCCCTTTCACCGTTCTATCTCCTATACACTGTCCGCACTACAGCGCTCCCCTCGCCGATCACAACGCCTAGATCTCGAGCATGGATGAGCGAGTGCCCCGGCTTCCCTCTGAGCATGGCGAGTACGGCTGCCAGCCATGCACGGTGTCTGATCCTTGCATCCCTCACCTCCGAACACAAGGGCAACTCACTCAGAGCATGGCGGCAACCCCACAACACACCGGACCGGCCCCAGGCCGCCGTGGTCAATCCCATCACTCGCCGCCGCCGCACCACCCCACCGCGAAGGCCAGCATGCATGTTCACCATCAAACAGACATGTAGGCCATCAAGTGTCCTACTGCTTGTTAGGTCACCGTCGTCATGTCAAGGAATGATGGCTACACTACCCATTTCCCGTTTCCATGTTCCTCTGCCCAGGATCGCAACTACACAAGTGAACCGCCACCCACTCTATGTAAGTAGTTTGCTATCGCTAGCATGCTGCTATCACGTCCACAAACCCTGCCCAGCCGTCCGCTATATGTCGACTCCAAGCGGGCCTCCGTCGGCATGCCAACATGGCTACTGCTGTGTCAGCAACAATGTTCCCCTCGGTACCGGCGACATTCTGGCGTGGTCTATTTTCAGCCCCCACGACTGCCCTCACTGCCAGCCTCGGTGGTAGCAGGTGTTGCTGAGGCACCGTCCGGTGCGACCATGGAGATGCTCGATCCAACCGGGAAGTGTAGCAATAAGAGCACAGCAGAAAAGCTATAGTGTTGCTCAGCTTATCTCCTCTGCACAAGAGATATTGATCCGCATGACAAGCTAGAAATGGAGGATGACTTGGAGACATTGAGAAAAGAGATAGAAGATTCAAAGACTCTCAAAGGAAATGGCAATGCACTGCATGAGTGGTACCACAGGCAAATCCAAGGGTGTCATTCACTCGCTCAAGAGCATAAGTGCTGAGATTCAGATTTGACAAAGGGCATAAGATTGCATCATCTGTTCACTTTTTGCACTACCTACCCTTACAACACATGCATGGCCAATTTAATGCCCTGACCGCTCCTCTTTACGTTGGGTTTGTGGTTAAGACCATACCAAGATTTAGTGCATGTGATATCTGGGAAGAGGGTGTGGATCCCCTCTCTAGGATGGAACAAAAGTTGACAAAGTTATCACCGAGCTCACTGGATTCCCAACCGTGCACACCAGGTTGCTACAAGACCATGAAGGAGTGGACCCAATCTACAAGTTACTTCTGCCTCAACTGCATGCCAACTCCACCCCATGATGTGTGGCTCATATGCACTTACTTACCCCCTTATGACTAATGATGAAGCATATTTCTTGAAAATAGGAAAGAAAATCATAGACTTGGGGTTGGTTCCACATCAGGCCAACAGGGAGAGGGAGAAGACCATCCTTAAAGGCACATCACCACATGCTTTTCCTTCACCTTCACACTATGAAGATGGAATTGGCGATGACACATTTGAGGTACAAAAATCTGCTCATCAATAATGTGATACCAGTTATAAAGTTGAACCATTTCCAATGAGATCTCTGTCTTGTAAAAAAATTGGACTTCTGGTTTGAGTAATCTTGAGAGAGTGTCACGTTGCAGGCCCCTCGAGCTGTGGTGCATCTATTTTGACCAACCCTACACAATCGCTCTGTGCGTGCAGCAATGCTTCTCCTACTGCGGTTGCCACGCCTCCCGTGGCTCTTGTTCCTCAGCATGCCGCTCTCCTCGCCTCATCTCCTACTCTGGTGCCTCTGTCTGCTTCGCCTGCTGTCGAGCTTCCCCCGGTTGCTCCCGTAGGCACCGTGGGACCGCCACCTTGCGCTTCTTGCAACGCTGCACCGGGTGACTTGCCTCGCCCGTTTGGCCCTCCTAGGCCCGGCATCGCTACTAATTTTCCTACACTGCATCAGCATGCTGTGCAGCCCCAGTCCGTCGTTCTAGCCCTCAAAGCTGATCCTTCAGTACACATTCCCATCCACCATGCTCCTGCTCTGGCCCTCTCGACCGTGGCAGCTGACCCCCCTCTGGCCGTGGCTAGCGATGACGAACGGTCCCTGAAGGCTGACCCTCCTTTCGGTACCCCTCTTCCTGCTGCTCCTGCCCCCCCTTTGGGCACTTGCGCTGAGTTTGCCCCGAGCCCGTCCAAGGTCGTATCGCCTTCGGGTCTCTCGGCATCGTCTTCGTCTTCAGCTGGTGCTGCTTCGTCGCCCTCTCGATTATCTTTCGTTGCTACCCTGTGGAAGAAAGTCAGAGCATCTGACATCCGCCGCACGAGGCCAGTCTTGAGGAGGTTGTTCCGCCTCCCTGCCGCTCACTTCAGATTCAGTCGATACCGCCGATGCCCCCTCAACCGGTTCACTCTCCCCCCTCGGAGGAGCTCGATTACGATGGATCTGATTTCGAAGAAGGTTCATATATTCGCTCAATCTACTCCGACTCTGATCGGGATTGCGAGGACTTGATGGAGTTGTGACTCCTCTCTTCCGCAGTAGGATGCCCCATGTTGTACTGTTCTTCTTTGGGTCTTTTTAGGCTTTTGTATTGGCCCTCTTGTCATCCTTGATAGGGTGTTCCCCCTCCTCCGGACCTTGCTCGTCCCTTGTATCCCCCCATACTATGTTTCTTTCATTTCTGCACTTCTTAATGGAAAATCGCTTGCCTGGTGGTCGAGGCGGCACGTCATGTCCCTTCCGCAATGAAGGGATGAACGGACTCCCTCGTTTCCCACCTTGCAAGTATTACCTTTCAGTTAAAAAAAACCCTGCACAATCGAGATCCGGGACTGCAGCACCACCTCATCACCGCCATCTCTCTCTCTTTCCCTCTCTCAAGCCTCTACTGTGACCATGGAGGTGGGAAGGGCAGCTCGTTCCCTCCTCTCCGATGTATATGTGAGGGAGCAGCGGTCACGGATTTGGAGGCATTTCGAACCGTGCGATAAGAAGGCCGTAAGGCAGGGACAGAGCTCATGGTCAAAGGGTCATGGGCGAAGGTATGTAGACCAGAGTTTATACCGGCTCTGGCGACCCTCCCCCTCCCCCTCCGGCGGCCTCCCCCCCTCTCCCTTCGCCTCCCTCTCCCCTTCCCGTCCCCCTCCACCTCAGGCGGTCTCCTGCCCCCTCTCGATCCTCCCCCTCCTCTTCTCGTCCCCCTCCGCCTCTAGCAGACTCCCCCCTTCCCATGTCCCCCTCCGCCTCCCCCCCTCCTTCGGTCCCCCTCCCCCACCGGTCCCCCTCCAACCCCTAGAGCTGGTGACACACCATCCGAGACAAAGAGAGAGAGAGAGAGAAAGAGAGAGAGAGTCCACAGTCAACAAAGATATTTTAGTCTTTTCTCCTGCACTTGATGGAATATTCTACGTAATATTCTATTTTTGGACGGTAACATATTACAGTAATTTATTTGTAAAATATTGATGATTGTAAATATTTTTAAGATAATAGTCGGATTTGAGAGACTAATCAATAATTTGATAAGTATGTAGGGACGTATATGTAAAAATCCAAAAAAAACTCATCTTATGTAGTCAATTTGATCGTTTGAGGGAATGCTAGTGCGGCCGCATGCAAACGAGATCGAGAAAGCCTAACACTAAAGCTCCTAACGTCCGTTTCATTTATCGATATATGATATCAGATTATGCATATCGAGTGCATGCCATACCAGATCATGCGATCCGGGATGGCACACCCAATCCCAATGATCTGAGATAAGATGATTTTTAACTGACATGATTCGATACGTGCGATATACATTAATTCGGTGTGCTACAACAAACCCTTATTAGTCCTTGTAAAGTTAACGACCATTGTTTCGTAGTCCCTCCCGTCATTAGCCATATGGAACTTGGGAATATTTTGCAAATATGCTCAAACGATCAGACATTGTCGTAGGTTTTCAAGCTATCTAATCCAAGGTATGTCTCAGTGGTTCATCACCTTCTCTCACAATGGAGAGTTCGGGGGTTCGATTCCGCTCTCCAGCGTGCAGAGTAAGATCACTCACCGTCAGATTATTCGCGGACGTCAAGTTGCTATTTAGCAAGATCACCGGTCCCTGGTTATAAAAAAATTACGTAGCGTCGGTTTCGAACTCCAATGTTCCCATCCGCCTCCTTGTACCCCCCCCCCCCCGCCGATCTCGGACCTCTAGGTAATGTAACCATAAAAAATAATACATATAGATATATATATATATAAAGGAAAAGACGGTTATGCCCTCCCTATGGAATAGAATGGGGGTGGCTTACTTAAATTTGGTTTTTAAAAAAGACTCTAATAACTTCTTAAATTATTAAAAATGCACCCACGAGCCTCTTGTGCTGCACAAATGACCGTTTTAAATCTTCATACTAAAAAATCGCTAAAAAAAATATAGGACATTATGAAGAAAAAAAACTTCCTATAACAGTCAAAAGCGTCAACCATTGAAGATCTTCTCTTCTATAAGTTGGCCCATCTTCTTAACAATGCAGCAAAAAAAAAAACGATGGGACAATTTATAGAAGAGAAGGACTCCAACAGTTGATTTTTCTACGGGGGCCTTTTCATACTTTCCTCTAGTTTGAAGGAGATTTTACAGGACTCACATCTGTCAATTTTTCATTCCAGCATGCTTGTTTAGTATGTATGAATATCGTTCTATTCAGCATATTTTTGCAACGTTTTAGTCTAGAATTTGCGGATTGCTGATCTACAAGAAGGTCTCGGTTGTTGAAAACCCATACGTACCAATTTCAGGGGATCCCACTTCCTGAGTGCGTGGGATTGAAATGGCAGGAGGTTAGAGTGATGGGATCAAAGTAACCAGCAGATCAGATCCTCATCTTCTACATCCTTGATGAAGACTTTGCAGCTAGGACACCTTCTAAATAGATTTTTTAGGTCTTCCTTATTTAAGACCTTTCAATAACTATTCTATGTCACTTGCACACTTTTGGAAATGGCTGAATTGAGCTATGCTGATGGTAAGGTCACACCTGATACTTGACTCTTGAAGAATGGTATTGAAATTATGCATGACAAATGTCATGTTTCTCAGTCCCTCCATCATGTGCAATTGCATCATTAATCTTTCTTTACCCAAGGGCAGTGGTCTTAATTTTCTTCAAGATGACTAATCTGCCTTCATAGGCCACATGTGGCTTAACAACTTGGGGCTTTGGCCAAATTCACTCCCAAGGCATGTATGCTTAACATTCATTTCATCATTCAAGGATACACAAGCTCACTTTATCATACTTAACCCTTAACTGGAATGAAAAGATAAACCTGGCCTGGGGACCATGACAAACATAATTAGATGCTCCAGAGCCTCGTTCAGGCAGCATGCACAATCTTCATTGTCATGGAAGAAAAACTCAAATGACAATGCAAATCAGGGACAATGTCAAGGAACATAGAACATTGGAACAATGTTTGAATGAGGCCATGTTTTCAGCGGCTCGGCGGGAAGGAATTTTTTTCCAAGATCCCTAAAGAGAGAAGAAGTTGTCTTCAGACAAGTTTTGAGAACTTTGGAAAGTCCGCCCTTTTCTCCCTATCTCTTTCTACCCCTCCAAAATCTCTCCATGGAAGAATCTGATGGGACATGTGAACATTTGGAAGGAATTGAGGGGGGGTTGGAATCCTCATAATCTATAATCCAACACCGTTCCAAATGCGGCAGCCTAAGATATGTAACTCTTAGAGTGATCCAAACAAGAAAAAGATCTCTCCTAGGTGGACTTCTTTCCTATCCAAGATTATTTTGATTCCTATCAAGCGATTCAAGTCTAAAGTTTCCTTAGCCAGTTATCTTGGAATTCAAGACTAATTAAGTCTCTATTTGACAATGGAATGAGGAGATTAAAACCGGATTAGTTTAAACCTAGATAAGCTATTACTATTTTTTTACTTTAAAACATATCTGGGTTGCGGTGGAATAACTCATTCTACTTTTTAGTCAGAATGAGAGATATTCTAGGAAAATTTAAGTCAGTGGTGAGAAAATCTACTTATCTTATCAAACTATATTTTTACTTATTATGCGGGTTAAGGTTCCTTATTTCACCCTTATTTCATTATCAAAGAGGCGAGTGACATCAGCGTCATGACCTCTTAGAAGTGAATGCTACCATGACTTCATTAAGATAAAATGGTAAAGGCATAAATAAAGTATAAAAAAAAAGTAAAAAGGGCACTTCCTCTGTCCCCAACAACAAACAAAGAAAAACAAATCCCCTAGCATACATATCAGGTTGACAAATGAGGATTCTTGACCTTCACAATACAAGTAGATCATTGAAATAGAATTTGAATCATAAAAAAGGTTGCATGCATGTATTTTGATCAAAATTGTTAAGATTAGAAGCATTAGCAACTTAAAATTTAAAAGGCATTTTTAGATATTAGTAAATTTTTCATACATTCATTGAACATTTTTCACTTAACAATATGAAAAGGAGGACACATCTGACTCCATGTGTTTGAGAAGTTCTAGTTCAACCAAATATCAAACCCCCGGATGTTTGAGTCTTGTTGACTGAAGGGAATAACGAAAGAATTCAAGAGGGAAACCTCAAATCTTATGTAAGGGAAATAAAATTCATGTTGCATTTTACGCATTAAAAATAAAAAAAATAAGGGGGAGAAAAGTATCAAAAAGTGCTATAAGAACAGGATGGCGATTAAAAGGTAGAAACCTGTTGCTATGACCCACAGGATGCATGCATGCCTGCGCCAGTGGATGTGCATTTGTGCGAACCACGTATTTCACGCCAAGGGACATTCTAATAACCATAAAATTCGGGCGGGTTAACTGCGAAAATAACTCTATTACACAGGGTTTGTCGTCTCGGTCGAATCGACCGTTTCGATCACGACCCGAGATGGGACGAGATGGGTCGATACCGTTACGTAGCGAGACGGGAACCATATTATATACGTATAGCAGAACAAAATATTTCAAATGATATTCTATCTCAATTGGTTAGTTGTCGTGTGATTTAAATGAGTGCCCCCAGTTTGAATCCCTAATTTCATTATTATTTTAAACGTTTATTTTTAAAAATAATTTTTCAAACACTTTTCCAAAAAAATCAAATAAAAACATGCCAGAAACGTGTTTCAAACCCAAAATCTCGTGGTTAATCGTGAAACTCTCGACCAACCGATTTATAAAATTAATTTATTATAAAAAATTAAACAATATATAAAACATCTTAATTACATCTTACGAATCGATCGTCCTGATATGTGAATGAGATGAGAAGGACGATTCGGACCATCACGTCCCAATTTGACAAGCCTTGCTATTCCATCAACAATTGCAGACGTATCATCTTCAAATAGTTATTATTATAAATAACCTTCTTGCATGCAAATTACTGTAAAATTGCCCCTCATGTTAGTTGTTATTTACTTCTCTCGTTTTGATCCGTCCAATTAAAATTTTGAATGAAAATATCCATGTAGAAAAGTGTTGTTTTAACGATATATTGTGCTAAAGAGAGAGAGGAGAGATGAAGAGATAAATCTGTAAAAGGGAGAGAGAGAGACTAGAGATATTTTGATCTTTTTTTCAAATATAACTAAAGACTAACCAAGGTTAATAAAGGATATGTTAACGAAATACTAAAGACGGGTGACAGCAAGTGTGTTTTTGCAGGTATTTACAACAGAACGAAGTTATTTATAATAATAACTAACCAAGGATGGCCATTCTACAGTTGTTGATGTGAGAGGATATTGTTGCAATTTACCCAATGAAGATCGATGGCCGTCAATGTCATAATCCACCGCTTGTCACCGTAGTTGAATTTATATTCTGGGGGAGAATATTCAGAAAATATTTTGATGATGTTGAAACTAATTTAATTATAGGGATCACATGTAGGCCCTTGTAATACAACATAGTTGCATGTATACTCTTTGACTCTCATGATTGATAAAAAGAGAAAAAGAAAAACATCCTTGAATAAGCAATAATTGTAGTTACTTCCACGGAATATTCTCAAAAGATGCCACAAAAAGAATTAATAAGCAATAAAACAAAAACATGCTCTTAAAACTCGTGATCTCATTAACCCCATATAAAACTTAATCTAAGGGTAGTTTCACCATTTCAATATTTTAACTGTATTTAAATCACAACAAGAGTATCATTACAATTATTCAGAAGCATTCACCTACATTTTTGACAATTCACAAGACTCAGGAGTGTATAAGAAACATGCTAAATATAAATCCCTCGTTTTTTTAAGGTGGATTTACAGGAGTCGAATGCGGTACGCAAATGCAGCGACATCAAGACATCGGCATCAAACACAACCTTCAAAGGTTGACGAATCACGATAAAATCCTGTGGGAAAAAAAAAAAGAAGAAAAGAAAACTGTCAGGAAAGTTCTATTAACAACAAAGCATCACACTCTCCTGATCCTCCCATTCAAGACCCTATAGTACCTGGAAGGGTGGGGAGTGGGGGAGGGGCCTTCCACTCGAGAGAGTATCCACAACAGCCTCACCACACTGCGAGCTCCCTACGAAATGTTACACTAGTAGAGTTTTGGTCACCAAAATGCCTGCCTCATTTGAAAATTTTCCATGCGCAAGGTCTAGTCTGAATCTGGATCGGCATCAACAATATCTGGTAGAGAATCAAGAGACGGCGAGTCTGAATCATAGGGCATCGTCTTTCCCTTATCGGCAATAAGAGAACCCCGACCGTTTGCAACTTTCTGGATCTCAGCTCTGTCAACAGCATGACCTCTACCCATGCCCAGTGCATTCTTCTTACTGTCAGAAATGTCTGAAGTGGTGACTGCTTGGCGGGGAACTACCTTGTCACCACCTGAAGCATCGACGGCGTCCTTAAAAATTGGCTCTCCAGTCTCTCCTAATTCGATCACATTTTTGTCTTGACCACAGGAAGTAATGTCTATAGCAGTAGTACATTTTGGATCAGAACTCCCATCTACAACTTGGAGTGAATTGGCTGAAGTAACTATATGGACCCCTTCTGGACAGGGCTCCTCAACTGCTTTGCCAGACATGTCAACATCATCCACATGCTCATCTGTGTTAGTAACAACTGCGGTTTCTTCCCCATTATCTAACCAACTATTATACAAATCATCGTCAATTAGACCAAAATTGTTTACAGGTTGGTCACTATCGCTTGAAAATGGAGGTAAATTTGACTTCTGTCTACAGGGGAACAAACTATACGGTGCATGATTAGGCAACTGATTGAACCCAGAGCTCTTTGTAAGTGGAAAATCCATCAATGGAAGGGATCGAGGATGGATAAGAACTTCCAACGCCAGCATTGAATGGGTACAGAATGCTGCAACCTTTGTTCCAATTTCTTGTTTTCCTACAATAATATAGTTCCACAAGGATTACATCAACTTCAGAAAAGTTAGATACCCAAAAAAGAGTTACTGATATTCAATACAGACCATAAAAATAAAACTGAAAAAAAGATCGACAGGAAGAAATGAAAACTAAGATCATAGTTTGTCCACAGAATGCAGCAAATTTTTTCCCAGTTTCTTGGAAGGTAAACAGTACCACACTTCATTAATAATAATCATAATTAGAATAATTAGAATAAGAAAAGGTATACAAGTATGTTTTCAGCATGCCCTCTAAAAGAAAGAACTCAACAGATCATAGAACAATGCAAAGACAATGCTCTACAGAAGAGAATTTAAGAAGTGTCATTTTCAGGAGATGGCATCATATTTTCAACCTACAATGCAAGTGCCATGAGAAAGCTAAGTACACCCCTTGAAGGGAGCATGCAGTTGGTCACAACGAAGGCGGAATCGGGGATCGGGATCGGATCGGATCGCCCGGTCCCAAACCGATCCGGGTCGGTGGGATCGGCCGATCTCGGCCGAGTCAGACCAGTTGACTCCGCTAGGGATACAAATGTCTAAAAAATCTGGAAAATTCTGAAAAAATAGAAAAAAATATTCTAACATAGATCTATATCAAATTTAATGTGAAATAGGTGACATTTGCTCATCATTTTGTGAAATAGGTGCATGCATTGATTACGTGCATGTATCTATGTGCATCAGTCTTATGGACTAATTGGAAGTCTGCAGATTATCTGACCCATTTATTGGTTGGGATTCAATAATTTAGCAGTGGAAAGATATGTAATGCATGCTCTTTGCTCGAACATCAAAGTTAGAGGGAACTATCAACAAGGCAATCTCAGATTTTCTGCATCTGTGGCCATCTTCCAAATTGATAATCATAAAAAATGAATGGTAATGAGGATACGATGTCATGCAGATGGGATGATTAAGAATGTAAAAAGAAACAAAAAGGGTTATGAGGAGACATGATTAAGAAAGCTTAATGAAAAAACAATATTAATGCATAACATAATTCATGGTTTAAACTTAGAAACAATGTGAATAAAAAAATCCTGCTTTTTACTTTAATCAAATTGTCCCTACAGCTCTCAAAACTCCACATTTGTCTCTTTTGATGTTGGTTTCCCATCTAATGTTGTAAGTATTAACATATAGCTGATGATACTGGAATCCACAGGAAAAATGCACACCGGATACAGTATTTTTTTTGGAGTACAGCCCCCCCCCCAAAAAAAAACTGTAATGCATAGGAGTTCGACTCCAGACCTTGTGTAGAAGCTTTTTATTGTGAATATGGATGTTAGAAACCTTTACAGCACTATGCCATATTGTTTGAAGTACTACCCCTTTACCTTGTAATGAAGGGAAGGGAAGAATTGTATGATACATTTCTTATTATTAACTGTACACGTCTTTTTTTTTGTGGGTGGGGGTTGGGGGGTGGAATAGGTACTCAATGTACAAACGATATCATTTCAAAGATTCCACCCAAACACCAAGTACAAATAAGTTTTTTTGTAGTGGACAGAGACAGACATGGGACATACACATGGAATGCAGAATCGGCCTGGGATCACCCAGGATCGGCCTGGGATCGGCCGATCCAGGGCCGATCCCGCCCGATCCGGCCGATCCCGGGAATGGATCGGTTCAGGACGGATCCGGATCGGATCGTTTCGCCCGAAATCCGATCGGATCGGGCGATCCGATCCCAACCGATTCTGCCTTCCATGGTTGGTCATACTAACAGATATTAAGGCAAAGAAAAATGAAAGGGACGAAATGAGCATGATTCTGATTGAAGAAAGCATCAAAACACCTTGAAGATGTTCGAAGACAGATTGAATTCATACAATAGGTATAAGCTCAAATTCAATGAAAGAATCCTCCATATTACTAGCTAATAACAGTTACCTCTTCGGAAGAGCTCAAGACCTTGTGATAAATATGGGGGACGGACATAGGCATAAGAGAGAAGAGATGCTAAAAAGGCCTGCAATGCAGCGAGTTGGAAATCTGCTTGCGTAGGTGATGATTGGCACTCCCGCATGTTGTTCTTTTTCTCACTAGCCCACCCAACAGAACAAGCATCTACTGCCACCATCATTAGGAGTTGATCCACATCTTGTCGCCAACTCTCTGCTCTCAAAGAACCAGCCTGTTATAGTTCAGCAAAAAGTGACAAAATAAGTAACAAGCTGACAGAATCCATATGAAAATTGAAATGATTAAATAAGGGCTGAAAAGCATAAATGGGCATCGACAAAAAGCTAACAAATTAAATGACTTGAGGAAATCACTTTTTTTTGGAGGTGGCAAGGCCGCAATTTATTAAGAACTACATAAATAGTACATAAAAATCTGGTAAGACCAAAAGGATACAAAAAAAGGATCTAGACCTACCTATCAAGGCAATAGACTCAGTCAAAACAAGAAAAACTCTAAAGCCAAGGAACCACAAAGCAATGGGAACCTTACTGAAGCAACAAATAGGAAAAACCAACTAAGAACCAAATTCTACCATCATTTGAAATCACTAAGAAGAACTGAATCTTCAGTGTTCTCTCCCATTATCTGCATCCATTCTTCTAGAAGCTTCACAGTCCTCTTCAAGTTAACAAAAGTGCTGCAGCAGTCGTCACTAAAGATTATGTTATTCATCTCACGCAAACAGTACAGAGGATCGCTGTTAATATAATAGAACAGCAACACCTCCTGTTGAAGAGGACACCCTCATTTCCAGCCTTCCATCAGGTCCACTACATTCCTTGGCTCCCAGTCTTGCACATGTAAGCATTTAAAGATGACAAACCAAAGCACACTTACAAGTCCACATGAAGCAAATAGATGATTAGCCAATTCACTAGACGATACACTTCCCCGCGAACTGAAATCCACCTGAATCTATCAGTTGTTGGCAATCTACCAAGTGCTAATTTCCATAAAAAAAATCTAGATTTTATTTGGGAATTTTGCTATCCACCATAGTTTGCAATCTCCCGAGAATCTCTCGAGATCTCTCAAGAATCTGTCTCTCCGACTTGTCAAGATCCGAAGTGCCCAAAACCCCTAGCCAAAGATACACAGTTTGGGTAAGTCCTACAACTATGGCGAACTTGGGATAGCCAACTTGCTTTTGGCTCATCCAAGCTTGAGAGCCTTGAAACCCATTTGTTCCCTCTATCCCCCTTCCCTCCCACCACAGTGCTATGAACACCGACAGCTGGTGCATGATCGCTGTTCAGCGAACTAAAATTGTTGACCTGCTACTGTCAACCTTTCACATGCTGTTGATCTACAAGCCAAATAGGAGGAGGAAGAGGAGGAGAAAAAAGAAAAGAGGAAGGGGGCAGTTTTCTGGTGATGGGCAACCTGCCCATTGACCGTCGACCACCTGCAAGCTAGATAGGAGGATCAATGCCCCCAACCTCCCACCCTTCCCCTTCTCAACCTGCTGCTCTTGACTCCCTCCCGTTGCCTTCCACTTGTAGATGACCCTTTGCTTATGTATTTTTGCATTATTGATTGGTCAAAGTGAATGGCAATATAAATTGTCCATGAAAAATATAAACTTATCATTGAAGATTACAGGCTGCAAAGACGAGGGGATGGAGAAGGAAGAAACAACACAAGGGATGGTTGTGGACTGTAGGAGAACTTCTTGTCTACAGCCGCTGGCCTCCTTAAATCTTGTATATATCACTAGGGCAATCACCCAACTAATTACATGACATAATTGCCCCTGGTTGAGTACTTAACCAAGGGGCACAGAACAGAGATAAAATACTAAGTTTAAAACAATGAGGCAAAAAGACCTACCTATCCCTGGCCCTCTCTACACTCCCCTTCAAGTTGAGCATTGCCCAGCTTTCCCATGTTCATTTTGAAGTCTTCTCTTGTTACGCCTTTATTCAGAATATCAGCCCCTTGACCCTTAGACTGGATATAAGTCATATAACGAAGTCACAATTCTCCTGAGTCTAACTTCTCTCAGATGAATTGCCTATCAATCTCTGAGTTTAGCATACTCATGTTGAACAGGATTATTGGATATATTAATCACAGCTTTGTTGTCACAATAAAGCCGCATAGGGAGAAAGACCTTTAGGCCAATGTCTTTCAGTAGAATCTTCAGCCACGGTAACTCTGCAAGCACTTGAGCCATGGCTCTGTACTCAGCTTCAGCACTTGACCTTGCATGGAAGGTTTGTGTTTTGCACCTCAAGGTCACAAGATTGCCTCCCAGATAAGTGCAATACCCCAAGGTAGACCTGCAATCATCTTGTGATCCTGCCCAATCTGCATCAGAGAACAACTAGCCTTCTTGCTGAATAACCCCTTTATTGGACAGGACTTAATGTACCTTAGAATCCTGTCCACTGTTGGATGCGTGTTGTCCTGGGAGCATGCATAAACAGACTCACCACATTAGTGGCATAAGTGATATCCAACCTTGTTTGGGACATATATGAGTTACCAACAATCTTTGATATCTTCCCTTCTCAGACTCTGAGAGCGCTTCTCCATCCTGCTCACTGAGCTTGTGATTCACTTCAATGTGTATATCCACGGGTCTACTACCCAATTTTTCAATTTCCTTCAAGAGGTCCAATACATACTTTCTTTGTGATATGTGGATCGCTCCTTGAGACCTTGTAGCTTCAATGCCAAAAAAGTACCTCAAGGGGCCAAGGTCTTTTATTTCAAATTCTCTTGCTAGATTCTCTTTCAAGTGCTTAATTTCCAGCTTGTTATCACATGTAACCACCATGTCATCCACAAACACAATAAGTATGACGACCTGTCCATCTTTCCATTTTACAAATAATGTGTGACCAGCATTCTCTTATATGAATCCCATCCTTAGCATGGCTATTCTAAGCTCTCAAACCATGCCCCAGGGGACTGTTTAAGTCCATATAGAGCCCTTTTTAATTTACACACTTTTTCTATTTGCCACAAGTCCTGGAGGAGGTTGCATATATACTTCCTATATCAAGTCACCAGTGAGGAATGCATTGTTTACATCAAGTTGGTGAAGATACCATGAAAAATGGACAGTAAGAGACAACAACATTCGGACTGAAGATAGCTTAGAAACTAGAGCAAATGTTTCCTGATAATCAATGCCACAAGTTTGAGAAGACCCCTTGGCAACCAACCTTGCCTTGTACCTTTCCACTATCCCATCAGCCTTGAATTTTATGGTATACACCCATTTACATCCCATAAGTTTCTTCCCTGAAAGAAGGTCCACCAAATCCTTGTGTCGTTTTCTTAATGCCCTCCATTGCCTTAACCCACTTAGGGTCCTTTGCAGCCTCTGTGAAAGAGGAGGGTAAAGAAGAGGTGGTAATTGAGGAAATGAAGTCTCAAAATGAAGGAGAAATTCTTGAATAGCACAGGTGTTATTGATATAGGATATTTGGTGCATTCTCTAACCCTTTCGAGAGGCAATGGACAGATCAAGGTCAAGGTAGGATTCTAGACAAGGTTTAGTCTCTCCATGGTTTTCAACCTCTGAAAGTGGAAGACTTAAAGTCCCAACGTCCCCATGAGTATGACCTTCGGTCAGGGGAGGCTCTCTTTGGATCTGAACACTATGTTCTTGTTGTTCCATTCCTTTCTTTCTCCTCTTGGAGTAGACTTTTGTTGGTTTAGCCTCTTGTCCAGATGTTGTCTTTTCAACCGTCACCATGATCACTATGGCATGGTCAAATTGGCCAGGAGGTTGGGAAGCTGAAACGTATCGGTTTCGGCCTATACCGACACCGAAACGGGCCTTTGCACTGTAGCAGGTCCGATACCAAAAATAATATTTTTTAATGATTTCGGACCGAAACCGTCCGGTTTCGGACCGAAACCGACCGAAACCTAACCTGTTTTCGCCGAAACCTAACTTGTTTTCGGGCCGAAACCTAACATTTTCATAGATTGCCCCCTTTTCTAACTGTTTTGAACCGGTTTCGGCCGAAACCGAAACCGATACCGAGTCGTATCGGTTTCGGACCCGGCCGAAACCGAGTCCGAAACCGACACTGTCATCCTTGGCTGAAAGACGAGAGGTGAGGTTCAGATTGTCAAGTAGAGGGTGGCAAGGAATGAAATGAGTAGCTAGAGGACTCATACCTAAAGGAATCTCCCCCTCAGACAGATCCTTAGAAGAGAAGTAGGACCGAGACTCAAAGAAGGTAACATCCTTCTGAATAGTATTTTCTTCCTGTCTTGGGGCAGGGACTTGTACCCCTTTTGGGTGGAAGAGTAACCAAGAAAGATGCCCTTGATAGACTTGGGATCAAGTTTGGACATTCCTAGACTCAAATTGTGGATGAAATATAAGCACCCAAGGTCCCAAACACAGGAGGTAAGGGGAAAAAACGAGTGGTTAGGACAACGAATACTCACGAGAATAAGGAATCTAAGGACTCTAGATGGCATGCGATTGATGACATAGGCTGTTGTCAGAACAGCATTAGGTCAAAAATGTTTTGGAATATTATGCTGGAAGAGGAAGGCCCGGGCTGTTTCCATCAAGTGCCTAGTTTTATTTTCTGCTGCTCCATTTTGTTGTGAAGTGTATGGACAAGAGGACTCATGGATCATTCCTTCTTCCATGATGATACTCAGATTTTTCGCAAAATAGTCCTTTGAATTATCAGATCTAAATATTTTTATTTTCTCCTCAAATTGAATATGCACCATCTTGGAAAATAGCTGAACAGTCCCAGGCACTTCCTCTCTTGATTTCAAGAGATACACCCAAATGCAAAGAGAGAAGTCATCAATAAAAGTGATAGTGTCAATAAGCATCCACAGTAGAAACATGCGAGAGACCCCAAACATCAGAATGAATCAACTCAAAAGGAGCAGTGCTCTTCTTATTAAATCTAAAAGAAATGATTACATTGTTTTGCCAATTGGCAAACGAGGCATTGAAGTGACTACAGTTTAAATGAAGGAAACAAGGGAAAAGAAGTTTCATAAATCTAAATGAGAGGTGCCACAGCAATGCCATAGTTGGATCTCCTTTATTTGACTGGTCATGCTGCTAGTTGTGCTTGACTGAAGAGCTTGACTCCCCCTGAGAGTGAGATAGTAAAGTCCCCTGTCCTCAAGGCCACTCCCAATCGTTCGCCTGACCTTCAACTCCTAAAAGACACAGTGATCAAGTAGGAAGGTTATCGAACAATTCAGGGATTTTGTTAGGCCGCTAACATACGGGAGGTTAATGAGGTGAAAACACATGTAGAGGTCGGAAATAGATGATCATCAAGCTAGATGGTAACCTTGCCCGCAATGGTAGTATGAGTGCCATCAGCCACTATCACCTTATCTTGACCAGAACAAAGAGAGTAAGTGGAGAAGAAACTTGGGTTACCAGTCATGCGACCAGTAGCATTGGAATCGATGAACCAAAAGGTACTAGTTGGCTAGGACGCAACACTAAATGCCAACCCTCCAACACCAGACTTATCCAATGAAATGGAAGCAAGGGCAGAAATGTCAAGTGGAGAGAGGATCTTCTGAAGGCTTCCAATATCAGTGGAAGAGAGGCCTTTGAGTCCTGGTGCAGTAGCATCTGATGATCCTCAATCATTAGAAAAAGCTTGGCCGACTGCTGCAGATCCCTTACCCCATCGTTTCCCTTTCTTAGTCTTCAACTTTTGGGGCCTTCTTGTCTGGATAGAGTTCCCAGCAGTGATCAATCAGGTGGTTGATTCTGCCACATTGAGTGCACTTCCTCCTAACTCCCCTCCCTTCTTCAGTAGTGAGCGTACTGGAGGTTTTCCCTTGAGTGCATTTCTGACAATGCTGAGTGATCATTGGGAAGCTGTCCACCAGCTGCTTGGCCATCAGTGAGCATTGCCTCCCTCCTACTTTCTTCAATCAATACCCTCTGATATACTTCATCCAAATATGATATGGGGATTCATTAAGAATCCATCCTCTTAAGAGGTTCCCCCTTAGGGTTCAAAAACCCCACGAAACTTCAGAAATCTACCCTTCTGGATAAACTCCAAATGCCTCTTATAATCTTCAAGGGAATCCCACTCATCGGCATCAAAATAGTTTAGTTCATCCCACAGGCTTTGTAGGGTAGTGAAGTAGTCTGTGATTGAAAGTGTGCCCTGCTTCGTTCCATAAATTGAGTTCTCAAGTTGATACACTCGTACAGCATTCTTCTTCTCCCTGTACATCTTCTCCAAGAAGGCCCACATCTCTAGCTATGTCTTTTTACATAATCACTTCTTTTGAGCATCATCTTCAGAGTTCACTATCTAAGTCATCACAATAATATTTCCTTCAACCCATCTTCAAAATTTGTCACTGTTCATATCCCATCTAGGGGTGTTCATTTTTCGGTTCAACCCGAAAAACTGAACCGAACCGAACCGAAATATTAGGTTTGGTTCGGTTTCAGCTCTCAAAATTTCAGTTTATCAAACTGAACCAAAGTTGTTAAATCAGTTCAGTTCAGTTTTCATAGCTCAAGACCCGAACCAGACTGAAAAAAATGATTTTTAAAAATCCATGTAAATAGATGTCACCTGTAGGAATCGAACCCTCACCCATCTTTTATACTCACCCTCCAAGTCTCCAACCAACCGAGCTATAGTTTGTTTTAGTATTAAAAAAAATAACAAAATAAAGACATACACCGTTCCCAATTCCCACCCCTGCGAACCTGCCCTTTTGAGCTTTCCCTTTTCCCCTTTCCATCTTTCACAAGCGGGAGAGGCTGCGGCGTACCCTAGGAGCGAAGCACAGTAAACCCTTCGGCCCCCCTTTCTTCTCCTCCAAATCTCCGATCTCCTTTCGATCCACTCCATCCTGAAGCGTGATCCATTCCATCCTCTACTCTCCAAGCTCTGAGGACAATGGGGTGACTCCGAGATAGCGGCGCTCGATGGCACTGGGTTTTCCATCTTTCACCAGTGTTCCTGACTACCTTCCCCTTCGATCTTGACGGTCGTGGCTCGCACATATGGGAGTAAACACAGCGGCATGAGAAAGGCTTCCTCCGCTCCGACCTCCGACGGTGGCGGCCAGCACGCTCAGTTGGGCAGCGTGATTCTGAGACAGCGGTGCCGGCCAAGCACCTGATCCCTTCTTCAAATCGGCTCCCTCCCCTCCGACCTCAACCTCGGTCGCCAGCACGTACCATCAAAATGCAGCCTACGCAAGAGGGATTTCCTCTCCTATGACAGTAACAGCAAACGTCCAGCAAGCACAGTTGCAGAGGAACATCCTTGTGTTTGTGCAGCAGTCCGCCCTCCCCTCTGATAGTGGCCAGAATAGAGATCTTCGAAGATGGCTAGCAATTCCTCCGTCCCCTTCCACCTTGGACAGCAGCATTTTCTTCCCGCGCTTGCAGCAGCCTAGAGGTGCTCACTCTTGCCTCAACTTGCTCTTCCATCATTTTTTAAAAAAATGTTTAGATAGATTTATTTTACAGAGATTTTCAGAATAATTTTTGAAGCATATTTAGATATTAATTTTTGAAGAATGTTTGGAAAGCATTTAATTGTTTATACACATCTTAGTGCACATTATAGGTCTCTGAGTAAAATTTTTATAACATTCATATTTATCCATTTGCGTTTCTTTCTATTTTTGTATTAGGAAGTTTTTGCTGATTGCTTTTAGCTTCTACTATTGAAATCTTAGAAGTTACAAAGGCATCAGTCAGTGAATCTTGTAATGTAAGTTTTAATTTTTCTGCTTAATTTTTTTCATATTGTATCCAATAGTTTTAGCTTATTTGAAACCAGGTTTTAATGTCTGAAGGTTGTATAATGTGATTGTACAATTTGTACTCTTATGTTACATTTCTGGAGGTGTATAATGTGATTGTTACATAGTGCAAATAACTAAAACTCAGACCATTTATTTTAAAGATCATTTATTTTTATGGGCCCAAACTCATTTCAACTTAACAAGTGTATATATGATCAGACCATTAACTTCGAAAGGCCCAAACTATAAGCCCAAATAAAACTCAGATCCAATACATGCAGATTGTGTTTACAAAGGCCCATGGGAGGCCCAAACCGAACAGCCAAACCAAACAGAACTGAAATACCTCGGTTCGGTTCGGTTCGGTTCAGTTTGCAATAGATGTCGGTCGGTTCAGTTCATAAGAAAATTCGGTTCGGTTCGATTTTTTTAAAAAGCACAGTAAACCAAACAGAACCGAACCGTGTTCAACCCTAATCCCATCGATGTAGCCAGACCTTCTCTAATGCAGGAAAAGATGAAAATGCAAAATTTCTAATTCCCACAAACAAATTCCGATCATGATCCAAAAATTCCCAAAAACAAATTCCGATCCTGATCCAGTATTGGTTAGTGCTCCACTGAGTGTGGCACCCACGTCTCGAGACTCAGGAATGGACTGTGGTGGTGTAGAAAGCACCGAATAGATAGGGTAGCTCGACTCTCAATACTCACCAGCGCACTCGAGTAGGAAAATCACTCTCTTTCTTACCAACAACATGATATAATAGGAATCCTAACTACGGCTCAAACGTCGGTGCGCACCAATCAAAAGCATACTAAAAAAATAAATATGATCAAATTTAAATCGAGAGAGTTTCATACGTCTACCTGAGTGCGATGTCGAGGCCACCCAACCCCCTCCGAATTACAATCAAAGGCTCACCCCACACAAGGGGGATCGAGCAAAATAAAAATCGGGGGAGGGAAGAGAGGGGCCAAGGGCGAAAGTCCACCGTACAAGAACGATTTGCAGTATGGCGGCGACGCTCAGGCGTGGAATGACGCAAAGAGGTTTGCTACTGTCACCGGGAGATATGGGCTGTCAGACTCCATTGTGGAAGGCAACTGTAGGCTTCTACAAAACTACCTCAGGCGGCAGAGGGATGACAAGATCTTGTCAGGAAGGCCGGCGTGGACCAGCAGAAGGTGGCGACGGTGGCGACCCAAGTGCTGTCGTGGGCGGTGGGACTTTCCTGTGTTGTAGGACAGACAATGGCAATACAGGGGCATCAGCGTTCTACTGTGAGCATAGGTCGCACAAGAGATGGCCGCAGATGGGTGGTGGCTCGACGACAGCAGGCTCTGTGGAGCTAGGGGTGACATCATGACTCTGCGAGTGAGTCGCGACCTGCTCGTGGATGAAAGAAGAAGAAGAAAGCCAGAGAGGGCGCGCCAGAGGGCGGCAGGTGGCGAAGGGCGCAGCCGTTGGCTGGGACAACGACGGACTGGCTTACTGGACGGAGGCAGGGTAGGGAGGAGGGCAAAGGAAGGAAGGAGAAGAAGGGGCGGCGCGGGCGTCGTCGCAGCGACCAACGGGTTGGAGAGGGGGGGGCCTTCTTGCTGTTGCAGGTGAGAGAATGAGGAAGGAGGGTGGAGTGTGGGTTGTCAGAAAGAGCAGAAGGGGGAAGCGGTATTGCGTGTGGTTGTTGATTGGGAACAGGACAGCAGGGAGGAAAAAAAGGTGGGGTGATCAGTACGACAGTGCGGGGGGTGTAAAGAGTGATAAACAAGAGGGCATCCCACCACTCCCAAAGGGGGTTTCTCCATCGCAAAAAACACTGGTAAGCCAAGAGAAGACTGTAAATTTTTCATCTATTACTTTCAAAGAGCACTACAAGACTACTTTTAAAGACTTTTCAAGAGAAAAGCAAGGGTCACCTCACAGTTAATGACGGCCCTTGAAAAGTATGAAAAGACACACACCAATGCCCACAAGAAACTAAAAGGCATCCTTTAAGTCTCCTAGAAATTAAAAAAAAAAGACAATGGGAAGACACACTTAGGGAAAAAACACCATAAATGCTCCAATACTCGAGGCAAGATCTCACATAGCTCCGCCGTCGAGCCACAGCGCAGTGCGATCACGTCTCCTGTAAACCCGAGCCGGGTCAAACTGCCAGACCAGGCCTATGTCCCCACCACTCTCTTTCCTCCAATGTACATTTTGAAAGAAGCAAACCACTCAACATAGTTGTTCTTCTTGAGTTTTACCAGAATAAACTATGGGCATGATGTTCATGACTAGACATCGATGTGCCCTTGTCTACAAAGGTTCTGTCACTGCCTTTGGAAGTGACATCGGAAGTGGAGGAAATGTTTTCGGCCATGGCAGACTTCTCCCTCTCTCACCCTTCCTAGTTCCACAAAGCAACTAGACAAAGTCTGTCCGGTCACAAGGAGAATGCGGGAAGGGTGTGCGATCTCCATAGAACCACCAGGGAGGACTTCAAAGGCAGCCCTCTTAGGTTTCAGATGGTACGGCCTGTTCGGAACCAAGCCGGAACAACTCTTAAGGCAGTCGTAACACTGGTCCTAAGTGAAGGGGAGGAGAGATGGGCAACTAGCCGGTGAAGACTCCAGTGTAGAGATTGTAGGGAGCCTAGACGACAAGTGCCGCTCCCTCCGGTTGTTTGCAACAAACCTAACGCAGATTGATATCCGATCGGGAGACACTTCTCCATTGTCTTCTTCCTTGATTAACAGAGACAGTGCTCTGATACCATGAAAATTCCAGGCTGTAAGGAAGAGAGGATAGAGAAGGAAGAAAGAACACAAGAAATGGCTGCGGACTATAGGAGAACTTGTCTACAGCCACTAACCTCCTCGATTCTTTTATATATCACTAGGGCAATTGCCCATTTAATTACATGACATAATTGCCCCTGGTTGAGTACTTAACCAAGGCACACAGAACAGAGGGAGAAGACTAAGTATAAAACAGTGGGAAAAAAGACCTAACTACCTCTGGCCTTCTCTACAATCATAATCTCTACTATCAGTCCCAATCTCCCAAGATTTCTTCGAGATCTCCTCTCTGACCCTCCCAAGATGAAGTAGAGATCCGATAAAACATTCCCTGCTATCCGCACCTGGTTTGACCACCTGATCTAACTGAGAATATCCCATCTCCATCTTCTTGAATCTTTTGTTCTTAAATTCAGATTCCTGACATATAAACAATCCTTCCTCTTCTGTCAACCCTCTTCTGAAAACAATTGTGCAAGAGGAACCTGAGTTACCTATGTCAAAAGACATAGGAAATCGCCTTGCCTTCATCTGGATTCAAATCATACAGAATTTTTGAACTGTTGCCCCATGGGAACATCCACGCACAATGTGTCCTCCCAAAATGTAATCCATTTCCATATCCTACACAGAAAGAAATATATTTAATCATGAATAGGACTGGCAATTAGCCGAACCACTTGCGAGACACTCGAGTTTGGCTTGAGTTTAGCTTGACTCGTCTCGGCTCGAACAGCTAAGTGAGCCAAGCTCGAGCCACACATAAGGCTTGTTTGGCCAATGTGACCTCCCAAAATGTAATCCATTTCCATTTCCATTTCCTACACAGAGAAATAGATTTAACCATGAATAGGATTGGCAATTAGCAGAACCACTTGCGAGACGCTCGAGCTTGGCTTGAGTTTAGCTTGACTCGTCTCGGCTCGAACAGCTAAGTGAGCCAACCTAGAGCCATACATAAGGCTTGCTTGGCCAAACAAGCCAAGCTCAGCTCGATATGTTTGCGAGCCAACTCGAGTTAAAATACTTAGTATTTATTATTACCATCTAACGCTTCAATAGTCACATATAACACACTTCACCCTTCCGCAAGGATATTTGTTACATATTTTTCAAGAAAATGATTATAGAGCTCGAAAACATTTTTCCAATACAGGACTAGAGATTCACCTTTGCAGTTCCCTACTGTCTTCGCCATCTAGCACCCCCACTCACAGCTGCTGCTCGTCCGTCTTCGCTGTTGTTTAAGTCATGGAAATAAATAAATAAATAAATATTTATTTATTTATTTATTTCCCCTTTGAAGAAGAAAATGCACATTCGTAGTTATTTAGATAGTGGGTGTATTATTATTTTCGCGAATTTAGGTTTATCAGACGATTAGGGTTCGGGTACTGGACAACTCCCCACTGACCACAGTCGATGTTTATTTACATCAGTACGAGTCCGAATACCCTTGATTAACTGGCAAAGAGAATCCACCATTTACATAAAGTTAGTGGTGATGCTGAAGGCAATGCCCTAAGCACTAAGTTGTGCGAGGCGGTGCCAAGTATTGAGAACGTTTTCAGAAGGACTACGGACTTAACCGACGTAGTTACGAGGATCGAGGTAAATCCCAAATTCGTAACCTCAAGGCTCAAGCCTCCTTGTGTTGGCCATTTGACCTTTACGAGTTTAACTGAGTCTAGAAACTCCATAATTATCTTTGCATGATGCAAAGTATGGTACTTCACGGCTCAAACATTCACAGGATTTTGTAGAATCATGCTCACATGGCCACTAGTATATTTCATAAAATGTTATAAAGTGTACAAAATATCACAAGTACATTTCATGAGTACAGACTTGTCGACGACTTTTTCCGATTGCACATGATCCTTTGTTCATAGGCAATCGAGATTTTGGTTGAACATGACCCTTTGCTCACAAGCAATCAGGGCAATTTCGGACCTATCATGAGTATCTCTACGTTTTTTCCACTTTTGGTGGTATTTCTGCAATTTTCCCCGTCATTAGAGATATTTATGCAATTTGTCCAGACCAAGGATATTTTGGTAACAATCTGGACTAAACAGGGGTTTTTGTATAATCCTGGCAATAGATGCCAGTCCCTCACTGGGGAGGACCCATTGACCAAAGACTCTTGGAAGATTGCTTCCTCTTCTTAAGCTCTCATGAGTCGGGGACCAGCTTAGCGTGTCCATCAGTGCAAGGCTTTGCCTGTACAGGACCCTTTGCTCGGAGGCAATCAGGGTTTTAATTGTACACGACCCTTAACTCACAGGCAATTAGGGTTTACACAAGTGTCCTTATCATATCCAAGGTGTTTGCATAACCACATCGCCGGACTTTAAAGATTTCTCCACATAGGGAGATTTCCTCTAGATTACACAATTCTCAAAAGGGTTGTGATGCACATGGGGTTTGTAGCATACCCTCACAACACAACCACAGTCACCACACGAGCACAAAACCCAAGGAGATGGGCCTTCAAGAGAAACACAAGCACCAAACACACTCTCTCTCTCTGCAGCGCTCTCCTCTTCCTGCCGTTCCGTCTCTGTCCCCCTCAAATGGACCCCACTGGGGGTATTTATAGAGTCTTGAAGGACTCTGGCAATTACACCCTCCATCCGGGCCAAAACAAGGGAAATTGAGAGTGGATTCGGGGCAAAAACCCATGTGGGGGGTGGACCCGGGGCAAATCCCCCATATGAGGGTGGAACCGGGGCAAAACCCCATGTGGGGGGGGGGGGGGTGGACCAGGTCCAAACCCCCATATGAGGGTGGAACCGGGGCAAAACCCCACATGAGGGTTGGACCCGGTCCAAATCCCCCATTTGGGGGTGGAATCGGAGCAAAACCCCTATATGGGGGGTGGACCAGGTCCAAAACCCCCATATGGAGATGGAACCGGTCCAAACCCCCCATATGGGGGTAGACCCGTGCTGCCACTACGCCTTTTATTTCACATTGGGTTAACTTTCCCCCTTGATTAAAGGGTTGTTATTGTTGCTGCTAACAATTTTGTTTGCTGCCTAAAGTTGGTCTGTTGCGGCTGCAGCTGTTGTATGCTGCTGTTGCAGCTGTTGTGTGCTGCTATGGCAGCCAATTTTGTTACGGTTGTTGTTGCAGCTACTTTGTATAGCTATTGCAGATGTTGCGGTGCTATTATTACAGCTATTTTGTGCTGCTGTTGCAGCTGATTTGGTTGCCATTGTACTGCTAGAGCTTTACTGAAATGGCCAGACAAGCTATCTCAATATGGGATCTCCCAGCAATTGTTGGTGTTGCTGTCAAACACTTTTGTTTGCTGCTGCTATTACATTGTTGTTGCTGTCACTGGGTTGCTGCTGCTACCACCCCTGGGTGCCGCTGCTATTATGCTACTAATGCCACCTATGTTAGCATGCTTTATACTAATCCTTAATTAAGATCCCAGTGTATTACATACTAACTAGGGTAGAATGCTTATTCAAGGCTTAATCAGCCTCATTTGGGCTTTAATCAGACCTCAAACCCTTTTTATTAAATGTTTAGGGTGGACCCGGGTCTAAAATACTCCCTTGGGGAGTTGGAACCGGGGCAAACCCCCCTTGTGGGGGTTGACCCGGGGCAAATCACCCAAAGGGAGAGTGGATCCGGGGCAAAACCCCCCCTTGGGGGTGGACCCGGGGCAAACCCACCCAAGGGGAGGGTGGACCCGGGGCAAACCCCCAAGGAGGGGTGGACCCGGGCTAAACCCCCCCTTTAGGGGGGTGGACCCGAGGCAAACCCCCAAAAGTGGGTGGATGCAGACTTTTACTACCCCTTATGTTTCAAATTGGGTTAATTTTCCCCTTGATGAAAGGGTTGTGATTGCTACTGTCCATTTGTTTTAACTGCTGGTGTTGCTCCTGTGGACTGCCCAGTGCTGCTTCTCTGAGCTGCCATTAGCTGCTACTGTCCCCTTGTTTTAGCTGCTGGTGTTGCTCCTAGGGACTGTCCAGTGCTGCTTCTATGAGCTGCCATTAGCTGCTACTGTGGCCATTGTTTGTTGCTGCTGTCACCCTTGGGTGCTGCTGCTGCAACCCTTGTGCTGCTGCTGCTGCTGCTACTGTTGCAGAGCTGCTGCTGCTTTAACAACTAGGCTGCTACTGCAACCATTTTGTTAGCTGCTAATTCTGTTAGCTGTGGTTGCTAACTTATTTGCTGTGATGTTGCAGCTATTTTGGTTAAGTAGGGTAGGATTTAATCAACCCAAAAAACCTTTAATCCTGTGTACAGGGTGGACCTGGGGCAGAAAAAACCCCCCTGGGGTTAGAACCGGGGCAAACCCCCTTGGAGGGGGTTGACCCGGGGCAAACTCCCCAAGTGGGGGGTTGACCCGGGGCAAACTCCCCAAGTGGGGGGTGGACCCAGGGCAAACCCCCCTCTGTGGGTGGACCCGAGGCAAAACACCCAAAAGGGGGTGGACCCGGTCCTAAACCCCAAAAATTGGTTGAAAAAGGGTGGCTTCCCCTATAAATAGCCCCTCTACTATTCATTTTTCACACGAGGAGAAGGAAATTGACGTTTCCCACGTGTGGTGGTTTGGTTATTTTGTGCTAGGTGGAGAATTTTAATACCAATGAATTTCCCTTCCTAACCCATTTCACTCACATGTACTGTGGAATTTAACCACTTGTGGATCATGGTTGGCAGTATCGGCCGAAACCGATACGTTTCGGCCGAAACATATCGGTTTCGGTCGATACCGATCTAAACCGAGCCCCAACACTGTAGCAGGTCTGATACCTAAAAAAATAATTTTTTAATGGTTTCGGACGAAACCATTAAGGGTTTCGGCCGAAACTGACCTGTTTCGGTCCGAAACCGTCCGGTTTCAGCCGAAACCAGAGAGGATCACTAATTTTTATTTTTTTGAATGGTTTCAACAGGTTTCGACCGAAACCGATACCGAAACCGATACTGCCATCCTTATTGTGGATGTCTTTTCCTCTATCTACTTTGAGGAGTTAACAAATTGGCTCAACAGCCGTCTGCTACTCCAACAATACTGGAGTCGCCTTCCCCACTAACACCAATGCCACTACCTTCTCCACCTACCTCTTCCGCGAGGCCTTTGTCCCGACTCCCGACCTCCCTCCTCATCAACAGCCCCCTTCAAGTTCATCGCCAACACCTGCCATTACCAGTTCTACCATGTTGCCGTTGTCCACTCCATTGTTGACCTCTTCACCGGCACCCACCTCTACATCTGTAGGCACATCAACGATTAGCCAGCCCATGTGGCCTACCAAAATGCCATGATCACTGCCACCTTCGCCCCACTCAACCCCACTCAAAGCAAGGAGATCGTTGCCCGGGCTTGACTCCAGCATGGGCATCTGGTGGGCCTTCCCCCTAGAGGTTGGCTGGTACAAATCCTACTCCCTCCACATGCTCCATATCCTAGAGAATGTCGGCAAAGCACAAGCAACATCCTCCCCTCCCCACCCCATTGCCATCTCCCCTTTGGGAGTCATTGGCTGCCTCCCACTGGCCCCTGTATGGCTCTATAGTCCCATATCAGAGCCCAAAAATTTCATGCTTTCCCTCAAGTTTAATAAAATAACTTTGGTAAGGACACCAGAGCCAAAGCCTGATTCGATCCAGCACGAGTGTACTGCCAACACAGCAGAGTCGAAACAAGCGCACCAAACATGTGTCCTTGGCTCAAAGAGTAGCATGGCTGGCTTGATGATCTTGTGTTATTTATTTAGAGTCATAATAGACATCAAAGTTTTTTATTTTATTATGTATTTTTTGTTTCTTTCCATAGACAGGTCAGTTTGGTCATTGGGAGTTTGCATTCCCTATAAATAAGTCTCGCACCCTAATTTTGGGCAATGAATAGAGAAGAAAGAAAACCCCTTTTTTGGGCGCCGCCATTGTGTGATTTATGAGAGAGAGAGAGAGAGGTCCTTGCATCAGAGAGGGGGCGGGGCCCACACCCACGTTGTCGCAACCCGTTCCATCTCTCCCCTCCTGCCTCTCCTTCTCCCTCATCTCTTCTGCTTCACCTTCTTTCTCCCCCCACCCCTCACTCCTCTATACGGCGACCGCAGGAGCAACGCAGACCACCACCCGGTGCCTCCTCTCGGCCTCCCCATCATGGACCCCTCCCCCCCTCCAAGCACCACCACCGCCTCCTCTCACCCCCCCCGCACTGCCCTCACACCAGCCACAACACTGCCACCCGACATGGCACCCACATGTCACCCCTTCACCTAGATGCCACGTCAGCCATCCACCATTAACCGCCAGCACCGCAAGCGACCGCTACAGCCGCCTCGGTCCATGGCAGCCATGCCATCCAGCCCCGCACCTCTCCCTTGCCCTCACCCTCGGCCCACGGATGCTTAAGAGGCCGCCTCACCACAATTGCACGCAGCCACCACTGTGACGGGTTGCAACCTTGCAGGTCCATGAGTGCAGGTGGAGGAGCTTCTAAGTGGAGGGGCTTGCTGTCGTCGCTGCCGCCGCCGCCGTCACCATTTCTTGCTGTTTACAACGTGTAGCCGCAGCCGCCGCCGTTTCCTGCTGTGTCGAGTGCGTAAATTCCTCAAAGATCTTGTAAGTTTTTGTTTTTTTTCTTAATTTGATAGTTTTTTTGTTGTAGATAAGGTTCTCTTCAATATATTAATTTTCATAGGTTAAATGTTAAATCTTCAAATTAGGGCCTAATTAGCGATTTAAATTTGGGACTTTTGTCTAATTAGGTACGTCTAGCATGAATCGAAGCTTAATTAAATTCGTTGAATGTTTTCGTGCGGAAACATGCTGCTAATTATATTAGACGCCATGTAATTAGAGTAAATCCCCAAATTAGGGTCTAATTAACGATTTTTATTTGGGACTTTTGTCTAATTAGGTTAATTTAACGTCAATTGAAACTCAATTAAGCTTCATTAAATATTTTAGGGTGAGAGCATACTGCTAATTGTATTACATGCTGAATAATTAGAGTAATTCTCCAAATTAAGGCCTAATTAGATATTTAAATTTGGGATTTTTCTTAGATTAGGTTAATTTAGTGTCAATTGAAGTTTAATTAACCTTCATTGAATATGTTAGGTCAGGAGCATACTACTAATTACATTTAATGAAGGGTGATTAGATTAAATCTCCACATTAAGGCCTAATTAGCTATTTAAATTTGAGACTTTTGTTAGATTAGGTTAAGTTAGAATCGATTGAAATTCAATTAAGGTTCATTGAATAATTTAGGACGGAAGCATGCTGCTAATTGCATTTAATAAAGGGTGATTAGGTTGAATCCCCAAAGGTGACCTTAATTAGCGGTTAAAAATTGGGACTTTTGGCTAATTATCTTAAATCAGCATAATTTGAAGCTCAATTATACTTCATTATATTTTTTCATTGTACTTCCAATCATTTGTCTTTGATTGTCTTAATGTAGCATCATAAGTAGACGTGAACAAACTCAGGAGCAGCAAGAGTAGAACGATCCGGGGTGGGCCCACCTCTCCTTAGTTGATATTGAAAAAAGAAAAGTGAAATGTAATTATTGTGATAAGGAGATACATGGCGAAATTACTACAGGAAAGCAACATTTGACAGGGATAAGAGAGGAGGTCAAACAATATGACAGATGTCCTCGAGAGGTCCGAGAAGAAATGCGGCAGTGCCTTCTGGGCAAAAAAGACAGGATGCAACAAAGGACTGAAGATGAGGTTGAAATTGTTGAGAAGATTTCGGGCAAAAGGGGAAGGAGGGATGATGATGAGGAGGAAGACATTGAGGATTCAGATCCAGAGCTGACTGAAGTAGTAAAGCATGAACAAGCGGCTCGAAGGAAAAGAAAAACACCGATAAGTTCAAAGACATACTCCAATACAACTGATGTAGCACGAGCTGCACGACGTCCTGACACTGGTGCAGCCCCACAGAGAATAGGCCCCATGGAGAGCTATCTGCATAGAAATTAAAGTGCTACACAACCAAAGATCAAGCAAGCATTGAGAGGGGTCAAATAATGATGCACCATTATGTGTGATGAATGGACTGGTATCACGAATAAGTCTATGATCAACTTTCTAGTTTATTGCATCGAAAGGATAGTCTTTGTGAAATCAATTGATGCATCAAATTATGAAAAGAATATAAATTATTTATTTCATTTGATGGATAAGATGGTAGACCAAATTGGAGAAGATAATGTTTTGTAAATAGTCACTGATAATGAAGCCAGTTATAAGGCTGCAGGGAAGAAGTTGATGCAGAAACGCAAGTATTTATATTGGCTCCCATGTGCAGCACATTGTCTGGATTTGATACTTGAAGACATTGGGAAGGAAAATAATGTGAAAAAGATAATTGAGAGGGCACAAAAAATCACGAAATATATTTATGGCCATCCTGGGATATTGAACATATTCAGGGAGCATACAAGTGAGGGGGCGAGATATCATCCGTGCAGGACCAACCAAATTTGCTTCGAATTTCATTTCTTTGAAGTCTTTGCACAGGTATAAGAATGAGCTCAATCCTTTCTACTTTATCATTATAGATATCATCCGTATTTGATTCAAATTTCATTTCTTTGGAGTCTTTGCCCAGGTTTAAAAATGAGCTCAAAGCTTTCATGTACCACAATGCCTTATGGAATACATAGACAAATCTAATATTGATGCTCAAATGAATTATTTAAATGTCTGCCACATCGTGGAAAATAAATTCTGGGCCAGGGTCTCACGGTACATGAAAGTAATCACACCCCTCGTGAATGTCCTAAAAATGGTAGATGGCGATGAGAAGACTAATATGGGATATTTGTACGAGGCCATGGAGCGTGCCAAATTAGACTTACAGAAATCTCTTCCCAAAGAATATGATAAGTGGTGAAAAATTATTCACCACAGATGGGACAACACATTACACCATGACTTGCATGCAGCTGGTGAGTGATTAATTGTATTGATACAAAGTTCATTGGTTTTCAAGTTAATTTACATCTAACATTTAGTTAACTATACACAAATGTAAGTTATTTCCTCAACCCTCGATTTATGTACAATGCCAATACAAATGTTGATGGCGAGGTGCTTCAAGGTACTTTAAAAGTCATTGGTCGTTTATCAAGGACATCAGTAAAGAGACTTCAGGCCGAAATGCAGGTTGGCCTTTATTGATTTTATCAATAAGACGTAAAGAATTTACTTAAGTGGTTATGTTAATATATTGCTTTATCCTTATAGATGAACAATTATAGAATGAGAACTGAGACATATTCTGACTCCCAATTGCAATACGTTGTGAGAAGAGTGAGCCCAAGTATACTAAATCTTTGTGCTTAAATTGAGTCAATATGTGTTAGTACATCATGGAGAATTGATCTTTATTTACATCTCACATTTATTGTGTATGGTTGGTGGAATAGCTGACTGGTGGATAATGGTGAACAATAGAGATTTGGGCAGTAATGCATCGGCTTTCATTGCAATTAGGGTGCTCAGTCAAACAACATCACCAAGTCAATGTGAAAGAAATTGGAGCACGTGCAGCCTTATACACTCAAAGGTTCGCAATCGGTTAAAAGCTGAATGGTTAGAAAACTTGGTTTACTACCACTACAACATGAGACTGAGAATAAAGAACATGAAGTTGAGACAACAGCTGCGGGACAAACACGTCGCAGAGAATACAACTCCAGAAATTGATGTGGATGCATTATTTGATGATGACAATCCCTTGTAGTCTTGGGTTGAGGTACGAGAGCAGGTTGATGAGCCCATTTTTTATGTTGACGACAGAATATGGGCAGATGGCATATTAGATGAAGATGAGCCAAGAGATCCAGAATTCAGAAGACCAACAAAGAGGGTCAGAGAGGCTCATGTGCACCAGAGAGCGCCAGTGCCTTTGTTTGTTGACGACGCCGAGCAGGAGCTTGAGTTTGAGCCAGCTAGACATTCAGAATCAAATAGCAGGTCAATCACTCCTAGAATGGTTAAGCCATCTTCATCCTTAAGAAGAAGTACATCAATGCATGAGATAACTGAGAGGACTAGTGCTGCTGCTCGAGAGGACTCGGCAATTGAGCAGTTGAAGCAAATTTACGTGAGGCACACACAAAGGGGGAAAGGACTCCTTTCAAAGATGAATGAAATTATCACACCAAAAGAGAAAAAAACAGAGCCAAAGGCTAGAAGGCGATTGGTTTCTTATGGTTCTGATGATGATGATGCACTAAGTGATGATCCCAGTACAGCTGCAGGTGCTACTACTTGCGGTGGCACATATGCACCTACTTCCTCCTTCCACGCTGACACAGGTAGAGGATATAGTCATAGTGAAGGAGGATATGACTCACAGAGTCAATATGGACATCCAACAGGTTATGGAGGTGGCCAATAAGAAACAGGCATGCATGGGTGGGGTCATCAACCAGAATTTCAATTCTATCCAGTTCCAGCCAGTAGCAGTTATGGGTCAACATCCTCTTCTCATCCTCAAGGTTCCCCTTCTTATGCTGATTCTCGATTCCAATCAAGCCAACAACCTTATACTCCAAAAGGGATCCAAAGAGGGATGCAGGACTTGACTACATCATTATTTGATTACAGTGAATATATAGAATATATGCAGCCTTTCTATAGGTATCAACAACAGAAGCCAGACAATGAGAGAGAAGGTTCTTCCAGTTATTATCCATACCAATGCATCATTATTTGGGTAGGAATCATTTAATTTCTGTAGCATTTACTGTGTTTGTAATGTTTATTGTACTGCTTGAACCTACTTCATGCTTAATATGTCCTCAAAAATATTAGTTTAGCATGTTCAATGCCTACTTCATATTTATTGCACTTAATCCAATTTCTTTACAGTCAAATGCATGTCTAATGAATTTTTCTGATTATTTATCTGATTTTTATAATTTTTGATTTTTTTTTCAGATTTTTCTTGATTTTTTTCAATGTTTTGAACAGGTTTCGGCCGAAACCGAAACGACTGACTGAGTCGTTTCGGTTTCGGACCCAGCCAAAACCAAGTTCGAAACCGACACCGCCATCTTTGTCCCAACCCCATCTGCACACACCTAACCATGAACTCAATCTTCTTGGATATGTTCTTCCACACCTGAGAGAGAGTAGAGTTAGGAGGTACAATTGTTCACCTGTTACAATTCTTGTAATATCTGGCTCTCACGTTTTTCTGTCAAAGGGCATTTCCATCTTCACCCAATTGCCATGACCACTTAGCTATTAGGGCACTCTTGAAGTTTGCAATGCTCACTAGTCGACTTCCTCCTACTTTTCTTCTGCAGACCCTCTTCCAGTTGACTAGGTAAGACCCTTACGCTAGAATTGAAAACTCACCAAAAGGAGCTTTTGATAGCTTCCATTTTTCTTCACCCCCACTGTTTTCTGAGCCTTCAGCATAGACATGTAATATAAGCGAAGATTATAAAGTACTGTCTTGGATAATATCTATTTACCCCCAGCTGATAGCAGGTTTGCTTTCCAACCTTCTAACTTCTGGTCAGATTTCTGTACAATAACATTCCAATCCTGTATACACACCGGACAATGAGTTAAAAAATCATTATATAAATACTATCAAGTACTCAGTAATGTCGTTAGGTAACTGGACTGAACTACAGCAGGCTCAGAAACCTCAATCATCATACAGACCTCAATGTGTTCTTTAAGAATCACAAGTTTGGTCTTAGCAGAGAGCTAGATTAAGTTTAAAACACCACATTACTCTTCATGCACCTTGTACATTTTTCAGAATGCCCAACACACAGACAAAAACATGCAAGGTTGTCCATATCTGTGAATACTACTATTCTAGTTTGTAGTTGGTTGCTGAAATACACAAAACCTTTTACGTTGATGAAAGTGAGATTATGCGCCCAAAACTAATCAAATGGCTTCCGAAGAACATCTGCTATAGTACAAAATTATTTGCACAACCCACCCAGAGAAAAGGTTCCTAAGCTATTTTTTAAACTTCCAAAAATGATAAACAAAATCACTTGAATGATAGGTACGGAAACAGCTACTTCATGAAGTGAAAGGAAAAATATAAACTCCTTCAATAATTCCTATATTGGAAGTTGAACATGTACAAACATGATTAGGATAATCTCTACAAATCTAATTCATTTTTGTGCTTGCATCAAGTCCAACAGAAATAAATAGCCAATGTGCATACATACCACAGTAACTAGAGCTTCCAATGTACCAAGTGCTGCTATCTGAACAGAAAGTGGAGCCGTCAGTTTCCTGGTAACTGATTCCTTTCCAAGGTCAGCACCAATCTGCTCCTTTGGTGCACTAGAAACATGTTTCCTTTTCCTGCTGCTGTGGTGCACAGTAGATTCTTGTGCTACCTTAGAGTGATCCAAGTTAGAAGACCCTAAATTGCTCTCATTGCTGAAGGGATTTAGATCAGCAAATGCATTCTTGATGACCTCATCTGCAAGATATAGAGCCATTCCTGATCCAGATGCAATCCCACTAATTAGTTTCATCAACTACTGCATAGACGGGCACTAATCTAGAGACAAATATCATCCCACAACTGTAGGAGACTGAAGGGCAAGGGCAATAAGTGTGCGCCTAGAAATTGATTAGATATGAACTTTAGAAAAATCAAGAACTTTCTTGAAAGTTGATAACAAGAATAACTGAAACTACCAATTACAACCATGCAGGAATTATAATCTGCAATTTGAATAAGAATAGATACAAAAGATAACATCACATACCAACTCCCATTGATGTGAGCAAAACCTGCATAATTGAATAAATTTTTATCCTTAAACAAGGCAATGTAGCTCTCTTGAAGTACTCTATCAGGATCCTCGTAACATTGGCAGCATGTGGCAAAAGTTGACTGCAAGATATACACAAATTCAGCATATCTTTTGTGTCAGCAATCTATATGATACTTTGAACTTAAAAATGAGCTCATGATGTAGTTTAAGCAATTACATAGAAAAAGGAGGTCTGTAAGAGATGGATAATTTCCATTCTTAAGCAAGTCAAGGTAGGTCTTCTAAAACAGTTTCCCAGGAAACTTACGGCATCATCAGCACCCACAAAAGTAGACCACATGACAAGATACTAAAATATATAGCATGTATTTAGCACTCTCAATGGAGATCTGAATTAGAAAGGTCATAGTAAGTAAGTAAAGTAACTAATTTAGCAAGGAGCTATCATAGTTGTAACATTCATCATTAAACAACAGAATGAGGAAACAAGGGTGTCAAGTAAGTATGACAATTATTTTGAGGCACGCACAACAGAATGTTAAAGGATACAAACAACTAATCTAATGACAACAATATGCTGAAAAGTATTCAGAAGGTGTCAAGTGAAGAACAGGAAAAAAAGAATTATGAACCCCAGTTATATATGCACATAGACACTATTTAGTGAAATAAGATCCAGTATCACTTTGAAGCTGAGAAAAACAAGTGGCCACATTTCAGCTTCTCAGTCAAATATATAGTTACTACTTAAAGAAAACATACTTCCATTGGAAAATGATTCACCAAATGAATGCGTTGAGCAAATGTACTTCACCTCTGCAAGGCCTTAATGACTGCAGTCAGAAGATCCAAGCAGTTCAAATGCAAAGATGGAAGCTCAGAACAGATGAGTTCTTGATGCCACTCGGAAGTGAAACTTGTGTGAGTTTCATGAAGAGAACCATCAACAGAAAGCACTCTCTCAACTAGTGAAATTAAAGGCCGAATAGGAAGAGTCACCTGTTGATAAGTAGCAAATTAGAACATGAACGTATGAAGATAAAAGAAAAAAGGTATACACATCCCCGGGACAAAATCCATGTGATGTTATAAACACAGTGTGGAAGCCACACAAATAAGAACACACTCGGCTCACCTGGACAGGGTATGGACTGGTAATCATAATACAACAACACCGCATCAGTGTATAAACACAGGGTACAGGCACTTCCTGGATCCTTTTTGTTGCTTGCTCTAGGGTTACTGAAGACAAAGACTGACCTCCCAAGGAAGGAGGGGCTTCTTTCCCAGGAGGAGTCACCAATCTCATAATTTCAGCTGATATCCTTTCTGCATATAAAACAAGGGGCAGAGGCCACTATAATAAAACCAATATATCACAACTTCTACTTCTGCTATGCATGTGGTAACATAAAGCTCATACCTTCCTCTAGTCCCCGGAAAGCATTTGTCAAATATGTACTGATAGATATCAGAACCTTGTGCAGCATTGCAATCCAGCTATCCTCATCCCCCCTCACCTTTGTAAGTGAAGCCAAGTAATAGGCAAGTTTCTTTTTGGGGGGGCGGATGAGAGTGAGAGAGAGAGAGAGAGAGAATGGAAGCAAATACACCAAAAAAAAAGAAATTTTCAGGGACAAATTTTGGGAACTTTCTAGTCAGGATTCACGCCTACATAAGTTCAAGCTGGTTGGTGCAAGCAAATTAAACTTCTGCATCTCACCTCAGAAATATCTGCATTATACTTCTCTGACATAATTTTTGAAACAATAACAGCCTCAACCTGCCACACAAAAAATACAATTTCTTTGTCATTTCAGTAGCCCAAACAACTTGGTGAAGAATAGCTTCATTGTTATTGAATTTGTCAAACATCAATAGAACAGAAGATATTCAAGTGGATTCAAATAAGTTTGCTTTAGAAAAGATGTAATATCAGCTCTTGCACCGCAGACTCTTCCCACAGTTTGGTTGGCCACAATGCTTGCCTCTGGAAGTGGAAGTTGCATGCTCAAACCAGTCTAAACTGAACAGATGAGGATTGGGCCAGTGCTCTGCCCTTCCCAGGGTTTACACAGTTCTAGCTCGGTTATCCTTGATATCCAAAAATATTTTTTAAAAAGAAGGAATTTTTAGGAACAAGCCCCTATATTTTTTCAATATTAGAAATAAGCCCCTCTAATCCCACTATTTATTAATAAGCCACCCAATTCATCGCCATTATAGAAAAAAGCCCCCGCCGTCGGTCTCCGTAAGCAAAGGCTGGGTTAACTTAACTCAACCATGATTTACTTTAACTCAAAGAAGGAAAAGACAATAAGGCCCTTGGGTAATGGAGACAGAGAGAGAGGGATGGCGTCGGCAGCACCACCAGTGGGGTGGGGACCGTGGGGTGCACAGGGATGAGGGGGGAGAGAGGAGAGAGACAGAGTGTGCTAGAGGAGAGGATGCCAGAAGGGGTCTCCCCCTCGGCACCAGCAACCCACCCAGTGGGGTGGGGTGCACAGTGTGTGTGTGTGTGTGTGTGTGTGTGAGAGAGAGCGAGAGAGTGTGTGCGCGAGAGAGGAGGGGGTGAGAGAGAGAGAGATCGGTTGAGGGGGGAGAGAGGGACAGAGATGCAGAGAGAGAGAGAGAAAGAGAGGTGAGGAGATCAGCACCTCCAATTCTGGCCGGAGTTTGCCAAGATCCGCCAACTGAACCATCAAAGGACCCCCACACAAATGCAGACACAACCCACCAGATCACCCTCCCAAACAATGCAGACACTTTTCCGCCAACAAAGAAGATCTTCAAAACCCCAATACGATGCCACCGAAGCTGCCGATCTCTGACAATTCGATCTCCTCCTCTTCCACCTCCGATCCAAGATTCTATAATAAGATACGGAGTGCAGAAAAAGGTAAAGACGGCAGAGGTCGTCTCGTTCCTTTTTTAGCGAAGAATGCAGTGGCAACCCCTGCTCTCTCGGGCAGCCGCCATAAGAACTCTTGTCCTCCCCTTCCCTCCCTCCCCCCCCCAACATCAAGAACACCAAGGACCTCTGCCCAGGCCTCTTCCTCCCTATGATGCACTCCCCAGGATCCCTCCACAACACCATCGTCCAGTGGGCGCGGTCCACCGGCTCGCTGCCAGATGTCATCGTCTCCGACTGCGGGATGGGGTGCCAGAGAGAGAGAGGAAGGGAGAACGAGAGGGTAAAATGGCCGCCGGCGATGGCGCAGGGGGAGCAGCAGCAGCTATCCACGGAGGTGGTCTCCCCCTCCACCTGCTCAATCTCTTGTGCACCGACGAGAGAGAACCCCAGCAGCGGTGCTCAAAGAGAGAGAGAGAGAATGAGAAGGTAAAATGGGAAAGAAAAAATTTAAGAGTAGAGGAAGGAATATTCCATGGAATGTTCTTTTTCTTAGTTTTTAACTGGATGGGCTTATTAATAAAGGTTAGAAGAATTTGGTAGCTTATTAATATATAGTTGTATTAGGGGGGCTGATGTCTAAAATGGCATAGATTGTAGGGGTCAAAAGCTAAATAACTCTAAAAAGAAAGACGATTACTTTCACTGAAAGATAGATCTGTCTGAATATGCTGAAGACATTGATTTTGAGGCCTCGATAGACTTGAAAAATTACACCATAAGTTTTTCTCATGAATATGATCCCATTTGGGAGCATACTGGTTTCCTTTGCCATTTTGAGAAGGCATAAATTGCAGAGTAGTTAAATGCAGGCCTTAATTCATCGATAGGATAGAGGTCTCAGAGCCTTTTTTTTCCTCTTTTTGGAAGGTAGCAACATGGCCACCATTCATCATCATCATCATCATCATCAGAGCCTTATCCCAATTAATTGGGGTCGGCTACATGAATCATGTTCCGCCAAAGATTTCTATCAAGTGCAATATTCATATTTAAACTCAAAGAACTAATGTCCTTCCTAATAACATCGCACCATCTCATTTTAGGCCTTCCTCGAGCTCTTTTACTAGCATCCACTAAGATTTGATCACATCTTTTAACCGGCGCTGAGTTAGGGCGACGAAACACATGGCCAAACCACCTGAGTCTATTTTCTCTCATTTTACTATCAATTGGAGCAATCCCTAAGTCCTTACAGATGCGCTCATTCCTAATCCTGTCTTTCTTAGTCTTGCCACACATCCATCTCAACATCCTCATCTCTGCTACACACATTTTGTGGATGTGTTCCTTTCGTACTGCCCAACACTCGGTACCATACAACAAAGCAGGTCTGACAGCCGTTCTATAAAGCCTCCCTTTGAGTTTCACAGGCATACGACGATCACAAAGGACACATGATGCACTTCTCCATCTTAACCAGCCTGCCTTAATCCTATGTGTAACGTCATCATAAATCTCCTCATTCTCTTGTATGATAGACCCTAAGTATCGAAAGCTACTACTCTTCGGAATGTTATGTCCATCAATTAGAACCATGTCTTCCTGAACCACTCTCCCATTACTAAAATTACAGTGCATAAACTCTGACTTGCTCCTACTAATTTTAAAACCTTTAGACTCCAAGGCAAGTCTCCAACGCTCTAACTTAACATTTAGAGCATCAATACTCTCATCAATTAAAACAATATCGTCTGCAAATAGCATACACCAAGGAATATCCTCATGCAATTGTTTAGTTACTTCATCCATAACTAAGGCAAAGAGATACGGACTTAGTGCAGAACCTTTATGCAAACCTATAGAAACGGGAAATTCACCAGTCTCCCCAGCAATAGGTCGAACACTAGTAATAGCACCGCCGTACATATCCTTAATCAAATCAACATATCCTTGAGAGATTCCTTTCTTTCTTAATGTCCACCAAATCAATTCTCTCGGTACTCGATCGTACGCCTTCTCTAAATCAAGAAAAACTATATACAAATCTTTTCTCATCTCTCTATACTTCTCCATTAGCTGCCGTAGTAAGAAAATAGCTTCTGTAGTAGATCTGTTTGGCATAAAACCAAACTGATTTTCCGATACAGTAGTCATACAACAGAGGCGTTTTTCAATTACTCTTTCCCAAAGTTTCATAGTATGACTCATAAGCTTAATTCCACGATAAGTATTACAACTTTGAATATCTCCTTTGTTTTTATAGAAAGGAACTACAACACTTTTTCTCCAAACGTCTGGCATTCTCCGTTCCTTTAAAATTTTATTAAAAAATTTAGTTAGCCACTGAATACCAATATCTCCTAAGCCTTTCCATACTTCAATAGGTAAGCCATCTAGTCCTAAGACCTTGCCTACTTTCATTTTCCTTAAAGCATCCTCCACTTCTGACATCTTAATACGCCTGAAATATTGATATTTATCAAATATTGTGGACTCTTGGGTACCTTCTAAAGATAAATCCTTGACGGAATCTCCATTAAGTAACTTCTGAAAATAGCTATGCCACCTCCCTTTAATCTCAAGATCATTAGTTAAAACCCTTTGATCTTCACCTTTAATGCACCGAACATGATCTAAATCTCTAGTTTTCCTTTCTCTTAATTTAGCAAGTTTATATATGTCCTTTTCACCCTCTCGGGTTCCTAATTTATTATATAAATCTTCAAATGCCTTTGATTTAGCTTCGCTAACTATTTTCTTAGCTCTCTTTTTAGCGATTTTATAAGCTTCTAGGGTTTGAGCATTTTTGTTAGTTTGCCAAACTTTAAAGCATTCCTTTTTTACTCTAATGGTATTTTGGATTTCCTCACTCCACCACCAAGTCTCTTTTTCTAAGTTCTTTTTATTCATTAGTAAAAAAGAAATAGAGAGTCAAAGACGCAATTAACACAGAAAAAAGAGTGTGGAGCCACCAGCCATCCACCAAGATGGTAGACAAGCCTCTCTATAAAGCCCCATAAAACACCCTTAATCCCTCACTTTTTTTGAAAGTGGTTGATACCACTGATTGTATTCATAAGGAAAATAAGGATATACAAGTATGAAAAGTGAAATCTCGAAAATCCCCAGCCTTCCTATACAAAAGGTCACATCAAGAATATGTGTATCCCCTAACCACCCAAAAATGTCAATAAAGATCAGTTTCCTCTCTCAGACCCTTAACCCCTCACTACAAAATAAACTTCCTCCAGTCAGAAAGCTTCCATAAAAGAATAGTCAGAAAACCTGCTGCCACACCAACACAACTTCCATTCCTGAATAAAATGAATACAACTCAATAATATCAGCTGGTTGTCTGAAAGCATCCTGGAATATTATACCATTCCTTTCTCTCCAAATTGTCCATGGCCAAGAAATGTGGTATCGGATTGGGCACCCAGATCGGGTATGCATGATCCCAATCCGATCAGATTGGATCAGCCGATCCAAGGGAATCGATCCAATCCACAAAATAAAAGTTTTTAAAAAGTATGTACATGAATTAATATGAGTTTTAAATAAATAAGATATATATAAACAAAAAAGGTACTTACACAGATAAATAATGTAAATACATTTTTATCTCTTTTAATCAAACCCTAATAGGTTAGGATTGGCCGATACATAAAAGAATCGGCCGATCATAGTCTGATTCAGACCAAGTCAATCATTTTTTTATTATTTTTTCAATTTTTATTTTTTTCAAAATGGGATCAAGTTAGGGTAGGGGACCAGAATCGGATCAGCCCCTGCCTGGATCGGGATCAGCCGATTTGGCATTCCATGCCCATGGCATGGTGGGTGGGCTAATTGTCCATGTTCCTTTATCAATATCCCCCAGATGCAGCTTCCCCACTCTGAAATAAGTTGTGAAATATCTGATTCTTCTCTCCACATGCCCTGATCCACTCCAAAAAATAGCTTCCATACTAACTATACTATTCCGCATTCGAGAAACAAGTGATCCAAATTTTCTTTAAATGTCTCATTAAATGTACACCTATTTCTAGTATGGATTTTGAATAATGTCAACATGTAGGAAGTTGCAAGTCTTTCCCAAGCAATTTTCCACAAAAAATGATCTTCACCGACACTACTACATTTTTCTTCCTCCTTCAAGAAGAACCTTTCTAGCTGATTTCACAGAAAAATACCTTGTCTTCCATCTCCACTTATGTCGAAAATATTCAATGTCATGACTCTCACCACTACTAGCAGGACAGATGAAATAGAAAAAATAGGTTTCACTGCAGCTTCTTTTCTTCATTCTTCACAATATAATCCCTCCAGTTTATCTGAAAGTGGTAAGGAGAGGGTTCTCAACCACCAAATAAAACTCAAAAAGAAAAAATATATAAAGCTTTAACAATCCATCTCCAGTTCTATTTATGTAAGAAAATTAGTCGTATAATCCACACCTTTCAAAAAAATGCCTCCAGTTTATCAAAAATAAAAGTCGGAGAAAACAATTTCACATAATTGTAGAAAATTAAGAAAGCAAGAGCAGAAACAGATGAAATAATGGCATGTATAAGATGCAAGCGGATTGTCCTGTAATGGCAGAAAAAGGAAGGAAGCAAGTCATGTGCTGTGCTTACTTTCATATGTCCAGGAAAAACAGTTTCAACAAAATCATAAAACAGATCCTTTATAAAGATCATTTTTATTTTGCAGATATCTATGATAAAATCTAATAAATAAAATCTCCTCTCATGCCATAAAGAAGAAAGAGACTACTCGCGTGCTCATTTTCAAGTGTCTAGGAAAATAACTTTTCAACCAAATTACAAAAAGGATGGGTTCGATGTTACAGAACAGATGTCTTTCAAGTGTATCATCAGAACAATGTCAACAAATATTTTCATTTTCCAGACATCCATAAAAATCAGAGAAGTATGCATCTAAGCATGTTTTTTGTGAAGGTACATCTAAGCATGTTATCATTGCTATATCTAATCACGCATGTAATATGTATGTTGTCACCTTAAATTTTAAGAAAAAATGGGAATGTAGCACCAAATTTAGAAATTGAGAGAGATCAGAAAACAGAGCCTCTAGAGCACCCATAGCTCAAACTAGTATACAAACCCAAACATCCACAATGCAGAATTCAAATAAATCAAAAGAGACTAAAAGCTTGATCTCATATGTTTCATGAGCACTTGCAGTCCAAACCCCATAAAATCATGGCTATATAGTGGCAGCTGCATTACAATAATCCAAAGTTTCGAAGCACAAGAAGAGGAAACATGAACATTATACAAGCATGTTAAAAAAACATAATGATCAACAGCTATTCCACAAATACACAAGTGATACAAAAAATGATGGCATTCTCTTCAACTGTAGAAAATATGAAGTTCTTTACCTTTTCATAATGACGATGAACAGAAAAAGGGAACAAATTCAGAAGGGTGCCTAGCAGATCCAATGCTCCAACCTTAACATAAAAAGCACAGTAAGTGCCACAGCCACGTATACAGAAGATGTCTAACTGAAACAACATCTGGTGCTTCATATTCTTTGTAAGTGTGAGACTTTATTTTGGGTGAGAACTAAAGCATAAATAGATCAAAATTTCCATATACATAGCATTAGAAGCAACAAGTGAAACTAACCAATGTCGCATCTGCACCATCATCACTCAGCAACTGTAGTACTGGCTGAGTAAGTTTGCTTGCAAGAGATGTTGCATCTTTCTTTACATTTGTAAACCTGGACAACCTAATCCAAATAGAAAAATTTTCAGATAGATGTAAATCTTGAATGATTCTAATAAACCGGGTATTATTGCACATTAAAAAAAGTGGCTGCATTGAATTAAGCTCTCTACATTTACTTTCCATGGTGGTTATTCATAAGGAAAAGCACCAAAAAAATCCCAGGAAAACATCCATAACCAATGTACTGTATTGTTCTCATACAAGGCCATGTGGACATTAGATTATACAATGAATTATCAACTTCAACCCAGAAAAAGTATTTTGGCATTACCATAGTAGTCAAGGCGGGCGCCTAGGCGCTGCTGAATGTGAGAGGCGGACTCTCGCCTTTCAGGATGGTGAAAAGGCGACCCAGGCGGACCGCCTAGGCGGTCTGGGCGCCAAGGCGGACGCCCGGTCGCCTTGGCTCCGCGTGCGCAAGTCCGACCCGGTAACCCGCCCGCGGGCGCGAGTCCGATCCCATGGGTTAACACTTAACCCCCTCACCCCCGCGATGGTCAACCCCCCGTCCCGTTCCTTGACCTCCTCCCCCCCCCGTCCCGTTCGACTGCCGTGCCCTAGGCTCTCGTCCGCGGTCCGCCGCAGTCGTCGTCGTCGAGGGCCCCGGCGTCACCTCCCCGCCGCGGCGACGTCATCTTCCTCCCCGCCGGCTGCGACTTCCCCCGCGGGCGGGTTTGTCGTCTTCCTCCTCCGCGCCTGCAAGTCCTCCGCCGCCGCGGCAACGACGCGAGGTCCTCCTCCAGTCCTCCCCGGCTGCGGCTTCCCCCGCGGGCTCCGGCGTCTTCCTCCTCCGCCGCCGGTGAGTCCCCCCTGCCCCTCTCTCTCTCTCTCTCTCGGCTCTCCCCCCCGGCGCCCCTCTCTCTGTCTCCCTCCGGTCTCTCTCTCACCGGAGCAACCCCCCGGCCCCTCTCTCTCTCTCCCTCCTCTCTCTCTCTCTCTCACCGGAGCAACCCCCCCGACCCCTCTCTGTCTCCCTCCTCTCTCTCTCACCGTAGCAACCCCCCGGCGGGCCGGCCCCTCTCTCTCTCTCTCTCTCTCTCTCTCTCTCTCTCTCTCTCTCTCTCTCTCTCTCTCTCTCTCCATGTCTCCCTTCTCTCTCGACTCTCTCTCAGTCTCTCCCTCTCTGTCTCCCACTCCTCCTCCTCCTCCTCTCTCTCTCTCTCTCCCCTCCGGCCCCTCTCTCTGTCTCCCTCCTCTCTCTCAGTCTCTCTCTGTTAGACAGAGAGTGACTGAGAGAGGAGGGAGACAGAGCCCCTCTCTCTGTCTCCCTCCTCTCTCTCAGTCACTCTCCCTCTGTCTCCCTCCTCTCTCTCAGTCTCCCTCCCTCTATGTCTCCCTCCTCTCCCCGACCCCCATTGTAGATTATAGTTCTTTAGATAATTTTTAGATTAATTTTTAAATTGAAATTAAAATAATTTTCATTATTAGTTATTGTTTTGCGTGTAGATCATGGCAGATAATAGTTCCACGGCTGAGACCGAGATAAAATTAAAAGCAAAGTCAAAAGACCCGGGATGGAAGTATGCATATTGGCCTGACATAAATGATAAGAACAAGGTCAAGTGCGATCTTTGTGGCTTGATTACTAATGGGGGCATCAAAAGACAAAAGGAACATTTGATTGGTGGTTTTGGGGATGTGAAAAAATGCCCAAATACTAATAGACAAATTGCCGAAGAGATGCTCAATTGGATGAACAAAAATAAAAAAAGAAAGCCAAATGAGAGTATTCCGATTGAAGGAGATTCTGATGATGAACATGAAGTGGAGAGACATGTGGAAAAGTCCCGGCAAGGTTCTACAACATTGGACTCTTCTGCAAAGAGTTCGGGGACGAGCAAACCACCTACAGCTAAATCCAAAGGGCCAATTGATGCCTTTGCAATAATGAGTATAGAAGACTTTGTTGATGCTAGAAGAAGTGGGAAGAAAATTCAATCCACGTTAGAAAATAGATGGAACAAAGAAAACAAAAGGATGGTTGATGAGTATGTTGCCACTTTGTTCTATGAAGGTGGCATACCATTCAATGTAGCCCGTCTAAAATGCTTTGAACATGCAGTGGAGGCTATAGACGGTTTGGACTAGGGTATAAGCCCCCAAGCTATCACATGTTGAGAGTGTCCCTTTTGAAGGACATGGTGGAGAAGACAAACTTGATGTATGAGGAATATCAAAAGCATTGGAAGACATATGGTTGTACAATAATGTGTGATGGTTGGACCGATAAAAGACAAAGAAAGTTAATCAACTTTCTAGTCAATTGTTCGCAAGGGACTTTTTTTGTTGAGTCAGTTAATGCTTCTGATAAGAAGGAAGACGCAGGGTTGTTATATGAGTTGCTTGATAAAATGGTTGAAAGAATTGGAGAAGAAAATGTGGTGCAAATTGTAACTGATAATGCATCATATAATGTAGCAGCTGGTCGTTTGTTGATGGATAAAAGAAAAACATTATTCTGGACACCTTGTGCTGCACATTGTTTGGATCTCATGTTAGAAGATATTGATAAGTTAAAGGGTTACAAAAGTGTAATTACAAAAGCTAAGAAGTTGACAGCTTATATTTACACTCACACTCGCCTTCTTGAACACATGAGAAAGGAAACCAAGGGTAGAGAATTGGTCAGATGTGGTGTGACTAGATTTGCCACATCATTTCTTACATTGGAGAGGTTGAATGATGATGCAATAAAAAGGGCTCTTCGGAGACTATTTAGTTCTGAAGCTTGGTATAAGAGTATTTGGTCATCAACAAATGCAGTGAAGAATGCCTCAAGTATTGTCTTTCAGGTGAGATTTTGGCATGGTGTTGAAGATGTTTTGAGAGCCTCTCAACCAATTTTGCAAGTGTTAAGATTGGTTGATGGAGATGAAAAACCTGCAATGCCTTATATATACGCTGCCATGGAGTATGCAAAAGAGCAAATTGTTCAAAATTTTGGCTCCAAGGTAAATTTACTGTGCTTTAATTTGCTTATTTTAAAATTTTACCTTGCTTTAAACTCCATCATCCATATATATGCAGGAAGTAAAATTTCAGCCAATTCTGAAGATAGTTGATAAAAGATGGCAAGATCAAATGCACCGTCCTTTACATTTGGCGGGGTTTTTCTTAAATCCCAGCTTATATTTCAAAGCTAGAGAGAAAGATGTTAGTTCATGTGGGAAGTTTGAGAGTGATTTTTTTACATGTCTTGAAAGAATGGTGCTAGATTTGGACCTTCAAGATAAGATAGGTGATCAAGTTACAATGTATTTGAATGAAAGAGGGATGTTCGGAAGAGAACTAGCCATAAGAGCTCGCGACAGGAGAATGCCAAGTAAGTGTATCTTTTTTATAATTTTTAAATTTTACTTGGTATTTTTCCAAATAACAATATTTTGACATGTTATTTTTTTTATAGTTGAGTGGTGGGTAACATATGGTGGGGAAACTTCCGAATTGAAGAATATTGCGATAAGAATTTTGGGACTTTGTTGTAGTGCTTCTGGGTGTGAACGGAATTGGAGTACATTTGAATTTGTAAGTTTCACAAACTCATCTAATTTCAAAATTTTCTTTTACATTGATTAATATTATTCTTATTTAACATTATCCACTTGTATTCTTTGCATGTAGATTCACACCAAGAAGAGGAACCGCTTGGAACATAAAAGATTGAATGATCTTGTATATGTTAAATATAATCGCCGTCTTCAAGAGAGATTCAAAGAGAGGAAAAATCATCCAGAAAAATATGATCCCATTTGTCTACCAGATTTAGATTGGGAGAGTTAGTGGATGACTCAAAAGTCAAAGAATTTAATTCATGATGATGAAGATCTTACTTGGGCAGATGTTGAGCTTGCTATGGAAGGATCATATGAAAGACCAACAAGAAGTAGAGCACAACCAAGAGATTATGATGATCCGTCGGATGATGGAGAATTGCTAGAAATTTGAAGAGGATGATGATGATGCTCCATGGGAGTCTAGTGAAGGTCAAGCTCACGCTGCTCACCAAGAAGATGATGAGAATGACAATCATGATGAGGCCATTCCAACAGAAGTGCCATTTGATTTTAGGATTTAGTCTTTCATGTAATGTTAAGACGCTTAGACATGAACATTTCTTAGTAGTTAACTAGTTATCTTATATCATACTTGTTAAGTGTCACTATTTGATTCTTTTTTAATGATGTGATTTGTTATTTCATATTTGTTAATAATTTATTATGTTTGATAGGATTTGTTTTTCATATTATGTCTAATATCTTTCAGGATGGAGCTAATAAAAAGATGAAGCTAAAAAAATGTATCCCACATGTTAGTGTGTTTAACCCTTTGGCCTTTATTTTCTGTAATTTTCTTGATGTTATTATCTTCTTTTTGTAATTTTATGAATTATTTTTAGATTTTTTTTGTCTTTTTTTGATACAATTTAATTTTCTATAATTGTCATGCAATTTAATTACTGCAATTTCTTCATGCTTCTGAATTTTTTGTATTTTTTCTATAATATTTTCATATATTTTTTGTTATTTTATGTATTAGGAGATATATATTTTAAATTTTTTAATTAGTGGCCAAAGTGTCGCCTAGGCGAAGCCTAAGCGGACGCCTTGTCGCCTAAGCGCTTAGAGACCCCGTGAGCGCCTTGATTCGCCTTGTCGCCTTGACAACTATGGGCATTACAATTAAGTGAGATGTCTCAGTAGAAAAGAGATATCCCTGAGAAAGTCCTAGTTCATAACTTGATGTGCATAACACAATGTGATTCCATGGGCACCAATGATGTATGGATAAGGCAGGTGATAGGCAAAAATAGTCGCACAGAAAAGGTTGTTTGTGTTCCCTCTTTTGGCAAATAATTGATGACTTTTGTTATACATTTTATTAAATCAATGATTATGAGGCATTTGGTTGCAGCTTTTAGGATCTGTTTTCTTTCAAAAACAAAAAAGAAGAGAAGAAAATATTCAAAGAGAGGTGTTTGGGAAAGGCTTTCCTATTTTTTAGGGAGGCACCTTGCCTAGTGGGAACCTCCTCCCCAAACAAAAAAAAAACAAGAGTTTCTTTCTTTCTCAAGGAAGCATATCGTGCTCGTGGGCACCATGTGATGTCCTCTCTTCACCTCCTTCCTCCATTTCATTTCCTTCCAGGCACCACTGCAACACACCACCTGCTTTTCTATCCCTGCAACCCCTTCCCCCAACACCCCCTGCAACTCTGCAATCCACCACCATCCACCCCCTTTACATCTTCTTCTTCCTCTTTCCCTTTTTCTTCTCCTGCAACCCAAGCAACCCACCCACCGCTTCACATCTTCTCCCTCCTCTTCCTCTTTATCTTGTTTTTTTTCCTTCCTCTTCTTCTTCTTCTTCTTTGCAGATCTCCATCATTTGTCTCATCCCCATCTTATCTAGTTCTTGGCCAACCACCCAACCGTCCCACTGTGAGCTAGCATATCATGTTAGCACCCATTGACATGATTCCACTACCATAAGAAGCAAACTGTTAGGAGTAAATTTCGCAAGGGGTCCATTAGCCACTCTGGAAAAAGCATCTGCCAAAGAAAACCATACAATGTTCAAAAACTATGTTAATCATGCTCAACACACAGTCAAGCAGCTGACTTCACTTTCATAGTTGTCAAGGTGACAAGGCGACCCAAGGTGTTTATGGTCAGCCTAAGCGCTTAGGCAATTAGGCATCCGCCTAGGCGTTGCCTAGGCAACACCTTGGTGCCTCTTTAAAAAATCAAAAAATATATATCCCCAATATACAAATTAAGAATAAGATACATGAAAAAACTATTGATTTTAATATTAAAAATTAAATGAGAGGGAGGGAGGAAAGAGGGAGCAGAGAGAGAATGGGGTGTTGGAGGAGTGTGTGGAACCTGGGCTACCTATGACCCAGTCTCGCATCGCGGATCGACCTGTCAAGGCTATGCCCAGGCTAAGCAGGGCACCTTGGCCCACCTGACTTAACTAGGCGGGTGCCTGGTAGCCTAGGCAGGCACCTTGCTTGCCTTTTTGGGGGGCAGAAAGGCGGGCTGGTGCCTTGGCCCCATAAGGGCACCTACCACCTGGTCGCCTAGGCGACAACAACTATTCACATTTATAAATTAAGTCAAAAACTGATATAGAACAATTTATAGGGAGAAAAACTTTCAAAAAGAAAGTGCTCTCAAATGCCCCACTAGGCCATCTTTCGTAAATCGCATGCACATGGCGACTACAATAACAATAGTGCATTTCCAATTCTACAGTACCTCTCTTGGAAGGCATGCCATTATCATTGTTATCACAAGCCATATTGTGTTAGTCTAGAATGGCTTGATCTAACAAAGGATCTGATGATACCACAGCATTTTTAAAAACAGAAGCCTGATGTACCTGGTCTAAGAAACTGGGATTGGTAGAATGTTTGATGGAAATTCCAATAAAGATGTTGGCAAAACATATAAAATTACCTTCTTGGTTGCAAAATGTAAGCTCATGCAACTGGAAACAAGCCCCAAAGGTTTCTCTAGATCTAGAACAGAACCAAGACAAAGAGACAAAGAGGCCAGCTTGATAGAGGATATGACAATCCTTTCTATGGCAACTGTCAACCAAAGAATGAGGTGAAATGTAATCCAGAGTTGCATGCCATCTTCTCCAAAAAATCGTCTGCAAAATATTCTCTAAGCCAGATATCAACCAAAAATGAAGTGAAATGATAATTCCACTCTTGCAAGCTATGTGAATAATCAAGATGATGCTGGCTGAATCAGAAGAGCAAGTTATAAACAACCTAATGATTGCATTTGGAAACCACAATAATCTAGCCAATTGACTAAAAATGGTCAGAAAACTACTGGACTTAGCTGGCTATTGTATGCTTTTATTTTCTCCGATTCATTAGTACAAATGAAGAGCAAAAAAATGTCCAAAGATAAGTGATAGATTTGAAGCAAACCTCGTGAAAAGATCTGACATGGAGGCACAAGATGCCAACTTAACAAGACATGAATCCTCTGGTGGCTGCATTAAGTGCAAGGAAAGAAAGCAACATTTTGATTCAATAAGGAAAGATAAACAATGAATTAGAAAGCATAATTCTGTTCCAGAAAAGAAAAGTATATGATGCCTGGGAATCAAAACAGAGAAAATACAGGATACAATTTTTTAGTGTTTAATTGAGTAGAGCCAGAAGTCTGGGCTTTCACTAAATAGAGTCAAAAGTCTGGACTCTTTACATAGATTGACCAAAATATAATAATATGAAAATAAGGTTGAAAGAGGAAGTTCTTTCACACTTTGACATGAGCAGGCAGAAACGACGTGCCAAAAAATAGATTCCCATCACTAATACAAAAGGAACTTCTCTTTTATCTTTCTTGACTAATAAGTAAGAGCAAAACGATGAATGAGTATCCAAAGCACACCAGAAAGTAGATAACTTTCACATATTTGACAAATTCTGAAGCAGGTGCTTATCGATCTGCCAACAATTATCAAAAAGAAGTATTTCAATGGTTGATCTGGTAAAATGAGCTGGGGATCTTGGCAGGAATCTATCTAAGCATGTTAGCATTGCTATATCTAACCAGGCATCTAGTATGCATATGTTCACCTTAAATTTTAAGGGAAAATGGGAATTTAGGACCAAGTTTAGAAATTGAGGGGAAAGATATCATAAAACAGAGGACCCATAGATCAAACTAGTATAGACACCTGAACATCCACAATGTAGAATTGAAACAAATCAAAAGAGAATAAAAGCTTGATCTCATATATTTTAAGAGCACTTGTAATCCAAACCCCATAAAACCATGGTTGTATAGTAGCCGCAGCTGCTTGTAGTCCAAACCCCATAAAATCATGGTTGTATAGTAGCCGCAGCTGCATTACAATAATCCAAAGTTTCAAAGTACAAGAAGAAGAAACATGATGAATCATCAATCCAAAAAAGAATGAGAACAAACTTGAAGTTCCAATGCAATCCCAACTTGCATTTTTAAGCCACACATATTCAGGACTCCAAAAGCAGAGTGCCTATGTCCACATCACCTAAGAATGGAATATGGATGACACCTTCCAAGGAAATGCTAGCAATCCAAGTAGTGTCCCCTGTTACTCCAGCCATTAGCAAACACATCATATATATACTAAGCTTCGAAACTGAGCCCTTTCATCTATATAATCCCCCACGAGAGATCTACATCTGGGTTCTCATTTGTCCACAGCTTCAGAGAGGTTGTTTCCTGATTTCAGCTGATTCAACACTTCTCTGGGCACTGTTTCCCACTGCTTTTTTTCTCATACTCCTTGATACCCCCCCCACCCTAGTAATAACTTCCAGAATCATAACTAAGGACCTTTTATAATAAAATATCACTATGTCCAATTGTTAGCAAAATTTTCAGCCATGTATTCCTATAGAAGTTTCCATTTTTTTTCTTGTTGTTGATAACTCGCATGACTCAACAAGGTTGCCCCTTCATTGGTATAATAAGCAATGTCAAGTTTTCTCATGCCTGTTTTTTTATTCCCCCCTCTAGGTCACTATTGTTATTCTCTAAACGCTGCCCTATAGTTGCTTGTGACAACGAAAGAGAGACATAACGGCCCTCTTTTGTACATGAGGAGACTAAGTAGCATTATCAATGCTCTCTGGATATCTTCTTTGCTGCAGAATAGGAATCTGGTTTCTAGAGAAGTTGTACATCTGCTCATAAACTGTGTTGGAAGAGGATTCACATATGATGACGATGACTCCACACTTCACCAAACACTTTTGAAAATGATAAATACACAGCAACCAACATCCAGCAATGAACCTAGCCAATCTATCCTGTGTAGGTAAGCGACGGAGTGAGATCCTCCACATGAGAATCTTAACCTTAAGCGGACTGGCCGGTTTTCAAACTTGGTGGAACAAAGGATGTCTGGTACCTCCATCAGAAACAAAGGAGAATGTCGAACAAACAGAGAAGGCTCCCAATGGATTCCATCTCTAAACCCAGTGATCTCTGATAGTGGGATCCAGGCCGAAATCTTGGAGTAGAGGCAGGAGCTCAGTATCTCCAAAATCCCATCATCCTTCAGCTCCTCCTAAAGGTCAGGCACCACCCATTCCCCGGGTCGTATGCCTACCCCACTAGCATCCACTTGTCAGTAGCTATGTGAAAGAGCTTGAGGAACCAGCTCACTAGTGGTCTTCCATTACACCATCTGTCTAGCCAAAAGAGATACTTATACCCATTTCCAATGTGCATCTGCACCGAGGCTTGTACAACATCAGCGGCTTGCAATATACCTTTCCGAACTGAAGACAATACGTATCTTTTGGGGAGGAGAGACCTAAAGTTCATATCTAATCAGCTAACTGGACTTTCTTTAGTGAAGAAAGTTCTGGTTTTACCTCCATAACGAATCTATAGATATGGTTTTGCATCAAATACTTTTATACAATAGTATTATGTCATAGCAATCACATCTGCAAGTGGAAAAACTACATATAGACCATGTAGAACTGAGAGACTATAATAACAGTAAGTTCATGTCGATGATTAAGATGAATAGATAAAGAAACTAGCTTGACCAGAGATTGGTACCCAACCTGAATATTTGACAGAAGTGCTTGGAACCAAACAGAGTACGATCTTAGGAAACGGTCAGAGGCACACATCTCGCACGTTAGACCCAGCAAACAGATCCCCACCCAACGCTTATCTGGCTAGAACGCCAACGATCCAAAACAAAAGGGAAAGAAGGAAAGTCTACCATCAGGTACGTTCACCAAAATTGAAGACAGCCATGCTCTACGTAAAAAAAAATATCATGAATAGATGAGTTATCTGATCAATCCTCTCGAGCATTCTGAAATGGCATCGAGAGTTAGAAAGAAACAGTCCCTTAACAGGGAAATTTTATCTTGTACCACTCCAAACTAGATTGCCAAAACGGCCATGAGTTTAAAAACAAGAATGAAACAGAAATTTCGTCATAATGTCGGGACGAAATGGCTTCAATTAACTGCTGGCAACAGTCCAAAGGAACCATTGCGGCCACAAAAATCGAAGCTTTATCCGTGTATCTAGTCTACCAAGCCCCAAAAGATTACCATGTTGCTGGAGGAGAGGGAGAGGCAGCGCTCCACCCACGCATCCACCGCGGCGCCCCACGCGCGCACCAGTTTGTCGGGGCCGGGCGCCTCCGCGGCAACTGCCCGCTGGGGAAGGGATTCGGACAGGAGGTCGTGGGTCCTGACGAGAGAGAGGATGGAGGTGAGCTGGGACGGGCTCGGGAGGGGACGCTTCTCGTCGGGCAGGCGGTCCCTCAGCAGCGACCGCAGCAACCTCGGCTTTAGCCTGGCGTCGTTCGCGTCCTCCAGGAACTCCATGGGCGGCTGTCTGTGTGGAGAGGGACGAGACGCGGGTCCGTGACGCGCCGAGCTGGGCCACTCTCTTGGATGTTTCTGGCCCCGCTATTGGGCAAGGTCGAAGCCGTCACCCAACGAGATGACGGCTCCGCTACTGCAGTGAGCCTGCTGCATATGGGCGTGGCAGACAGCACTGCGAGTGAGTGGGAATCGTCCAACTGGTAGGGACGAGGGTGGGTGGCTGCGGCCGAAGGTAGAAGCCCTGGGCCGGCGGCGACGGAGGCGCTGGGGTTGCCGAAAGTTGCTGAGGATGGGCAGCCGTGCGGTACGGCCGGCGTTGATGGCCGGTTGCTGGAAGCGCTGGGTGGGTGAGCCGAGGAGGGGCAACGAGGTGGAACCGAGGCGAGCGGCGCGGGCCACGGCGCTCGACTGCTGCGGCTACCGCTCAGAGAGAGAGGGGCGACGGGGGTGAGAGAGGATGGCCAAGGGCGGTGTGGTCGTGGTGCGGGGCGCTGGCGGTCTAGGGGAAGGTGGGCGAGACGGCGGGGTGATGGCGGAGCTTCCGGTGACTGTAAAGAAAGAGAGGGTGGCGGCGGGTGGCGGCTGTGGAAGGAATGAGGGGAGGAAGGGATGGGAACGGCGGGACTGGCTGAAGCCGGGGAGGCCGCGGGGTGGTGCAGGGGGCTGCTGGCGGCGGCGGGCGTGGTCCGGCGGGTGATGGTAGTAACCTGAGAGAGAGAAGAAGAGAGGGGGAGGGGGTGCGGCGGCGCTAAGTGGGGCTGGATCTCGGCCGAGGCGGGGTGGAGTGCAAGCGAACTGCTGGCGGCCGGCGACGACGAGGAAAGGCGGTGGGGTTTAGGGTTGGAGAATGCCTTTGCACACTTGAGATTCGTCGACGTTCCACGGAGGCTGAAACTGGGGCCCTCGCGCGGAGCCCCACTTGATATTCTATTTTTCCCAAAATATAAATAATTTTATTTAATATGTATAAGGAATGCTTTGCTTATTGGTCAGGTGAGTTGCGTATCATTGTCGGATCGTACAATTGTGCGATATGCACGGGTAATGCGAGGGAAACGCAAGTGGTATTAGTACGTATATATGTTTAAATTTATTTTTTATTTTATTATAATATGACTTATGAATTTAGTTAGCCGAGAGTGTTAGATTATATGTACGGGGTTGTATCTTAAGGTCGAGATTTAACAAAGTCACTTTTTCTTTATTGTTTTTTATTATTATTTAATTCTAAAAATAAATTGTTTTTAAATTTTAAATTTTAATTAGAAATTTTAATCACTTTTTAATATAATTTTAAGTAATTATACTATATTTAATTAATAAACTATAAAATAATTTAAACATCATAATATCCTAACATTATTTGTCTTCTATTTATTTATTTTTATTTTATTTTTAAATTATTTATATTAGATTTTATTATTTAAATATGTTATAACTATTTATAAATTATATTTACAAAAAATTATTAAAGTTGTTAATTAAAATTTAGAAGTGAGCAAATCATTTCTATTAAGCGAAGAAGTTTTTTCAATATTAGAAAATATTAATAAATGATAATAAATTTCCTTAATTAAATATATTTTATAATTAAAAATAATAAAATTTAATAAAATAAAAATGATCTATGCAAATCTCGAACCTACAATCTAGTGTATATAACTTAACACTCTATCCAATTGAGTTAGTTTGTCTTCCTAAAATTTATTGTACTTTCATTTATAATAGATCTTTCGGAGTCATACATTTTTTTCTTTCTTTCTTCTAGACACGTGGTGACATGCCATTGTATCGTGTCGTATCATATCATGCTAAGCCGCAAACGATAAATAAAACCTCGGTACAAGGGCTCTCAAAAAATAATAACTTGTAACCCTTAAAATTTTGATATTAGGAAAAAACTCTCTTAATCCACCTATTTAACGAACGGTCCTTAAAATTTTCATACCCTTAATAAAATGCGTCTCGTGTTAACATTGTTCAGAAAATAAAATATACCATCTCATTTTGAAAATATTTTGTTCCCCCACTCCCGTTAATGTTTTGTTTTTAATTTTACGAGAGGGAGACCGCCATCCGTGCTCTCTCTCTCTCTCTCTCTCTCTCTCTCTCTCTCTCTCTCTCTCTCTCTCTCTCTCTCTCTCTCTCTCTCTCTCTCTCTCTCTCTCTCTCTCTCTCTCTCTCTCTCTCTCTCTCTCTCTCTCTCTCTCTCTCTCTCTCTCTCTCTGTGTGTGTGTGTGTGTGTGTTTGTGTTTGCTCCCACCCCATTCGATGGGGGGTGCCGACATCGAAAGGGGAGAACCCCAATGACGCCCTCCCTCCTCTCTTTCTCTCACTCTACACAACCCCACCCCACTGGGTGAGGGTGCCATCGCCATAGGGGGAGAACCCCACTGGCGTCCTCTCTCTCTCTCTCTCTCTCTCTCTCTCTCTCTCTCTCTCTCTCTCTCTCGTCACCACTGTTGGCATTGAAGCTTCCTTTTCTTCCGTCGTCGATCCCATATGGGCAGCAGTGAGGATGGCTACTACTGCCCCTCCACCCATCCAGAGTGACAATTCCGTCTTCGTCGCATCACTGCCATCGTCACCGTAGAGAAATATCCTCCCCATTAGAGTTTATGCTAGAGAGAGAGAGAGTGTGAGGGATCCCACGACGCCCTCCCTCCTCCTCTCTCTCTCTCACCCCCCTCTCCATCTCACCTACTACCTCCCCCTCTAGGGCATTGCTGTCAAAATCTTCTAAGCAAACTCAACTCACCCCCTCTTGATTTGACATAACTCGGGTCAACAATTGATATCAGATATAAGACTCGTATTTTTTGATTGAAAGACTTAACAACTTTGAAAGATTTGTTATATGACAAATAAGGAAATGATTACCAAAAGTCACTCTATTCATCATCTCCCATTTTTTGATAGTTCTAACTATATTTATTGGAAATACCGAATGATTATTTTTCTTAGGTTCTAGGCGTATGAGGTCTATAAAGTCATAGAAAAGGGTTCATACACTCTTCCCAAACATGAAGATCGATCTATGAGATAAAGAGCAAATTAGACAATTCATAGCTAATTATATATAGTGATGTAAATATTATCCAATGTATTTTAGATCCCAATGAGTACTCACAATTTATTATGTATGTTAGTGTTAAAGAAATGTGGGATAATCTGTAATTTATCTACGAAGGAATTTCACAAGTGAATGAGACCAAAGATAATCTTCTTGTACATGAATATGAGCTATTTAAGTTGAAGCCGAATGCGATAGTTTTTGAAATGTTTGCACAACTCATCGGAATCGACAATTGCTTAAAAGGTACGTCACCTTTGAATTAATAAGAAATGTATGGAGATCCCTTCTCCCTAGATGACATATTAAATGTAAGATTATTGAAAATTCAAATGACTTGTCTACCTAAGTTTAGAGGAGTTTATAGGATCTCTCGTGACATATGAAATAAATATAAAGATAAATGAAGAAGAAATGAGAGGGAAGAAAAATATAGGATTGGGAGGTTCCATTAGTGGTAGAGAATCTAGTGACGAGGAGAGCATAGAAGATGACGATGACGTGGATGAGATTGCCGTGACCACAAACAAAGTTGGGAAACTCTTTAGAGGCAGAAGAAAATTCTAAAGGAATCTTAGAATACTCGTGAGAAAAGACTCTCTAAGTGAGAGAAAGCGTATCAAAAAAATGAGATAATTTATTATTGATACGTTCATATTTATATATATTATTCCTATATTTTGAAGAGATAGTTTTAGATAAAATAGTGATTACGTGTTAAAATCTTCAAAAAAATTTACTTTTATTACTATGAGAGTTTTCATGCAAAAGAATAATTTATAAACTTGGGGTGAAAGGTTTCCATGCGTAATTAATGATGTTCCATGTGTTAAGTATTATTATTTTTTACGTTGACATGTGTTTATTTGGGCGGTTGGGGGGGGGTGTCATATGATCTCATATAATGTGTTTATTGTGGTGATTGCATGGCAGGGTCGACGATGTGCGTTCTGTTGGACAGGGAAACGTGCATGGAAATGCCACGTTCAATTCGTGTGTTGCCATCGTTGGAGGCGGGATAAGAAGGCAAGGAAGCCTGTGTCGCACGGCAACATGTGACGAGGAGGGCCGCTGTGTTCTGCGTATTGGACGGGGAGAGGTGGTGGCGGCGAGGGTTTAAAGTGTTCGAGGGTTATAAATAAAAGAAGAAGAGGCAAAGAGGGGGGGGGGGGGGGCGCAAAGGCCCTTTCGTGCTGCAATTTATTTTACTTTTATTTCAATAGGTCTTTTAAATTTATTCCTCTCTCTCTCTCTTGTAATATTTATTCATAATTTATCTTATTTCTTTTGTCAATTTTAACTATCTTATATTTAATTTATTTAACAAAACACTTTGTAAATTTATCTTTTAAATTTAGTGAAAGTGTTATTTTGATTATTTTTCTCCCTTAATCTCTATTTCTCTCTTTTAAGTGTGGTGTTTTTGGAGTTTTTTTTATATAAACGAGACCGAAGATTACTCTTGGGGGAGAGCACAATTTGTGCTCTCTCCACCAATCGTAACTGGCCCTAATTTTATTGGTAACAAATGGATCATGTACAAAAATATCATAGGGCATACCCTTGAAGAAATGTCGAAGAAAAATACATCTGAAAAAAGGAAAAACATGATTCCTCCAACTTGGAAGGCCAGCATCATCCACGGTTGCACATCCACGCGCTCGACTTGGAAGCTCATTCCAGCATTTGAAATCTTGATTAGTTCGGGTGGTGCATGCTAAAGATGCAAGAGCATCTGCAATAGTGTTACCTTCCCCATATATGTGTTGCGTATTCCACTTGTTTCTCCACAACATTTGTTTGATTTCGTCCCACCATTTATAAATTTTCCATGGAGGAGGTTCGCGAGACTTAATCATAGTAACGAGAGACTTAGAATCTGAATATATGATTGCAATGGGAAGCCCACTTTTCTCCACCATTCGCAGCCCATCTACAAGTGCTCTCGCCTCGGCCACAAGGCTGGTCCCCACTCCATAGTAGTACGAATGTTTTTGGAGTCTTTTTCACTAATTTAATTTAATTTAAGTCTTAGTTTTTAAAGTTCTTTGTCTTGCATTAATTAATTTTAAAAATATCAATCTTTTTAACTCCAATCCTCACTATTTTAATCTTAAAAACTCAAAAATTTTAACTTTGAAATTTAAATTTCTCCATAAATTCAACTTGGTCTCATCCCTTAAATATTACTCTTTTTAATTAATTTGTGGGTCATAATTTAAATTTGATAAAGAACGTATTAATGACGTGTGTTTCTCTCTATCAATTTTTTACGTCGTTATCGGAGAGATTTATGATTTTGGGTTGTTAATTTTATGTTTTTACATAAATTGACACTAAATTTTTTATTTTAAAAAATCAAAAAATCATCAAGAAAATTAAAAAAATCAAAAAATTAGTACCGACGATCTAAACAAAAAGTAGAAAATATGAAAAATCTAAAAATAAAAAATGTTGTCTTCTTGACTTAAGTATTCTCTATCTTCCCGTTTCCTTCTTCTTCACTTTCCAAATAAAAAACGAGAGAGTGCAATCAAAGTTAATATTTTTACCCTCTCCCTAGATTTATTTTCTTTATTTTCCACTTTTCATATTTAGATAGCGAGGAGAGAGAAATCCACCAGGCCCAGCAAGACCCAGTAACGCCCGGCCCAGCACGACCCGATGTAACTAGACACGTAGCGGCCATCGTCAGCCGATCCACGGCTCAAGAATGTGGCCCAATGAAGCCCACTCAAGACGAGCTGGCCCATAGGCATGATTCCCGCACACGTGTGTACCGAACACTATAAGATATGCCAACATGTGAGTGTTGAGGCTACGATTACGGGGCTTACCCCGACGAACGTAGAATCACGCCCCACGCTATCGAGATACCTGTCATGATGCTCTTCCGCAGAAAACAGACTATCCCCATAATCAAGCAGGACATCACTCTACTAACCATGCCCTCGCTAAGTCAGGAAAGAGATGACGCCACTGCGATTGATGTAAATAGGTTTTAAACTGACCTAGATAGACACGATGTAATACACACACAATGAGAGCTATATGCACGCATACTGAGACTCGTAGACTCCTCAACACTCTTGCCTTATGCCCCCCATGGAGAGACGGAGAGATCTCCATCATCTCAAAGTGTTGGCCACATCTCCAAGCACTCGCTCGTTCTCCGTAACTCTCTTTTCCCTCTCTCTCTCTGCCCTCTCACATTTGCTCTCACGCTCTTCTCTGACTTAAGCATTAGTTGGTGTTGACACCTAAAATTTGACATCGAGAATAACAAGCTGCGTAGAGCCGAACAAGGGCAGTTAAAAGAAAATGGTCCAAAATGATGACAAAAATATTTTTGCAAAGTCTCGCATCAGGCAAATAAGAAAAGAAATGAGATTAAGAAAAAAAAGAAGAAAAGGAAGAAAAAGTGAGAGGTGTCGTATCTGCACCTCCACCTGGCGTGTCGTAACAGCACCCTCGTCAAAGCTTCGACCGGCCACCCCGGCACCGACAGAGAAGAAGAAAAGAACGAGAATGAAAGAAGAAGAAGAAGAGAAGAGAGGTGGGAGCCTCATCTGGCACCTCCTACTCGAGTCTTTGTTGATGCATAAAATTTGAACACCACAATATATCACAATATGGCAGAAATTGTGGAAAGTCAATATATTCTTAAGGTATAATGTCGCGGGTTCGACTGTAAGAACATGGCAACGAAGAAACAGAAGAAGAGGCCAGAACGGCCATATTTCAACACACTGATGGCGGCATCGCATCGTATATGTGATACCATGTCATCGTAAATTTGCGTCATGATGGGCGAATTAGATTTAAAATCAGAGGAGGCTGAGGCACCCTTGAAGATGTACCACCGCGAGCTAAATTGTGGAGGCTCGGGCATCAAAGAAAAAAAAGAAGAGGAAGAGGGAAAGAAAAGAAGAAGAAAAGGAAGGACACTGTTGTACCTAGATATTTTCTCAGGAAAATAACAAGAAATAAGGGCTCGAGAATTTCCCCGAACACCTTTAAGGCGTTATTTACCCAGCCCTTTCTATGTCACGCCGGGCTCAACCGAGGGTCCTAACCAACTAGCCGTGACCCACGGCAACACTAACAATTGATTGGGGCCATCCCCGATCACCCAGTTTGCGGGTATACCTGCCTTCAACCACGTCACCCGGGTCAACCCAGGGGCACCCTGACTACAAGTCACAACACGTGGCGCCCGACAACGAGGCCGACGTCTATCCTCAAGACATCTCCTTGCTGCCCCCTAAAGTCAAAGGAAGACTCATCCCAGTCAACCGCGGGCTTTGGAGGCCCATAGCACGCTCATGCGGCCCATGCACGTGTGCCGGGAATTTTCCCAAACACTTCGCGGGCACGCATATTCCAGCCATTCTACAACAAGCCGGGGGCCAACCCGCCGCTTGAACACACCATCCATATTCTACGAAAACCTTCCAGCAAGTCGGGGCCACCCCCGACCCTCAGACACGCGACGACGAGCCGTTTACTTTCAGCCCCCGGGCCAACCCGGGGCTGCCTGCAAACCAGCCTTACAACGCTGCACATATCACAAAGGCTGGGCCCACATGCCCAGAACGCCTTCCTATGGCTCCCACAAGCTATACTACCCGTCCTCAGGCCGAACTCGAGGCCCACCAGCCCGCTACCTAAGCCGTTCGGCAGCCCGAGATGTGTCAGGAATTTTCCTGAACACCTTGCGAGCGGTAGCCACAGCACGACAACAACGGACCCCCACGGGTCAATCCCGGCACTTCTTCGGCCCAAGTCCTTCAAAGGACGTCGCCAAATAACCATAGAAGGCCACCTGGGCCAACCCCGCGCAACGGCCACCCCGCCTGGGGGGAGTTCACCCCGGGCGCAGCTGCGCCCCAGTGGGGGCGAACCCCCCTTGGGGGCCGTGCCCTTCTCCCAGCCCCGTGGGTTCTACCGCCATCCCGTCCCAGCCCTGTCCGGCGTAAAAATGGTCTGCATACTAGTTCGGGAGTGCTCGTGGAGAAGAAGACTCAAGATCGTGCGAAGTCCGGTTTAACGGTCTCATTCTACGTGCACACGACCAGCTCTAGCCACGGTATCATTTGTCTCTGTCTTGCGTTCACAATAGGTCAAGGTGGGCCCAAAATAGATAAAATAGAATTTTTATAGACCCATGGGGAAAAAATCTCATTTCTAGCCCGCGTAAACCCCCCCAGAAAATAAAAAAAAAGTTTTTTTACATGGGAAAAAACCCCATTTCTAGCCCGTGTAAACCCCCCTCGTCTGGTCCGCGTAAACCCCCCAGAAAATAAAAAAATAGTTTTTTACATGGGGAAAAACCCCATTTCCAGCCCGCGTAAACCCCCCAGGGGGGTTTACGTGGACCAGACCGGTCCCCCCGGCCCCCCAATCTGGTCCGCGTAAACCTCCCTCCCCCACTCTGAAACAAAAAAGAATATTTTCCAGGGGGTTTACGCGGACCAGATCGGCCCCCCAGTCCAGTCCACGTAAACCCCCCTAACCTTTCAAATTCCACTATAAATTCCCCCCTTAGGATCTCAAGGGGCAGATGGATGAATACAACACTCTGACATCTACAGGCACTCGGCTACAAGCTCTCAAGGACTAAAGCGGCATGGAACGTGAGGAGCTAAGTGTGAGTTGGGTGGCTTGTTGATCGGCTCGTATACGCTGAGGGTATGTCAAACGTACTTCTCTCACATGGTATCTAGCCGCCTCACTCAAGTCCATCCCCCCCACACAACATGTTATGATAATGGCGAACACACCCGCACATCAGGTCCGCCCGCGTACGGCGTGACATGACAACAAAGTGCACGCCATAATGCCAAAATCGCCCCCGCCATGGGACCACGTTCCTGCGGCTCACCTCGAGCCGACCATCGACCGTCCTGACCGCTGACCCGAGTTAGCAAGACCATGGCTCGGAAGTAAAATTCCCGAGATCGGCTCTAACTCCCCGGCATGAAGACATTCACTTATGGGACACGGACCCGACTGCTCATTCCGAGCCGCGTACGGCCTCCCTCATGTCCCAGTATCCGCCCCTGCCATCCAGTCTAGCCCTCCCTCGGCGACTGCGGGCGAGTCCCTAGTTCCTTACTAAGAGCCCCTATAAAAACATGCGGTTAATCCGCTTTGTCTTGCATTGACCTGGGGACTGACCCACAAGTCGGAATTGTCCCGCGGCTTACACCAGTTGTATTTCGGCCCTCTCGGCCCCTTTGTAAGGCTCATGCGGCACCTATAAAGCATGAAACCAGTTAAATATGCTTACCCATACTTGGGTCCCAGTCTCTTACTCGTAGTAACCTATGTGCAACCAGTCTCCTGGATCTCAGTTTACTAACACCTCCAGTCAAGCACAAGTGTCACCCTATAGTTGCGGGGGTACCCGGCTCCCTGTCCTTGGCTTCATATATATCCAGGCTCTTCTTCAGCACAGAACAAAGGTATTCGGATTCAATCCGATGTAAATAAACACCAACTGCTTATGGTCGGTGGGGAAAGACGTCGCGTACACGAATCCCCACAATCACCTGCACACTCGCACCCGTGGAACCTCCCTTCTCTCCACGTGTCGCCTGCCACCCCGAGTGATGCGGGACGCTATGCGAACTAGGACTCTATGCAACGATATGACTAAACGGACTCCTATGACCAGCAACGACACAACAATCTGATTAGCGTAACTCGACGCCTAAAGTTCCCAAGAGAGGAATTATGCTATATAACAAGGAACACAAGCTCGCAAGCGTCCCAAGAGAGGGAAGCGCGCCGATCTGCACGGTTGAGAAATCGGCGAGTCTAGGGTGGTCAACTCCACACTCGCAACTCGGATGAGTCACGGGACGGTCTCACTCACTCACCGCAGCAGTGAATAAAATAAAGAACTATCTAGGACCCTACTACGCACAAGCAGCGGCTTCAAGAGAGCATACTAAATAAGCAAGCAATACCGAGGGAGGAGTAGACGCATACCTCCACGCTCGGGGCGTGGGGAAGAGGCCCGGCCAAGTCACACGATCCCGGTACAAAGCTAAGCAAGTACAACTCAACAAAACGCCCACTCCTCGCAGGGAGGTAAAAGGCTACACAGTGATATCCGGGGATCGTGCGAAGTGGGGTGACGGGCACGGGGTCGGTGGCGCTCGTCGCCCACGTGTGTCGCTACGAACCGGTCGGACGGGGCTGCCTCCGTGGATCGGCCAGGAACCAGCAGCAAGGACGGAGAATCCCAGACATCGTGGATGGCGCTGATTCCCCAGAGGGAGGGTGGCAGTAGGTGCTGGACCTCCTGGAGGAAGGCGGACGATGACAGCACCGGCGCGGACCTCCGAAGTGGCTCGAATCGGCGGGCAGGCTGCAGCTCGGTCTGCGCAGGTCCTGGCAAGCAGCAGGAAGGAGGATCTGGACAGCAACCTTCCTCTCATCCGTCAGCCACAAAATTTGACGTGGTCTCTAGTGGGTAGGTCCCAAGGGCGCCCGAGGAAGTAGAGCTGCGAACAAGAACTGTGGCGACTGTGGCGAATTTTGTAGCGGACCTTGCGCAATCTGGCCTGTCTATGGGCAGCAGGACCAAGGGCCAATAATGGGGTTGGAACCCGAGCTTCCTGGAGGCAAATGGAACCGGGCTTTCTGTGGTGGACTGGTAGGGGACGTGGGGTGAAGTGGTAGCAGTGGCGGGGTGGCCTGCAGTGGTGGGTTTGGGCGTGGGCAGCTCAAACAGTTTGGGCTCAGTTCTGCAATCCAGTGCAGTCAGAACTGAGGGTTAAGAAGGTGGATGTGGCAAGCCAGAAAAATGGGCTCCCGAGGGTGCAGGGAAATTATGTGGGATGCCCTGGGATGTGTATGAGCAATGCTAAAAATCCCAGGTCGAACTGAGGTGGGTTAGGGGTCGTCCCTTTGTAGGGTTTGTGACTCTATCCCGCTAGGGCAGTTTAGGTGTAGTCTGCGCAGTAAAAGTGGCTCCAAAGGGAAATTTTCTTCCTGAGCGAATTTTTGGGTGAGGTTTGCGCGAATGGTTTAAGGACAAGCAGGGGAAGAACTGTTGTGAAGGGGCCAGGGCGGCATGAGGTCGGGAAGGGGGCGTACCAGTTGGATCTTTGCGGCTCTAGGTTCTGGCGGGCCTGCACAGGGGCAGCCAGCGCAGCAAAAAGGATTACAAAGGGTATTTTCTCAAATGGACGAATTTTGGCATGCGGTTTTCGTGAGTGTCTCGGGGACAGAAAGAGGAAGAAAAGTTAAGAAGAGGCTGAGGGGATATGAGGACGGGAAAGAGGGGTTCCAACCTGATATTTGCGACCCAATTCTGCAGGCAGACAACCACAGATAGAGCGTTGGACAGCAATGGCCTTCTCGTCCACGCCGGTAGCAAAACCTTGACCGATGAACTCCGGGCTTGAGATGAAGATGGGGAGGTCGCCTCCCAGCAGCTTGAGCTTCAAAGAAAGAGGAAGAGATGGCTAGGGTATCGCACCCTATAGGGAGAGGAAGAGGGAGGGAGAGGGAGTCACACCCTTCATGGAGAGGGAGAGGGGAGGGAGAAGAAGGAAGGCTCTTGGCAAACTTCAAATTTCATTCATTCATTTATCAATTCTCTCAAGAGGGGAATACAAGGTAATATATAGAGTATGGGATCCATCCTCCCTCCTTGGAGTTTGAATTTGAACCCATTTGAATTTGAAATCCATGGGCCCTCTTTTCCACCTTGGAGTTGGAACCCATCATCAGCTCCACTTTCTCTCCTTGGATTTTGAACCCATTTGAATTTCAAATCCATGGGCTCCCTTTCCCTCCTTGGATAAAATTCAAATTACATACCAAAGACACACCTAAGACGTACACAATACATAATACGACCAAATACGTACATAATACCAAATACGTACACAATACAAGTACGTATAAAAATACATACAAAAATACGTACAAAATATGAATACGTATAAAAATACGTACTAAGTATCAAAGCTCCAATGGAGACTCCAGACTGTCCCCCAGCCATAAGGATGTCGGTGTCGACTGGGTCGTACTGCGTGTCCGGTATCGGCGGCTCTCCGAGTCGATCCGTATTCTTGCTCGGGTGTCCTCACCAACTCTCCCCGGGTGGGAAGAACTCGACCCTGTCGAGTAAGGGTCTCCATCGCTCTGGTATCGCTCGAGCAAGTCTGGTTCTATTCTCTCAAGCTCTGCCCGGGTGATCCATGCATCATCAGACGTAGGTCGTCCTCTCCAACGCACCAAGTAGCGATGATACACGCCACTCCTTGTGGTAGTCACCTGCTCATCCAGTATAGACTCTATCCGCTCACGCTGCTGAGGTGACAGGGCTGGAAGTGGACTCTCAGGGGAGGGTTCACTCACAAGGGGTGGAGAAGGCCCAAACAACTCACTAGGGATCACTGCCGGGTCCCTATATGCGACTAAGTCCGAGACGTTGAATGTGGAACTGCTACCATAGTCGTCCGATAAGTCAACAACATATGCATTGGATCCAACTCGCTTCAAAACTCTAAAGGGGCCAGCACCATGAGCTAGTAGTTTTTTCATTGCTCCAGAAGGAAACCGTTCCAGTCTGACCTGGATCATGACATAATCTCCCTCCTGAAACTCACGAGGGTGTCTACGAGCGTCAGCCAATTCTCTATATCGCGCATTGCTGGACTCAAGGTGGTGATGATGATGCAGACTCCGAACTAGCTGTATTGACTCATACCTATGCAAATGCAAGGGCGGTCCTGGACATCCAAATATGGACCTAGCATGTCCATGATGCCTACCTGACTGGACAACACGGGGAGGACCTGGACAACCAAAGTTGTACCTATCATGCACATATGTCCTACTAAATGTGGTAGACTCTGGGGGACCAGTATGTCCAAACTCACTCACTATGTAACCCCTATATGACTGTGGACATGATGAAACATGAGAGAGAGATATGTGTTCTTTTCTTGCCAAGCTATGGGGTGTGGATGCATGCGTGGAAGGGGTGTGAAAATGGACCTCCTCGACAAGGTGGGGAAAAGAATACGAGTCGAGAGACTCACTAGGGAGGGGATCGAAAGGGTCCAAGAAGTGATGACCCCTCCCGAAAGGTCCCTTCACTATACTTGCCCATGTTTGACATTCGCCCAGGTGCAGATGGTCACCTTCAGGTACTATGATAGATTGGGCAAGGGGCTCACATGGAAGGCAAGGAAGGCAAGGTTCATCCCTCAAGGCAGTAATGCCATAAGAGGGGACACACTCAAGCTCATCGGGTATAGGAAAGAACAAAAGGACCTCTGAAGTGATATGACCTATGGTGTACGCCGAGGTAATGGATCCTAAAGTAGGGAGCATGAAGCTATGACTATAGGGTTGGTCAGACCCTAAGGTCAACATATACGTCAACTCCCATTGACAATCTAAACTTCTAAGGAAGTCCATCACATTTTCGAGAAAGTAGAAGGACCGGAAAATGGTGTGAAAGGAGTTAAGGGGTACTACTGGGAGGGCTAGTTCTAAGAATGGGTAGCAAGGGGTTGAAACATCTGGAATTAGACTCTTCCCTAACCAGCTAGCTAAAGGCTCTCCAATGACAAGTTTGCCCTTGTGAGGCAAGAATGGCTCTAGGTGAGGGTCGAAGGGTGAAACATCTCCCTCAGGTGGGGAAAAGGAGTCCTCTATGAAGTGGATGGGACCTTGGCTCTCCATTGAGGGTGCTGGACTGAGGGTGTCAGCCCTGACCTTTGTAGGTTCTTGCACGACTTTGTCCTGGCTCAGGGGTGGGCTAGGGGAAGTCGGTGATCCCATAGGAGTGCTCATCCTTTCTAGTTTCTCCCTAAAAATTTGCAAGAGTTCGGTGAGGGGAAGATCTCTAAGGATAGAGGCATTCGGGGAGACTTGCTGGTAATCATGACACTTAGTCTTGGACCTAGACTCATACACAGGTGGAACCTTTTGCCTCCGACTTAGATCTACTCGGTGGGAGGTGACAAGGTGGGGTAGGTAGGTCCGTCTAAGTTCATGTTTCATGTCGTACCATGTATCAATGGGCCTTTGTCGCCTAACATCTCTCAAGCTCTCAATGTGTCTCCACTTATCCTTGGCTTCATGCAAAAGTCTCTCCTTGACAAAAGAGACTTGCATGGCATCGGGCATGGGGTAACACCCAAAATATCTATCCATGGCGGCTTCCCAATTGGGGTATTCACTCGGGTCATGGGAGCCGTCAAAGGTAGGGGCCTCAGGCCTAATGAATGAGAGGGGGTGGTTCCTGAGCCCATGGTTGTATTCCTCCTCCCTACTAGATAGACAATCATATCGCCTGGGGGACGTGAAAGCCATGGGAGGTTTTGGAGTGGGACCTATGGAGTAGACATGCAAGACAACTAAGGGGCAATGCAGGCTGAGATTCTAAGGGACTAGACACGACTCTTTGATGTGGCAATGCAAATGGTAGAATGAAGACTCAATGAATGGTAGAATGATGACTCAATTGCACCCTAGACAACCCTAAGCTCTGATACCAAATTTGATGCGGGACGCTATGCGAACTAGGACTCTATGCAACGATATGACTAAACGGACTCCTATGACCAGCAACGACACAACAATCTGATTAGCGTAACTCGACGCCTAAAGTTCCCAAGAGAGGAATTATGCTATATAACAAGGAACACAAGCTCGCAAGCGTCCCAAGAGAGGGAAGCGCGCCGATCTGCACGGTTGAGAAATCGTCGAGTCTAGGGTGGTCAACTCCACACTCGCAACTCGGATGAGTCACGGGACGGTCTCACTCACTCACCGCAGCAGTGAATAAAATAAAGAACTATCTAGGACCCTACTACGCACAAGCAGCGGCTTCAAGAGAGCATACTAAATAAGCAAGCAATACCGAGGGAGGAGTAGACGCATACCTCCATGCTCGGGGCGTGGGGAAGAGGCCCGGCCAAGTCACACGATCCCGGTACAAAGCTAAGCAAGTACAACTCAACAAAACGCCCACTCCTCGCAGGGAGGTAAAAGGCTACACAGTGATATCCGGGGATCGTGCGAAGTGGGGTGACGGGCACGGGGTCGGTGGCGCTCGTCGCCCACGTGTGTCGCTACGAACCGGTCGGACGGCGCTGCCTCCGTGGATTGGCCAGGAACCAGCAGCAAGGACGGAGAATGTAATGCCCCGGATTTTTCGGATTTTTTTTCGGATCATTTTAGTGGGTCTCGGAGTGTATTTTGTGCTTTACACGTATTTTTCCCTGATGTGCCTTCGGAACTCTTTGCAGGGCAAACCGTGGCGTTCTACGACTCCAGGACAGTACCACTGCATTGTGTTCCTTCCGAGGATCGCGGAGGTAATTTTTCGTAATTATCTGAATTTATCGAATTTTCGGGTTTTCCTATATATACTAACCCTTTTCTCTCTCCCCCACTCATTTCTCTCTTCCCTCCCTCTCTCTTCTCTCACGCTCTCTTTCTCCCCTCTCTTCTCCGGCGGCCGACGGAGCGAGGCGGGGCGAGGTGGAGGTGGCGTGGGCGAGGATGCGGGCGAGGACAGGCGAGGATCGAGGCGGTGGAGGCGCGTGGAAGCTCGGCCGTGAGTTCATGGAACGGCGAGGCTTCAACGGCGTTTTCTTCATGGATCGGCGTCCACGGTGCGCGAAATCTTCGGTGGAGGTAGGGTGATGGACCCTCAGCCCGTGTACTTCCTTTCCCGCGAGTTTCGTAGGCCGTGGTGAGCCGAGCGGGCTAAACGGGGTGTTTTGGGCAAAATGCATGATTTTGGGGTGTGAGCCGGATCTCCCGTTTTATGGTGTTTTTGGGCGATCCAGGGGTTTAGATGCATGCCTAGGGGCTTGGGGAAGGTTTCCCCTTTTGTTTCCCCTTCACCTGGGGGTGAACGGGGCGTGGCATGGCTTTTCCCGCGGTTTCCACCATTTTCGGGCACGGACTGAGAACGCGCTAGCCTTGGGGTAGCGCGTTCTTGAAGGTCGCGCTGCCCCGATAGGGCGCGTTCATCGGAGAAGATGAACAGTAAGGCGGTTCTTGTCGCGCTATGGGGTCCTAGCGCGTTCTGCCCTGTCGCGCTAGGGGTCCCTAGCGCATTCTGTCTTGTCGCGCTAGGTGATCCTAGCGCGATCTGTGCAGTCGCGCTATAGGGATATAGCGCGATCTGTCGTGTCGCGCTATAGGTGCATAGTGCGTTCTGCTTGAACGTGCTATGGACCTACAGTGCGTTCTTCGAGGTGACCAGCCGGGCTGCCCGGGGCGGGCGGTCTGCGGCTGATCGTGCTCCTCGTGGACCGTGTGTGCCTTGGACACCCAGTGGAGTTCCGTGACCGTGTTTTGGGGTGTCTGGAGGTTCCGTTTACCTCCTTTTACGTGCCCGCGCGCTTAAGGGTCCGGGTGACCTTTTAGCGTCCGTTCGCATTGTATTGGTCTCCGGTCGACCCGGTTGGGACCCAGTGGTCGACCTCCGGCCTTGTGAGTATCCTGGACACCCCATGGGTTCCGTGTCCTTGTTTTGGGGGTGTCGGGAGGGACCGTGTTACCTCGATTCGCGTGCCCGTCGGTGTGGTGGGTCCGGGTGACCCCATGTATTCCGGGCTTTCGTGTTACGCTTGATCGAGTCACCGTGTGTCGGTGTGTGTGCGGTGGGGTCTCCCCCGCATATCGTGGGTTCCTTTGGAAGGCGATTCCCGTGTGGGCCATGTGTTTGGCCTTGGACTGTGAGTCCAGTTGTCCGGCCTGGGGCTGGAGGTTTCCCGCTTGCTTCAAGATGGGAAATCGTCGTGACGGCTTGTGTGCTGCCTTGGGAATCGTGCTTCTGTGTTTTCCGTGTGGTCCGTGTGAGTGGCCTTTGTCCCTTGCGTTCCCTTCCCAAGGGAATGGTCTTGACAACTCGTGTGTTGTCTCGGTATTCGTGATATCGTGGTTTTCGACCTAGAGATTGGGCTAGATCGACGGCCTTGTGCTGTTGCGTGCAACGGTCTTGACCCCGAGTCTTGTGACTCAAGGACCGTTGGCTGTAGTGTGTCTAGAGGACTGTCCAGAGTCCAGTGGCTTAGCGCCACTTGAGTTTTCTCGACTCTAGCGCACGGTGCGTGCGTGGCCGTGGACTGTGAGTCCTGTTTCTTCTCCGACTGTGGTCACCGTGCGACGGGGCCGGTACGCGGGGTTGTCCCCGTACGTCGTCAGATTCGGACGTTGTTTTCCGTTGAGTTGAGAGTCTACTCCTTCAGTGACCCTCCACTAGTCGTAGCCCACCAGTACGAGGTGCTGGTCTCACTTGGGAGTGGTGTACGGGCACCCACCTTTCGAGACGGTTTGTGGACCGGTTACCGTAGGCCCCTCGTCGGTAGCCAGAGTCCGGCTACGGGGGAAAACCGGTCAGAGGACCAGACCTTGTGACGCAAGGTCTGTGTGTGCACACGTGGTTGGGGGCGGTTGGACCCACGTTGACGGACGTGACCTCAGCTAGTTACTTGTTTGTGGTTACTTGTACGGTGTTCGCGCCTCGGGTAGGACCTACCACGTCAGGCGGTTCACCTGCGGTGCGGTGTAAGACGTCAGGGGACGCTACCGACTGTGCTTCTAGTGGGTGGTACTCCTGTCGAGTACGGAGTGTCAGACTGTCAGTCTCTGTGTCTTTGACCTTCGGGTTTTTGGTCGTGTTGACCGGTGCGTTCGGTTGTTTCATCTTGGCGCGTGTGTCGGTTCTTGCGCCGTGAGATTAGTGCTAGTGGCTTTACCGAGGTTGGGTCTTGTTGTGCGGTACCCGCGATCGGATGGTCGGGGTTGCACCTTGGACAGCGTGTCCAGGTCGGCTGTGTCCGGGGGACAGGCCTCTACGGCGCGGTTGCCGTGTGTTCTTACTTCGGTAGGTGGTACTAGCGTGGTTCGGTAGCTTCGACTGCGTGGTCGAGGTCTGCCTTCTGACAGTAGGAGTAGCTGTAGTGCTGAGTTTTGACCGGCCACCGGTTCGCTGTTCCTGCTGTAGTCGTAGCTCTCCTTTCCGCTACCGCCGTTGTTTCCGGTTGGGGTTCCGCGGGATCCCTGCTGAGTCTCTGTTTTGGAGACTCATTCCCTGCTTTTCAGGTGTGGCGGTTCTTCCTCGAGGTTCGAGGGTGCGGAGCGGAGGTTCTCAGTTGCCAGCTTGCCGGGCCGAGTGTTCACTTGGCATGTGGTACGTTTTACTGCTTTAGACTGTACTTTCTGTTGGACTGGACGCTGTTGTAGCTGTAGTTGTTCTTTCTTTCGGCTTGTTGTTGTTGGTTGTCCTGCTTTATTTCCTATTTCTTTGTGCATCCACACTCCTTTTAGCCCTTCCGAGCCCTCCCGGCTCGTGGGCGGCGGTGCGAGTCTCGGGTTATCGGGTCTTCCCGGTAATCGGATTCTCGGGTCGTTACAGCTGGTATCAGAGCGGTGGTTGTGGACGTACATAGGAATTCGAAATATTGCAGTGATCAGAGTCCATAAGGTCCAGTACAGTTGACAGCTGGCTTAGGGTTTTGTGTTCGCTTTCCGCCTTGTTTCTCGCTTGAGAGCTTGAGTGCGCTGTGCGGCGCTGTGAAGGTGGGTGCTGTCCGCGGCTTTCGTGCCAGCATGGGGTCTAAGGATCGAGGTCGAGAGCCTTCTCCCTCATCGGTGGTGGCCCTGGTTGTGCTGCGTTGGGCAGAGGTTGCTGGCAGGCGTGAGCTCGCGGTGCTGCGTTCGAGGAACCTGCAGCGTGGTCAGGTGGCTGGTGCGGACTGTTCGTGGTTAAGTGGCCGTGAGCGTGCTTCGAGGGAGCTGCTGTCGATTTTGGCCACTCCAGCTTGAGGTTTATCCAGCTCCTGAGTCGTTCTGATCGAGAAGTGTGCTCGGGTGAGCGGAGGATCTTCTCGGTGGGCTGCTGTTTCGTCGAGCCTGATGTTCTTGTCGCGCTCTGTGGCGTCAGAAATGACGTGTCGGTCCTGATCGTTCTGCTGATTTCGAGGCAGGATTTGGCAGAGATGTCCCGTTAAGTCTTTGCTCCTGCGCTTATGTCAGTGGATGGGTTGTGTTCGCTCTGGAGTTGGCTTGAGATGTGAAGGCTCCATGGCGAGTTCGGGACTCGAGGATGAGCGTCGGCGGTTGTCGTTATGACTTGTGTTGCGGCTCTTGGCATGCCGTGTTGCAGTTCAAGGAATTGTAGCGGTGGTGCGTCGAGAGATGCTGTGATTGTGGTCCGACGTGACACTCGTTGAGTGTGTCGGAGGCGCTGACCTGATGGAAGTGATGGTTTTCCTTGGTGCTGGATGGTGCTGTTTCGAGCATGCGCGAGGTTTGAGGTCAGGTCGAGCGTGGAGTTCTTCCGTTGGTCGGAAGTGTGCTGGTTTCTCCTTGGTTGGAGAGATTGTGTTGGGTTAAGGTTCGTCGTCTTGCATTGTGTTCGGATTGGTTGGCCTTTTGTGCCATGAAGTCTGTGCGAGACGTGCTCCTTATCTTGGCAGGGTGGTTGCCTGTGAGAAGTTGTGCCCATTCCCTTGTCGTGTGAGGGTGCTGGCGCTGTTCCGGAAGAACGAGTGCTGGTTGGGCGGTGTTTTACTTTCCCCGCTGTGCGCGCGGATCTGAGCGCGCAGCGGAAGCGTGGTGGGCCCATAACCCACTGGTTCAGGATCGTAGCATTGGTTGCTACGGGCGGAATCCTGAGTTTGCGTTGAGCATCGGAGGATTGGTTCCTTGGTGTGAAACGTGTTGTTGCCGTGCCGTTGCTCGAGGTTTTGTGGTTGTTGGCACTGGCAGGGTGGAGTGTTGGGGAATGTGTTGGCTAGTGCGCCGCATGAGTACCCTGTTCCTGTGATGGAAGCCGTGTCAGGCGTCGGTGTTGGACCTGGATGAGGTTGTTGAGAATGTCGCCTGACGGAGGTCGAGGACGTGATGGTTGGAGTCGGTGGCTTGGTGTCCTACTTGTGTTCCCAGTCGTGTCCTCGGATGAGATCGTCTTTTGAGGAAGTGATCTCTGGCAGGCTGTGGGTTCCTGTTGGTAGCTGCGAGTGACTGGTAAGGCTAGTCTCGTAGCCGACCACGGTGGAATGTTCGTTGCTTAGGGACCCGTGAGCACTGTTCAGGTGGTGTCCCGTGGCTCTGTGGTAAGGGCGGAATCGGGATTGGCAGGTGTCCACTTGCATTGATCGAAGGATTTGATGAGACCAGATGGAAGAGTGACGCCTTAGGGCGGAGGCCTCCTGTGAGATTGGCGTCGGATTGGTGGTCCTTGATGGGACGTTGGTGTCGCAATGGTTATCCCTGGTTTGGTGACCAGCATGGGGTGATTCCCCTGTGAGTCTGAGTCCAGTGAGGTGATGACTGAAGACACCAAGATCCGTCATTTGGTTTCGTCGTGCTCCCCGAGAGGGTCGAGTTGGAGCGATGTTCAAGCTCGGATGCGGTGTCCGAGAGAAGTGCAGCTCGAGATGCGGCATCAGTCTGTGTGTGAGTCGACGGATGGCTTGCCGAGGTTTGGAATGTTTCCTTTGGACCCGGTCGAGGACCAGGAAAGAAGGAAGAAGCTGAGCAAGCGGAGGGTTCCCGTTGACGAGCAGTTGGTGACCGGTGGATGGTCTTTTCAGAGACAGAAGGTGCTGGTTGTCGGGCTCGAGCGTGGCGAGAGCCGTGTGCCAGCGAGACCTTTGGTGGTCATTTCTGTAATGTGCCTTTCCGGATGGGATCTGGGCTTTGTCGAAGGTTGTCTTCTGACAAGAGTTGGCGCAGTGTTATGTCCGGCTTTCGGCTTGCCATGTGTGAGGTGTTTTCTTGGTGCTGAGCCGATGTTCTGGTTGCGGTCTGCGGAGAGGACTGCTTGAGCTGGTGGACGCTCTGTTTTGGTTGCTCCCTTGAGGAGGGTGTGCGACCTGTCAGCTGGTTGCGAAGCTGTTGTGCGATTTGTCTGCTGACCATTGGGTGGATCAGTAGCTGTTGCTCGTGTCGAGGGTTGTGTTTCCTCGGTGAGCGAGATTGTGGCTGCGGTGCCATGATGGATTCTCGCGTTGTCTGAGGTGATGCCAGACTGTGTCCCTTGCTATATGCCTGCTCTGTTGGCCTGTGTGCTCGGCGCGAGGAGCGAGGTGTTGCTTGTGATTGTAAGTCTGGCGGTGTCCCTCAGGATCGGTTTTTTTCATGAGAATCGAGGTTTTCTGTGCTGGGGCTCTGACAGCGTTGTCAGTTCATTTTGTGTTCTTCCCCTGTGACTTCGTGCTTGGTCTTGAATTTCGAGGACGAAATTCCTTTAAGGGGGGAGGGCTGTAATGCCCCGGATTTTTCGGATTTTTTTTCGGATCATTTTAGTGGGTCTCGGAGTGTATTTTGTGCTTTACACGTTTTTTTCCCTGATGTGCCTTCGGAACTCTTTGCAGGGCAAACCGTGGCGTTCTACGACTCCGGGACAGTACCACTGCGTTGTGTTCCTTCCGAGGATCGCGGAGGTAATTTTTCATAATTTTTTGAATTTATCGAATTTTCGGGTTTTCCTATATATACTAACCCTTTTCTCTCTCCCCCTCTCATTTCTCTCTTCCCTCCCTCTCTCTTCTCTCACGCTCTCTTTCTCCCCTCTCTTCTCCGGCGGCCGACGGAGCGAGGCGGGGGCGAGGTGGAGGTGGCGTGGGCGAGGATGCGGGCGAGGACAGGAGAGGATCGAGGCGGTGGAGGCGCGTGGAAGCTCGGCCGTGAGTTCGTGGAACGGCGAGGCTTCAACGGCGTTTTCTTCGTGGATCGGCGTCCACGGTGCGCGAAATCTTCGGTGGAGGTAGGGTGATGGACCCTCAGCCCGTGTACTTCCTTTCTCGCGAGTTTCGTAGGCCGTGGTGAGCCGAGCGGGCTAAACGGGGTGTTTTGGGTAAAATACATGATTTTGGGGTGTGAGCCGGATCTCCCGTTTTATGGTGTTTTTGGGCGATCCAGGGGTTTAGATGCATGCATAGGGGCTTGGGGAAGGTTTCCCCTTTTGTTTCCCCTTCACCTGGGGGTGAACGGGGCGTGGCATGGCTTTTCCCGCGGTTTCCACCGTTTTCGGGCACGGACTGAGAACGCGCTAGCCTTGGGTAGCGCGTTCTTGAAGGTCGCGCTGCCCCGATAGGGCGCGTTCATCGGAGAAGATGAACAGTAAGGCGGTTCTTGTCGCGCTATGGGGTCCTAGCGCGTTCTGCCCTGTCGCGCTAGGGGTCCCTAGCGCATTCTGTCTTGTCGCGCTAGGTGATCCTAGCGCGATCTGTGCAGTCGCGCTATAGGGATATAGCGCGATCTGTCGTGTCGCGCTATAGGTGCATAGCGCGTTCTGCTTGAACACGCTATGGACCTACAGCGCGTTCTTGGAGGTGACCAGCCGGGCTGCCCGGGGCGGGCGGTCTGCGGCTGATCGTGCTCCTCGTGGGCCGTGTGTGCCTTGGACACCCAGTGGAGTTCCATGACCGTGTTTTGGGGTGTCTGGAGGTTCCGTTTACCTCGTTTTATGTGCCCGCGCGCTTAAGGGTCTGGGTGACCTTTTAGCGTCCGTTCGCATTGTATTGGTCTCCGGTCGACCCGGTTGGGACCCAGTGGTCGACCTCCGGCCTTGTGAGTATCCTAGACACCCCATGGGTTCCGTGTCCTTGTTTTGGGGGTGTCGGGAGGGACCGTGTTACCTCGATTCACGTGCCCGTCGGTGTGGTGGGTCCGGGTGACCCCATGTATTCCGGGCTTTCGTGTTACGCTTGATCGAGTCACCGTGTGTCGGTGTGTGTGCGGTGGGGTCTCCCCCGCATATCGTGGGTTCCTTTGGAAGGCGATTCCCGTGTGGGCCATGTGTTTGGCCTTGGACTGTGAGTCTAGTTGTCCGGCCTGGGGCTGGAGGTTTCCCGCTTGCTTCAAGATGGGAAATCATCGTGACGGCTTGTGTGCTGCCTTGGGAATCGTGCTTCTGTGTTTTCCGTGTGGTCCGTGTGAGTGGCCTTTGTTCCTTGCGTTCCCTTCCCAAGGGAATGGTCTTGGCAACTCGTGTGTTGTCTCGGTATTCGTGATATCGTGGTTTTGGACCTAGAGATTGGGCTAGATCGACGGCCTTGTGCTGTTGCGTGCACCGGTCTTGACCCCGAGTCTTGTGACTCAAGGACCGTTGGCTGTAGTGTGTCTAGAGGACTGTCCAGAGTCCAGTGGCTTAGCGCCACTTGAATTTTCTCGACTCTAGCGCACGGTGCGTGCGTGGCCGTGGACTGTGAGTCCTGTTTCTTCTCCGACTGTGGTCACCGTGCGACGGGGCCGGTACGCGGGGTTGTCCCCGTACGTTGTCAGATTCGGACATTGTTTTCCGTTGAGTTGAGAGTCTACTCCTTCAGTGACCCTCCACTAGTCGTAGCCCACCAGTACGAGGTGCTGGTCTCACCTGGGAGTGGTGTACGGGCACCCACCTATCGAGACGGTTTGTGGACCGGTTACCGTAGGCCCCTCGTCGGTAGCCAGAGTCCGGCTACGGGGGAAAATCGGTCAGAGGACCGACCTAGTGATGCAAGGTCTGTGTGTGCACACGTGGTTGGGGGCGGTTGGACCCACGTCGACGGACGTGACCTCAGCTAGTTACTTGTTTGTGGTTACTTGTACGGTGTTCGCGCCTCGGGTAGGACCTACCACGTCAGGCGGTTCACCTGCGGTGCGGTGTAAGACGTCAGGGGACGCTACCGGCTGTGCTTCTAGTGGGTGGTACTCCTGTCGAGTACGGAGTGTCAGACTGTCAGTCTCTGTGTCTTTGACCTTCAGGTTTTTGGTCGTGTTGACCGGTGCGTTCGGTTGTTTCATCTTGGCGCGTGTGTCGGTTCTTGCGCCGTGAGATTAGTGCTAGTGGCTTTACCGAGGTTGGGTCTTGTTGTGCGGTACCCGCGATCGGATGGTCGGGGTTGCACCTTGGACAGCGTGTCCAGGTCGGCTGTGTCCGGGGGACAGGCCTCTACGGCGCGGTTGCCGTGTGTTCTTACTTCGGTAGGTAGTACTAGCGTGGTTCGGTAGCTTCGACTGCGTGGTCGAGGTCTGCCTTCTGGCAGTAGGAGTAGCTGTAGTGCCGAGTTTTGACCGGCCACCGGTTCGCTATTCCTGCTGTAGTCGTAGCTCTCCTTTCCGCTACCGCCGTTGTTTCCGGTTGGGGTTCCGCGGGATCCCTGCTGAGTCTCTGTTTTGGAGACTCATTCCCTGCTTTTCAGGTGTGGCGGTTCTTCCTCGAGGTTCGAGGGTGCGGAGCGGAGGTTCTCAGTTGCCAGCTTACCGGGCCGAGTGTTCACTTGGCATGTGGTACGTTTTACTGCTTTAGACTGTACTTTCTGTTGGACTGGACGCTGTTGTAGCTGTAGTTGTTCTTTCTTTCGGCTTGTTGTTGTTGGTTGTCCTGCTTTATTTCCTATTTCTTTGTGCCTCCACACTCCTTTTAGCCCTTCCGAGCCCTCCCGGCTCGTGGGCGGCGGTGCGAGTCTCGGGTTATCGGGTCTTCCCGGTAATCGGATTCTCAGGTCGTTACAGAGAATCCCAGACATCGTGGATGGCGCTGATTCCCCAGAGGGAGGGTGGCAGTAGATGCTGGACCTCCTGGAGGAAGGCGGACGATGACAGCACCGGCGCGGACCTCCGAAGTGGCTCGAATCGACGGGCAGGCTGCAGCTCGGTCTACGCAGGTCCTGGCAAGCAGCAGGAAGGAGGATCTGGACAGCAACCTTCCTCTCATCCGTCAGCCACGAAATTTGACGTGGTCTCTAGTGGGTAGGTCCCAAGGGTGCCCGAGGAAGTAGAGATCCGAACAAGAACTGTGGCGACTGTGGCGAATTTTGTAGCGGACCTTGCGCAATCTGGCCTGTCTATGGGCAGTAGGACCAAGGGCCAATAATGGGGTTGGAACCCGAGCTTCCTGGAGGCAAATGGAACTGGGCTTTTTGTGGTGGACTGGTAGGGGACGTGGGGTGAAGTGGTAGCAGTGGCGGGGTGGCCTGCAGTGGTGGGTTTGGGCGTGGGCGGCTCAAACAGTTTGGGCTCAGTTCTGCAATCCAGTGCAGTCAGAACTGAGGGTTGAGAAGGTGGATGTGGCAAGCCAGAAAAATGGGCTCCCGAGGGTGCAGGGAAATTATGTGGGATGCCCTGGGATGTGTATGAGCAATGCTAAAAATCCTAGGTCGAACTGAGGTGGGTTAGGGGTCGTCCCTTTGTAGGGTTTGTGACTCTATCCCGCTAGGGCAGTTTAGGTGTAGTCTGCGCAGTAAAAGTGGCTCCAAAGGGAAATTTTCTTCCTGAGCGAATTTTTGGGTGAGGTTTGCGCGAATGGTTTAAGGACAAGCAGGGGAAGAACTGTTGTGAAGGGGCCAGGGTGGCATGAGGTCGGGAAGGGGGCGTACCGGTTGGATCTTTGCGGCTCTAGGTTCTGGCGGGCCTGCACAGGGGCAGCCAGCGCAGCAAAAAGGATTACAAAGGGTATTTTCTCAAATGGACGAATTTTGGCATGCGGTTTTCGTGAGTGTCTCGGGGACAGAAAGAGGAAGAAAAGTTAAGAAGAAGCTGAGGGGATATGAGGACGGGAAAGAGGGGTTCCAACCTGATATTTGCGACCCAATTCTGCAGGCAGACAACCACAGATAGAGTGTTGGACAGCAATGGCCTTCTCGTCCACGCCGGTAGCAAAACCTTGACCGATGAACTCCGGGCTTGAGATGAAGATGGGGAGGTCGCCTCCCAGCAGCTTGAGCTTCAGAGAAAGAGGAAGAGATGGCTAGGGTATCGCACCCTATAGGGAGAGGAAGAGGGAGGGAGAGGGAGTCACACCCTTCATGGAGAGGGAGAGGGGAGGGAGAAGAAGGAAGGCTCTTGGCAAACTTCAAATTTCATTCATTCATTTATCAATCCTCTCAAGAGGGGAATACAAGGTAATATATAGAGTATGGGCTCCATCCTCCCTCCTTGGAGTTTGAATTTGAACCCATTTGAATTTGAAATCCATGGGCCCTCTTTTCCACCTTGGAGTTGGAACCCATCATGAGCTCCACTTTCTCTCCTTGGATTTTGAACCCATTTGAATTTCAAATCCATGGGCTCCCTTTCCCTCCTTGGATAAAATTCAAATTACATACCAAAGACACACCTAAGACGTACATAATACATAATACGACCAAATACGTACATAATACCAAATACGTACACAATACAAGTACGTATAAAAATACATACAAAAAATGTACAAAATACGAATACGTATAAAAATACGTACTAAGTATCAAAGCTCCAATGGAGACTCCAGACTGTCCCCCAGCCATAAGGATGTCGGTGTCGACTGGGTCGTACTGCGTGTCCGGTATCGGCGGCTCTCCGGGTCGATCCGTATTCTTGCTCGGGTGTCCTCACCACCGAGCCTAGGTGCCGCGTCCTGGTGGCGCTTCCCCAGTCAACCTTTGATTCCATAGGTGATCGTCGAGAAATCGACTAGCATGCCCGCTCCCTGTCCGGTCACCCGGTCCTCCCGGAAACCTCTCATGCATGTTGACCCTTCTCGACCTTCCGTAAAATGCGAGTGTACGGTACTGCCATGAGAGGCATATAGCTACAAAGGAGAATATCCCCGAGATAACATCAACTCCCTTATTTTCCTTTATCGCTTTACTCCCCTTCTCACCGCGGTCACCGACCCCTCCTCCCCGCGTCCTCCCCGCCCGTTGAAAGGCGCAGCGGGGAGTGAAACAGAGATAAAAAAAAATAAAAGAAGAAGAAAGGATAAAAGAAGAAAGAAAAAAAAAGAATGCAAAAAAGGGGGGAGGGTGTTGTATGGACGTAGAAGATAAAGGAGATAAAAGAGAAGAAGAAGAAAGTAAAATGTAATACACCTGGAAAATTTAGGAATTTTTTAGGATTAATTAGTAATTAAATAGGAAGTATTAAGCATTAATGGGGTTTTAAATGCATTTTTGGGTTAATTAAATGAAATTAGAGGATCAATTGATAACCAAGCCCTTTGGCCCACTTAAATCAGGTCCATAGAGCAATTCTTAAACCCAATAAGCCCATGCCCAGTTCTAGAACTGTCCTAAGATAATTCCTCAATTTAAATTAGATAATTTAGGAGATAAATGTAGAAGAATTTGAGTGAAATTCAAATTTCTGGCGCCGTGGATGATAACGGTCTATAGCGCGACCGCTACCTCCATATAGCGGTCTCAGACAGACCGCTACCAGCTTCCGTGAACGCAATGGTGAGAGACGTGGAAAGATTAGATTTTTCATTCCCCAATCGACTTGGATAAAAGCTATCTTCTAATGAATCGTGTCTAGGACTCTTAAGTATTGATTGGAGCCCAAAATAGGATTCAATTTCGACATAATCTAGTAACCATAACTCAAACCCTATAAATAGATCCAACTTCGATCCGTGCGAACCTTAATGTTGGATTGTATTTTTCAAAGGTAAGAAGACATTATCTCAGGTAATGCCTTTTGAAGATTTTGTTATCCTTTATATTGTCTAACATACCTCCAAATTTCGTGCTAGGAGGTCGAGTCTTTAAGGATCTAGAAGCCCCAGGAGTTGTTGTTTCGCTGCCATCTGCACAGGAAATAGTGCGATCGTCCAGGGAAGAAGAGGAAATTAGAAGCCCTAGACAAGGTTAGTTCGAGGTGTATCTTTAGAACTTATTGTTGTCCTTTGTATCTTCTATCTATCCTCCAAATTTCATGAACTTAGGACGAGAGGTTGAAAAGTTAGAAGGCTAGGAAATAGGCAGTTCCACGCAGGATGCGCAGGAGCCAGTGATGCGCACCGACAAATGTCGTTTAAAAATGCCATGCCACGTACAATTTCAAAATTATTTACCACACTCACTCACTTAAAAGATATAAAAATTCGAGTAAAATGCTGAGAACGGGTCGATCCCACGAGGAGAAAGAGACTTTTGTTAAGTTGGAAAACTTCTTGTAAATTTTTTTTTAGCAAATCATGGAGTGAGTAGGATAAAGTAAAAACTTAAAATTGCTTGAAATAAAATCTAACTAAAGAATGTTGGAGGGTTGAAGAAGAGAAAATTGGTAGAGAGAGAGACGAAGAGAAAGAAATAAAATTGCACAAAATGAAACTTGTATTGCTATGAATTAAAAAGTATAATGTCTATGAAAATAGGGATGACAACCAATGTAAACTAAGATAAAAGTGAAGAAACTAGAGCCATGAAAGGACGATGAACGCCGTCGTCTCCTCCTCACCGAGCCTTGGAGAGGATCGCTCCGCCTTGAAGGAGATCACCGTAGAAAGAGGTGGATGAAGAAGCCGTCGTCATCCACGTCATGAGTCTTGGAATGTCGCCCGCCTTGATGTGCATGCCGCCATGAAAGGAGAGTTGTTGAAGATAAACTTTGGAGAGAAATATAGAGAGGAATGTGGAAGGGTTTGTGTGGAGATAGAAGAAGGAAGAAGATGATAGAGTAAAACAGGAATACTAAAAATAGAGTAAGAATAAAATTAAAATAACTTTGAAATCAAGAAGAATTAGAGGAAGAGGAAGAGAGGAGATCTGGAGAAAATTTAAAGATCTACAACTTTTGTGAAGAAATCAGAGGGAGAAACAAATCACAAAGGGGAGAAGACAGACAAAGAACAGTGGGACGCAGGTTCGGGTGAACAGTAAAAGTTGGAAGACATACCTTTGAAAACTGGACTATAACGTAAAAACTAAGTAGAACTAGAGGAAGATGAAGAAGAAGAAGTTGAATATCATTTACAAATAAAGAACTTTCATGAAGATATCAAGAGGAGAAAATGAACATAAGAGGGTGAAATCTACGACCTAAGATGAAGATGTGAGAGGGAGAGAGAAATGCCAAAAGAACCACACCCCCTTCTCCTCCTTGACATGGGCTATTTATAGGAAAAATTGAGTCAATGGAGGGTGGAGATTGTATCAAAAGGAGATGGATGGCTGAGATTTAGGTAGAAGATGATGCATGGGAGAAAGGAAAAGGAGGTGGGCACCTCCTTCTTGGGCTTTGGGCAACCCCCTTCCCAAGACTTATAATTTCTCTCCTTTATTTCAAATTTTGAATTTAATTTTCCCTGCAACCAAAATATGTGCTCCTTCTTCTCTATTTCAAAATTTGAATTTTCTTTTCTCTCCAACCAAAATATTTTGAATTCTCTTTTCCCTCCAACTAAAATATGTGCTTTTTGACTTGGTCAAAGTGGTGATGACAGTTTTACCCACGGCTTCTCTTACAATTACCTTCAGTGTCCTACACACACATAATTATAATTTAATCCATCAAAATTATCACAATGTGCACAAATGCTCATGATTATGTAATAGAGAATTAATGCTCATGACCCTCAACTCTATTTTATTAAATGAAATCGCTAAATTAATTCAATTTACGTGAAAGCCCCTATTTATACGCAGAGTTGAGGTTAACTATGAAGTATGCATAATTATCTAGTTATATGCACATAAAATAGTGTGTATGCAATGAATTATCATAGAAAATTGACACTTATCACACCCCCCCAACTTGAATATTGTTAGTCTCTTAGCAATGTAAACAAATTAAGATTAGGGATCAACAAGAGTTTGAAAGATTTCATGTCTCCAATCAAGATCCCCCTTAATAGAATCAACTACGGATTAGGAATTTGGAATTGTTAAAATGTACTAGCCATAAGATTAGAACATGATGCTCTCATAGAAAACTCCCAAAGTCTCATAACATTTATGCTCGTGAAATCTAAATCCACAGTTTGGACAATTACGTCCTCTAGATTGTCATCTTAGCTAGGTGTCTTTCAACTTTACCTCTCAGATCAGAGCTTTGATCATAGCAACCTTCATTTTTTTTTGATTAATACATGGTGCTGCATAACCATTCACTGTTTGACGCGAATATCAACTCTTGCCTTAGGAGAAGCAGGCCCGGTTACTAAGATCAGGGGCATTTTTCATGATTTGTTTTCTTTTTTTAACACATGGTGCTGCACAACCCTTCACCGTTTGACGCGAACCTCGACTCTTGCCTTAGGAGAAGCAGGCCCGGTTACTAAGATCAGGGGCATTTTCCCTGATTTTTTTAACTCTTTACTATGGAGGGCAGAGTATCAGACACCATACCAAATGACAGAAGACTTGTCTTTCCTGTTTCATTAGTGTGCAAGTGATTTTTTTTATGCTAAGGGACCTTAGGATATTTTAAACTAATTTCCATGACTAGACACAAAAGATCATTCCATCATCCATCTCCACAGCCTTTTCTATTCCAGAGTCTCTTTTATGAGAGCATGAATCATGAAAACTTAGTTGGAGTTTTTTTTTAACAAAATGAAGCAGCACGTTGCTTGAGATTTTTACAATGATTACACTTACCCCCCAACTTGAATAGCATCGTCTCTGGTGATATGAATAGTGTGTGAGAAGAACAATGCACATGAATGTTTGGGAAGGAAAGGTACAACCTGGGGCAGGGCAGACGAGGCTTACGCCAGACCTCCTCGCGGTGCTACGGTTGAATCCTACAAACACAAAAAATGAAAATGACTTATTGAAATATAGAAGCGGAAATGTTGGGTTGACTCCCAACAAGCGCTTAGTTTAACGTCTTCAGCAAGATACAATGAGGCACATTAACCAATAAATTGATTTCATGATTAGCCACCATGTTATCTGATTTTCTTTTAAATTCAAACATTCATGCCATTTGAAGATAACATGATATGTGTGTGCATGCGGCCCAAAAATGTGCTGGTCTCGAACATTATTGATTTTGACATTACTAATGTGAGTGAGCCAGTTCTCTTTTTTATGGATCACGTGATAATCAATAGCCAATAATCTATCAAGGTCGGGGTGGAACCTTTGCCCAATATCTAACCAATGGTCCATTTGCCCTGTATCTATCCACCTGACTACCCTTTTATTGATTTCTTCCTCCAAGGAAATTTGATTAGGCACTAGTGACTTGTGAAGATCGACATTAATAACCACATTCCCCTTAATAATAACCTCATAAGTATTAAGGGCTCTAATCAATTGATCTTCCTGATAGGGAGTTAAATCAAATGTGAAAATAGCTGGCATATCCCCCTCAAGTTTGAGAGTGTTATATTGGAGAGGCTTAGCTTGCATGGTAATCAAATGAGAAGGAGGTGTGAGTCCATAATCTAACTCATCTGATGAGTCAAACTTTATGGGGTAGGGCTCAGGGGTTAGATCAAATATGAAAATTTCTAAGAAGGCCCCTTCATCAAACTCATCAATCAAATGAAGTTTATCAATCAAACTTTCAAGTAATGGGGTGGATAGACCAAATGTAAACATTTCTAACAAGGCCCCTTCATCACCCTCATAAATTACATTAAGAATATCAATCGAATGTTCCAATGGTGAGGTGGGAAGATCAAATGTTAATCTTTCCAGCCCGGACCCTTCATCATAGGTCAGTTCAAATGTGAATTTCTCTAACACTATAAGAAAAATGGAAAATACCGACGGTATTTTCTGACTAAAAAGTTTTCGTCGGCAATACGTCGAAATGTTTTATCTTTTTGACGAAAATATATTGTGTCACAAATTCGTCGGTAATTACGAACTATTTTTTGACATATATTTTTGTCGGAAATACGTCCAAAACTTTCGACAGAAAAATTAACACCGAATATTTTGGATGTATCTCCAACAAAAATATGTTTCATCGAAAATAAATAAATACAGTTTAAAATACATGAATAGTTTACGACGGATAAATTTAAGGTCGAACATTCGTCGAAAACTTGCCGATGTATCTCCAACAAAGCTTTATCCGTCAAAATATTTCGATAAATAATTAAATAATGTTCCACCCTTCCTATTATTAATAAATATTATTATATTTATTAATTAGCACTTTTATGGTTTTTCGTCAGTTTTGTAATTATTTTATGGTTATTGGCAAGTGGACTAATAGGAATTCAGAAAAATAAAAGATTTTATCCACTTGAATTCCTTTTGATGTTGCTTGAGTCACCTTCTTCTCGTAGACACACGATAATCACCCTGGTTTTTTTGAGTGCACGCCCTTTGTTCTAATTTTTTTTGTCTATATGTGGTTTTCACTTCGTTATGTAAGCACTTCGTCTTCGCACGGTATGTAGACCCACAGATGTTGTTATGACAAAGAAGGACTCTTGACAGAATCCTAATAAAAAACTCTTTCATCTGTAAACATAGCGGTTTATCTGTTCAGACGCTTATCAGGCACCGTAAATTGGAGATAATCTCGTTCCTTGATCTTAGATGAGTTTAATCAGTGTCATTTGATGACTAGGAAAGCTTCAGATCCGTGTTGGTAGAGTTATTAAGAAGCCCATACACGGTTAAACCCTACAAACGAACTTGAGTTTCTTCAAGTTTCACTGTTATAAGCTATTTATCACTGTTACATAGTTATTTGTCACTTCAAATGGGCTATTTGTCACTCATAACGAGATATTTATCACCCTTATCCTACGCCAGGCGTCGGGTTTGTTTCGCTTCATAACATATTGTGACTTCTGTTATCCATTTATCACCCTTAAGAGACATGTGTCAGCCTCGAAGCCTATTTGTCACCACTGGTGACTATTTATCACCACTATGCGGTGTTAGCCGTCGCGCTTGATTTTGGCTTATCTGACTAACTGGCTCCAAAACTTCAAAACATGTTCTTCTTTCTGTTACAAGAGGGACAATTAATAAATATAATAGTATAATTATAAAAAAAGTAAATACGCAAATAAAAAAAATCATAAAAATTGAAAACCAAAGGTTGCGATGTTGCCATCCACAAGGTGATGTGAGGGTATGCCCCTGTGAAATGGACAATACCACAAGGTGATTATGTAAACATGACAAAAGTTACGAATGAAGGAAATACAACAGAGTAGGTGGAAATTGAGCAAGTTCAAATACAATAGACACACTACATTATAATAATTCGTAGCACATATACTATTAGGCCTTGTTTGTTCAGCAGTTGTCACATATTTGGAATCCTTTAATAACCCATGACCTACCAACATGTCCCTCAACCTTGCATTCTAAAGACTTTGTTCAGCAGCAATGACCTTCTATTAGACTTTTATCATTATTATATTAATTGAATATCATTTTCATGGTTTGTTAGAAAGTCATGTATTTATTGATTATCATTGTTTATGGATTTTTATTTTTATTATATTTATTTTCTCTTTTGGGTTCACCTTCCATATGTGAGAGCAGTAGAGTAAAATGTATGACGAGGGTGATGAATGCATATTATTGGTGACAAATAAATTGACAGAGGCAATAAATACACATTAGGGGTGAACAAATGCGCATGATGGATGATAAAAGGCTCTTAACGGTGAAAAATACACAAAGATGACGTCTCCCAGGAGCAAAGGGGACGGCTACTGCATGCTAAAAGTGAAAAATGCCTATTAGTGGTAACAAATATATCAACAGGGGGACAAATGCGCATGAAGGGTGACAAATGGATCCTAACGATGAATTATGAGCATGAAGATAAGCCCTAATAATATTAGAACCATTGACAAACCCTGCTACTTATAGGAGAAGAACTTCGCTTTGTAAAGGTAACCCTTACCTACGATGGATGTTATCCTTCTTTTGACGGCAACCACATCACACAAAGATCAAGCATCCATCATGCAAAGAAAGGTTGTAGAAAAGAAAATTATATTGATAGGGGAAGAGGGTACAAGCGGGTACTCGTCCTCTTTGGGACGGAACATGTCAGGTTGGAGGTTCGTCACCCCCTTGTTACAAAACAGGTGGTCCACCTTCGTCAAGGCGTCCCGCCACCCTTGCAGGTACCCCTACTTATATTCCTCCGAAACATCGTCGCCGCTGCTTTCGCCTGATGGCTGGCCCGGCACCGGCAGGGCTTCTTGTCAGAAGCACAGATGTTTGGCGGGAACTGACTTCTCAGATGACGACATCTTCACGAGAGTTTCTTTGACCGCCAAAGGAACTCAGGATGTCCTTCGTGTTTCCCCCAGAGTCTCTATTTATAGGAAGGAGATGAAACCCCCTGAGGGTAAAAGAGTGTCCGTGCCTCCCCCAACATTTCTGACTCTCAGTCCTTCCTTTTTACCAGTCATGAGATCACTTGGACCGAGGCTCCTTTCGTCCAGTTACATCAACCGCATAATAGACGAGATGCCGGAGAGAGATACTGCAATGGCTAACACCGCATAGTGGTGACAAATAGTCATCAGCGGTGATAAATAAGCTTCAAGGATGACAAATGTCTCGTAAGGGTGATAAATCGATAACAGAAGTCACAATATGTGATGAAGCGAAATAAAGACGACGCCTAACGAGTAATAAGGGTGACAAATAGCTCGTTATGAGTGATACATAACCATTAGAAGTGACAAATAGTCTGTAACGGTGACAAATAGCTCATAACAGTGAAACTTGAAGAAACTCACGTTCGTTTGAAGGATTTAACCGTGCCCTAGCGATCCTAACTCTACCAACACGAATCTGAAGCTTTCCTAATCATCAAACGACAGTGATTAAACTCTACCTGTCACCCTTATGACCTATTTGTTACCCTTACGACATATTCTTACCCTTGGAAGTCATTTATTTTTCCCCCATCCCTTACTTTTCCACCCGTGTGTAATAAATACCAAAAATAAATATAAATATATCAATAGTTTAGCTGGATAATATTCGAATTCGAATCCGTATTAATTAGCGGATAATATTTGAAATAGTATTTATTTTTTCAGATACGGATAATATTTAAATTTAAATCGGAGCAGAAACGGATATTATAATATTCGTTTCATAAGTTATGCAATCGTAATATTATATTATATATCATATGATATATATACGTAAATAATATATTATAAAATACAATTTTTTAATATAAAATATAAAAAATATGATGAGATGGAACATTGTTACACTTCCCAAGACTATAATAACTACCCTATTTATCAATTTGATTAGTAAAATTAAAACCATCATTTAGTTGGGAGAGACAGTTCGTCTTCCACCGACTTTAGTTCTTCCACTTCAGGAGTAGTTGGCAGCACCAGGACTGCAGGATTGCAGGAGGATGAGACGTGTGCAAGGAGCCACCATTTTTTTTGTTTGTTAATGCCCACCCTCTCTCTCTCGCTCTGTCTCTTTCATTTGTCACCACTACAGGCTATTTTTCAGTTTAGACACCCATTTATTACCTTTAGAAGCTATTTGTCACCCTTAGGACCTATTTGTAACCCTTAGAAGCATTTGTCACCCTTACGACCTATTTAGTCACCCTTACGACGTATCTCTTACCCTTAGAAGCCATTTGTTTCCCCCCATCCCTTGCTTTCCCCCCCTCGCCGCAGACCATTGCCACCTTATCCCCGTGTGCCCACGGGTGCCCTGTGCACCCTCCCTCTCCTCCTCAAACCACCACCGCCGTGAGTGCCGACCAGCCCACCATCGCGCTCCCCCTTGCACCCACGCCGGTAGAGCACCGCTGCCCCTCCGGTGCCGTGCCGTGGTAGCCGATCGGTGTTCCTGCCGGACCCACCCACCGGCTGCCGTCTAGCACCGCCGCCGTCGTCTGCCGTCCATCGTCATTCCGCCACCGCCGCCCGCGCAGGGCCTCTATAATATCACATCCAAGGTGTGACTGCCATGATTCCTAATTTCATCTCAGTTCACATGTTGGATGTATTTATATTTTGTTTAATTTATTTTTTCAGGATGTTAAAAATTGGAGAATGCTGTCGAAATTTTTTAAGAGAGATGCTGTCAAAAAATTTTAGAATACTCGCTCCATTCAAACCATAATTTTGAAATAAGCTCTTTCCTGAAGCAGGTATCATGATCTCTCTCTTCCGGAGAATCAACAACGACCAGCCTATATGTGTAAACATTCTTTGTCTGTCCTGATCTAAAAGCAGGACCAATGGCTTGGCGAGATACCAAAGTTATTGTTCGTGCTTTTAGACCAGGACAGACGAGGAAGGTTTACACATACAGGCTGGTCGCTGCCGATTCTCTGGAAGAGAGAGATCATGACACCTGCTTCAGAAAAGAGCTTATTTCAAAATTGCAGTTTGAATGGAGCGAGTATTCTAAAAAAATTACTGTCTCAGGTGACACTACAGAGTTGGTTGTTGGGCAAGAGGAGTCGTCTGAGAGAGGAGATTCTTCTGCAACTGGTGATGGTGGATGATGATCCAACGGATATCTGTTGATTTGTAATTATAATTGTAAAAAATGACACATTTGAATTAATGTAATTATAATTTATTTTATTCCTTGATTTATATGTTGTGTAGATTACATCGGGGGATGTGTGTTTTATGTCGAGTTGTATAGGTTGTGTATAAATGGATAACAGAAGTAAAATGTTTATTTTGTAGCGAAACAAAGTCGACGGCTGGCTAGAGATAAGGGTGACAAATAGATGTTCGGAGTGACAAATAGCCGGTAACAGTGACAAATAACTTTGTAACGGTGACAAATAGCTCATGGCAGTGAAACTTGAAGAAACTCAAGTTCGTTTGAAGGGTTTAACCATGTATTGGTTTCCTAACTCTACTAACACGGATCTGAAGCTTTCATAGCCATCAAACGACGCTGATTAAACTCATGTAAGATCATGAAATGCGATTTACCTCCAGTTCTACTAATTTACAGTGGGATCAAGCCAAGTCGTTGACAATGAGTAAAATGTCAACTACATCATTTCTCTACATAGACAACAACAGTCAATGTTACTGGTCAAGGTCAACGCAAGTCAAAGAAGTCTCCAGCCAAGCTCAACTTTTTGTTGAACAGTTATGAAGTCTCAGTCAAAGTCCAAGGTCAATGAATAGACTAGTCACCACTATGCTCCCCAGACAAAGCCAAGCAGGTAATGAAGAGAAGGGAAGGCAACGGCTGCTCATGTAGTCATGTGGTAAGAGTGATAAATATGTGGTAAGGGTGACAAATGGCACTTTAGTGGTAACAAATGCACAACTAGTGGTGACAAATGGCTAAGGCATAAGGTTTGTGCATGAGGTCTATGCACATTTGCATTTTGCAAGGTCAGGTCGGTGCACATGTGTTAGCGATAGCATGTAAGGTTGATGCACATGTGTTAGAGATAGGCATAAGGTCTGTGCACATGCGTTAGTGTTAGAAGCATCAGGTCGGTGCACATGCATTAGTGATAGAAACATAAGGTCTGTGCACATAGCACTATCAGGTCGGTGCACATTCACATTCTAGTATGTGAGGTCGGTGCATGTCTTCATTCCACTCTAGTAGACACTTGTGCAGGTAAAGCCCTCATTTTTTCACACTTCAGCCCAGTTCCTTAACCAAACTTGAATCTATCTTCAGAAAACTCATTGATATTCATGAATACACATTATCAAGCACACATTAACGGCATTAAAACACATGAAACTTTGAAGATCAAAATGTATGAAAAAAGAAATATCAATCAACACAGGTATGTCACATTCTGAGGTTTGAGACGTGAAATTGTTTAAGATCTTCTATTTCCAAAGTTAAGGATTTAGGCCCCAATCCAGGCTCTATATATATTACAATCAGCCTCATTAAATGTCCATGATGTCTCCATCTTCTTTGACAATTCATCAACATATTTCAGTACATAAATGGCACAATTGAGACTTCGATCCTCTTGTCGGGGACATTCGTTGTCGAATACAAGTTCCCAATTCTCAACTCTCTTGAATGCAGTCCCATAGTTGTTCATAAACTCCCGTACAACCGCAGCATGCAAATGAAATATTTGACATTATTAAGGAATAACTAAAAGACACATTAACGATATCTTTAATATAGGTACACAGATAAGAAAAAGTACCCATTTTCTTGTAGTGGCCTCATGGATGGCCATGCCTCTCATGGAATTGTATGAGACAAAGCGGTGATTCTCCGTGTCAACAGCAAGTAGATGCCAGTGATTTGATGAGTATAACACGAAGAATAAATATTTGTTCTTCTGCAGTTCGATTAATTCAACATTCTCAAAGGTGCACTCCAACAGCAGGTTTGATTTTTCGGAGTCGGCCTCTGGGATGACGTTGATGTGATTCACTACAATGGTGGGAAAACAAACCCACTGATGAAAGATGTCAGATTCATTGCGTCTTGATTTGAGGAGGTACATCATGGTGTCGATCACCTGTAAATTAACAATCACGATTCTATTAGCAGTAGAAACACAAGTTCAGGATAGGGCGAGGCGTAATATTACACAATTAATGAAAGAGAGTACCGTATCATCTATCATCCGGCCATATAATAGATCAATGACATGACAACGTCTCAAAACAATCCCGTTCTCTACTGAAAATATGGCATCACTATATTGGACAAAAATTTAGTTATTGGTAGTCAGAGTAAGGCAAATTAGGATAATTACAGAAAGTATAAGAGGATAACTTACTCAATATCCTCCGAGAGAGATTCAACAATGAATTCATTCACAACGTTGTTATCTTTCGGATTCAACTGACCTTTGCAGATCCAATCAGTATTCTGTAAGAGCCTTCTGATCTCGTCTGCTTCATCTCCCTTATACATGTATGCCAATGTACCAATCTTAGATTCTATACTGTAAGAAGTAGGAACAACGCAAACTCACCTTCTTCTTCCCCCGTCCTGTTTTCTTTGGAGGTGTCCTCCTTTTCCTCACGGGCTTCTCGTCCCGTTGATGAAGGGACTGACAAATGTGACGTAGACAATGGTCACCATGCCCATTGGTCGCCTCCACCTGACCTTCGATATCGCCTTGCACATCCTCTTCAGGAGCTGCCTTATATGGCACAGTATCATCCGTAATTTGTGGGAGGGGCCTTAGAGCTGGGACAGCGGCGGCAATGTCCACCAAAGTTTGACAGATATTTTCCTCAACAGTTTCAGCCCCCTGCACTTCCTCTCCAGGGGGTGACTGCGGTCGCTTGCCATCATCCGTCGCCTGTTCGATGGGGCCAGGAGGTGCTGCATCAGCGGGAATGTGAGCTCCTTCCACACTAGTCAGATAGAAGGCCTTCATTTCTTCAAGTAGTGAATTCTGGATCTTCAATGTAGCGGCAATATCCTGTAGCACAGGGATGTATCTCTATGATGAGGATGTATAATATTGGCGGCTGGGTCTGGCCATCATCGTTTCACCGTACACCATCACCCTTTCACCTGGCTCAACAAGGAGATCTTCGATCAACTGCATTTCAAACCACACCACTCCAGTTATTCATTAATGAATGAATGACAAAGAAGAAGTTAATTTTAGTACTCATAATACCTGTTGGTCTCGCAGGGATCCAATGGATAATTTTAATTTCCTATCTACAAATGTCCCCCACCTAAATAGTCGGGAAAATGCCACCTGCCTTACTGGCTGCCTCACCCGCGTGTGCTCAAAAAACCAGACCTGTAATATGAAATGTATCAAGTTATTTTACAATGCAGTAGAATTAATGATTTAGACATTATTACACAACAAAAATAAAAAAACTTGCAGCAAGTGCGGCAGAGCAACCAAATATGGGGGTATGGGCCTGGGATGCATTCCCGGATCTTCTCTTAGCATGGTTAATTGTACCTGACCGCCGTTTCTGGACCACCGAAACTAATTCCTCAAACTTGTGCATCGTTACCTGTTGCACGGCGGCTGCCCAATTGTAATATGAAACTCTCTCAATGTCATCGAAGCATGACAACATCTGTTGTGGACAAGAATGCGCCGACCGTGGGTAAAGGAAAGTGGACAGTAGGAGTACAATCCACAGCCGGACAGTGTCGGCCACATCCTGCTCTTCATCGGACCCAACAATTTGCATGAAGAGAGAGCACACTTTCTTCCAGTGAAATGTTGCTGCAAATCCAAATCGATTATGTAACTTCGACTTCTGAATTGCAGATCCATAATGTTGAACCGGCTGACCAGAGCAAGGTAATCCTAAAATTATGCCCACATCTTCCACACTGAATGCGACCTCTTTACTACCCATACGGAAGTAATTTCCTCCACTATGGGCACAAATAATCTCCTCCAATAGTGTCATGGTGAAGAATACGGGAGAAGCATTGTCAACATATGGACTAAAGGGTGTGGTCCTCATCAATGACTTGTGGCATTCCCGAAATGCCATCTGATCCCTATCCTTCATGTAAATCTCCATAGAATACCAGGCGCAGATGACTCCCGTGTTCACTAGATCAAAAAATTAATGTGTAAACAAGAAATTCAGTTAATTAATTGACGGATCAAGAAATACAAAAAATATTAACAGTAAGACAAGGGTGACAAATGTATATATAGACAAGGGAGTTTAAGTGTGGCAAATAGGTGTTTAAGGGTGACAAATGTATGAAATACGGTGACATGTAGGTCTAAATCTGACACAAATAGGTAGATAAGCGTGACAAATAAATAGGTCGATAGGGGGACAAATAGATATGTAAGGAAGATAAGGAACCACAGTATCTTTAACTTGTCGTCCTGAAGTGGAGGCCTTAGAAACCCTAGGTTCCTCAAACGTTTCTTCTTCGGCCATAGGAACTAGTACAATGTCCTGAGATGCAGGTGGGACATCCACTTTACGGCGGACAGAGCGTTGCATGGGTGTCTTCTTCGGCTCCATGGCTGAGAGGTCACAAAAGGCACCGCGAGGAAGACGAGACACTGAGCACGATGGAGAGACAAACCGCCTTCTGGTAGGTTTCGTAAGAGGCGAGACATGGCGGGAAGGGTATATAAGGAATTTGAGATTTTTAGTTTCGATGTCATCATTTCTGTTGATGTGGCCTGCGACATTGGAGGTTAAGGGCGACAAATGTGTCTACACGGGTGACAATGGGTTAGTAAGGGTAAACAATACCCTTCTAATGGTGACAAATAAGGCTCAATAGAGACAAGCCTGACACGCGGCTTTCAGGCAGTGGAGTAAGGGCGACAATTTCTGGAGTTTAGTGGTGACAAATTAGTTTCGACGGGTGACAAATGCTCAACTCGGGTAATAAATAACTTCAAATTGGTAAAAAGTGAGAAGGAAGCTGAAGGTGAAAAAGAACCAGAGGAACTTGAGGAGAAAGAGATGTGCTCACTAGAGCAAGGTGACAAATAACTTTAACTTGATGTTGACCGAATGCCCCAATACTCGAGGCAAAGTCAATAGTCAAAGTCAAGCTTTTGTAACTGTTGACGTCCAGTCAAAGCATGGTCAAGCTTCGGCCAGTGACAGTGGACACAGAAAATGACAAACGTGGAAGAACCACTGTTTTAAAACTCGGCCCGGACTGGTCGGTCCGACCGGTTAACCCACGACCCAGTCCCAAAATCGGGTTAGAATAGTGTCTAAACCGTTTCTTAACCCAAAACCCGGTCAAACCTATGTAACCCGGTGCAACCCGGTCGAGCCGCTAAAACCCGTTTGACCCAACCGGGTCTGACTCCTAGACATATTTTTTATTTTTTTATTTTTTATTTTTTAATATGACATGAGAAATATAGAAGATGAGGAGTCTTCTAACTCCTCTCTTTAAAGTTATAGATGCATAGTCTTTTTGGGACTCTAACTTTCTAATTTTTAGAAGTTGAAAAGAAATTTAGAGGGAGATGAAGAGATGAAGACAAGGAAAAAGATGAAAATTTAGATGAACATGAAATTTAAATTCACACATCATGAAACTTGTGTCCATGAGATGTTAATTATAGTTGATAAATGGTCATATGTAGTGTTTATTTAATATGAATTTTATTCTTTTCTTAGACTAACTTAGTGGTTATTTAATGCACTTGTTTTAATTTTTACAATATATGTTTTGTTTGTTTCATGTTTCTAACTCAAGGTATCTTAAAATCTTATGGTAATTTATAATATTATTATAAACGGTTCTAGTCTTACGGGTCACGGGTCAACCCGAACAGTTAAACCATTGACCCGTGACCCACTAACTTAACCGGGTCAAGCTCCGGGTCGGGTTTTAAAACATTGGGAAGAACAACAGAAGAAGACTGATGGTAACAAATACTCTCCTAAGGGTGATAAATGAAGATGATCTCGGTGACAAAGAGATATATAAGGCTAACAAATGGATGTTAAGGGTGAAGAAATGTGGGAAGAACGGTGAAAATTTCTCATTGACCCATTGTTGCCTCCAGGAGCTATTCCACGCGATCGAGGAGCCCTATCTCCCGAAATGTTGGCGATATATAGACGTGACACTAAATTCACGGCACATGAGTTTCAGGGGGGCACGGAACAATAAGGAAATGGTGAACATGTGACCGATACGGCTCCGAATACCTTTTCGCGCGCACTCCGATGTCGGGCTTTCAAGGTATCTAGGCTTTTCAACATGTTCTCTCTTCTTTTTATATAATCGAATCGACTTATCGACCATGCAGCCCCATTGCTTGGCGTGGCGATTAATCAAATGGTTTCCCCTCTTTTATCGTCGTGAACGACCTTTATGGCACGGCGGGTCGCCAGTCCCGACCGTATGCCCACCATCGTCTGCTTAATGATCATAAGGAGCGCACCTTTGGTTAGTCAGTTTTTCCCAGCCTTGGAACTTGAACACATTGTCAGACACATGATTGGCACGCCCTATCGTGAGTAAAATCGATGAAAGATAAAATGATATTTGACTATTAATTATCCTATATCCTGCGTGCTTCCACGTGGCATTAATATTCCCTGCGATCGAGGAGCCCTAGCTCTCGAAAATTCATTATATAAAGACGTGACGGTAAATTCACGACACATGAGTTTGAGGGGGGCACGAAACAATAAGGAAATGGTCACAACATGTGACCAATATGACCCTTTGTACCTTTTCGCGCGCACCCTGCTGTGGCCCTTTATAGGTAGCTAGGCTTTTCAACACGTTCTCTCTTCTTTTTAAATAATTGAATCGACTTATTGGCCATGCAGCCCCATTACTTGGTGTGGCGATTAATTAAACATTTTCCCCTCTTTTATCATCGTGAACGACCTTTATGGCACGGAGGGTCACCAGTCCCGACCGAATGCCCACCATCGTCGATCTGCTTAGTGATCGATCAGAAGGAGCGCACGTTCGGTTAGTCCAGACCATCCCAGCCTTTGAACTTGAACACAATATTGTCAGACACGTGATTGGCACGCCCTATCGTGAGTAAAATCGATGAAAGATACAATGATATTTGACTATTATATATCCTGAGTGCTTCCACGTGGCATTAATATTCCCCGCTATCAAGGAGACCTAGATCTCAAAAATTCATTAAATATAGACGTGACGGTAAATTCACGGCACATGAGTTTGAGGGGGGCACGGAACAATAAGGAAATGCTCAACATGTGACCGATACGGCTCCGAATACCTTTTCACACGCACCCCGATGTCGGGCTTTCAAGGTAGCTAGGCTATTCAACACGTTCTCTCTTCTTTTTATATAATTGACTTATTGGCCATAAAGAAGTTGAAAATGTTTAAATTACAGATCTTTGGATCTCTAAAAAATAAAAAATATATTTTTAGATGTAACGATATTTTTACTGAGAGAGATTTTATCCTATTAGAAGAAGTGATTGAATGACAAAGAATCACGAATGAATGGATGAAAACATGGCGCCAAATGAAAATATGACGCCAAATAGACAAAGACAAGAATTAGAAAAAACGTCCCCTCTCCTGTCCTCCTTAGTCCTTCCCCCTTCCTCCTCATTCAACCACTGCATCCCCCTCTCAATCTCTCACCGGTGGGCGGCGGAGTGGCGAGGGCCGGCAGGCGCGGAGGAGCTACCCAGGGACGCCGGTGAGGGGCGAGCGGAGGCGGCACCGGCAGTGAGGGCGCAGATGCGCCGGTGACCTACGGCAGCGGCGGTGAGCTCCCGCCCTTTCTCACGCTCACTCTCTCACACACACACGCAGACACAAACTCTCACATTCTCTCACTTTTCATGCCTGGTCTACAAGACGAACCTTTTCTCCTTATCCCCTGCTCTACTCTTACAACATCAGATGAAATTCCAAGCCCCTGTTTTTATTGGGAGGGTGGGAAGAGGGATGTGGATAAAAATGTGTGTGCGTAAATGTGGATATGACCCTTTGTTTCGTTTTTGCCCGTTCAAGCCTTTTGTTATGATATATGTGATTAGTATGCTTGGATGTGAATTACATTTGTAGACGTGTGGATGCCGATATGTGAAAAAATGTGTATGTGAATGGGAGTATGATAATGATTTTTTCCAGAAGATGATGTCGATGTCAACGTGGGTGTGTGAATATGGAAGCCGCTGTGGATGTGGATATGGACGTATATGTGACCAAACGGGATGTACAAATGTGAAAAATAGTCAATATTTAGCGGATATGTTGTCGATATTTTCTTAGAAGTAGTGATAAGACATATTGATATGAATTGTTTAATTTTTTAGGTAAATATGGCTAGAGTTGATCGTTCATGGATGAATCACGAAGTAGTTGACGGAGTGGTCTCCGAGGAGTTTAAGGATGGAGTTGATAGTTTTATTCAATTTGTATTGGGGCATCCAACAGTAGTGGACCAGCGTGGTAACATCCGATGTCCTTGTTTACGCTGTAAAAATAAGAAATTTCTTTCGCTATGGGATGTGCAAGTTCATTTATATAGGAAAGGGTTCATGAAAGGTTATATGAATTGGGTGTGTCACGGTGAGGACTTTTGGTCGCATGCGCCCGACAATGTTGGCGACACAAGTACCTACGTAGACATGGTAATTGATGCTGTTGGCCCTAACTTTAATGTACAAGGGGAACACGTGTACAACGAAGAACCACCAAACAAGTCGGTTGAAAGATTTTATCAGTTACTTCGGGATGCTGATGAGCTGCTGTGGGATGGTTGTGAAAATCACACTGGCTTATCTGCTGTCTCACAATTGTTGAATTTGAAATCCGAATTTCACCATAGTGAGAGTTGTTTTGACCGTATGCTCCTCCTTATCAAGAGCATACTGCCTACGGATGAGAATCTGCCTGAAAATTTTTACCGTGCAAAGAAGATGGTCAATGATTTAGGACTTGGATACCAAAAAATAGATGCATGTCCTAATCACTGTATGCTATATTATGCAGATAATGTAGATAAAATATCATATGATATTTTTCATCATGATAGATTTAAACCCAAGAGAGGGGACAAATCAAAGCAGAAGGATGTGCCTTACAAGTCACTGCGATACTTCCCTCTCACGCCCAGATTGCAGCGGATGTATATGTCATCAAAGACAGCTCGGCATATATATGGGATTATCATTGGTTTGATCATAATTCAATTCGAAACGACGCAATATATGGGATTGTCGATGTCGAACATAGATCCAAATTGAATACCTATGAGCCGTTCATTTTGGCCGCACAAGCCCAACAGGTGTATTATTCAAGTTATTCATCGTCCAAGAATAAAGATTGGTGGGCAGTCTGTAGGGTAAAACCAAGGCTTGCGCCTAATGATGAGTTAGATCTGACTGAAGCTGTCTCAGAGAATTCTAGTGCCGACTATTTTCAATCAGACCAGGGTGACACTGCAGAGTTGGTTGCTTCTAATCTTCATATGATCGAATCTGACGATCCACTTTAGTTGTGTATAGAGGACGAAGTGGAAGAAGTCGATTCAACTGAGCTAAATAAAGTAATTGTTGGGTAGGAGGAGTCCTCTGAGGAGGAAGTGTATGAATCTAGTGAGAATGAGGAAGATGATGAAGATGACAATGAGGTTGATATATCTTCAGCATCTGAAGATGAAATATATACTGATTGAATATTTTGTAAGAAATTTAACATATATACACTTATCGTTATTACTTACCACCCGGTAAATTCCTCGTATAATTAGTTGTCGACTAATATGCACTACTTCAAATGTTGTCAATAATTAGATGGTTCGAGGCTGTAGCGGATCTTCGAGGAGAGGTGGTTCCGGGAGGGGTTCTACTGGTATGTTTATTTAAATTCTTAGATCACAGAGTTGTGATTATGCACTTTGTTTGGGTAATGATATTTTATGTCTCTGCACTAGGTTGACAGTCTATACAAGCTCCTCCACTTGCTATGGGTATGTTTATTTAAATTCTTAGATGACAGAGTTGTGATTATGCACTTTGTTTGAGTAATGATATTTTATGTCTCTGCACCAGGTAGACAGTCTACACAAGCTCCCCCACCTGCTGCGGGTATGTTTATTTCAATTCTTAGATGATGGAACACCTGATTATGCACTTTATTTGGGTAATGATATTTTATGTCTCTGCACTAGGTACACAGTCTACACAAGCTCCCCCACCTGCTGCGGGTATGTTCATTTAAATTCTTAGATCACAGAGTAGTCAATATGCACTTTGTTTGGATAATGATATTTTATGTCTATGCACCAGGTACACAGTCTAAACCGGCCCCACCACCTGCTGCGGGTATGTTTATTTCAATTCTTAGATGAATGAGTAGTGATTATGCACTTTGTTTGGGTAATGATATTTTATATCTCAGCACCAGGTACACATTCTACACAAGCTCCCCCACCTGCTGCGTGTATGTTTATTTAAATTCGTAGATCACAGAGTAGTGAATATGCACTTTGTTTGGATAATGATATTTTATGTCTATGCACCGGTACACAGTCTATACCGGCCCCACCACCTGCTGCGGGTATGTTTATTTCAATTCTTAGATGAATGAGTTGTGATTATGCACTTTGTTTGGGTAATGATATTTTATGTCTCTGCACTAGGTACACAGTCTACACCGGCCCCACCACCTGCTGAGGGTATGTTTATTTCAATTCTTAGATGAATGAGTAGTGATTATGCACTTTGTTTGGGTAATGCTATTTTATGTCTCTGCACCAGGTACACAGTCTACACCACCTGCTGCAGGTATGTTTATTTAAGTTCTTAGATCACAGAGTAGTGAATATGCACTTTGTTTGGGTAATGATATTTTATGTCTATGCACCAGGTACACAGTCTACACCGGCTCCACCACCTGCTGTAGGTATGTTTATTTCAATTCTTAGATGAATGAGTTGTGATTATGCACTTTGTTTGGGTAATGATATTTTATGTCTCTGCACCAGGTGCACAGTCTACACCACATGCTGCGGGTATGTTTATTTAAATTCTTAGATCACAGAGTAGTGAATATGCACTTTATTTTGCTAACGATATTTTCTGTTTACAGGTTTGAGTGCCTCTACATCAAGTCTACAGAGTACACCCCTTCCATCACATTCTATTGATATATTTTTTTAAATTCTTAGTTAAATGATAAAAATTCTATATGTTTACTTGTTGAATACCTTTATTTTTAACAATGTGCTAAATTCTGATTAACTACTTTCATTTTACTTGTAACAGGTACGTCAGGCACACCACCTGCGATAGTTGGCTCGTCCGCCGAGCCGGGCACACAACCAGCAGACGATGCTCTTAGCCATCACGAGGGCGAGCAGGTGGTGTTGTAAGAGGGACGCAAGTCATGTTGGGTCTCTGGGTAAATATTTAAACTCATGAATTATGTTCGTTACCTATTCAACAACTATATAATTGTTGGCTATCATTTTAACACATGTAATTGCAGGGATAAAGTAGAGTCCAGTGAGACTTCTCGTTTTATTACCAACATTATTGAGCGACAGGTTACTGGCCCATATAAGTAATTTCGAAAGTTTCCTCAGGATATCCGCGATCGATTGTATGACGAGTTCCTGGTATACGATTTAATCTTTTAAATTACATATTTCCAAACTCCACAATTTCAATCCACTAACTTATAAGATTTGAATTCTTGACAGCAAGGATATCAGTTTGTGAGGCGAGCTGATGCCGGACGAGCTCGACGTGTATGGGAGGCCACATCAACTGTAAATTATAAGCATCATTTACATGGCTGTCGGGAACGTGCCAAGGCTCTAGCCGGGAGGAGCGAGGACCGTGGCCTTTGGAAGGCAAACGGCCCCACATGGATGAAGAGGGAGTACTGGGAGGACCTCTGTGATAGATGGGCCAAGCCTAAGTGGATCGCCAAATCCGCAAAAGCCAATGCCGCACGTGCGTTACATCTAGACGTACATCTCCATACTTCTGGATATGTTTCCTTCACGACCCAAAAGGAGAGATTGGTAAGTAATAATCTTAATTTTATTATACTTTATTTCTTATATGTCCTTATTTATTCTCTATAACATGTATAACATGAAAAGAAGAGCAGTGGTACGGTCTCGTACCGCGATTTATTTGCTACAGTTCACCAGAAGAAGGGGACCGATCAGTATGTGAGCGAGAGAGCTCGCTTGGTAGTGGTAAGATTATACATGCACATTTCTTTTCTATTTTAATTTTTAAATATGATTGATTAATATGAAATTTATAATATTTTTTATTCAATTTCTAGGAGTCATATGACAGGCATATGATTGAAAAGTACGGGGAAGAGGAGACGCAGCGGCCCAGCTAGATCCTGACGCATGGGTAGCAACAGCCGGCCCACCGAAGAAAGGACGAGTATACGATTTTGGGCAGAGCTTGGACGCCAGCCCGATTCTAGCATCTTGTCCGGGCTCAACTTCGTCCTATCCCGGTAGCAGTTCCTTCTCTACTCCCTCCATCGACACTTCTACGAGTCAGATTACATCCATCATCGAACATGCGGTAGGAATGGTCGAGGAACGCATGGAGGCACGCTTTGCTCGTGTGGTTGCTACCCTCCTGGCCCAGGCAAGGATTTTGCCTCAGGGAGCACCCTCGAGCACAACACAGCCCTCTCATGTGAGTATTTAATTTAAATTTTAATTTCGTAGACTTTAGAGTTATAATAGGAGAGAATCTGTGATACCAATGTTGTGTGCCCTATAGGCAAAGTCGGAAGCAAGTATATGATATTGTGTGCACAGCTGTATAGATACTATATAAATTTTAAGCTCAATTTTTAAGCCTAAGATAATTTAACACTCAACTATCAAACCACGAGTTCAGATGATATCTGTGAGAACAATATAAATGAAAGTGACAAGAATGCACCAACGAAGAGAATGCTACTTCACAGAATCCACACGGATCAGACAGATCTAATAGAATGCAATACAACCACTTAGCGTATAGGGAAGAGCAGTTCATACGCAAACCTGTGAATGGAGGCCTTAGATGATAAGGGCCAATCACACCAATGAAAATCACGGCACACAGAATTTTTAGGTGATTCGATCTGCCACGCAGATCTACGTACACCCTACGTCTAACCTTAGTGTGGCTTCCCCTTGCAATAGCAATAACCGCAGACTCAGTCTGCAAACAAACGCTGACTTACATCTTGACCTATAAGAACACTCTCCTCTCTTATGATTAAATTAGAAGGAACCGTGAGTAACACCCAGTTACCCACAACCAGACGACCAGTCCTCACTTCCTCTGAAGCACAGAAGGAATCATTCTCTTCAACCAGTTTCATCATTCTTCAAATGTCAGCGACATGAGCAACTTTACGCCACTGAACAGTCATTTCAAACTACTATACAGTCATTTGTCTGCTTTATCCACCCATTTTCACCCTTAATCCGCAGCTAAAATGTCTTCTTTCATTATGTGAATTCTTCTGTCAGAAGTCAACTTGTAAGCCCTCCCGAGTCGGCTTGAGGTTCTTGGATTTCAGCTGTTTCACACCTGGTGCCTATTATTAACCTTTGCACTGCTATTTGTCACAACTTTTACCTATTATTCACCTAGTCCATCTATTTGTCACCCTTAAGGTAGTATCTGTCACCCGTAATGCACATTTGTTAGCCTTAAGGGATATTTTTCACCCTTATTCTTTAGCGGGTACAAAGTCTATCTTAAACTGATATATCAACTTGTTCCTTCAGCGATTGGAGACTTCTTCTGCAAAGTTACTTCTAGGGCTACTGTGACACTGCCATGCTTATGCTTACCTGAATTTATCAGATATTACAGTTCTTTAAACAGACATCCTTCAAGCATACAGACATAACAGTTCAAGCATCCACAACATTCACATTACAACTCTTCAAGCCTTCATATGAAAATGTTGTTCAAGGCATTAAAAAACATATCGACATTAGCCAGCACACATCAAATTCATGATATAAAAAACCATTATCATAATACGATTCACAGTGTTAGACATCATCAAAATCACAGGGCACAACAATAACATTACTACTTAGTTCAAAGAATTCACCTTTGAGAGGGAAAGAAATAATATTCATGTTATCTACTTTCGGCCTTAGAAAATCAAAAAGATATTTAAATACATATATTAATAATTATATTTATTAAAATCTATTTATTATTTATTTTTTGTGATGTAGGACCCTCTTGTAGCCGGTGATGGTGGAGATGCTATGAATGACGAATGATGAATGACGAATGAATGACGAATGAGGATGATGCAGTAGATATCTCTTGATGTTTTTAATGATATATAAAAAAATGATACATTTCAATTAATGTAACTGTAACTTTTTTTATTCACTGATTTATGTGTTGTGGATGTTCTTTATTCTAATTTACAATAGGATTTTATCCTATTGTGTGTTGTATATGTTGTTTATTACGTGTTTTATGTTGAGTTGAGTCGATTGTGGTGTATAATTGTAGCTTTAAACAGGTTTTTAAAATTTTAATATATATAAAAAGTATGTGGAGAATGTTTTCGACAGAATTTTGACCAACTAACAATTCGTTGAAACCAATTTCACTCACTTATTTTCTGACGTATTTATTTTCCAGCGCAAATCAGTCGAAAGGTTCAAACGTATTGTCGACCAAGTAAATGTTCATCGAAATAAATTTTATACACATTAGTTTTGACGTATTACGTATCCATCTCAAATACGTCGATAATTAACTATGTCTTTTCGACCAGAAATAGTTTCATCGGAAGTAATTTCATTCAAACTAGTTCCGACGTATTAATTATCAGTCTCAAATTCGTCGGGCATTAACGACTTATTTTTGACACAATAGTAGTTCGTCGTACCTAATATGACCCACAGGTTTTCAACGTACTATTTATGCGATAAAAATTCATCAAAAATTAAGGACGTATTTGCCACAAAATTAACTTTCGTCGAAACTAATTGAACCCATATGTTTGCGACCACAGAATATATCTGTCGGGCATCCGTCGAAAACTTTAGACCTATTTTCAACTAAATTATGTTCCGTCGCAATGATTAATTAATTTTTGTATTATTAAATACCGCCATAAATAGCCACGATTATTTTGATGACATATTTTCGTCGATAATTTTGAACTTATTCGCGACGCTATCTCATTATGTCAAAAATTTGCGACGAAATAGTTTCGACGTCCATATTCCGTCGTTATTACGTCGGAAATACGTCGAAAATACTTATTGCGACGTATCTGCGACGGTAAATGGACGTCAAAATTTCTCATTTTTCTTGTAGTGTAAGCGGGTCCCTTCATCACACTCATCAATAGGAGGAGGATGTTCAGAATTCATCTTCATTAAATCAATAAGATTATTATCCACAAAGCACTCCCCCTCTTCATGCGTTTCCTCAAATGGGCCTTTGATGTTTGGAGTGATATTCTCAATTTCTTCAAGTGAAGCCCCATTATCAATATCTTCTAAAATGAGTTATCAATTTTGTTCTTTACAAGTGGGGCCTCTAAGTTAAAGATGCATTTTTCACTAAAAGACATTTCACCATTCTCTTCCTCATGAGGGTTATCATTTAACATATTTGTAACATCAACTTTACCCGCTTCTTTATGTTTTTCCTCACATAAGTTAATGATGGCACTCTCCACATCAAAGTGTTCACATTGTTCTATCATAGGGAGAATGTCAATCAAAGCTTCTAATTGTGGGACCATGAGATGAAATGAGAAATCTTCCAATGCAGTCCTTTCATGATATTCTTCCAAGTGAGGAGGGTCACATTCCAATACCTAGTCATCATCATTTTCAACTAGATAACCCTCTTTTCTATATTTTCCCTCAATTGGGCCATTGATATTCTTAATCTCATAATTTTGAATGACATCTTTTGGCACATCATTTAATTCACCCCCCAACTTATCTTCAACCAACTCATGGTGGCTCTCCTCATAAATGGGTGTGGACTTCTTACTCAAATAAGCCATCTTGCTAGTCACCCTAATTCTCTTTGATGTAATTCTTCCCCAATTTCCTCATTAACTTGGTCAAGAGTTTCATTCAGTAAGGGAACCACAGGTTGTTGGTAAGAATAAATGTGTTGGGTGAATTGAGGGACTTGATCTTTAAGGGTTTCATCAAGGGGGTTAGGCAATTGGTCCATTGACAATTCATGTGTGGCTCTTGTGAGTTGGTCCACTTTGATTTGGAGGGAGCCAATGCTTCGTTGATTATTTAAGATGATTTGAATCAATTGGTTGAGTTTTTCTTCATCATTGGGACCATTGTATAGAAGGGTAGAATGGATGTGTTGAGGGTCGTATTGATAAGGGACAAATGTGTCCTTCTCTCCATATTGATTTTGATCAAATTGGGTTTGGAGATTTGGCTCGGGAGGGCATGAAGCTTGATCTTTAGGATTTTCCCAAGAGAAATTATTTTGATCTTCCCACTCAAGGATAGGGTGTACGAAGGTGTATGGAGGTTTAGGCATGTTGAAGCATGTTTATGAGGAAGGAATGTCATATGGTCCCCTAAATAGGATTGAGCAAATTGGTCCTTGTTTTGGGGAAGAAAAGGATATTGGGCCGCCATGCGTGTGAATTTTTCTTGTTGGACTGACCAAAAATATGGGCTTTCATTGAATTGGGTGGAAGATGGGTGTTGGGTCGGGTGCTCACCTACATAATGGGCCGGCTCCCATGTGTAATCATCTTGAAAGATTGGTGGTGTAAAGGAGCTTGGGCCCATTGGGATGAATTGATTTTGGGTCAAGCAGTCAGTTTGATTAAAAACCCGATCCATGGAAATGATTTTTTATTTGATTTTTATTTTTATTTTTTTAACACTACCTAGGACAGAGAGAGAGAAGAGGAGGATTTTTTTGTTTTATTTTGCTGACTCTTGTTTTTTCTTTTTATGCAAACATAAACAAGTTAACATACAAATTACCTAATGACTTAGATGTGACCTAGACCTATAAATGGGGTTTCACAAAATGATTAAAGTGCAACTTAAGTTCACCCTCAATATTTTCACAAGCCAGGTAAGGGGTAGGATAGTGGGAGGCTCCCCCTACTTTCGTAGGGACCTAATTAGGGAACAACTAGTCCGCTTAAGGCGTTTGCCATCCGACCATCTTGCCTTAGGCACCAGTTTTCACAAGAGGGTAAACCCAAATAGCATAAGAGCCATAGTGTGAATGTAGGGCCAATGTCTACTAAATTTTATTTAAGGCTTAGGACATGTAAAGATGCAAGGGTAATGTGGTTTGTGGGCTAAGGAAGGGTGATGAAATCTCCACCTTATCTTGCTTATGAGTTTTGCCCTTTAGATAGTTTAAAATGAAATACAACACCATAAATTCAAACAAGAGGTTCTATGCACATATGTATGAGCATGTGTTCAAGAAGAAGTTTGGAAGAACTCACATTGTCCCTGCAATATTCAATAATGTAATTGATAAAAAAAAATTAAACACAAAGAAGAAGTATATCCTAAATGATGCATGACCTAAAATATGGATAGTGTGGTTTCTAATCTTGAGATGAAGATTTTATTGAGTTCAAGTGATTTTTTTTTGTGTGACCCCTATATATCTAATCATAAAAATGTAATGAAAGATAAAATGAGCGGGATAGGTTTGAAGACTTACTTGATGCGCAATCCCTCATCCAAAATATTTATTTATTTATTTTTTAGAAAAGAAAAACTCACCTCACATTTCTCTCACCTTTTTTTAGCCTTTTCTCTTTTTTCTTCCTTTTTTTTGTTTTCCTGCAAAACCAAGAAAATAAGATAAATTAGTATAAATATATACACAAGATAAATAAAATTTTCAACTCGAAAATCATAAGCCTCCTCGGCAACGGCGTCAAAAATTGATGCGCACCGATAAATGTCGTTTAAAAATACCGTGCCATAAATAATTTTAAAATTATTTACCACACTCACTCACTTAAAAGATTTAAAAATTTGAGTAAAATGGCGAGAACGGATCGATCCCACGAGGAGGAAGAGACTTTTGTTAAGTTGGAAAACTTCTTGTAATTTTTTTTAGCAAATCATGGAGTGAGTAGGATAAAGTAAAAACTTAAAATTACTTGAAATAAAATCTAACTAAAGAACGTTGGAGGGTTGAAGAAGAGAAAATTGGTAGAGAGAGAGACGAAGAGAAAGAAATAAAATTGCACAAAATGAAACTTGTATTGCTATGAATTAAAAAGTACAATGTCTATGAAAATAGGGATGACAACCAATGTAAATTAAGATAAAAGTGAAGAAACTAGAGCCATGAAAGGATGATGAACGCTGTCGTCTCCTCCTTGCCGAGCCTTGGAGAGGATCGCTCCCCTTGAAGGAGATAGCCGTGGAAAGAGGTGGATGAAGAAGCCGTCGTCGTCCACGTCATGAGCCTTGGAATGTCGCCCGCCTTGATGTGCACGCCGCCATGAAAGGAGAGTTGTGGAAGATAAACTTTGGAGAGAAATATAGAGAGGAATGTGGAAGGGTTTGTGTGGAGATAGAAGAAGGAAGAAGATGAGAGAGTAAAACAGAAATACTAAAAATAGAGTAAGAATGAAATTAAAATAACTTTGAAACTAAGAAGAATTAGAGGAAGATGAACAAGAGAGATTTGGAGAACTTTTAAAGATCTACAACTTTTGTGAAAAAATCATAGGGAGAAACAAATCACAAAGGGGAAAAAATAGGCAAAGAATAGTGGGACGCAGGTTTGGGTGAACAGTAAAAGGTGGAAGACATACCTTTGAAAACTGGACTATAATATAAAAACTAAGCAAAAATAGAGGAAGATGAAGAAGAAGAAGTTGAAGATCATTTACAAATAAAGAGCTTTTATGAAGACGGTAAGTGGAGAAAATGAACATAAGAGGGTGAAATCGAGGACCTAAGATGAAGATGTGAGAGGGAGAGAGAAATGTCAAAAGAACCACACCCCCTTCTCCTCCTTGACATGGGCTATTTATAGGGAAAATTGAGTCAATGGAGGGTGGAGATTGTATCAAAAGGAGATGGATGGCTGTGATTTAGGTAGAAGATGATACATAGGGGAAAGGAAAAGGAGGTGGGCACCCCCTCCTTGGGCTTTGGGTAACCCCCTTCCCAAAACTCATCATTTCTCTCCTTTATTTCAAACTTTGACTTCAATTTTCCCTCCAACCAAAATATGTGCTCCTTCTCCTCTATTTCAAACTTTGAATTTTCTTTTCTCTCCAACCAAAATATTTTAAATTCTCTTTTCCCCCCAACCAAAATATGTGCTTTTTGACTTGGTCAAAGTGGTGATGACAATTTTACGCCCGGCTTCTCTTACAATTACCTTCAGTGTCCTGCACACACATAATTGTAATTTAATCCATCAAAATTATCACAATGTGCACAAATACTCATGACTATGCAATGGAGAATTAATTCTCATGACCCTCAACTCTTTTTTATTAAATGAAATCGCTAAATTAATTCAATTTGTGTGAAAGCCCCAATTTATACACAGAGTTGAGATTAACTATGAAATATACATAATTGCCTAGTTATATGCACATAAAATGGTGTATATGCAATGAATTATCATAGAAAATTGACACTTATCAGTCAGCAACAACTTCCTGTCAAAAATTCGATCTTTAAGAGAACTTCCAGAGGTAGGTTATCTCATAGATGGCTAAATTAACGTGTTAGGAATAAAAGTCATTCGGTTTCTAGTAATTTCATGCACTGTACTGGGAGAATTTGATGTTTTATTTTAACTGTGCATCTAGGTTACCACTGCAAGCATGAACCATACCTTTACTAAGAAAAGTAAATATTTTTAACTTAATTCATGTGAACCATGCATCTCCATGCGTTTCTTATGATCTATCATGTCTTATCCCTCTGTTTAGCAAGGTTTTCATTTATCTATTGTCCTAAAATAGGCCTGCCCACACGGGGTTTTACCTTCTGTCTGAGGGATAGAAGGCGGTCTAAAGAAAGATCGCTATTTCCTGATAGCGGTCGCCAGATATACCGCTATTTAAATATAGCAGCCATGTCTGGACCGCTACTATGTTTTCTGTGACCTGCACTCTGTTAACTCTAAACAATGTGCATATCAGCCCTATTAAATACCTGGTAAGCTTAGGTAAATAGGTTTTATTCCTAGTTTTGACTACATATTCGTGATATTGGTTATATTATGCATCATCCTTGATAGATTGCATGTCTTACATGTTTTAAATGCTTATTTTAATCTTATGATAATTTCATGCCAAAACTCCTATAGTTTGTATTTAAATCATTTTCTCTATGCTCATAGAACAAAGTTTATTGTGATGTGTTGATCATTGTTTCACTCACTTCACTCTCATCTACTGTCTTTCTGGTTAAGTACATAGCACATATCCCGGTATGTGACTATTAGTTACACTTGCACGTGATAGGAACACGTCTTGGACTTGTGAACCTCTCCGCTGGATATTCCTTCTGTCAGACTAGGGGATTATGTTTCAAGGCCTCCGTAAGTCTCCGCGAGCATAGGATTCCCACTAGGACACCGAGCTGGTTGTACCCCCAAAGCCCAATTGTCTAGAAAGCACTCACATGATCGGTATTTTTCTGTGTCCTGGCTAGTAGCGGCCATCAAGGAGACCGCTATTGTCAGCTAGCGGCCTTCCCCTGACTGCTATCTCCTAGAGTTTTCATTGCGTCGACCCTTCTTTCTTTCTGGTGTCGATTCTGTCTAGTTGCAGCCATCCCAAGACCGCTACCTTTTGGTTGCGGCCAGGTTAAGACCGCCATCTGAAGAAAACGGCCCAGGCATGACCGTTTCTATCTCAAGTGTTCTTAACATGGGGTTTGACCCAAGGGTTGATTTTCTTAAATTCCTAGATGGTCTTTTGATCATAGGGAAGCCAAAACCTTGTTCAAATGGATAACTAATAAATTACGAAAGATAAAGAATGTACCGTTATGCTATCGATTTCTTTCCATGGTGTAACATTGTCTTTAATTCGATCTTTGAACTCTCATGATCATATTTGGTACGTTCTTACCTTTATCTTGTTGTCATGAGCTTATTGTTTGACTTGTTACATTTTGGTCATACTCTATTGTTATATCTCGTGGAAGTAGCTTGATTTATAACTTGAAGATGCAGATCGGACATTGATTGTGCCCAAGGGCTCGACTCTAGCCCTCTCGACTGATTGCCAGAAACAAGCTATAAATCATGGGGTATGATAAACACTGGCGTCGCATTACGTCGGGAGTACTTTTTTTATAAACAGGTGAAAATCACGAGGACTATCATGAAATTATTACATACTTGTTACATGACTTTCGAGTGCATAGCCGTTATGGTTATGAAAAGTACATTCTCGTTACATGCAAGTGCGTTCTTGTTACATGAAAGGCCGTGTTACATTCTTGCTTGATCATGCTCGTATATCTTCTCAACTCTCTTACCTTAGTCATATCATGTTGTTGTGTTACGTTGGTTTTATGCGTATGAGTATCACATTTTTCCTTATCTTACTTGATAGAGCTAAAATGCTAATCATTTAAATATTATCTTTATGTTGATACGAAGATACCTACTGGGAAAGTGTGCTCATACCTACTGTTCAAATCTTTTTAAGAAATTCTAGTGGATCGGATTCTGAGTATTCTGATGATGGGACCGAGAGCGATGATTGAAGATGAGAGAAGACTTAGAGTGTCATGAGTCTTTAAGTAATCTAAAGTCACATCATGTAATTTTCTTATTTATTTGAGTCATACTATGTAATTTTTATTTTTATTGAGTCTAGTTGTCATTACGTCAATAGAGAGTCAAATATTCATGTACTTTTGATTATTATCAATAAAAGTTAGATTTTTAGTCAATTATTGTGCATTCATCTTATGTGTGAATGATTTACACTCTGATTATATTACTAGTTTGAGACGTATTACCGACTGTTCATGTTTCCCCGAGTTACTTCCGCGGTACACATATATCTCAGGGCGTGACAGTTAAGTTGGTATCAGAGCCTAGGCATAAGTAAGTCCTAGGAAAATGTCATGTCATAGGCTAAGTCCAAGGTTTAAGGACCCATACCAATGAACTAAGGAAATAAATTTTCCACCTATGAGAGATTGGTTAGAGCCTGGGATGAGATAGTTGAATTAGAATTTATCCGTAGGATAATCCCCATCAATTCCGTACGAATTAACTAATTGATTATTCTCTTAGGTAACTTATTCTCACAATGGCACACCGTGTTGACTGGGATGGGATGCAACAGACCGTTACGGGTCTTACCCAGGCCCTGCAGACTATGGCCCAAGCTAGCGCGAGGGCTGGTGCTGGTGATCTGTACCGTAACTTCCGGAGCTTAAATCATCCGCGATTCTCTAGCTCCTCCAATCTGGACGAAGCGGAGAATTGGATAGACGAGATGGAGAGGATTTTTAACATTATGCAATGTGCTGACCAAGAGAAGGTCCGTCTTGCCACATTCCAACTGAACAAAGATTCGCGTACTTGGTGGAAGGTCACCTCGGCACAACCTCAAAATGCCCAGCCTACATGGGATTAGTTTCTTACACTATTCCGAGAAAAATACTTCTCCGAGCATGTTAAGGAGCGAAAGGCTACGGAATTTGCTTGTCTACGCCAAGGCATGATGTCGGTGGCGGAATATGAACTACAATTCTCTTGCCTGGCCCCTTAACATCTAGTGAGCACAAACATCTTAAAGGCAAATCGGTTCTTGGACGGTTTAAGGCCTGATTTTATTTAACAATTAGGACCGTAAAATATCCGTACATATACGGAAATGGTCCAACGGGCATATCTATGTGATAGGACCTTGGAGAAGGTCGAAAAGTACAAAAGCAAGGGTGAAGAGTCCAACCGGAAGTCAGATCGGCGAGGAAAGAAAGAGAAGTTCAGCATCACGGAGCCTTACAAATCCCATGATAGTAAGAAGAGGTCCCGAAACGGGAGTGATAGTGGCAATCTCAAGAATAAAAAGGCGAAGGAGGAAGACAAGCAAGTCATGGCGGCTTGTTCATTTTGCGAGAAATTCGACCATTCGGCCGAGGAATGTTGGAAGCGTCTAGGCGCCTGCTTATGCTGTGGCAGTCGGGAGCATCGTATGCCGGACTGTCCTCTCATGAAGGACCAATCTTCTAGCGGTGGACGCAAGTGGCAAGCGCGTCTTAATGCTATTCTTGATGAAGAAGCGCCCAAGAATGATAGGCTAATGGAAGGTACCGTTCACATTTATTCACATCCTACATTTGTGTTATTTAATACTGGTGCATCTCATTCTTTCATATCTACTACCTTTGCAAAAACCTTGCCAATTGCACCTGTTCCTCTACCTTTGGACCTAGCCATAAGTACACCCTTAGGTCAGGGAACTAAATTAACAACTTACTACCTAGATAGTGAGGTAACAATAGAAGGCCATACCCTCCCCGCAAACTTAGTATACCTTAACATGGAAGGCTATGATGCTATTCTAGATATCGATTGGCTTATCAAACACTATGCCGAGATCAATTGTCGCAATAGGAGAATTTCTTTCCATCGATCTTCCAAAATTCTCTTTCCTTGGAATCAAATATAGAAAACACCATGCTCTTATTTCCTCTCTCCACGCTTGCAAACTCATTTCGTAAGGTTGTGAAGCTTTTCTTGCTTCTATAGTCACTACTGAGCCCAAGGAAATCCTTATAGAAGAAATTCCCATCATAAAAGAATTCCCTAATGTTTTCCCCTTTGACTTACCTGGTCTACCACCCGAAAGGGAAGTCGATTTTTCTATTGAACTCACACCCAGAGCAGCACCTGTGTCAAAGGCCCCTTACAGAATGTCCCCCATGGAGCTCAAGGAATTGAAGAAGCAACTTCAGGAGTTGCTAGAGAAAGGCTTCATTCGACCAAGCACATCTCCCTGGGGTGCGCTGGTTCTATTTGTCAGGAAGAAGGATGGATCTCTCAGGCTATGCATTGATTACCGGCAGTTAAATTAACTTACCATCAAAAACAAGTACCCACTGTCGCGTATTGATGAGTTGTTCGACCAGATCTCCGGTGTGGAGTATTTCTCCAAGATTGGCCTCAGGTCTGGCTACCATCAATTGAAGATTAAGGAGGAGGACATTCACAAGACGGCTTTCCGAAGTAGATAGGGACATTATGAGTTTGTGGTTATGCCGTTCGGGTTAACCAATGCCCCTGCAGCATTTATGCAACTCATGAATAATGTTTTCAGGCCGTATCTTGACCGATTTGTGGTTGTATTCATTGATGACATCCTTATATATTCCAAGACAAAGGACGAACATGATGAACATTTGAGAATTACCTTGCAAACATCAAGGGAACATCAACTATATGCAAAGTTAAATAAATGTGAGTTCTGGTTAAAGGAAGTCTCCTTCCTTGGCCATGTTATCTCCAAAGAAGGTATTACCGTGGATCCTTCTAAGGTAGAAGCTGTCAAGAACTACAACCGATCAATGACTATATCTAAAATAAGAAGTTTTCTAAGTCTGGCAGGTTACTATCGGCGGTTTATCAAGGATTTTTCTAAAATCATCATCCCTCTAACAAGGCTCACTAGAAAAGAAAATCCGTTTATATGGACCACAGAGTGTGAGGAGAGTTTCTTGACTCTCAAAGAACATCTCACCATTGCACCCATTCTGGCACTGCCTGTCGAAGGCGGCGGGTTTGAAGTATACACGGATGCATGAGGCATTGGCCTTGGGTGCGTTCTTATGCAAAATGGAAAGGTGATTTGCTATGTCTCAAGACAACTAAAGCGGCACGAGGAAAATTATCCAGTTCATGATCTGGAGCTAGCTGCCGTTATATTTACTCTGAAAATTTGGTGCTATTATCTTTATAGGGAGAAGTTTACGGTATATTCAGACCACAAAAGTCTGAAGTATCTTTTTTCACAAAAAGAGTTAAATATGAGGCAAAGGAGATGGCTGGAGTATCTCAAGGATTTCAACTTTGTCATCCAATATCATCCAGGCAAGGCAAATGTTGTAGTCGACATGCTCAGTAGAAAACCAATAGGAATGTTATCAAGCCTCATGAAAGGTATGACTAATCTTATTGTTAAATTTGCCCAGTTGAATCTAGATATTAATGTACGGGAAGAAGAGTGTTTTATTGCCAATATCCAGTCACAACCTACATTCATAGAAGACCTGATCAAGTTGCAAGAGAATGACCCCACACTGATGGAAATCAATGATAATGTTGATCAACGGCCATATTTCTCTATGGCAACTAACGGAAGGTTGTTATTCCGAGGTTGAATTTGCATATCGGATCATGCCGATACTAAAAAGCTGGTTATGGACGAAGCACATAAATCAAGGTGTGCCATTCACCCTGGTGCTACCAAGATGTACCAAGATCTTAAAAGGAATTTTTGGTGGCCCAATATGAAAGAGAAGTGGCGGACTACGTATCACGCTGCCTCACTTGTCAACAAGTTAAGGCAGAACATTAAAAGCCCGCTGGAAAATTACATCCCTTGGAGATCCCCGAGTGGAAATGGGAGAGTGTAGGGATAGATTATATCATGGGTTTACCTAGGTCAAGAGGAGGACATGATGGTATATGGGTGATCATTGATCCCTTGACCAAATCGGCTCACTTTCTACCTATTAAAAGTCGATGGTCCGTGTATGTTTTGGCTGCCTTGTATATGAAGGAAATTGTGAGACTACATGGAGTCCTTGTCACTATTATATCTGATCGAGACCCTCGATTCACATCTCAATTATGGAAGGGTCTACAACATTCATTAGGGACCCGATTGAATTTCAGTACTGTATTTCATCCACAAACCGATGCTCAAACTAAAAGAACCAATCAGGTGGTGGAAGATATGCTCAGGGCCTGTGCAATTGATTTTGGTGGAAGTTAGCACGACCACTTGCCTCTAGTGGAGTTTGCCTACAATAACAACTATCAATCTAGCCTTCAAATGGCACCGTTCGAGACACTATATGGTAGGAGTTGACGTTCACCTATATGCTAGGGTGAGGTTGGAGAAAGACAACTTCTAGGCCCTGATCTTGTTCGGGATACGATAGAAAAAGTGAAGTTGATCAGAGAAAGACTCTAGATGGCTCAGGATAGACAAAAGACTTATGCTGATATCAGGAGAAGAGACTTAGAGTTTCATGTGGGAGATCATGTATTTCTTAAGGTTTTCCCAGGTCAAGGAATTCGAAGATTTGACATTAAAGGCAAACTTACCCCCCGATTCCTTGGCCCTTTTGAAATTCTTGAAAGGGTTGGCGAGGTTGCTTATCGATTGGCGTTGCCTCCACAATTGTCTGGCGTCCATGACGTATTTTATATATTCATGCTCAAGAGATACGTCTATGACCCTTTTCATATTATAAGTCATGAGGATCTGGTGATACAGAAGGATCTGACATACGAACAAAGACAACTCAAAATACTTGATTGAGAGGTACGTCAACTTCGCAACAAGACTATTCCCATAGTAAAGATCCGATGGAAGAAGTGCCTGGATCAAGAAGCCACATGAGAAACGGAAGAAGCCATGCGCAAACGATTCCCCGAACTATTCAATTGTAAGTACAATACACTCTCTGTAAAGCCATGTGTTGAATTTGGGACCAAATTCTCTTTAAGTGGGGGAGGGTGTAACACCCCTGGAAAATTTAGGAATTTTTTAGGATTAATTAGCAATTAAATAAGAATTATTAGGCATTAATGGGCTTTTAAATATATTTTTGGGTTAATTAAATCAAATTGGAAGACCAATTGATAACCAAGCCCTTTGGCCCACTTAAATCAGGCCCATAGAGCAATTCTTAAACCCAATAAGCCCAAGCCCAATTCTAGAACCATCCTAAGATAATTCCCCAATTTAAATTAGATAATTTAGGGGATAAATGTAGAGGAATTTGAGTGAAATTCAAATGTCTGACGCCCTGGATGATAATTGTCTATCGCGTGACCGCTACCTCCATATAGCGGTCACAGACAGACCGCTACCAGCTTCCGTGAACGCAACGGTGAGAGACGTGGAAAGATTAGATTTTTCATGCCCCAATCGCCAGGGATAAAAGTTATCTTCTAAGGAATCGTGTCTAGGACTCTTAAGTATTGATTGGAGCCCAAAATATGATTCTATTTCGACCTAATCTAGTAACCATAACTCAAACCCTATAAATAGACCCAACTTCGACCCCCGCGAACCCTAATGTTGGATCACATTTTTCGAAGGTAAGGAGACACTATCTCAGGTAATGCCTTTTGAAGATTTTATTCTCCTTTATATTGTCTAACATCCCTCCAATTTTTGTGCTAGGAGGTCGAGTCTTTAAGGATCTAGAATCCTAGGAGTTGTTGTTTCAATGCCATCTGCACAGGAAGCAGTGCGATCATCCAGGAAGAAGAGGATATTAGAAGCCCTAGACGAAGTTAGTTCGAGTTGTATCTTTAGAACTTATTGTTGTCCTTTGTATCTTCTACCTATCCTCCAAATTTCATGAACTTAAAACGAGAGGTTGAAGAGTTAGAAGGCCAGGAATTAGGCGGTTCCACATAGGACGCGCAGGAGCCAGCAACGATTTCAAGTGAAAAATTTGATTTCTAGGAGCACTCCCAGAGGTAGGTTATCTCATGGATGGCTAAATTAACGTGTTAGGAATAAAAGCCCGTTGGTTTCTAGTAATTTCATGCACTGTACTTAGAGAATTTGATGTTTTATTTTGACTACGCACATAAGGTTATCACAGCATGCATGAATCCAACCCTTTAATATGAAATTGATAATTTTGACTTAATTCACGTAAACCTATGCATCTCCATGACTTGATTTTTGAGGTAGCATGTTTACCTTCCTGTCTAGCAGGTTTACTTGCATTTATTTTTCTTAAATAGGCATTGCAAGCCCTATTTTACTTCTGTCTGCTACAGATAAGAAACGGTCTCTCTCAGACAGCCATAGTCATGTAGCAGCATCGCGACTGACCGCTACCATCAGTATGTGGTCCTCCTATGACCGCTATTCTCTTTCTATTGTCTGCACTTTGTTAACTCTAAATAGTGCACAGATCAGCCCTATTAAATATATGGTAAGCCTAGGTAAATAGGTTTTATTCCTAGTTTTGACTACATATTCGTGATATTGGTTATATTATGCATCATCCTTGATAGATTGCACGTCTTACATTTTTTAAATGCTCATTTTAATCTTATGATAATTTCATGCCAAAACTCCTATAGTTTGTATTTAAATCATTTTCTCTATGCTCATAGAACAAGGTTTATTGTGATGTATTGATCGTTGTTTCACGCACTTCACTCTCATCTACTGTCTTTCTGGTTAAGTACATAACACATATCCCGGTATGTGACTATTAGTTACACTTGCGCGTGATAAGAACACGTCTTGGACTTATGAACCTCTCCGTTGGATATTCCTTCTGTCGAACTAGGGGATCATGTTTCAAAGCCTCCGTAAGTCTCTGCGAGCCTGAGATTCCCACTAGGACGCCGAGCTGGTTATACCCTCAAAGCCCAATTGTCTAGAAAGCACTTACATGACCGGTGTTTTTCTATGTCCTGGCTAGTAGCGGCCATCAAGGAGACCGCTATTGTCAGCTAGCGGCCTTCCCCTGACCGCTATCTCCCAGAGTTTTCACTGCGTCGACCCTTCTTTCTTTCTGGCGTCGACTCTATCGAGTTGCGGCCATCCCAAGGCTGCTATCTTTTGGTTGCGGCCAGGCTAAGACCGCTATCTGAAGAAAACGGCCTAGGCATGGCCGTTTCGGTCTTAAGTGTTCTTAACCCGGGGTTTGACCCAAGGGTTGATTTTCTTAAATTCCTAGATGGTCTTTTGATCATAGGGAAGCCAAAACCTTGTTCAAATAGATAACTAATAAATTACGGAAGATAAAGAATGTACCGTTATGCTACCGATTTCTTTCCATGGTGTAACCTTGTCTTTAATTTGATCTTTGAACTCTCATGATCATATTTGGTATGTTCTTACCTTGATCTTGTTGTCATTAGCTTATTGTTTGACTTGTTACATTTTGGTCGTACTTTATTGTTATATCTCGTGGAAGTAGCTTGATTTATAACTTGAAGATGCAGTTCGGGCACTAATTGTACCCAAGGGCTCGACTCTAGCCCCCTCGGCTGATTGTCGGAAACAAGTTATAAATCATGGGGTATGATGAACACTGGCGTCGCATTACGCCGGGAGTACTTTTTTTATAAACGGGTGAAAACGACGAGGACTATCATGAAATTATTATATGCTTGTTACATGACTTTCGAGTGCATAGCCGTTATGGTTATGAAAAGTACATTCTCGTTACATGCAAGTGCGTTCTTGTTACATGAAAGGCCATGTTACATTCTTGCTTGATCATGCTCGTATATCTTCTCAACTCTCTTACCTTAGTCATATCATGTTGTTGTGTTATGTTCGTTTTATGCGTATGCGTATCACATTTTTCCTTATCTTACTTCATAGAGCTAAAATACTAATCATTTAAACATTACCTTCATGTTGATTCGAAGATACCTACTGGGCAAGTGTGCTCATATCTGCTTTTCAAATCTTTTTAGAAAATTCTAGTGGATCAGATTCTGAGTATTCCGATGATGGGACCGAGAGTGATGATTGAAGATGAGAGAAGACTTAGAGTGTCATGAGTCTTTAAATAGTCTAGAGTCACATCATGTAATTTTCTTATTTATTTCAGTCATACTATGTAATTTTTATTTTTATTGACACTAGTTGTCATTACGTCAAAAGAGAGTCAAATATTCATGTACTTTTGATTATTATCAATAAAAGTTAGATTTTTGGTCAATTATTGTGCATTCATCTTATGTGTGAATGATTTGCGCTCTGATTATATTACTAGCTTGAGGCGTATTGCCGACTGTCCACGTTTCCTCGAGTTACTTCCGCGGTACACATATATCTCGGGGCGTGACATAAAAGAAGAAAAAAGAAGAAGAATGGAAGGTGGGGAGTTGTTGGATGCATTCTATATTTATGTATACCATTATATCTTTCATCGGTTTATTAAGTGCGAGGGCGTGCCAGTCACGAATGTGACAATGTGTTCAGGCTCCGAGACTAGAGTAGTCCAGAGCCTGTAGTGCGCTTCATTTGACTAATCAGACGATTATGGATATCGGGTCGGGACTGGAGACCTGCCGCGCCATAAAAGTCATAGCGTTAACTACATCCCCTCAGAGAGGAGAAAACCTTTGATTAATTGTCAAGATAAGGGGCCTCATGGCCTAAAAATCAATTGAGTGAAAAATGTATTAGAAAGTATTAAAATCCCCTATACTGGGGTGCAAGAGGGTATTTAAGATCATGTCAGTCATGTATTGACCATTTCATGTTCGGGCAGGCGTCCAGGTTGGAAATATCCCGAGTATAGATATAATACCAGGGCAATTGTCTGCCGGGGTCTGGCAAGTTTAATATTAGAAAGATGAAGCAATTCGGTTAAATCCCGGTCAAGACGGTTAAAAATTAGTAGGTTATCGGCCCAATGCAAAGTAGGGCTATGGCCATAATGGGGAATCCCCGAGGGCCAAGCATGTCTTGCTGGGCATCTTTAGTATCTCCCTTACACCGGGCTCGAGGAGGCGAGGACTTCCGGATCAAATGTCGTTAATTCTTTACGTTCATTTTCTTCATTATTGTATTTTTGTGGCATTTCTTTTATCGTTACACTTTTTTTTAACACTGATATTCATTATTCATTCTTCTTCCTTTGGTTATTTCGTTTATCATTTCATCATTTTTTGATTTGGTTATTTGCCGTCGATTTTTTAATCAATTGTTTATTTGGTCATTATTGTGATTATTTTAATATTATGTTATTTTCCTTCCCGTTTTTTGCTCTTATTCGTAATTTATCATCCATTTCTTTATTGTTTTGTTCATCACTTCTTTTATTTATATGGTTTTGTTCCCCCCCTTTTTCTAGTTTATTGATCACTTATTTGTTTCAATCTCCCTTTTTTTTATTAGTGTTTCCCTTTTCTTCTTTTCTTTATCTGTTTTCTTTATCTTTCTTCTTTTTATTGACGAGGATTGAGTCAACACAGGGGGTTTCCTGCGTCGATGCAGCGGGAAGGGAGATTAGCCCCGGAAAGGTTAGGTCTCTTACGTCGACGCAGCGAGAAGAATTGAAGATCAGTCCTGGAAGGGCTGGGTCGACGCCGGGGACTTCCTGCCTCGACGCAGCGCAAAGGGGGAATCAACCCTAGAGGGCCAGGAAGGGCGGGGTCGACGCGGGGAATGCCATCGTTGACCCAGCGTGCAACGAAAGGGGGGTTGCCTGAACGTCTGGACAAGGAGACGCAGTCCCTAGCCAGCAAAGTTCATAGAGGAATTTGACTTGGAATATTCGCGGCTGGCTTCGGCTTCCGACACATATGGGAAAATACATGCTCTTTGTGGGATGCTGGAATGATCTTAACTGGTCAAACGCATATGGCATGCAAGGATGATTGGGTTTTCATGAAGAGTGACCCTTGGTACATGGCGGAGTTCTTGACTCGCGCATGTCCGGATTTCCTCCAAACTATTTGATATACCCAAGAGGTCGTAGCATGCCAGCGCTTAAGAAGGAATGGAGCATACACGAAATCTCCTTATGAATTTTATGAATTCATGAGCATATGACGAATGCAAATGCCATGCACACATAACGTAGATCTCGGATGAACCAATGAGAAATGCCATGCACGATTGCTTCATGTAAATTCAGTGAGGCCTTATCATACTTATGCAAAATGAAAGCATTTCTGATGCAGAATTTAGTATGCAAATGCACTCTTTCTCCTGGGTTTGCTCTTCTTTTTTTTCTTTTTTTGGACATATTGGACTCAAAGAAGGGGGGGGGGGGGGGGGGGGGGGGGGTCGACCCCCCTTATGCACAGGGGACCTCAGATAAAAGAGGCTCTGAAGTTTGAGAAAAAAGAATTTTTTGAATAGCAACGACTGCCCATGGATCATATGCTTACTACATGCAAGTGTTCATGCAAAATTCATTGTTTTGATCTGGGAGTCCCAATTTCATGTTCATCATTCATTTTTTATTCTATTCATTCTGATTTCAGCAGTTTTCTAGAATTGTAGTAATTGTGATGCTTCTTTCTATCTATTATACATCATTGTATACTGAATGTTTGCTCTTGTTCGGATTCTTTTCTAAATTCCTTGCTCAATGATCTATCTTCATGACCTTGAGTTCAGTTTGTGTATTGTGGCATTCTTCTTTTTGGTCTTCAAGTTGCCTGGCGAAAAAAAATTTGGCAGCATCTTTCCTAAACTCGGAGCCTTGGGAGGTTTTAATCGGGTACACATCCACAGAGAAACTCTGAAATGGCCCCAAAATAAGAGGAGTCGCATGAAAGCGGCAACACCCAAGGATGCGCACGGAAGCGGCAACATCCTATAATCCGAACCGGGTGTGGACACCCCGAGGGCTATCCTATGAGGGGCTCCAATGACCCGAGGGACGCCACGATCCCGATCCCGAGACGTGGTTTTAGATTATCACCACATTATGTGGCCGTCGATATTCATCCTTTTTCAAAGAGATCTTCCGTGAACCACGCTATGAAGAAGCGAGTCCCCAGGGGTCTAGGGATGATCAAGACTCTGGAAGCCAATGTTCACGAAGAAAATAATCGATTTTGGGATTAAATCCCATATTTCTCATCCCGTTGGCATCATGGCCATTGAATTTGTCCAAATCCCAAGGCAAGGTTTTGAGAGGAAAGCTCGATCATTATAAAACGAAGGCGAAGCTATAAGAGAGACTCCAATAGTTGGGGACCTCGGAGTCATATCCATAGGCTTGGATGAACCCCGGGCCGGTGGTCGTTCGGATAACATCTACATCATCATATGAACGATATACTAAGAACGGGATTGAACGGAGCAAGAAAAATACATCATACATATGTATATACTGGAGAAGACGACATCATGCTCATAGCAAAAAGAAATCAGGGGGGGGGGCAAAGGCCCTACACTTCATTCCTTCTTAGATAAAGAAGATTACATCAAGGGGAAACTAAGCATCATACAACATGAAACAAGAAGAAAAGAAGAAAATACAAGAGCGATAGCAAGGGCCGGAGCTCTCTGCTCCTATCCCTCACCTCTCCTCTCTCTTTCTCTGCAAATCGCCAAAGGGCTTATCTTCTTCAACCAAGGGAATTTTAGCTAGCCGAAGAGGGCTTCTTTCAAGGTTTTTTCCAAGTGATTTCTTTCAAGGGTTGCCAAGAAGGTTTTAAGCTCCACCGGGGTGATCCTTATATAGGGGCCGGAGCCCCTATTTCGGAGGGAAAACAACCTCCACACATTACATTTTTTTCTTTTCATATGCTACTGCGGTTGTTGCCATGCTGTCATTACTGTTGCGCTGCCGAAGCACAGTTGCTGCTACTGCTGCCGCTGGTGTTCCTTTCTTCCCAAAGCCGTGGCAGAGCAGGGAGGAGGTGAGGGAGGACCGTCCCTCGTGGTGGTGCTAGCGCGCTCGGACTCACCCACACGAGGGGAGGGAGCTTCACGCATTGAATGCTTGCAGTGCTGTCGAAGAAGGAAGTCCGCGAGCATTGAATGCTTGCAGGGGAGGGAGGAACACGGGAGGAGAGGGTGTGACTCAAGATGAATAGTGCCATGATTTTCTTTCTCTTTTCATTTTTTTTGAAAAATCCCTTCTTTTACATTTGGCCCTCCTCCTTTCTTCTATTGCACATATGCCCCCTTGCGCCCCTTTTTTCTATTGCATTTGGTCCATGGGCCTCTCATTCCTTTGGCCTATTCGCCTTTTTTCTTCTACCATTTTTTTTTGTATTAGGTTTGGCCCAATTTTTTTAGTGCCAACAAATGCCCCCCACTCGCAGGTGTCGCGAACGAGGGACGCGGGAGCGGGGCCTACGGGTGCAGCTCGTTTGAAAGCATTTTAGGTGTGTATCTCTTGTCTTTGCCATGATCGGGGGAGCGGGCTTTGACTGAAATTGGGAGAGCAAGCCGCAAGAGCCGAGATCGGGGAGAGCGAGCTGCGAGAGCCGAGATCTGGGAGAGCGAGCTGCGAGAGCCGAGATCGGGGAGTAGGCTGCGAGAGCCGAAATTGGGAGAGTAGGCTGCGAGAGCCGAGATTGGGGAGTAGGCTGTGAGAGCCGAGATTGGGGAGTAGGCTGCGAGAGCCAAAATTGGTAAAGTTGGCTACGAGGGCCGAAATTGGGAGAGCGGGCTTTAAGGGCCAAAATCAGGAGAGCAGGTTGTGAGAACCCATTTTGGGAGAGTTGGGTTTAAGAGTTGAAATTGAAATAGTAGACTACGAGAGACAAAATCGGGAGAGGATGTTGCGAGAACCCATTTTGGGGGAGTAGGCTCTAAGGGCCAAAATTGGGACAGCAAGCTGTGAGAGCTGAGATCGGGAGAGCAAGTTGCGGGAGTCGAGGTTGGGGAGCAGGCTGCGAGAGCCAAAATTGGGAGAGCATGCTTTAAGAGCAAAAGTGCTATAGGGGAGCAGGCTTTACGAAGCAGGAATCAGGGGAGGCTTTGCAAAGCCAAAATTGGGGAAGCAAGCTTTAAGAACCAAAATCGAGAGAGAGCAGGCTGCGAGAGCCAAAATTTGGAGGGTAAGCTGCAAGAGCCAAAATTTGGAGAGTAGGCTGCGAGAGTTGAAGTTGAGAAAGAAGGCTTTAAGAGTCGAAATCGGGAGAGTAGGCTGCGAGAGCTGAAGCTGAGAAAGAAGGCTTTAAGAGCCAAAATCGAGAGAGTAGGCTGCGAGAGCTAAAATTGGGAGAGTTGACTTTAAGGGCTGAAGGATAGTGGGAGAGCAAGCTGCAAGAGCCGAAATCGAGAAAGTAGGCTGCGAGAGCCAGAATTTGGAGAGTTTTCATTCATTCATTTTATTCTTATTGGAATTCTTTTCATTATTGTCCTTTTATTCAGGCATACAAGCATCCATTGACACAAGCACACAAAGGTAGAATATATATATATATATATATATATATATATAGAATAGCTCTCATCTATCGGGGATAGGATAAGAAAAGCGCCCACGACTCACAGGTAGAGTGCGTGTAATACCCCGATTTATTTTAGAAATTAATTAGAAATTTATTAGAACAATTCCTTAATAAATAGAATAAGCTAAATTTTGACCATTTTATAAAAATACAGAAAAAATATATTCTTGTAGGGGATAACACGTTTAACAAATCTGTCTTCTGTGGCCAACCCAAATAAAATCTGTAAGTAGGCCAAATTAGTGGATTACGCCCAAATTAAACACTTAATTAACCATACCTTGAAACGTAAAATTCGAGCCCAATACTCTATCAAATGAGCCCAAACCGGTGGTAAATGAAAGGCCAAGATGAGAGGATCATTTCCCCTCTCTTAATCTCTCGGAACCCTAACCCTAGGAGATGCAATCGGCAGAGATTGGATCGAGTCAACGATTGCGGCGGCGTTCACATTGACCCGACTTGCGTGGACAAATAATCCGCGCATAGAACCCTCCAGAAGATGTATGACCTATTAAAATGAAGCTCTCTAACCCTAGAATCGTTTAGAACAAGTGACGGCTGCAGAGGAGCTGGATCGAGGGAGATCTCCAGCGATTAGTGGCTGCGTGTACCAGCGTCTTGGGTTTTCTTTCTCCTTCCTTCTTCATCCGATTTAGGTAGGTAATAGCAAGCCAAACCATACAAATAAAATATGGTTGGAAGAAGCATCATGTTAGCTTTTCATTGATGTAGAAAGCCCTAAATTTTATTAAGTGTTCTGCGAGAATTTTAGGTTTTAGTAGAAGCCTCTCACATCTAGGGTTATAATTGTTCCCTTTCGATTAAGTAGTAATTTCAGGCTGTAAACATAAAATTGATTCATGCATCTCGTAGAGTTTTTTGTGCTATTTATTTTGGTAGTAAAAGCCCCAAATTCCATACTTTATATCGTGCGAATTTCATGTTTTAGTTCTGACCCTAGAAACCTCGCCGGAGTCGGGCAAGGCAAAGGGGCAACGACCTGTCTGGCCTTGTGCGGCCACACGATAGACCACACATCCAAGACATGCGGCCTGCTTTTGACCATTTATATGTTTCTATCTCTGATCGTTTCCCCTGGAATGTGCTGTCGATCCCTAACCGCATGTCTATCCTACGGCCAGTTCCAGACCGCACATCCTTCCTAGCGGCACACTACCGACCGTCCATATCTAGCAGGTCTCCGGACCTGAGGGGACATGTGCGGCCTGTCTGTGACCGTCCATGAGGATGTAAGGTCCAGAACCGACCGCACATCGGTAACAGAATCGATTATTTTGTCATTCCAGCATGTTATGTTAGTAGATTAGTGGTAATTGGCATGTTAGCAACGCACCTAATAAACTGTAATTCATGAAAGTAAATAATTCTTGCTGATTTATTGATGAGAATCGACACCGAGCCAGTACCTTTTCATATTACATTTATGTCCTTTTAGTTTGTGTTTATATCCTTGGGAAAGTATAGGCGCAATTGTACGGCTTTATAAGCCAATGCGTCATTCCCACGGATTGTGTGGGTTTCTATGTAATTTGTCAGTAGGACCATCAAGGGGGCCCTCAGCCCTCTCCCATTGGTCCATGTCACCTTGTGGGGCTGGTCAACTATCCTAGGTGGACATCTAGAATGGTGGGCTGGTCATATGGACACATGGGGTTAAATGGGTCAATATTCCATGGTTGGCCACCTACCCCCATTCAACCTTCTACTATATGGTCAAGGGGGCGCCCCTCTCCCCTTATTAGATTATTAATTTTTGTGTGTGATTCACACTTAATCCCAGCCCTTGATTCCCCTTCCCTAGATCCAAGGGTCCACATTGCATTTGATGTAAACCATATATAAGCTTGTATTTTCATGTGAAATTCAATGAAAAAATCAGAAATTTTATGAAATCCAAGGAGCTTCTTGCGCCCCCAGCCCCTCTCCCTCTGGTTCCTCTCCTCCAACCTCAAGTTCTAGAGTGATTCTACCTTATATCATCCCCTCTCAACCTCCGGTGATCGTCTGTGCTGTCGCCGCCGCCGTTCGTGCCGCCATCGAGCCGCCTCTGCAGTTCTGTCTTCGTCCGACCACAACAGCTTCCACGAATTGTCTGTCTCAGCCACGAGCTTGGATTGATCTGAATTTTTTATGGTGTGTTCAGCCCTTGCATCACAAGTTCCACCTAAATTTTCACGCCAAAATTCCATCTTTTAGTATTTTTACATTTTCATCCAACCTGTCATCCCAGATCTGCCAGGTTTCTATCTACAGTGACAAACCCTCTGAGTTCTCCACCTTCGACCACCATTTTGATTTTTTTAGGTCTCCCAATTTTACCGGGCGTTCTGTCTATCATCCCATACATCAAAAATTTTCTCAATTTTTTATCAGCCTTCTATCTATTTTTAAAAATTCATGTTCTTCATCAACTACAGTGTTGTCAGCCAGATTCCAGATCCGACCCACTGCTAGTGCCAAAATCATAGAAATTCGTAGCCATTCCCAAATCTAGATCCAAAAATATTCCTGGTTTCCTTGTTCGATTTCCTACAACCTTGCTGAAGAACACATCTTCAAATTCGGACATCTACTTTACGGTCAAAGGCAATCAACAGGAAAGTTCTCTGCAGATCTGAGTCTTCGGTTACTGTACAACAGCAGCATATAAAATTCACCAACACAAAGTACAAATCTGGTGAATTTTTCTGAAGGCCACTAGATTGCAGTACTTCAAAGCAGCTTTCCAACGGCTCTGATCTCGTCGCATTCCGACACCGGTGCTGATCGCAGCGTCCGTTCTCGCCGGAGCGCGCGCTGAAATACAGAACCGGCAGATTTCCGATCAGTTTTTCCGACCGGTGCCGAACGGAGCCGCCCGGCCTCCGACCGGCGAACCAGCGTGCCGCCAGCCCGGGGAGCACTTCTCCAAGTGTCTCCACTACAGCGGTACCACCGGGTCCCACACGGCCCCTCCGGACAGCACGTGGGCCCCACGGTCGTGAACACGCGTGTAGCCGAATCAACACACGAAGCTGCCCGTCAACCCGAATTCGGTCCTCCCGGACCCCATTGTGTAGCCCTTGACCTCCCTGCGTGGAGTGGGCAGCGATTTGTATTGCTGTAATCTCCATGTATTATTGTTCCGGGAGTACGAGTTTCGGCCGGGTCCGTCGTCCCCACGCCGAGCGCGTGGAGGTATCGCATTCGCTCCCTTACTTGACATTTTGCTTACTTCATATATATTTGTTTATGCCGCTGCTAGAGAGCATGTGTAGGGATATCTAGCTCGCTTTATCTATTCATTACCGCTGCTGCGAGAGAGTGCGAGACCGTCCCGTGACCCGATCCGGGCACACGAGAGAGCCGATCACTCTAGCTCATTGCCGGTTTCTCAACCGCGCACGTCCGACGCTTCCCTCGTTAAGGGACAACCGCGAGCTTGTCGTGTCCGTGGTCTCATCCCGCATCATTTATTTAATTTGAGCTTGATCTTGATTCATCTTTCTAATGAATGTCAATCTTAATTGCGAATCATTGATAATTGAAATGGCTATTAGGTTTACACTTGTTTTAACTTAGACCTGAACCTATATTATACCCTAGAATCGAGCTTGGACTCAATCGAACTGCTGTGATTTGAGTTAGTCCGAATTGGACTAATAGAGACTTGCGCGGCCATTTTTGAACCGCATATATCCCTGAACAGGCCAGTGGCAACCGTTCATCCCTGGCTAATGCCAATCAGTCATGGCCGATTACCCTTGATCCATCTTCGGCCAATTCCTGATTTGATCAGCCCAGTAGACCCTAGGCCGACCAGCAGATAGTGGGTTGGACTCTGGTTCAGTTCCACCCTGCCTATGGTAGCCCGGGAGCCCACTTGGGTGAATTCCTAACTTATTGATAGGTCCTATGTTGTGTGGCCAGTAATAGCCCATACATCTTACATGCGGCCCTGAATGGACCGTTCAACTGATGAGCGGCTCTGTCAGGACCACATATCCCGTCTTCGATTTTGTAAACTTCTGGCCTTGAGCGGCCCAATACTTACCGTTCATATAGTAGAGTGGCCCTTTATCAGCCGTTCAACCTTGACCTCCGGAGGGCTAAACCTCAGCCCAGTTCCTGTTAGTGCGGCCCATAGTCGACTGCACAAGTCTTGAGCGGCCCAGTAGTGACCGCATATCTCCCAAAGACTAGTTTTCTCCGTGTTTTATGATTTTGAATCCAAGAACATGATGGTTCTTGATAACTTGAACTCCTGGATAGAAATTCTGGATAGTATCTCTTCAACATAGCCTTGGGAAGTTCCGAGGTAAGCTTATACTTGATTATAATTGGCCATTTAACTTGATTAAAGTCTAGACGGAACTTGGGATCTGGGATCCAATAAATCAATGCCAACGCATCATAGGGGCCCGGTCTGGTCCTGGGGAGAGCGCCCGAAAAGTACTTGTGCCCATGGGAGTTTGTAATGACATTGTGAGGTATTGCATTGAGTGCATGACTAGCGTGATGTCTATGACAATGATCTCTTATCTCTTACTTGAATCGTGTTCTACTTGGTTATATTCTTGATTGTTGGCCAATTTCCTGCAATTCATGTTATATATATTATTCATAAACTTGCAATTCTTGTAATTTTATCATCCTGTCATATTGTTATTCCATTTCGTTCTTTAGCATTTTCTTTTATTACGTTGTTTCATTCGATCGTTATTTCTTTTCTTTCCGTTTCATATACATGTAATTAATTGGTTAATCACTTATACTTGCCTGTTGTTACCTACTGAACGTTCACTCATATAGTTATTTTCCCCCCTTTCCAGGCAACTCAGGTGAAGATTCACAGATGGATGGGAATGGGCAAGAGTGATGACTTGGAGTGTATCAGCTAGTCGTTATGTTGAGATTGTTATAGTTGTTTTACATCTAGCTATGCCTTAGAACTTGTGTTAGTTATTGTAACGGAGTCGGGTAGAGATTATGCTTGATTATGTTTAAGTCAGTTTGATGGTATTTGTAATAGACTTGGAGTTATTTCTGTTCATGGCATTATGTTAATTCTTAGCTTAGCATGTTATCTTTACTTGCGTTTTCTACTGCCGGTCCCGATATTCCGCGTCGGGGCGTGACAGTGCGGCATAGGAAACACAACTAAAGGAGATGTGTGCTCATCAAGAGGATATTGCATAGTTTAAATCATAATCTACACCCGAGGAAACTTCTCCGTGGTGTGAAAGTGCAAGCATATGAGCGGCTAACCCTAAACATGGGGATATGCAGACGTTCCAAGCAACACTAGAGGACCACTCTAGGGCCTACACATGCATTTTAGGCTTTCGACTTTCGGTAGCTTCACACAGTCTCCTTGTTTATTTTGAATTCTGGACTTCACCGTTTGACACAAGTTTTCTCATATGTCTCAATAGGGATTCCCGGCTACTAGGATTCATTCTTATTGTAATTTTATTACAGAATATGCTTCACCGTTTTCACGCGAGTCTCCTCATTTGTTTTAGTGAGGATTCTTGGCTACTTGAATTCACATTTCACCTTTTTATCATTCATTTCATTCTTTTTTTTTTGAAGAGGGCAGGCGGCCTTTTCCTCACGATTACCATTCATGTGAGTGTAGGGGTTTGAGCATCCAAAGAGTGTTAGGAAGAAATTCTGCGATCCTTGTAGTTAGAGACCATTGATCACATTGTGTGCAAAGTGTGGGAGTTTTGTCCCGAGTATATTTTGTGAGTTACGCGAACAACATAGCTATGGCTCTTCCCCTTGACGCATTCATCCACCAAAAATTGGTTTTCCCCCTTAGAATATGCTGTGACGCATTCATACCCAGAATTGGGGCAGCATTATTTAGCAAGGAAGCATGGTCTTAGAAAGTTTGAAGGAAGTGTATTTAAATATATAATAGACAAGCATGCAAGCAGGGTAATCAAGCATTCAAAATCAAGAGCACTCTAGAGAGTTTTTTTTTGATATTTGGGCGAATCCCGATAGGATCAAGAATAGGGCAGTAGGTTTTGACGGAAAGTCTAAGCAGAGAACAAGAGAGCGGGCTTCGGACGAAGCCCAAACTGAAAATTGGAGAGCCAGCTGCAAGAGCCAAATGATCGTGGGAGAGCAGGCTTTGCAAAGTTGAAATCGAGAGGGCAGGCTGCGTAAGCCCACGGATAGTTGGAGAGCGGGCTGTGTAAGCCCAAGGGTATCTAGAGAGCAGGCTATGAAAGCCTAAGGATAGCGGGAGAGCATGTTGTGTAAGCTCAAAGCTAGAGAGCAGGCTGTGAAAGCCCAATGGTAATTGGAGAGCGGGCTGTGTAAGCCCAAGGAGAGAGGGAGAGCAGGCTGTGTAAGCCCAAGGAGAGCGGGAGAGCAGGCTACGTAAGCCCAAGGAGAGCAGGAGAGCAGGCTGTGTAAGCCCAAGGAGAGCGGGAGAGCAGGTTGTGTAAGCCCAAATATGGCTGGAGAGCAGGCTATGTAAGCCCAAAGGATAGCTGGAGAGCAGGCCGTGTAAGCCCAAGGAGAGCGGGAGAGCTGGTTGCAAGAGTCGGAGGACAACGGGAAAGCAAGTAGTAAGACCCAAAGGAGAACGTGAAAGCATGTTGTAAAACCCAAAGGAGAGTGAGAAAGTAGGTTGTAAAACTAAAAGGATAGCGGGAAAGCGGGCTATAAAACCTAAAGGAGAGCGAGAAAGCATGTTGTAAAACCAAAAAGATATTAGGAGAGCGGGTCATGTAAAATCCAAAGGAGAGCGGGAAAGCGGGTTGTAAAACCCCAAAGGAGAGCGGGAAAGTAGATTGTAAAACCCAAAGGAGAGCGGGAAAGCGGGTTGTAAGACCCAAAGGAGAGCGGGAAAACAGGTTGTAAAACCCAATGGAGAGCGGGAAAGTAGGTTGTAAAACCCAAAAGATATTGAGAGAGCGGGTCGTGTAAAACCCAAAGGAGAGCGGGAAAGCAGGTTGTAAAACCCAAAAGATATTGGGAGAGCGGGTCGTATAAAACCCAAAAGGATATTGGGAGAGTGGGTTGTAAAACCCAAAGGATATTCGAAAGCAGGCTATAAAGCACAAAAGGATATTAGGAAAGTAGGCTTTAAAAGTCGAAGGATTTTTGAAAGCAGGCTATAAAGCCCAAAAGGATGTCGGAAGTAGGCTATGAAAGTAAAAATTGGAAAGCAGGCCTCGACTGAGGGTCTACACCATTTGAATTATATTGGTTGTCACGGTGGGATAGATGATTTGGTCCCAATAGCAGGCTTTGGCGATAATAGCTAAGCCAAGAGGTAGGATATCTTGAATATGGGAAAGTGGGCTTTGGCCGAGATGACCGCGCCAAAAGATGGGATATTTGATATGTATATAAAAGCGGGTTTTGGCCGAGATGGCTACACCGAAAGATGGGGAATCTGAAATATATATAAAAGCGGACTTTGGCCGGAATGGCTAAGCTGGAAGATAGGATATATAAAATATACATGAAAGCAGGCTTTGGCCTAGACGGCTAAGTCGAAGGACAAGATACTTGCAATATATGACAGTTGGCTCTTCTTTTATCTTCAACTTTTCTTTCTTATTTTATTTTCAGCATTTGCCCCCAGAGCGGAGCACCATCTGCGTCTCGAATTTTTTCTTAGGCTTCTTACCATAGCTTGTGGGGCTTGGAATACCCTTTAGAATAAGTGTTGCTTCAGCTGGCACAACGAGACCGTGTTGGTCTACGTCTTAAAGACGGGAAATTGGTGCGGGCAAGGTGGGTCCACCCTGTGTTCACCCATTCGTAATTCACCTTTCTGAATCATGCCTTCGATGATATCTTTAAACACACAGTAATCCTCAATGGTGTGCCCTCTCTATCGGTGATAGGGACAAAATAGAGGATCATCTTTCCATCTGGCATCGTTTGGCCATTTGGGCTCCGGGAGGACGACCTTGTCGTATTCACGGGCCCACTCAAACAGTGTGTGAGTTTTGTCCTTCGTAAAGGAATATGGCTTCTTCATTCTTCCTCTTAGTGAGCATTTCTGCTCAGTGGGCTCGACGGTAGAAGGGCCAGCTGCCTCTTTTGATTTGTCGATTCGTTGCACGAACGCTTCAAAATCAGTAGCGTGCGTTTCTTTTTGCGCCGATCGTCCGCCAGCTAGCTTACTCTTTTGAATCAGGGTGGCAGTAGTTGGGCAATGCTTTGACAAAAGGGCTTCGACATCGGTTGCCAGATCATTCAATTGATCGAAGGACTTGACTTCGACGCCAATTTCCTTTAGCATGTTATGCATCTTCATGCTACATTTGCACATTTGTATAGCATCCCTATGGCCGGGTGGACGTCTGCACCTCGCACTGAGATTTCTCCATCGTTGGATGTAGACCGCAGTGTTGGGAGCAGAGGATCGTCAAACTAGAGGGAGAGGGGGTGAATAGATTGACCACTTAAAAATTTTAAGCGGAATAAGACAATTGCACTCTCTGTGATAGCACAGACAAAAATCCGGTTCGTGAATCTCTAAAGAGCTAGCGCAATATCTAAGCGGTTTAACGAGACAATAGACACAATAACAAACCACAAGCACAAGCCACAGTAGATCAGAGTTTTTAAGGTGGTTCAGTCTCTAGCTCGAGACCTACGTCCACCCCCTCACCAAACCGGTGGGGATCACCGCTGAGCTTTACAGCTTAACTAACACCAGAGAAGAATCCTTCTCTGACCTGCAGATCCAATCTGCAGAAGACAACTATATCCTGTCTTAGAACCGCTGTCGAACAGCTTGTAGACACAGAGTCTATACACACTCTGATCTCAGAACACTTTCTGGATCAGAACACACCTGACCACTGAATCCCAGTGGAACAGTAATCCAAGAATAGAATTGTATAAGAAAACGAAAATACAAGGTAAGGGGTAAACTCAGAATATGCTGATCAATGGATCTTCAGACTTCTTGCGCAGCAGAAGAGAGTAGAGCCTGAAGAGATGAACAGTATGATCTGAGTGTGATCTTCCCTTCAGTTGAGACTAGATCAGTCTGAAGCCTTCATGGTTCTTCGGCTTCTGATCTTCTTCACCAGGAGAATGAACCTATCTTTCAATCCACGCACTGGACCTTCTTCACGATGCTAGGCTCTCCACGTTCTTCACTGTATACTAGTCCTTCTTAGTCTCTTCTATTCATCTCCTCTACTCATCCCACTTCGATCCACTTCTACATTTCCTTTTTCATTTTTCCCGCGCAAGATTGGGCCCCACGAGATTCCCAATCATTCGCTCACGTGTGGAGAAGCTTCTGGACTAAAGGAGGGAGAGTGTAGTTCGTTTGCAGACGTGGCTGGCCCACTTTATCCAGTCCTTTTGCCCGAGCGCTTGTCTGGGACTGGGTGCGTCGACGCCAGCATTTGAATGCGTAGACGCTGTGTGAAGACAGCTTCTTATCTTCCTTCGATATACGACCTCAGGCTATCACTGCGTTGACGCTGATAACTGGTGGCGTCGACGCTATGTGAAGATAGCTTCTTAGTCTTTTGGCACCCGCTGCGTCGACGCTGGTAGCTGGTAGCGTCGACGCTGGTAGCTGGTAGCGTCAACGCTGTGTGAAGATATCTTCTGGAGGCATGCGAGTCGACGCTGCATCCGAGTGGCGTTGACGCAGTTAGCATGCGCATGACTCAAACATCTTGAGATCTAGTCACAGCGTCGACGTTATCTTGCTTGAGGTGTAGAAGCAGTTTAGATGAAGAATGCTTCAACTTGGAGGAGCTGAAGGCTGCGTCGACCCTTTGATCTTGTGGCGTCGACGCTGACTATTGCCTGCATTAAAGTTCAACAGAAATTCTTGCCACTTACCATATTGTCAGATAATAATACACCCTGTCATATCATGGTGATCACCATCAAAATCAGGAGCACAACAATCTCCCCCTTTTTGATGATGGCAACCATGATGAAGTTCTGGCACTTTAATGATCATGCAATACAATAATCAATTAAGCAGAGGCATGCATAACCATAGGTATCACATTCAGCTCATTCATCATTCACTTACGCACATGATCAATTTTAATTATAAAACAGAACGAAGTGCATTCACAAGACAAGATTGTGATTGTCTCCCCCTTGGACATCAGCAAGAAGGGGAGGCTAGAAGTCAAGTAAGAAAAACAGAGTATTCAGACCATACTAAGGGAAATACTGAGAATGTCTCCTAGAGGAGTGACTAGATGACTGGCCCGGTGGAGGTGGAGGACGATGAGATGAGAAGGTCTGCTGGGCATGCAGAGCTTGAATTGTCTGTGAAAGCTCACCCAACTGAGATAAAAGAGTGCTTTTAAGACCTCCCAGCTCGGAGCGGACATCGTCAGATCCTCGTGTCAACGACTCAAGCGTACCGCACATAGTTTCCATCGAGGATGAAAGACTAGACAGCTTGTTAAACACGGCTTGAAAACCTGTGGGAGTTGAGGTGACTTGAGACTGCAAAGTAACCATAGCAATTTGAATATCATAACACATGGATTGCATCTTGGCCATGGTCTGAAGAGAAGACAACTGCGTAGAGTGCATATTGGAAACTAACTCTGCAATCTTGTTGACAATTTTTGCAACACTCTGCAGGACCTTCCTCATTGCTTTGTCAGTTTTCTGCTTGGCCTTCATATAGTCTCTCCAGAAGACCATCATCGAAATTTCAGACAAGACAATTCTTTTATACAGTCGTTCCAGCTGAAAGTCAGTATACAGAATAAAGGAGTTAAGCTTATCCCCTTGATGCTGCATCATTCGGATGAGGTGAACAAGTAATTCCTTTTCAGTTGCACCAGGAGGAGCCTGAAAATAATCATCCTGAGGTTGTTGGCTACTGGACCCAAGTTCTCTATTCAGATTATGTGAGCTAGACTCACCTTGTTCCCACTGAGACTTGGGTTCCCCTCTAATGTCAAACCATTCAGGCTCATCATCTTGAAAAGGGGGTACTGTAGATTGAAATCCTTCCTCATCAGCATCATTGGGAGACTCCACCACATACGAAGGAAAAACCTGCTCACTATCAACAGTATGAGCATGCCTATCCTGAGTGTCAAAAGGTGGAGGTGACCTGGCTGGAGCTTGTGTTGCACCTTGGACCTCAAAGTCCACAACTCTTTCCTGACCCTCCCAATGTGGAGGAGAAGCAATAGGTTCAGGAGATATCCTGACTGACTCTAGTTCAGGCTCAGGAGGAGGAGCAGCTGCCCTGTCAGAAGATTGTTGACTTGCCAGCACTCTGACTGGCCTGCCATCTACAATTTTGACACCCATAAAATTCTGAACAAACGACATGGAGTACACATTGCCTCTAGGAACAACACACTTCTTTTCATTGCCAAACTGAACTCCAACCTTTCTGAACAAGGCTGTGAGATGTGCTGCGTAGGGCAGAGTCCTAGAGTTGTCCAGGCAAGTCCCCATTGTCTGGATGATTACATCAATCAACGACACATTGATTTCTTTCAACATGCAGTATAGTAAAAATCTCTGCATGATTGTAACCCTTTCACGACCACTGCTCTGAGGGGTAAAAATGGAAGTGCATATATGGTGCAGGAGTCGAACATGAGGTGAAAACTAGTTAGCTTTTAAGCTAGACAAATGGGTCTGCTTAATGTCTGAAGGGTCCTCTGTCTGGCCGGTCAAAACAGCAAACACTTCATGTTCATTCAATGGAAATGAGTGAAGTTCGGCCCCCTGCATAGGAATCTTCCATACTTTGGCGAGCAAACTAGCAGTAAGTTCAAACTTAATTCCTTGAACAGAGCTGATCAGTCTACCACGTTCGGGTTGATGGCATAAATTGCGGTAAAACTCCCTGACAAGAGAAGGATAATAGACGGAGTACTTGGTGGCAAAACCCCACCAACCTTGAAACTCCAAAGTGGGTCTAATCTCAGGGAAGACAGCATGAAAGGCTTCGTCCGAGTCAAGGATATATCGAGGAATTAAAACCTTCAGGGGTTCGTCTTTACCAGAAGAAGGAGCGGAGACGGAAACCCCAGACCTGGATTTTTTGGAGAAGACTTTCTTCTGTGAAGATGAGGGCTTGGAGGACGATCAGACCTTCTTCTTCTTGGAAGGAGGGGAAGGGCTGCGTGGACGCTTCCCCTTGTCTTTGCGTTTAAGCGAAGAAGAAGATGTAGGAGGAGGAGCCGCCGCAGGTGATTCATAAACTTGGGCTTCAGCAGCGATGGCAGGAGCTGGAGGAGCCGAAGATGGTTCCTCAGCAGGCTTCTTACCCTTCCTGGAGTAGGCGAGAGCCATTTTCATGGATAGAGGAGAAGAAGAACAGTCAAGACGTGTTACAGAGGAAGGAGAAGAACCGTCGTGCCTCAGAAGGATGAATGAAAAGTAGCCGACTGTTCCCTCGGTTGAGGGTTTTAACCGGGTGACACGTGAAACCCCCAATCTTGTTATTGGGTAATCGGGTAACGGATCTAGTTCACACCCAAAAGAACCTAGATAGAGTGGATGCGTCGACGCGAGGAAATCAAAGCGTCGACGCTATGAGCACTTATGCACAAAAGTGTATAGGAAAAACACAGAGGCGTTGACCTTAAGAGATAGGATGCGTCGACGCCATAATGTGAATACACGCTGCAAGACCATGATTTGTGAAAAATAGAAGATGCAGCCAAAAGAGCAGAAATTGAGAAATGTCATTAGAAGCCTGGTTTCATAAAGTAAAACACTCAAACTCAGGGATTTTTAATAGCTTCAGTTCAAATTCCCATGAAAAATAAATTTTCTTAGATTAGCTTCGAACCATTTAGTGACATAAAATGTTGATAGTCTGCGAAGTTTGAAGCACAGAAATGAACAGTAATAGTGTAGAATTGGAGTAATTTTTAAACTAGCTTCATACTCGGGATCTTATCATAACTTTATCCTTCGTTACTCAATTTTGAAAGAATCTTTGAAGAAAGAAGTTTAAGAAGCATTGAGGATAAGTTCATTAGATCTTTTGAACCTTTGATTTCATACCATCACACAAGAGTCTTAGTATTTATTTTATTGATTCCATCCATTAGCAGTCAAATATAGCTAGCCTTGTGACACGAGTACACATGCTTATCAGGCACCAGAGTCCCCGGTTACTCAGCATAGCTAATCATTATGCTTAGAATCAGAGGTAGTGATCAACCTCATGACATGCCTTCCAACACTTCATTGGTGAGGAAGGGAGTTTCTCGGTTGAGAATCACCATTGCTCTAACATGGATAAGTTTCATTAAAGGACAGAGATAGTAGTCCACCTCATGACTTGCTCTTTAACACTTCTTTGGTGCCTAGAGCAAGTTTCTCTGTGGAAATCTACCATTGCTCTGTAAGGAACAGATACACTGTGTGATTCACTTTTTCTTGAAGCTCGTTTTAGATCTAAGCAAACTTTAGCAACAATACCGATTAAATTTCCATATATTGAAAGATCCTTCTACTTTTGATCAATTAAAAAAAATGATAGGAACCAAGTCACATTAACTTGTTTAGTTCTTATTCCAGATTCAACCACTTTTAGGTTCAAGTTCTGGTGAGTTCAAACATTGAAGGACACACATTTTATATCATTAAGTAGTGTGCAGTTATTCTAAGAGAAACTTGTTTTCATTAGAAATTATTCCCTTAGCTCCTCCTGAATGTGAGGCATTAACTTTTCACCAGGACAATTGAGACAATTCCCTTATACAGGAATAGAAGGAGAGTACATCAAGAAATCTTGGGATTAAGAAGGTGAACATGATTGAGTGTAAGGTGATACTTGAAGAAGAACAAGTCTAGCAAGAAGGATGAACGAGAGAATCCTATGAGCTAGACGAGAGGTCATAATCACCATCACACCACACTGTTACTTGCATAGCGTCAACGCAGAATCCCTGAAGCGTCGACGCACTATGCCATACTGCACGGATTGGTTAAACATTTAAACAAAGTCAAACCATTGCAGCGTGGACGCATCCTTACGGGTGCGTTACCGCATAAAACCTTACTTCCCCTTAACTCAAGCATGAAGGAAGAGATTAAAACGGATGAATTTGTAAGCATGCTGAGGTTTTATTTCAGATGAATCAAAATACCAAAAAAAATTTTATACTCCCCCTAAGTGTATGACTTATTCAAACATTGACAAGTTTATCATAGCAGGACTTCAAATATGATCATCACAAAAGCAATCAAGTGGCATTCAGATATGAGGCCATGCAGTCAATTCAAGATTCAGAATTCAAATTGCAGAGTCCAAGCTCTCTCCTAAGATATGAAAAATGCTCATTGTTGAGAGGCTTGGTAAAAATATCAGCTAGTTGACGTTCAGATTCTACAAATACAAGCTTGAAACTTCCTTTACTGACCTCATCTCTTAAGAAGTGATGTCTGATTTCAATATGTTCGGTCCTAGAGTGCTGGATGGGGTTCTTGGCCAGGTTTATAGCACTTGTGTTATCGCACAATATTGGGACACATCCAAGATCAGTTTGGTAATCTTGGAGCTGATGCTGGATCCACAACACTTGAGTGCCACAGCTCCCTGCAGCGACATATTCTGCCTCTGCAGTGGACAGTGCCACTGAGTGTTGTTTCTTGGAGGCCCAAGAGATCAAGCACCCACCCAAAAATTGGCAGTAGCCACTAGTGCTTTTTCTGTCCAATTTACATCCAGCATAGTCTGCATCCGAATATGATACCAAGTCAAAGGTGCAGGATGCAGGATACCAAATCCCTAGGTCTTGAGTTCCAGCAAGGTATCTAAAAATACGCTTGACAGAACTTAGGTGGGATTCTCTAGGATCAGCTTGAAAACGAGCACACATACAAACACAAAATTGAATATCAGGCCTTGATGCAGTAAGATATAGAAGTGACCCTATCATACCTCGATAGGTCTTGGCATCAACTTGTGTACCTTTCAGATCTGCATCCAAGGTTGTGTTTGTACACATGGGAGTGCTGATTACTTTCAGATTTTCCATTTTATACTTCTTCAGTAGCTCCTTGATGTACTTTGTCTGACTAATAGAGCATCCTTCTCTACGTTGGGTGATCTGCAAACCTAGAAAAAATTGAAGTTCACCCATGAGACTCATTTCAAATTCTGTTGTCATTAAGTTAGCAAACTCCTTACACATACTAGGTTTAGTGGAACCGAAGACAATGTCATCAACATATATTTGAACTAGAATGATATCTGAATTCCTTACCTTTGTAAACAATGTCAGGTCCACTTTACCTCTTGAGTAACCTTTTTCAGTGAGAAAGGAGCTGAGCCGGTCGTACCAGGCTCGAGGTGTATGCTTGAGTCCATACAATGCTTTGTCCAATCTGTATACGTGGTTAGGATTTTCTGCACATTCAAATCCAGGGGGTTGTTCCACATATACTTCTTCTTTTATTATTCCATTTAGGAAAGCACTTTTTACATCCATTTGTTGTAATTTTATTCCATGACTTACAGCATATGCAAGCAACAAATGAATGGCTTCTAATCTGGCTACTGGTGCAAAGGACTCTTCGAAGTCAATACCGAACTCTTGATTGTAACCCTGTGCAACCAGTCTAGCCTTATTCCTAACAATTACACCATTTTCATTTTGTTTGTTTTTATAGACCCATTTAGTTCCTATTATAGATTGATCCTTGGGTCTGGGCACTAGATGCCATACTTTATTTCTTATGAATTGGTTGAGTTCTTCATGCATTGCATTTATCCAGTTGGGATCTTTTAAGGCTTCCACAACATTCTTGGGTTCAGTTTGAGACACAAGTGCCATGTTATCCATTTCTTGTATTTGAGAGCGTGTCCTAACAGGTTCATGTAAATTGCCTATTATGCTAGATGAGGGGTGATCCCTTAACAACCTAATGTTAATCAGAGGGTCACCTCCATTAATATCTGCATTGCCCTGATTACTAGACTCTGGCTCATCTTCTTTTGGTCTTGAATCTCCTTCCAAAGTTTCTTCTTCCTCAGGCTTGTCAAGGAAGTCTTCATCACCCTTGTTCCTGCATGAAGGTTCAACTTGTGAATTTTCAATTAGCTCATCAAAAACGATGTGAGGTGATTCCTCAACTGTTTGAGTCTTCAGATTTAGGACCCTATAAGCCCTAGAGTGACTGGAGTATCCTAAGAATATGGCGGGTTCACTCTTGGGTTCAAACTTATCTAAGGCTCGTTTATCATTATTCTGAACAAAGCATTTTGAACCAAAAACTTTAAAATGAGCAACAGAGGGCTTCTTACCTTTCAGCATTTCATAAGGAGTCTTTTTGGACTGTGGTCTTACTATTGCCCGATTTACAATGTAGCATGCAGTGTTCACAGCCTCTGTCCAATACTTCCTTGGGAGTTGCCCTTCAATCAGCATGGTTCTGCCCATCTCCACAAGGGTTCGGTTTCTTCTCTCCACGACTCCATTTTGTTCAGGTGTTCTTGGGGAAGAAAACCTGTGATTTAGCCCTGTTGCTCTGCAGAATTCTCCAAATTCAGAATTGTCAAATTCTCCACCATGATCTGATATAATGGAAGAAATGACAAACTTACCCTCCTGCTGTGTTTTCTTAAAGAATGCCTAAAATTCCTCAAATGCCTCATTCTTATGAGTTAGAAAGAATACCCAGGTAAATCTAGTAAAATCATCTACTAGGACAAATCCATATCGATTACCACTAATGCTTGCTGTTCTAGTGGGTCCAAATAAATCCAAATGAATGAGTTCAAAAGGTTTAATGGACTGACTCTTTATCTTGGACTTAAATGACTTCCTAGTCTGTTTACCTTGGGTGCATGCATTACAGATTTTATCATTTTTCTTGAACGAAGCATCAGGCAGGCCATTCACCATGCTGTGTTTAGCTAACTTATGCAGTACACTATAGCTAGCATGTCCTAGCCTACGGTGCCACAACCAAGCTAGTTCAGTTTTATTTACAGCGAGACAAAGATTATTATGTGCAAGATCATCTAAATCTACCATGTACATGTTGTTTATTCTTTTTCCAACAAATTTAATTTTTTCTGATTTTTCTTCTAAAATGGTGCATGTGTTTGCATCAAACACTACTTTATTATTTCTATCACACAACTGACTTATACTGAGCAAGTTATACTCTAGACCCTCTACTAAAAGAACATCATCAATGGAGGTAGAAGGGTTTTTGCCAACTGTACCTTTACCAACTATTTTGCCTTTATTGTTTCCACCAAAGGTAACAAATCCTCCATCCTTCTCAACCAGGAGACAAAACTTGGCCTTGTCCCCTGTCATATGCCTTGAGCAGCCGCTGTCAAGATACCATCTGTTGTGCATGGCTGCAAGGCATTCCTGCAAGAATCATCAAACAAAAGATTTTAGAACCCAAACACACTTGGGTCCCATTGGATCACTGGAAGACTTCAAGAAATTCAGTAGGTTCTTAGGAATCCACATTTGTCTTTGTTGAGGTTTTTGATGGCTTTTAGTTGAGGAGGCAGCTGGTTTCTGATTTGATTTTAAGGTTGTTTTAGCTGCTTTATTGAACCATCGTTTATTTTGGTTCCACAGAGCCTTTTGGTGATGTGGGTTGACTGCCCTAAGAACATGTGTTTGTCTTATAGGATATGCATACATGGGATGCGTCGACCTTCCTGAATGAATGCGTGGACTCACCCATCCATAGTTGCTCCTATGTGTTTGATAGAATGTAGGATGCGTGGACGCACTGTGGTGTGTGCGTTGACCCATCCACCCAGATTGATTATAGTGTTGGCCATGGTGGTATGGGTGCGTGGACGCATATCCCTGCATGCGTTGACCCATGTGGTCGTTCCAATTCTTATGGACTCTTTGGAATTCGGCCCGAGTCGACGCCACATGTTCGTAGCGTTGACGCATCTGAGTTGAGTGCCTAGACCAATATGCAGAAGACCTATTATTGTATGAAGGTTGCGTTGACACATTACTAGTCTTGCGTGGACGCATCTGACTCTGGCCAGATTTGGTATTTTCAATCTTTCTGGTGCTATGTTGGTGAACGAAGGGTCTGGAGCTGGAGGCCTTAGGTGGTGATGAAATGATATGCTTGCAGCTGGTTAAATTCTTTACAAATTTTGCTTTAGGAGATTCATTAATCTTTTCTTTTCCTTTCTCCTTTGTCACTTCATTTTTCTGAATATGTTTCCCTTTGTCTCTTTCAACATTTTTTACTTCAGCCACCTGTTTCTCCTCAGTTTTCTTTTCTTCTGATATGAAGGTCACCAGTTTAAGTCCAATTTCTTTCTTTGAGCTTGGATTATATCCAAGTCCTTCTTTGCCGACATTGCATTTTGTTCCCATTAAGGCATCAAGATTATGTTTGCCTTGTGTCATTTTCTCTAGGGAAGTTTGTTTGTCCAATTTTTCTTTTTCAACTTTCTTCAAATCTTCCTGCAGTTTCAAATTGACACCATTTACAGCTTGATATTTCTCTTCAGCTATTTTGGTGTCCTTTTCAAGTTTTTGCATTCTTAACTTCAGTTCATCATGTGTTTTTAGTAAGAAGTCATTCTCTCTTTTTAATTTAATCAATTCAGATCTGTATTCATTTTCTTCATTTAGAGTTTTCTTTAGACAAACAATTTCATCTTCTAGCATTTTAACCTTTTCATTGGACAAATTTTCTTGACTTCCCGGGTTTTTCTTCTTTTTAAGCATTTTATTTTCTTTCTTTACAATATCATATTTATCCATAAGGTCATTGAAAGCTTCTTCCCAGTCATCACAAGTAAATTCATCAAGTGGAAAATTTACCTCAGTAGAGTCCTCTCCCCTGGCCATTAGGCATAGCTTTACTTCTTTTTCTTCCTCTGATGTGCTATCCTCCTCTTCCTCTTCTTCATCACTCCATGTACTGATCATGGCCTTGGGCTTTTTATTTTTGAACTTGGAGTACGCTTTCTTAGAATTTTCGGGGCATTCTGACTTGATATGTCCCTGTTTCCTACATTGATAACACACAACTTTGTCAGATTTCTTAGTTTGGTTAGATTTAAATTTAGAATTCATTTTACCTTGATAGCTTCTAAATCGACCAGCTTTACCTTCCCTTCGTAAGAATTTTTGAAATTTCTTAGTGAGCATCGCAATCTCACCTGAATCATTGTCTGAAGAAGAGGTCAGATTCTCATCTGAGCTCTCCTTGCAGCTTGGAGCAGCCTTGAGAGTTAAGGGTTTCTTCTTCTTTATTTCCTCATCAGATCTTTTCAAATTTAGCTCATAGACCATAAGGGAACCTATCAACTCGTCAGGAGTGGTCCTGGGAAGATTCCTAGATTCTTCGACCACTGTGGCTTTTGTGTGCCACACGGATGTCAAAGATCTAAGGATCTTTCTCACCAGCTCATAATCTGTATAGGCCTTCCCTAGACCTTTGAGACCATTGACAAGTACGGTTAAACGAGCATACATCTCAGAAATACTTTCTTCAGGTTTCATATGGAACGACTCATATTCAGAAATTAGCATGTTAGCCTTGGTCTCCCTTACCTCCGAGGTACCCTCGTATATTACCTCGAGTCGATCCCACATTTCTTTCACACTTGCGCATGAGGAGACGCGCGAGAATTCCTTGGGATGCAGGGAGCATTGCATAATGTTCATTGCCTGCCAGTTGACGATTGATTTTCTTACTTGCTCCTTTACCCATAATTCTTCATCGCCTTCTATTATGTAGGGCCCCTTGCTCACAACTTTCCATACTTCATAGTCCTGGGCCCTGAGAAAAACTTGCATGCGATTCTTCCAATAGGAATAGTTAGTGCCATCGAAAAATGGTGGTCTATTCACAGCATAACCCTCTGGCATAAATCCTTTGCTCTCCATACTTCTCTCTAGGTTGTTAAACCGTTCAAGAGAGCCTGGTGCTCTGATACCACTTGTTGGGAGCAGAGGATCGTCAAACTAGAGGGGGAGGGGGTGAATAGATTGACCACTTAAAAATTTTAAGCGGAATAAGACAATTGCACTCTCTGTGATAGCACAGACAAAAATCCGGTTCGTGAATCTCTAAAGAGCTAGCGCAATATCTAAGCGGTTTAACGAGACAATAGACACAATAACAAACCACAAGCACAAGCCACAGTAGATCAGAGTTTTTAAGGTGGTTCAGTCTCTATCTCGAGACCTACGTCCACCCCCTCACCAAACCGGTGGGGATCACCGCTGAGCTTTACAGCTTAGCTAACACCAGAGAAGAATCCTTCTCTGACCTGCAGATCCAATCTGCAGAAGACAACTATATCCTGTCTTAGAACCGCTGTCGAACAGCTTGTAGACACAGAGTCTATACACACTCTGATCTCAGAACACTTTCTGGATCAGAACACACCTGACCACTGAATCCCAGTGGAACAGTAATCCAAGAATAGAATTGTATAAGAAAATGAAAATACAAGGTAAGGGGTAAACTCAGAATATGCTGATCAATGGATCTTCAGACTTCTTGCGCAGCAGAAGAGAGTAGAGCCCGAAGAGATGAACAGTATGATCTGAGTGTGATCTTCCCTTTAGTTGAGACTAGATCAGTCTGAAGCCTTCATGGTTCTTCGGCTTCTGATCTTCTTCACCAGGAGAATGAACCTATCTTTCAATCCACGCACTGGACCTTCTTCACGATGCTAGGCTCTCCACGTTCTTCACTGTATACTAGTCCTTCTTAGTCTCTTCTATTCATCTCCTCTACTCATCCCACTTCGATCCACTTCTACATTTCCTTTTTCATTTTTCCCGCGCAAGATTGGGCCCCACGAGATTCCCAATCATTCGCTCACGTGTGGAGAAGCTTCTGGACTAAAGAAGGGAGAGTGTAGTTCGTTTGCAGATGTGGCTGGCCCACTTTATCCAGTCCTTTTGCCCGAGCGCTTGTCTGGGACTGGGTGCATCGACGCCAGCATTTGAATGCGTAGACGCTGTGTGAAGACAGCTTCTTATCTTCCTTCGATATACGACCTCAGGCTATCACTGCGTTGACGCTGATAACTGGTGGCGTCGACGCTATGTGAAGATAGCTTCTTAGTCTTTTGGCACCCGCTGCGTCGACGCTGGTAGCTGGTAGCGTCAACGCTGTGTGAAGATATCTTCTGGAGGCATGCGAGTCGACGCTGCATCCGAGTGGCGTTGACGCAGTTAGCATGCGCATGACTCAAACATCTTGAGATCTAGTCACAGCGTCGACGTTATCTTGCTTGAGGCGTAGACGCAGTTTAGATGAAGTATGCTTCAACTTGGAGGAGCTGAAGGCTGCGTCGACCCTTTGATCTTGTGGCGTCGACGCTGACTATTGCCTGCATTAAAGTTCAACAGAAATTCTTGCCACTTACCATATTGTCAGATAATAATACACCCTGTCATATCATGGTGATCATCATCAAAATCAGGAGCACAACACGCAGCAGACTCATCATCCTTTTAGTCGGTCAGATATAGTTGTTGCCTCGGTGACTTGTTCCTCGACTGGCTTCGTTTTAGCGGTTTGTTGCATTTTTAGCTTGTTCATTGCCGGCGGAGCTACTCGGACACAAGCCGGCTGATTGTAGAAGCAGGTGTGATTGCCTGAGGCGCAATAATCACCTCCTGGGGTGCCCGGGAAGTTGAAGGATGCGCCGAGGGCAGACGCTGTAGCTAGTGAGGGAGGGTGCCCCCTGCCTGGTCATACGTCATTTGGGGCATTGCCAGCACCGGTGGGGCTTCGAGTGGCTCAGTACTGCCATGGGAAGCCTCGGATGAGGGTCCCACCTATTTGAGTGAAGCTGGATATAAACACGTCCCAATTAGTCTTCTTGTCAGCACTTCCATTTCTTGTAATTTTTGACATAGCTCTGCCATCATGGCGGGACCAACTTGGTAGGAGCCGGGAATGTTGCTTCCCATGTTATCTTCGGGTGGGACTGGTGGCATCTTATCATCATTGTCGGACACATTTAGTCCCTGAGCATTTGAAACCATAGCATACCTCTTCATTAAGCGGTGGGAGATGCCCCTGGTTCTCTGCGGACTCATTAGCATGATGAGAAGTAGCGGCTTCAGCTTGATCCGCGCTTGCTGGCGCAAGGCATATCTCTTCATCATCCTTTTCTTCAGCAGCATGAGCTTCGGATATTTCTTCGGGTAGCGGCTGGTATACAGATACCATGTTGATTGCTCTCTTCAGGTTGGGGAGTTCATGAGCGCGTGGAGGATCCACTTTGTGTTCGCCCATTTGGAGCTCCCCTTTCTTGATCAGCCTTTCAATAGCATCCTTGAATGGGTAGCAATCTTCAATGGAGTGCCCAATCATTTGGTGATACGGGTAAAAGGAGGGATCATCCTTTCTTCTAGCATCTCCCGGTCTCTTTGGCTCCGAAAAGGTAATCTTGTTGTATTTAGTGGCCCATTCGAACAAGGCCCAGGTTCTCTCCTTGGGGAAAGAATAGAGCTTCTTCATTTTGGTCCGCAGAGACGGGCCTTCTTGTTGTTCATCGGGCTCAGCAAGGGGAGGGTCGGCAACCCTCTTTTCTTTATCTTTTAGTTGCTCGAACTCCTTGAAGTCGCATGAACTTCTTTGGGCACGGGCCGCCTATCAGTCGGTTTGGCCTTTTGGTTTGCAGCAGCAGGAGTAGAGGAGTGACTAGAGAGGAATGCCTCGATCTCCGCCATCACGTTGTTCAGCCGGTCAAAAGACCTGATTTCAATTTCGATCGTCTTCTCGAGGATTCCTCGCTTTAGGTTTTACTTGCAAATTTGCACGGCATCTTCCTGGTGTGGCGGGCGCCTGCACCTTATGCTGAGGTTTCACCATCTTTTGATATATTCCAAAACAGTTTCATCATTCTTCTGCTTGGAAGCATATAGCTCGGCCACGGTCAGTTCTCTTTCAGTGACGTGGAACCGCTCTCGGAATTGCCGCTGCATGTCTGGCCAATCATTGATAGATCCACCTGGTAAGTTCGAATACCATTCACAAGTGAGTCCTATGAGGGAGGACCCGAAGAACTTGAGTAGGTAGGACTCCTCGGTCGCCAGATCGCCCATCACGTTGATATAATAGGCTATATGCTCCTTCGACGAACCATGTCCGTTGAATTTATCGAACTTCGGTGGTTTGTTGACGCCCAGAGGCAATCTCCTGGCAGCGTGTACACATCAAAAGCAACATAATCATCATTGCTCCTATCGGCCAGCTTCTTCTCAATCATTTGTTCCATTACCAATTTATTCATCATTGCCGGGTCGACCAAGCTTGAGCAGGGTTGAGCTTCTTGCATCTGCGGCGTTGCCAATGCTGGTTGAGGTATGGTAGCAGGCCCTTGGGGCTGAGGAGTAAGTTGCGGGGTCATGCCCCGGCCCCAGTGTAATCAAAAGCCGGCTGAGAGGCCGTTATCTGAGGCAGACCGTCCAATTCAGCTGCGCCTCACTGCGAGGCTTGAGGAGGGACCTCGCCCTGTCTTGCGATTGAAGCGTGCACGCCCAGGTCGCTGAGTTGCCTCTTCAGCATTTTGATCTCTTGTTTGCATTCCTGGAGCATCATCATCATAATAGCTGGATCGGGTGTGGAGGAGCTGAGAGCCTGACCCCCTCCTTCCACCAGAGCATTTAGAGAAGGTGGTGGTCTTTCGCCATCATCTTCAGCAGTGATCACGTTCACAGCCATCGTGACCAGATCTGTATTTGTTTCTTCAACGCGGGCTTGTACCGCCTCATTATGATTTGCGGGCGAAGCCCCACAGCAGCCGGTCACCCCGGCCATATTACAAGTGAATATTTTGAGTTGCCGGCTTCTTTGGATGACTCTCCCGGCATCATATGAGTGAGTGCTAGCCCGCTGACCATAGGCTCGGAGGGTTGATTTGTGAGACGGGCCATATTTATGTATATTGTTACATCTTTCATCGATTTATTAAGTGCGAGGGAGTGCCCGTCACGTATGTGACAATGTGTTCAGGCTCCGAGACTGGAGTAGTCCGAAGCCTGTGGTGCCCTCCGTCTGACTTATGAGACGATTATGGGTATCGAGTCAGGACTGGAGACCCACTGCGCCATAAAGGTCATGGCGTTAATTACATTCCCTCAGAGAGGAGAAAACATTTGATTAATTGTCAAGATAAGGGGCCTCATGGCCTAAAAATCAATTGAGTGAAAAATGTATTGGAAAGCATTAAAATCCCCTATACTAGGGTGCAAGAGGATATTTAAGATCATGTCGGTCATATATTGACCATTTCATGTTCGGGTAGGCATCCAGGTTGGAAATATCCTGAGTATACATATAATATCGGGACAAATGTATGCTGGGTTCCGGAAAGTTTAATATTTAAAAGATGAAGCAATTCGGTTAAATCCCGGTCCAAACAGTTAAAAATCAGTAGGTTATCGACCCAATGCAAAGTAGGGCTATGGCCATGATGGGAAATCTCCGAGGGCCAAGCATGTCTTGCGGGGTATCTTTAGTATCTCCCTTACGTTGGGCTCGAGGAGGCGAGGACTTCCGGATCTAATGCCGTTAATTCTTTACATTCATTTTCTTCATTATTGTATTTTTGTGGCATTTCTTTTATCCTTACACATTTTTTTAACACTGATATTCATTATTCATTCTTCTTCCTTTGGTTATTTCGTTCATCATTCCATCATCTTTTGATTTGGTTATTTGCTGTCGATTTGTTAATCGATTGTTTATTTAGTCATTATTGTGATTATTTTAATATTATGTTATTTTCCTTCCCTTTTTTTGTTCTTATTCGTAATTTATCATCCATTGCTTTATTGTTTTGTTCATCACTTCTTTTGTTTATATGGACTTTGGTCGTTTGTTCCCCCCCTTTTTTTAGTTTATTGATCACTTATTTGTTTCGACCTCCCTTTTTTTTGATCAGCGTTACCCTTTTCTTTATCTATTTTTTCTCTTTCTTCTTTTTTGTGACGAGGATTGAGTTGACGCAGGGGGTTTCCTGCGTCGACGCAACGAGAAGGGAGATCAGCCCAGGAAAGGCTGGGAAAGGTTGGGTCAACGCAGGGGATTTCCTATGTCGACGAGGGGAAGAAGAAAGATCAACCCAGGAAGGGCTGGGAAAGGCTGGGTTGACGTAGGGGACTTCCTACGTCGACACAACGCAAAGGGGGAATCAACCCCAGAGGGCCAGGAAGGGCGGGGTCGACGCGGGGAATGCCGGCGTCGACCTAGCACACAACGAAAGGGGGGTTGCCTGAGCGTCTGGACAAGGAGTGCATCGACGCACCATGCGCAGTGCGTCGACGTAGTCCCTAGCCAGCAAAGTTCATAGAGGAATTTGACTTGGAATATTCGGGGCTGGCTTCGACTTCCGACATATATAAGAAAATACATGCTCTTTGTGGGATGCGGGAATGATCTTAACAGGTCAAAGGCATACGGCAGGCAAGGATGATTGGGTTTTGATGAAGAGTGACCCTCGGTACATGGCGGAGTTCTTGACTCGCGTATAGTGAGGGTTTCCGTCTAGACGTAGTTCGAATTTCCTCCAAACTATTTGATATACCCAAGAGGTCGTAGCATGCCATCGCTCAAGAAGGAATGGAGCATACACGAAATCTTCTTATGAATTTTATGAATTCATGAGCATATGACGAATGCAAATGCCATGCACACATAACGCACATCTAGGATGAACCAATGAGAAATGCCATGCACGATTCGTGAGGCCTTATCAGACTTATGCAACATGAAAATATTTCTGATGCAGAATTTAGTATGCAAATGCACTCTTTCTTCTGGGTTTGCTCTTCTTTTCTTTCTTTCTTTTTTTTGGACAGATTGGACTCAAAGAAAGGGGGGGGGGGTCGACCCCGCTTATGCACAGGGGACCTCAGACAGAAGAGGTTATGAAGTTTGATGAAAAAGATTTTTTTGAAGAGCAACGACTGCCCATGGATCATATGCATACTACATGCAAGTGTTCATGCAAAATTCATTGTTTTGATCTGGGAGTCCCAATTCAATGTTCATCATTCATTTTTTGTTCTGTTCATTCTGATTTCAGCAGTTTTCTAGAATTATATTAATTGTGATGCTTCTTTCTGTCCGTTATACATCATTGTATACTGAATGTTTGCTCTTGTTCGCATTCTTTTCTGAATTCCTTGCTCAATGATCTATCTTAATGACCTTGAGTTCAGTTCGTGTATTGTGGCATTCTTCTTTTTGGTCTTCAAGTTGTCTGGCGAAAAAAAATTCGATAGCACCTTCTCTAGACCCACAGCCTTGGGAGGTTTTAATCGGGTACACATCCACGGAGAAACTCTAAAATGGCCCCAAAATAAGAAGAGTTGCATGAAAGCGGCAACACCCAAGGATGCGCACGGAAGCGGCAACATCCTATAATCCGAACCAGGCGTGGACACCCCGAGGGCTAGCCTATGAGGGGCTCCAATGACCCGAGGGACGCCACGATCCCGATCCCGAGACGTGGTTTTAGATTATCACCACATTATGTGGCCGTCAATATTCATCCTTTTTCAAAGAGATCTTCTGTGTTCAAAGAGATCTTCCATGAACCACGCTATGAAGAAGCGAGTCCCCGGGGGTCTAGGGATGATCAAGATTCTGGAAGCCAATGTTCACGAAGAAAATAATCGATTTTGGGATTAAATCCCATATTTCTCATCCCGTTGGCATCATGGCCATTGAATTGGTCCAAAACCCAAGGCAGGGTTTTGAGAGGAAAGCTCGATCGTTATAAAACAAAGGCGAAGCTACAAGAGAGACTCCGATAGTTGGGGACCTCGGAGTCATATCCATAGGCTTGGATGAAACCCGGGCCGGTGGTCATTCGGATAACATCTACATCATCATATGGACGATATACTAAGAGCGGGATTGAACGGAGCAAGAAAAATACATCATACATATGTATATACTGGAGAAGAGGACATCATGCTCGTAGCAAAAAGAAATCAGGGGGCCCAAAGGCCCTACACTTCATTCCTTCTTAGATAAAGAAGATTACATCAAGGGGAAACTAAGCATCATACAACATGAAACGAGAAGAAAAGAAGAAAATACAAGAGCGATAGCAAGGGACGGAGCTCTCTGCTCCTATCCCTCACCTCTCCTCTCTCTTTCTCTACAAATCGCTAAAGGACTTATCTTCTTCAACCAAGGGAATTTCAGCTGGCCGAAGAGGGCTTCTTTCATAATTTTTTCCAAGCGATTTCTTTCAAGGGTTGCCAAGAAGGTTTTAAGCTCCACCGGGGTGCTCCTTATATAGGGGCCGGAGCCCCTGTTTTGGAGGGAAAACAACCTCCACACATTATATATATTTTTCTTTTCATCTACTGCTATTGTTGATGCCATGCTGTCGTTGCTGCTGCACTATCGAAGCGCGGTTACTGCTGCTGCTGTTGCCGCTGGTCTTCCTTTCTTCGCAAAGCCGTGGCAGAGCAGGGAGGAGGTGAGGGAGGATCGTCCCTCGCGGTGGTGTTGGCGCGCTCGGACTCGCCCACGCGAGGGGAGGGAGCTTCACGCATTGAATGCTTGACGTGCTGTCGGAGAAGAAAGTTCGCGAACATTGAATGCTCGCGGGGGAGGGAGGAACACGGGAGGAGAGGGTGTGACACAAGATGAATAGTGTCACGATTTTCCTTCTATTTTCATTTTTTTTGAAAAATCCTTTCTTTTACATTTGGCCCTCCTCCTTTCTTCTATCGCACATATGCCCCCTTGCACCCCTTTTTTCTATTGCATTTGGTCCATGGGCCTCTCATTCCTTTGACCCATTCGCCTTCTTTCTTCTATCGCATTTTTTTTCTTGAGTTTGGCCCATTTTTTTAATGCCAACAAGAGTGCATCCGGCAACCCCCTTTTATGAGCATTTAATGCTCATATGGCAACTCATTTGATAGGCTAAAGCACCCCATCCAGTAGCCCCTTGTTCGTTCATTTAATGCTACTAACGGCAGCCCTTAACAATCGATCCGACAGCCCCCCTTCTTGCGCATTAAATTCTTGCGCATTAAATGCTGCACCGGCAGCTTCATCTCACCTGATCCAGCAACCCCCTTTTTGTGCAGTAAACGCGCCATCCGGTAGCGTCAACACCCATCCGGCAGCAGGCGGGGGCTTCAAACCGCAACCCCTTCTGCACCACTATATAAGGGGGCTCCAGGAAAAAAAAAGGAAGGACAGAGGACTCCCCCTGGAAGGAAGCAGAGTAGCAACTCAAGCTGTCCCCCCGGAAGTATAGCCAGAGAGAAGAAAAAGAAGAGAGCTCTCCCGGGAGAAGCGCAGAGTATGAACACACACACACACACACACACACACACACACACACACACACACACACACACACAGAGAGAGAGAGAGAGAGAGAGAGAGAGAGAGAGAGAGAGAGAGAGAGAGAGAGAGAGAGAGAGAGAGAGAGAGAGAGAGAGAGAGAGAGTGCTCTATTTTTCTCCCCTCCTTGTATCTTTTCCTTTGTTTCTCTCTTTATTTATTCTGTTCTTCCCTTGTATTTGCCCTTTGATTCTTACCCTTTTTTTATGCAATCAATGAATGAGTCTAGTGAACCTTCGCGAATAGAACACATTTGTTTTATTTTATGATCGCCCTTTTTTGATCATTACTCTTCCCATTCATGCGGCTCTGTTATTTTCTTCCTTTTACCGTGTTTATCCTCTTGTGGGGATGGAACGCAGTGGATGATTTGGAGAGGGAGATGAACAAATCTCTGAGAGTGATTGGGGCTCGGGGTTTATCTTGCATCGTGGATACGATCCCAGTGGGTTGTTGTGGCCATCTATAGCGAGGTCCCTTAATATACGATACTCTGCTTTCCCTAAATTACGTTGATACGACATAATGCTTCATTCTGGGGTTTTATTACTTTTATTGGAATCTGATGTTTCTTATAGGGTGTTTGGGAACAGTTTTTTTTATAAATCTATTTCTATCTAAAAAATTGTGTCAACATAATTTTTGACTTAAAATTTAAAATTGATAAAAATTGACAATATCTGTTTGGCAGTAATATTATAAATTTTAAAATTTATGTAGACGTGTTTGGTAGATAACTCTCCATGTGGTCGGAGCCGTCACCTCCGGGGTGCCGGCAGTTGCAGACAGAGAGAAGGGGGGAAAGAGAGAGGACGGAGTGGGAGAGAGAGAGAGAGCAGAAGAGGGGGGGGAGGGGGAGCCGCCGGAGGGCTGGGGAGGGGGATGCGCAGGGGGAGGGGGAGCCGCCGGAGCGCTGGGGAGGGCGCCGCAGGGGGAGGGGGGAGCCGCCGGAGGGCTGGGGAGGGGGATGCGCAGGGGGAGGGGGGAGCTGCCGGGGGAGGGGAGGGAGCCGCACTACAGGGGGAGGGGGAGCCGCCGGGGTAGCCGCCGGGGGAGGGGGTAGTCGCCGGGGGAGCTACCGGGGGAGGGGAGGGCGCCGCAGGGGGAGGGGGTAGCCGCCGGGGGAGGGGAGGGCGCCGCAGGGGGAGGGGAGGGGGCCGTCGGAGGGCTGGGGAGGGGGGTCTTCCCCTCCGGCGCCGGCACCTGGTAGTTGCAGAGAGAGAGAGAGAGGGAGAGAGCAGAAGAGGGGGGGCGCTGCAGGGGGACGGGGGAGCCGCCGGGGGAGGGGAGGGGGCCGCCGGAGGGCTGGGGAGGGGGTCTTCCCCTCCGGCGCCGGCACCTGGCAGTTGCAGAGAGAGAGAGAGAGGACGGAGTGGGAGAGAGAGAGAGCAGAAGAGGGGGGGCGCCGTAGGGGGAGGGGGGAGCCGCCGGGGGAGGAGAGGGGGCCGCCGGAGGGGGGAGGGGGTCTTCCCTTGCGGTGCGCCGGACCTCCCGTAGTTGCAGAGAGAGAGAGGACGGAGTGGGAGTGAGAGAGAGCAGAAGAGGGAGAAGGGTCTCACGAGACACGTTTTAAAAAAAAAAACAACTCAGGAGGTGTTTTGTTTTAGAAAGAGATTTGAACAGAATTGATTTCTCTTTTAAAAATTAAAGAATACTTACCAAACATAGTTAAATGAGTTATCTCTCTTTTTTTTAAATTTAAGAGAGAAAAAGGATAAAAAAACGCAACCAAACACCCCATTAGCTTTGTCTAGGGCGCCCGACAGTCCAGATCCTTTAGATGGCTGCCCCTTCCTGAGGATTTAGCGCGCGGATGACATCCGTATAATTGAGGGATTGTCTCAGATTCTCGGTAGATGAAAATCCAAAGCATCTGCATTAAATGCACTTATACCATTATTTTGTTCAAAGTACTATTCACCTTTCTCACTATTTACTTCATCAAGAGTCCGTCTGATCTCGCATCGCCGTGGCCCGTGTCATTCGTCCCATGGGATAGAGCCAGTGAGCTAAAAGGGAGATTCTTCAAACTGCCGGACAACCGGATATTGGCGAGAAAGTGAGCGTTAATAAATAGTAACATTTAACTATTCATTTTGGGTCCATTAAGAGCTAAATTCCGTTATTTTTGCCAACGTCGCAATTCTGCGCTCCGGAACGAGTTCTTTTCACTAATCACACAACCCTCGACCACCGGACTTCACTCTGTGTTGTACAAAGCGTAAGAAATTTCCGACACTTCTTAGACAAGTGTAGGAATAAGGTAGATATATACCAACGCTATATTGAAACGTAAGAAATTTACCTATGTAATTTTTAAAACGTAGGAATAAGCCATATATACTTACATTTTATTGAAACGTAGGTAAAATTCATGGCTATAGATCTCATTTCTTGTAGTGACTTCGATCCAATGACCCCAATGTCTAGCATTAATAGGGTCCGATCTGGTCTTAGGAGGAGCACCGGAAAGTATTTATGCCCATGAGAGTTATATTGACATGGTGTGACATTACACCAGTATATATGTGCGTGATTGATCTATGACAATCCGCTCTTGACATGAATTACTTGTTTCGTACTTGTTGCCCTTGTGGGTCCTTGCTAGTGATATGGCCAATTCTTACATGACAGTATACTCGCAATATTCTCATCTACATGCTATCATTTCAATCTTGTTTTTCCCTTCTCATATATTCCTATCTCATCATGCCCTACTGCTTATACTCCACTGTTTTGTTTCGTATCATCAAATTGTTTCATGACATTAGTGCATCCATCTGTCTAATATATTAATCGCTTAAAGTAGCACAATTATTTAGATATAAATCATATTGGGCATCCGCTCACCCTGCGTTATTTGTGGTGTTTTAGGTAATTCATATGAAGAAGACCACACAAATGGGGATGGGCAAGTGACTTGGACCGTGCAAGACTAACCTTTCCCTTGTATTTAGGAAAATGAGTCCGGTAATTTTTCTTTTATTCAAGGATACTGTAGCAATTTAGTGGTTATTGGATTTGATGATAATAGAAGAGTATGTACTAGAATATGGTTTGATTATTAATAAAAGTATGGTTACTTCTTGTGCCTATGTTTGGAGTTGTTATCTTATAGATTATGATTTTATCTATGTTATGATTAACATGATTGATATAACTATTACGCTATGATATTCTATGTCGGAACATGACAATATTTGTATTCATTTCATGCAATGCACTTCTATTATATGATAAATATTTATTACATCGTCAAGGATCTCGTGACTTTAACAAATCTAAAATTTGAGTTCCCCTTTAACAAGAAATTGATGATTTCAGAAGAATCTTAGTCGTATGGATATGCCGTTGAGTTGTGGTTTTGGGGACGATGGTTTCATTTTGTGAGTTAATATATAGATAAATGGACTTCAACTTAATATCAACTTGCCGAATTAGTCTCCGAACTCGATCATGATGACTTAATAATATTATCCTTGATAATTTTTTTATTTTATTTTATTTTATTTTTTTCTTTACACCTAGCATACATTCATGTAAGACTTTAATATAATTGTGGAAGATCATTCATTTGATTTAATTCTGAGAACCATTGGATCTTGATTCATACTAATATGAGATATTTCATTCTGAATTAAGTACTCAGTTCTCTTTGTAGTCGTTTTGAGCGTTTCTTTGGAAACACCCTTATTTGGATTTTATCTTATCGCGAGACATTTATCTTTATTCCATTAGATCCACCTTGATTGTAACACATCCACATTGGCTGGTAATCGCTCTCCAATAGTGAAACTTGCATGTTTATGACCTAAGATACTTCCCTGCATATAAGTTGATCCATTTTCCTCTTCATTCGTGTCCGCGTGCACATTACCCCTTCTTTTATTCATTCTTCCATCTAAATAATTGTTGATTTCGGAGAATCTTCTTGAGGTTGGTTCATTGAAACTTTAGAAAGATTCCAATCATGTGGTGTTAGGAGTATGTCTCGTCACATTTTGACATCTACTTTTTATACCATTTCACTTCACTTCATTTCATTCTCTTGTAAAACAAATACCAAGGTAGGGCAACGGTAGACATACTACTTTTAACATCACATTGACTAAGTTTTATATCATATCATAATACCCCAAAGTGAATCTCATTATTGAATCATTTGATTGATTAGTTCTCATTTTCTTGAATTTTCTCATATTTGTTGAAGGGTGTCTATCGACTCGATGTGATTCAAGTCCAATTGATTAATCAATATTTATTCAAGATTTTTAATCAATTACATATTTCTTAAAATCACATCATTCCGAGTTGGCGCGATTCACTTTCCTAATCTTAATCGATTAACTATTTTGATTTTGATTCGATTACGTAATTATCTAAATCACGTTGACCATGGAGGACGTCAATCAGCTTTCTAATTATTTTTGGCCATAATCTCCTGAGTTTCTTTCCTTAATTGACTCCTCTAATTCATGTCTTTCTGGTGAATCACAATTTAGTTTGCATGAAGTCAAGCTGACAAAATTTACATGCATAGCCTAAAAAGCCCCATCCAAGCCCAATTCATCATTTACCCTAATAATAGGTTTCCTAATGCATGGAAAGATGATTTTTGGATGGTTTCCAATCCTATGGTGCTTGGGATCCAAGTTCCTAATTTTCTATGATTTTAAGTCTGAAAATACATTGCTCTATACAAAGATCATCCCTCTAAGGTTTACAAGATTGGGGAGAAAGCTTTGAAGAAAGGTTGGGAAAATTGAAGAAAAGAGAAGAGCATGAAAGCATTTTCTACTCTTCTCTCGAGCACAAAATCTCCTCCCTTTGAAGTCTCTTGGAGCCCCTTTGGAGTCTATGGAGATCTTGGAGAAGCCTCTTTTGCCAACATAATAAGCTTTTCTCACCCACTTTTCTCTCTTAGATCATTTGATCTTTAATCTTCTAGTTGCTTGCATCATTCATGACTTGTTTTCTTTATTATTTCTCTTCATTGAGAATTTCCTCTAGTGCAACTCTTGCACACTCCTTCATTTGTCATATCATTTAATCACTCTTTTGCATCAAAAGGGGTTTCAAAACAAGATCAAGAAGGTGTGTATTAGTCAAAGTTTCATCGTCTTATTTCAAAAGATTGATACTACATTACGTATTGTTCTAATCTAATATTTAGTGTTTGTTTATTTTTTACAAGGGTAATCAAAAGAGAACTCTCTTCATCAACCGACAGAGAAAAGAGAATGTTGGAATCTCATAAGTCTCCCCATATCCAAGGTACTCCTAACGTGATCATTCTCTTATTCTTAATCTTTGAGATCTTCGATCTCTAGCGATCACATCAATTTTGTTATATTTCATTGCAATATATTCATTATTATCCAACAAACTTAATTTTTAAACCTCACAAACACTTGATCATAACTCAGTTGATGTGGTATGCGAGGCACTTGATCAAAACTATTGGAGCGATGAGCTGAACACCTAATTAAAACTCACCTGGTGTACTTCTTGCGAGTAGTGAAACCTTAGATGAGATTTAGGTACTGGATGTAGGAACCCATGAGAGGGTCCGAACTAGTATAAAAATCCTTGTGTGTTCCATGGTTTGGTTTGATCTATTTTGTACTTTGTAGTTAGTCTACCCTGCTTGAGCTTAACTCTATGATTTGCATTGATCCTCTACATTTCATCTCTGCGAATCTATTTTAAGTGTTGTAGTTTCGTAGTTCACATAATACTCCGTTGTTATCTTCTCTGTGAATAGATTTTAAGTTTTTCAAACCAATCATCTTAGGTTTGCAAGTACTAGTGGCCTGTAGATGTTCAATCATGTATCAAACTGCTGAATGTAATTCTAAGTGGATGAACCCTTGACCAAATACAAAAATCATATCTTAGGGACGACGCCAGTAGCAAGGAGGTCGGTCATTTGCTGCCTAAGAGGTAGTCACAGCACAGAGTGTGAACACCACTGCAAGTGTGCTTGAAAAAACATATGAAGGGCAGAAGATTTTGGCTGTGTGCCATATCAGAGAGTTGAGTACATTAGAAGATATGGAAGGATTTGACTGCACTAATTTAGAGGATCGATCTGAATAATTTAAAACAAGATGAAAAGATGTGTGGTAGTTTGTAAACCCCATTATCTATGCCGAGTCTATCTTCATTAAGAGCTCCTTTGATAACGGGATGGGCTTACTCGTGTCAAGTCTATCATCATTAAGAGTCCCTTTGATAACGGGGGACGCGAATAAGCCATTCCACCTCACTCCGGTTAAACATTAATGTGTTTGAGGAGAAAGGTGTGGACTCCATATTTCTCTCTCATATGTTAGTTATTCCGACGCTATCTTATTTCTAAATGAAAGAGATCCTAAGGGTCTGTTTGTTTGCGGAATAAGAATTGATAACTCGGATACTGATGCCTTGTTCCTCTTATTCTGTTTGTTTGCACAGATCTCATATTCTAGTCTGTATCTAGGTTAAGAGCTAGTATCCGGGTTAAGTCCATTCTAGTAGAAGGGTGGAATAAGTTAACATATATACAGTCTAAGTAATATTACTCATTTTCGGTATACTGTAATCCCGATTATGATATCCCCTTTAACCTATTCCGTAAACTAGCAGTTGCCTAAAGGAACGGGACTCAAAAGTAAAGAAACTGGTCAATCACGATCCGCAGCGTGTATTTCTTCTAGTAAAATTGATCTGGTGGCATCACAAATGCACACCAAAAGGGAAGTTAAGTTCTCAAATAGACTCAACTAAATGACCTCACACAACACCATGTGAAGTGCATAAGAAGCTGATTGAAGGAACTTAATGCGGAAAGGCATAATATGGGTGTAACTAAAGATAAACAATGGCTAATTGGACTTAACGTATGTAGAATCTACTTAATATCCATATAAATACACCTTCAAATTTAATCTAGGGTTTTTTACAAATATATCACCCTTAAAAAAGTTTATATGTAGAACTACTTATCGTATTTTCATATTGTTTCTAATAACATTCTTATATCAATATAGTGTCATACATACCCCTACGATTAACCTCTATTTAACATGAAAAGAATATATTATGCTTCCATCCATAAAATTAGATTTTCGGATGAAAATGCCCCTATAAGAAACAGAGTTTTATGACGGGTGCATTGCGAGGGAGAGATGAAAAGAGAGATGTGAAGAAAGAGAAAAAGTCTAAGAAGGATTAATGATATTTTGATCTTTTCACAAATTTAGTTAAAGACTAACTAGGGACAAACAGGAGATTTTAACGAAATGCTAACAACCAGTGACAGTAGGGATATTCTTATAAATATTGCAACATATATATTGAGATTATTAAATGTAATATAAAAATAAAAAAGAAAATTATGTAAAAAAGGGATACTTTTTGCAAAAATCCCTTTAATCAGTATTACACGCCATGGCTTTTGATGAACAAGAACCTACTTCAAATTTGGATAGCTCATTCAGATGAGAAATACCAGTGCACTAATTACACCAATAGGAGTAATTAGTGCAACATTTAAATTTTCTTTTGAATCTTTTTTGGAGTGGCTCCCATCTCAAGTTTATTTGTGGGTGACATGAGGTGGGGGTCAAGTAAAAATAAATCTACCTCCATGTGAATAGTGAAAAACTATTCTTTACTATTCATAAGAAGGAAACTTATTTTTCACTATTTATAGGGAGATAAATTTATTTTTGCTTGGCTCCCACACCACGTCACCTGGTGATGTGGCGTGGGGGCCAAGGAAACTAAGGGTGGAGGCCACTTAAAAAAATTCAAAAAAAATTGAAATTCAAAAAAAATTAAGTGTTGCATTAATTACACCAATGGGTGTAATTAATGCACTAGGTGCACTTAGTGTTTCTGTAACACCCGAATCAGTTCGAAACTTAAAAATAAATAAGCACTTTACTTCTGGAACCCATACAGATTTTAGATTCTCTAAATCAAACTCCAATGTCTTGAGCTGTATGGAAAATACGGGTTTAACGGATGTTAGTATACAAATTAAATAGATATCTCCTTTATTAATACGTAACTCCTCATAGGGATGTCAGAATAGGTCAATATTAGATTCGTTGGAAAGATAACTGAAAGATCTACAAGTTTCATGTTGAACACTTTTTTAAATTTTGACGTTTGGAAGGCCAAAAATAAGATAGAGTGAGCTACTTCTTAGAAATCATGTTATTAAGAGTTTGATAAAAAAAACCCAAAATATCTTCCCCCCACCCCCCACGTGGCTCCCCTCCCTCACTCCCCACCTCCCCCACTTCTCTCTTCCCCCTCTTACCACCTCCCCCTCCCTCTTATCTCCTCCTCCCCTCCCCCTATATAAAACCCCCTCTCCCCCTCTCTTTCCCAAGTATCCACCCCCCTCTCCCCCTCCAACTCTTTCTCCTCTCTCACTCCCCTCCTCACTCACTCTCTCTCTCTCTCTCTCTCTCTCTCTCTCTCTCACACACACACACACACACACACACACACACACACACACACACACACACACACACACACACACACACACACACACACACTCTCCCATCTCTATCTCTCTCTTCCTATTTTTATTTTCTCTTTTCTATTCTCTCTCAACTCTCTCTACTCTCTCTACTCTCCCTCTACTTTATCTCTCTACTCTTTCTTTACTTTCTCTCTCTAATCTTTTTATTTTCTCTCTTTCTCTCTCTAAATTCTCTCTCTAATTTTTCTCTTTAAATATCTCTCTACTTCTTTCTCTACTCTCTCTTTATTTTCTCTCTCTAATTTCTCTCTCTAATTTTTCTCTTTAAATATCTCTCTCTACTTCTCTCTCTGCTCCCTCTTTACTTTCTCTCTCTACTTTCTTTCTCTACTCTCTCCCTACTTTCTCTCCTTACTTTCTCTCTCTAGTTTCTCTCTCATCTCTCTTCCCACTCTCATTCTCTTATTAATAAACGGAGAAGATAATACATCAGAATAATATAAATATTTGACAAAAGTTTGGACGGAGGATTTGAAGTTTACTTTGGACAATTTCACCTTTATTTACGTATCTTGGACGGAACAATTATCTATTCCTACGCAATGACTTTTACGGGAGCTCGGGTAAAATACTAAAGTCAATTCGGAAGTCCATTCTAAAGGTAGACACATGATAAACCGAATGCATGTTATTTTATATTTATATTTCTTTGATTTGATTTTATTTGAAATGTAATTATTCAGACTTAAGTCAGTTATTTATTTAATCCGATGATCTATGTTTAGAATCAGTTATTTATTTAGTTACCATTCTGTAAAAATATTATTTTCTCTCTAATCTCTCTCTAATTTCTCTCTAATCTCTTCCTACTTTCTCCCTCTACTTTCTCTCTCTACTATCTCTCTACTCTCTCTCTACTCTAATCTCTTCGAATGTTATATATATTTAGTTAATAATATTAAAATACGATCCAGTTATTTTATAAAGTTCAATGGCAAGTTTTGAGTATTGAGACGACTATGTAATAAGCATTATAATAAGAATAAAAATTTGATTAAGCATATGGACTGTGTCACTTTAAGGAGGTGTGGGGCGATAAATCGTAGTTAGCTTCCGCTACGGGATTAGGCCCATTTCCGAGGACAAACGGACTTCTGAAAATCCGGAACTCAGAATACGAAAATTATCTGGGAATGGTGGAGTATTAACTGCCGATCCTGCGCAGTTGATCAAGGCCGATAGGCTCCAACGTTTAGACCATTTATCTTTATGTCGATGTACGGATGCCTAGGTATGTGTTTGCTACTACTTTTAGTGACGGGATGCCTGTCCAATATATGTTGCCAAATAATATGAAGCTCAGATTTGATATATGACTTTGATATGATCTGAAAATAAGTTCATATGTATAAGCTATGATTTAGCTAAGATATGTATTATGCCACTTATATGTAAGTCAGATAAGATTTGTTATACGCATTCGCTTATAAATATGAAAATTATGTTGCTCTATTATATTTCATATTTCCTTCGCATTCATAGTATATGTACAATCCAGTGAAATTGTGCTTAGCTTTATGTATCATGGATTTGCACAGTTTAGTATATGATAAGCATGTGATTGGTTTTAATGCCTACTGAGTCTTTGAACTCACTTTCGTTGCCTAACCATTTCAGGAAATTGACCAGTGTGCGTCTTGACTCCGACGGGCGGTAGGTCGGAGGATGATCCCGGGTTTAGTTTGGATTCCGCCGCGCATAATAAATAGATTTAGTTTTCCTTTGAATAATGAATGTAAATATGACTTTTGGATAGAGATATGTAGTACTCTGTATACGATGTAAATTATGAGTGTTTTATCTTATGGAAATGGTATGGTTATGTTTCTTTTGGAATATGTGATGGTTTGGCCTTTAGCGCCTTGCAAATATTCGGCCCACAACACTTCCGTACATCTGCTGTGACGTCCCCGGACACGATACGAGATCACGGGAAGGGGGAGTCACAGGGAGTGGTATCAGAGCAAAGTTGTGAGGCTTGAAATTATTTGCAACCATCTGAATTTATATACCATATCACAAGATCGTAGGAATTTATTTTAGAATTTGATGTCAAACCTAGAATCATACTAATTCGGATTAGTTCTCCCTCGCAGGAGATGGCTGGGAGTGATAGGGTTGGGTTAAGAAATTCATTCCAGCTAATCTCAATCTCTCTACCTCTAAAAGTGGTTCTAAGTGTAGACCTTCACCACTCGTCCGCACGGTCCTTCAACATAAATGTAGCTAATATCACCTTATCATGCTCTGCACATCTAATGGCCATGAAAATCTTCTCAATTTCTCTCACCCAATTTTCCACAATCTCCGGGTGACTCTCCCCCTTAAAAGAAGGAGGACTCATATGTCTAAATTTCTCCATCAGGGTAGCGCCTGCTGTCCTATTCGGTTGTTCTTGCACACGATTTTATAATTGGGCTTGCATCATTGCTTGAGTTTGGATCTGTAACTGCATAGTCTGCACTAACCCTTGAAAAGTTTGTGTGAACCCTCCTAAATCTGACACACCCTGAATAGGTAACACCCCTTGGTTGTTCGCATTGCTTCACTCTCACGGGCTTTCAGTAGGCGGCCCGAGCGAAGCCATTTTGGGCCAGCCCCTCCTTCTCTCCTTAAATATGCTGATGGATGGGGGCTAGACCATCTCGGACTATATTATCACTTATCTTCTCGCGGCCATTCGGATCTGGCGTCGCTGGCTGAGCAAAGCGAGGTGATAAGAGACATATGCCGGGTAATTCGCGAGATAGCTTCAAGAGACAAAGTGCCCTCGCTGTTCTATTGGCCTCTCTCCCCTTTCTATACGGGGCCAGCATGTATCTTTCATTTCCTCACTTCAACCTTTCGGTGTGTTTCTCCTTCTACTGCAATATATGTGTACCATTCTCACCTTTGTGCGTGTGTAGTCCGACTCACTTCAGAGGAGACCCGACACTTTAGGGAGTTAATAATAAAAGCTCAGAAGCCGACATACTTTAAGATTCCCGAGGCGGCTCTTACCATGACACCATTGCCTCCCGGTGATTCGCGGAAGCGAACAAGGTCTCAAGTGAGGGAGGCCGTCAACAAAGCCAAGGAGGCGGTTACTAGGGTGATGCGGGCCCGCCGGAGGAAGGCTGCAGAGCCGGACCCGGCAACTGTCCCCCCGCCCGTAGTGTCATTTGAAGAATATGAGGTTGCCCATGCGCAAATGCCTGCAATTGACGGTATATTCTTGCTTCTTTTGCATCTCATTTCTGCTTCGGCCGTATTAGCTAAAAATTTTCTTTGCAGATGTTGTTACTCCTACTGTAGTGCTTGCGAGAGAGGCAACAACTTCTACCATAGTTAGAGAGGGAGAAGGGGAAGGGCCCATAGCTCCCGTCGAGGAAAATATGCCTTCTCCGACAGCTAGCCATGAAATGGAAGGTAATCTTGTGGTTTAATCATATGCTTTCTTCAGTTCATAATGCGTTCAAGTTATATGAACGTTCTTCATTTGAGCTTCAGTTGATGCCCGGATGCCTTCGCCTGTCGGGGCTATTGAAAGTGTTTCTATCGGGGGGAAGATCATCCCAGGGAGCGAGCCCATTCCCGAAGTTCATTCAGCTGCTGCTCCTGCTGCCGAACTGACCGAGCAGGTTCCTATTGAAGGGGAGAGTCAGGTGCCAGTGCAAAGCTCTTCTTCAGCAGAGTAAGTGGATTATAGCGGTGGCTCCAGTGATGAAGATTTTCCCCTGTGGAAACGGAAACTGAAGAAGCTGGGGCATCCTCCGCTTACGAGAGCGATTACACCACCTTCAGCCCACCCCAGCTAGCATGGAGTTGCTTTGGGCCACCTGGTCCCTTTATAGGGGAAGGGGCCGGTTTGACAGAGATGATGGTCTCCGCTGCTGGAGCCCTGAGTTTGACGCCGGCAGAGGTAAGAGATCCCCTACCAATTTTGCCTCCCGGCTCTTCTTGTTAATTTTCTTGCCGGATCCCTGAAGCATGTCATATCTGTCTCTCCTTGTAGACTTCAACTATGCAGGCCAAAGTGATCTTGCCGGCCATGACGGTGAAGATACCTCTTCCACCCCTGGGCGCTGACCAGCCAACACTCCCACCTGTGCTACAACTTGTAGCTCTACGATACCCCAAGGATTTAGTTTCAGTGGCGAGCTTGGAGGCATCAGGGACAATAGTTGGGTCCATTCAGCTGATTGCGACTTTGGTACCCCAACCACTTACCGGCGGAGAACTACTCCCGGGAGGATAAGACACTTCTGAGTTAGAAGCGGGAGAAATTGCGGACGAGGCTTTATTGCTTGCCGCAGAGTCAGTGACGGTAGCAGCTGGTCAAGCCGGGGATGAAGGTCAGACGTCCTCTGTTATCGAAGCTCAAAGTGCAGCTCCGCTGCCATAGGTCGGGAAAGAGGTCGCTATCATCGAGACTTCCTCTACTGCGCTAGTCACCGAGGCCGATTCTAGTGTGGGCGCCTTACAAGATATGCCATCGTTGTCTTCCGAACCGAGCGACGACATCTGGGCCGCAATGGACAGTCGAGTAGAGTTCCAGCTTCCCGATACGCCATCGCTTGGCTTGCAGTCGTCGAGCGACCTAGTGTGGCAATATCTGGAGACACTACGGCAGACTGTCATGACCCGCCCAGATCTGACTTATGTGCAACTGAGGGGTCTGGTAGAGCACCTTTACCGCACGTTGCTGGCTTTTGGGTGTCCCATGGAAGACTAGATGCAGCGGGTGATTCTGCTCTTGAGGCATGTGAATAGAAGGGGGTTTCTTGGCCAAGGTGCAACTGACCAGTTGACGGCCATAAAGCTCGAGCGGGCATAGTGCCAAAGCACTCTTGCATCTTTGAGAGGAGCTGCCCAGCAGATGCGGGATGTCGCCAGCTTCTCTTCCCAGCGCCGGACTTTCCTGACGGATAGGATAGCTGAACTCCACACTGAACTCTCCCGGGCCGAAACAGAGCTGGGATTGGCCGAGCAACAGGAAGTCCAGAGCATAAGGGAGGCGGAGTTGGCAGACGGTCAGGCCGCCTCTCTTGAGGAGAAGTTGTTGCAGTTAGAAACCGCCGAGTCTCACCTACAGGAGTTGGTCCGTCACCACTCCTTGGGGATCTTAGAATTCGAGGACATCTTCTGGCGCTTGCTGCAGTAGCCTTTGTCTTCTTTTCTTTTGGTGAACTTTCATGTATCCCGGGAGATATCCCGAGTGCCATGTATCTTGCCCTTTCATAGAAATGAAATGCCTTGACATTTGTCATTGGGTTACAGCCTTATTTTCCTTTTCTTTTAACTAACTTGTTCAGCCTGGATGTATGAGTTACTAGGGCAGGAGAGCACTCACGCCTTCAGCGAAGGTATGAGAAGTTCGCTCCACCGCGACGCATCCGTTCCCAAGGCCTAGCTTTAGCTAAAGTTGGCTGAATGCCTAAATGTAGAGGTGTTGCGGCCACTAGGGCCAGAGAGTAGAGTCAAAAGGTCTGTTTGCAAAACCCCGCCGATGGTGACGAAGTTTGTGAATAACATACTCGCCGATGATCTCGAACGTCAAGGACGGAGAGCATGTTCATTCCCTGACGGGGGCGAAGGGACTAAGTTAGGGGTAGATACATCGACTCCTATGCACAACGAAGAGAACGAAAGGGTAGGTTTATTCATCGGCACGTGTTAATTGCCAAAGCAAGAGGTTTATTCATCGCCCGGGACAGAAGGTCAGGGCCAAAAGTTTATTTATTGATCTCGCCGATGGTGACGAGGGCCAAAACTGGTTGTTCGTCGACATTGGTTGAATGCCGAAGCAAACGGGTTTGCTCATTAATGAGGACGAAAGGTCCAGGTTAAGGGGATGCTGACCGGTCTTGCCGATGATGACAAGGGTCAGAGTCAATTTGTTCATAGTCATCGGTTAAATGCCGAAGCAAAGATAGGTTTATTCATCAATGAGGACGAAAGGTCCAAGTTAAGGGAACGCTGACCGGTCCTGCCGATGATGACAATGGTTTGTTCCTCGGTAGGACTTGGAGGAATATTCTACTTTGACCCTAAGAAGGGTCCTCGGAACGGAGGATGTATCATCATCATTCATCATTCTCTTTCTTTTTTTTAAACACATTATCGGTACAAGGGCCCTTTCAAGTTTTCGCCGGAATCGGCCCCCTCTTACTTTTGCCCACGCGCCCTTTCAGGTTTTCACGTGGCGGGGTACCCGATTTTACATGCATCGCCCTTTCGGGTTTTCACCACAGCCGGGTTATAGTCATTTTTGCCCTTATTCGGAGTGCCCGGGTAAGTCTGACGAGGCATCTCTATTTTAAACCTCATATGTATATTTTGTCATTCCATCATTATATATATATATATATTCATCTTCAGTCTGCAGTCTTTGTTGAGGACCTTTGACAATGAGTCAGCTCACGGAATTGTCGCCAAGGCGAGTGGGGGTTTGTTCGTCGACATTGGTTAAATGTAGAAGCAAAAATGGAGCTTTGTTTATCGACGAGGATGAAAGGTCTGGGTCAACGGCGTACTGACCGATCTTGCCGATGGTGACAAGGGCCAATAGTAGTTCATTCATCGACATCAGTTAAATGCCGAAGCAAATATAGGTTGGCTCATCAACGAGGACGAAAGGTCCAAGTTAAGGGAAAGTTGACCGATCTTGTCGATCATGACAAGGGTCAAGAGCATCTTATTTATCGACATCGGTTAAATGTCGAAGCAAATGGGTTTGTTCATTAATGAGGATGAAAGGTCCAAGTTAAGGGGATTTGACCGGTCTTGCCGATGGTGACAAGGGTCAATGATGGTTTGTTCATCGACATTGGTTAAATGTCAAAGCAAAGGGGCTTATTCATTAACGAGGGCGAAAGGTCCAAGTTAAGGGAAAGTTGACCGATCTTGCCGATGATGACAAGGGTCAATGCTGGTTTGTTCGTCGACATTGGTTAAATGCCGAAGCAAAGACAGGTTGGTTCATCAACGAGGACGAAAGGTCCAAGTTAAGGGAAAGTTGACCGATCTTGTCGATGGTGACAAGGGTCAATGGGGGTTTATTCGTCGACATTGGCTAAATGCCGAAGTAAAGACATGTTTATTCATTAGCGAGGATGAAAGGTCTGGGTTAAGGGGATGTTGAAAGTAGACCTCCGGTGGGACTATTGGTTGATGTCTTATCTGGAATCTCGTAGGGAGAGGCGTGAAAAGAACTTTTGATTATCACATTACTAACTTAAGTGCCCTTTCGGGTTTTCACCAAAGCCAGCCCCCCTTACTTTTGCCCACGTGCCCTCTCGGGTTTTCACGTGGCGGGGTACCCGATTTTGCCTGCAGCGCCCTCTCGGGTTTTCACCGCAACTGGGTTATAGCCAGTTTTGCCCTTGTCCAGAATATCTGAACAAGACCGGCGGGGCACCTCTATTTTAAGCCTCATCTTCTTTTTTTTATTAATAAAGGTAGGAGAATGATGATGGGTCAATATGCGACGTTTGACCCCGAGTGGTGGCATGTGACTGTTGGCTGGGGCACGGGGCCTTGCGTCAAAAAAAAGGGGGTTTATTCATTGGTAAGGACAAATACTAACGCAAAAGAAGAGTTTTTTCGCCAAATCAGACGTAGGACCCGTAATGGCGATATTGTGTAAAAGTCGGCTATGGCACGAAGCCTTGCGCCGAAAGGGGGGGTTTATTCGTTGGTAAGGACAAATACCAATGTAAAGGAAGAGTTTTTACGCCGATTTGGACGTAGGGTCCGTAATGGCGATATTGTGTAAAAGTCGACTAGGGCACGAAGTCTTGCACCAAAAGGGGATTTATTCATTGGTAAGGACAAATACCAACGCAAAGGAAGAGTTTTTGCGCTGATTCAGACGTAGGGTCCGTAATGGCGATATTGTGTAAAAGTCGGCTAGGGCACGAAGCCTTGTGACGAAAGGGGGGTTTATTCGTTGATAAGGACAAATACCAACGCAAAGGAAGAGTTTTTGCGCCGATTCAGACGTAGGGTCCGTAATAGTGATATTGTGTAAAAGTCAGCTAGGGCACGAAGCCTTGCGTCGAAAGGGGGGTTTATTCGTTGGTAAGGACAAATACCAACGCAAAGGAAGAGTTTTTTTGCGCTGGTTCAAACGTAGGGTCCGTAATGGTGATATTGTGTAAAAGTCATCTAGGGCACGAAGCCTTGCACCGAAAGGGGAGGTTTATTCGTTGGTAAGGACAAATACCAACGCAAAGGAAGAGTTTTTACGCCAATTCGGACGTAGGGTCCGTAATGGCGATATTGTGTAAAAGTCGGCTAGGGCACGAAGCCTTGTGCCGAAAGGGGGGGTTTATTCGTTGGTAAGGACAAATACCAACGCAAAGGAAGAGTTTTTGCGCCGATTCGGACGTAGGGTCCGTAATTACGATACTGTGTAAAAGTCAGCTAGGGCACGAAGCCTTGCACCAAATAGGGGGGTTTATTCGTTGGTAAGGAAAAATACCAACGCAAAGGAAGAGTTCTTGCGTCGATTCGGACGTAGGGTCCGTAATGGCGATATTGTGTAAAAGGCAGCTAGGGTACGAAGCCTTACTCCGAAAGGGGGGTTTATTCGTTGGTAAGGACAAATACCAATGCAAAGGAAGAATTTTTATGCCGGTTTGAACGTAGGGTCCGTAATGGCGATACTGTGTAAAAGTGGCAACCCAGTGGGACTGCGTGGGGGTTCTCAAGGAATCCTGGGATTAGTGTGCACTACGGGTTTTTTTGCAACTGCAAGCTAATGGCCTTGGAATTGGTCTGAGCTTGGGTAGGATATTTTTTTCTTGGGGAGCTCGGCCAGGGCAGAGTGCCACTAGACCAAGATGAATTTTGATCATTCTGTGAATGCCGTCGGTGTTCAATGGTACAACTTCAAGTGTTTCCCGTTGAGAGGGGAGAACTGGACTGCCCCCTTGTGGTCTACCAGAACGTTGTCACCCCCTTCATAGACCCAGCGAATGATATACGGTCCGACCCAGTTTTCAACCAATTTCCCTTTGGGGTTGGAGGTCATTACTTCTCTTCTCTTGACCATCACCAAGTCACCCTTCTTGAATTCCCGCCCTTTGACCAGCTTGTTGAAAGCACGGGCCATGCGAGCTTGGTATAGTTGAATATTCTGTTGCGTTGCGCCCGAAGATGCTTTCCTTCGAGCTCGGCGAGCTCTTCTAGTCTTCTTTCTAGGTTGGTTGGTTCACTGCGTGTTGAATGGCGACCCGTAGCGATGGAACCTCGAGTTCAATTGGCACCATGGCCTCCGACCCATATACGAGGGAGAACGGCGAGTAGCCTGTTGGAGTTTTATAGGCCGTGCGATAAGCCCACAGCGCTTCGGACATCCTCTCCTCCCAGTCCTTTTTATTAGAATTAACAATCTTTGCCAGCAAGGTGCAGAGCATTTTGTTGAAGGCTTCTGCAAGCCCATTGGCTTGGGGATTGTAAGGAGAAGACGTCCTCCAATCAATTTTATATTTCTCAGCCAATCGATATACCTTCTGGTTTCTGAAATGGCTGCCATTATCAAGATAATTCGGTTGGGAACTCTAAACCGGAATATTATATTCTACCGGAAGAATCTGGCAAACAGCTCCCCAGTTACTTCTCTTAGTGCTCCTCTATGTAGAGTGCAAGCAATACAACGGACACGGCAATGTCACACAAGTGGACTCACTCGCATTTGGCACACTCGGGTCCGTAGGTGGACCGGCGATGGGGTGAGGGTCCGAGGTTGGACCCGGAGGTTTCCAAGGGTATGGCTGTCTTGGGGAGGACCCCTAAGGGCCTGGGGTTACCCAAATTCACGGGCGGTCAGCACGCCGAGGGCGTGGGTAAATTGGTCTCGCTCACAACTCACCCGCGGTGGGCACTCACATAGTAGCAATTTGAGTTCGAGCACTCCTCACCGACCGATGGCACACTAGAAACAATACTAATCAGCACAAATAATCCAGCATAGGAGTGTGGTCAGGAGCTCACATGATCAGCGTGAATACGCCAATCCTGGTCGGAGACGATGACGAGCGGGGAGGCGTGGGCATGCACCCGCAAGCCGCGTCGGTGTAGCTTCGGATGGCGACCTACTAATACATGCACTACACCCCTTGCAAGGGGGTTGGACTAGGGGTGGGGCAGTAGAATTACAACCAAAATGTACCTCCACGTAGGGAGGGGTGCTCATCTGGCCAGGCGGGGAGGGGAAAAGCCGAGCTAGGAACTAATTGGAAGGCGGTTGCCGGTTCTGTCCGCTCTCTAGAACAGGGGGCATGTAGTCGATGTCGGCACCGTTGCGGCCACTCCCGGACCTCGTTTGCTAAGAAACCAGTGGAAAAACCTCCTGGGTTGGCCCAGGGGGACGTCAAATTTTTGGGAGGACTTTTGGTTGCCGGCGTTGGTCGGGGCAGGGCCGTGAGCAGGGTCTCTGTTCTCTGCAACTGTCTGCTTCAGCACCATTGCCGTAGGAAGACGAGGTCGCCACGGGTGCTCCTGGGCTCTGATTCGGGCGTGGCTGGAGTCACTGGATTTGTTGTCGAGCCCTCTTCGAAATGAGACCCACGTGGACGCCGGAAAAGGTCAGAGTAGATAGGGACATCCCGAACAGTGATTGGGTGTCTGTTCAGTCCCAGAGTGGACAGAATAGCGCACCAGAGGGAGAAAATTGAGAAATCTTTGCTCCGGATGCCGAACGGGGTGTCGCTTCTTGGTAATGGAAGAAGACTTGTCGTAGCAGCGCTCAGCCAAGTGGCGCCTCAAGAAGCATAGGAATGTGGCCGTGGAAGCTTCTGGAAGTTACTTCAGGTTGCTGACTGGACCTATCCTGTGCAATCGGAGAATCTTGGCTCTCCCAACACAATCTCCCTCTCCCTAACACAATCTCCCTCTCCCCAACACAATCCACCCTATTCCCCACACAATCTTGCAACTCCCAAGGGACATTTGAATATTTCTCTCCACTCTCTCCTCCCCATGCCCTAGACTCCCCAAGGGAGAGAGATCTCCCTCTCCCTATCCCTCCCAACACCAAATTCATAGCTCTCCCTCCCACCACCTGCTAGACCCACTTCCAGCCCCCATTCTCCCCCTTACTCACCTTGGTTTTCCCCCTCCTAGACCCCCTCACAGCCTGGGGTCACCCCCATACCCATCCACCCCATTTCCACTCTCATCTACCCCATTTCCCACCTATCATCTTCAACCAGCCTATTCCAGCTCGCAGGTCATAGTGTTCCATCGACTTGCAGAGACTCCCACGATGTCACCGTGAAGCTCCTTGAGGTGTATCATATACCATTGGATTCTTCTTCCTGTCAGCATTACAACGGTTGTGGTCTCGTCCCCGTCTGAGTTCGTGACTGCCAAGGAGAGCCATTCTTCTCCGACTGCACAGGATAGGTCCAGTCAGCAACCTGAAGCAACTTCCAGAAGCTCCATGGCCACATTCTTGTGCTTCTTGAGGTGCCACTTGGCTGACGGCTTCTACGACAAGTCTTCTTCCATTACCAAGAAGCGACACCCCGTTCAGTATCCGGAGCAGTGATTTCTCAATTTTCTCCTTTGGGTGCGCTGTTCTGTCCACTCTGGGACTGAACAGACATCGGATCACTGTTCGGGCTGTCCCTGTCTACTCTGACCTCCTCCGGCGTCCCCGTGGGTCTCATTTCGAAGAGGGCTCGACAAAGAATCCAGCGATGTCAAGTGGTCAGAGTAGACCCGAAGAGGACCACCAGATCATCTATGTAGCACTCGACTTTATGGTAGAGCAGCTCACCAAATATTCTGGTCATCGCCCGCTGATAAGTTGCGTCGGCGTTCTTCAGCTCGAAGGGCATCCTCTTGTAGTGGTAAATGCCTTTGGGTGTTCGAAAGGCAGTATGGACCCGGTCATGCTCTGCGATCCATATTTGGTTATATCCAGACGAGCCATTCATAAATGACAAAGCTTCGTGGCTAGTTGTGGCATCGACCATGACTTCCGCGATTGGCATTGGAAAGTCATCTTTGGGGCATGCTTTATTCAGATCTCAAAAGTCTACACATATCCGGATCTACCCATTTTTCTTTTTCACGGGCACGATATTAGCCAGTCACGTGGTATATTGATTTTCTTCAACGAAACCCACATCAATGAGCTTGTCTACTTCTTTGCATATCTGAGTGATGAGTTCTGGCCTCATGCTCCGTGATGGCTATTTTCCCGGATCGACCTCAAGGTTTATAGCCAGCTCATGCTGTGAAATTGCAGGGCTTAGTCCTGGCATTTCCTTGTAGGTCCAGGCAAAGCAATCCCGGTATTCTTGTAGCAGTTGGATGTACAACTTCTGTTCTTCAATAGATAGTCGGGCACTGAGGAAGGTTGGCCTAGGATCATCATCAGTTCCCAAGTTGACTTCTATCAGGTCATCGACCGTGGCTTGGCCTCTGTCTTCTATTTTTGGGGGAGCCGACTGGAGGTCGATGAAGTCTGGGACATCATTGTCAAGTTAGAGAGCTTCAACTTCTTCATTGTGTTGCCTTCGGACCTCGTTGGGAGCTTTTAATTCAACCAGTGGCGGCTGTGTGAATTGTTCTGCCAATGGACTCATTGCAGTTCCAGCTTCAGCTGAGGTGTTAGCAATCTGGAGAGGCTGACATCTATTCATTGTTAACCTGGAAGGATGGTGTTCCGGCTTTGCAATGAGTACAAACAACCCCGAGCTCATATTGCTTCGAATTGCTGCAACTTCTACGGAAGTGGCTCGTTCTCTTCTGGCAGGTATCCCCTGATTGGCGTTGATAGCCGCTTCCTCGATGGACCCGAGGGGTGCTAATGCTGTTACTAAAGAAGGGTTGCAGGAGAGGGAGAGTCCTATTTCTTCAGTGTCTTCGGCTTCGCTGTTGCTGGCAGTGTCGAGTCTGGCTTGAAAGGTAACTTCTTCAGGGCAAGCCTGCTCCCAGCACCTGCAAGGAGCTATTGCTTCGAATTCTGAGTCTCTTATTTGAGCCGGTCCAGTATATCCAATCTCTCCTGGATATTCATCAAAAGTTGCCCCTGGTGGGCTGTCTTCTATCGGGGAGAAGGTGGAGATGGCATCTACTTCATAACGCCCACTATAATAGTATTCTTCGAGGGTGAAGCCCAACCCCGGATGTTGAGAAATGTGTCTCAATTCTTTGTCTAGGCTGGCAGGATACCAAAGCCTTTGGAACGCTTCCTTCTCCATAAAAGACTGGCCGGAGGGGATGTGTTGCTTCCGGAACATCTCGGCCATCCGGCTTGTTGTGAATGTCAGCCCTTGAACGGGGACCGACAGGTTTTCTATATCTTCAGGCAGATGACAATCAGTATCCTCCTGTGTAGGGTGTTCTTCAGCTGTATAAAATAAGCTGTTGGGGCCTTCGACTTGTGCCACATCCCATGCTTTGAGAGGTTCGACAACGAGAGGATTGAGGTTGACTATTGGTTTGATGAGACCCTCAGGGATCTTGATGTGGCCACGACGTTGGTCCACTGTGGCTTGATTGGCTTCAGGGTAGATAGCAAGAGGTGCAATTCTGCCTACATCCCCTATCATAGCAATATGCGGCACCGCCGCGGGGCTCACATACCTTGGCAGTGGCAGTGGGAACCAGTTATCACCAGAGGCCCCTTCTATTGACTTGGTGGGACCCTTCGTCTTGGAAGTCCCGCGGGGTTGTTTCATGTATAAGGGGGCATCCAGCAGTTGGCACTCAAATACTTCAAATGGGTGGAGGTCAGCAAATATTCTCTCCTCCTTCCCATCATGATTGTACTTAATACACTGATGCAATGTGGATGGCACCACTAAATTTTCATGCAGCCAAGGGCGGCCAAGCAATGCTTTGTACGAGGTGTTGGAGTTTATAACATGGAACTGAACCCTAGTAGTGAGATCTGCCATGGTGAGGGTGAATTCCGCCACTCCGAGCTGGACCTCGCATTTTTGGTTGAAATCGGCGATACGCATATCTCTGACTTTTTCAAGGTGCACATTGAAGTAATACTTTTGGTATACCCTGTAGGGAAGTATGTTAACAGCTGCACTCGGGTCTATCAGGATTCTGTTCAGTTGCTGGCTATTTAGCTGCCCCCTCTTTTACAAGGGTCTGTTATGACTGGTGGTAGGCAGCAACATATCTTCTTCAGTGAAGGCTACATTCACCCTTGGCAGTCTATCGGCCAGACAAGCCTCGTATTGGGCGGCGTCTGTAAGGCGGTAATAATCGCTTGCCGGGTCTCCTCACTCAGGGTGAGGATTTCCCAAACAGTGAATCTTGCCGGGAGCTTCTTCAATAATTTTACTACCCGGCTTCCTGCTCGGACATTGGATAGCTTCATTTCTTCTGCCCACCTGGGCTTGAGAGAGTCTTGAACTGCGGCCCCTGATGGGCCTGCTTCATCAGAACCCAATTTAGCATCTTTTTGCGGGGCGTCATCTTGTTGTCATTCCTTGTCGCCCACAGCTAGGCTGGCTTCATCATCATCTGGAGTACCTGAGGGTTGTCGAAGTTACGGGCAAGTGCCCCCTACTGCAGGGCTGGCATCCTAACATGGCTGCTTGCCCTTGGACATCTTCAGAAATTCGAGGAAGGAGGGGACGCCAGTGTCACCCCCAGTCTTGTTATACAACCCTGCTGGGGGAGGGATCTGAACTCCCTTGACCTCTGGAGGGGGTATCTTATAGGGTTGCTCCCCTCTGAAGATAGTGTTGTGGTTGGCAGGCAGCTGACACCCCCATTTTCGGCTAGACCGAGTTGCATGGGCCACGGTCATGGCTTCGGCATGGCTTGCTTCGGGCGCGGGTGCAAAGCATATCTCCTCCTCATCTTCCTTACTGGGCAGATTGAAGAGGGCAGAATGGGTATTGCAGGAGAACACCGCCCCCTTCTTGGCCTTACGGGCCTTCTTCTTCTTTTGCTTTTGTTCTTTCTGATCTCTGGCTGGCACCTGCCCCCAGAACAGGCTACCATCTTTTTCTATTGCTCCGTCGGCCTCTTCTTTTTGTTCCAGGAAGGGCTATTCCAGTTCTTGCCACGGGACATGGTCCCTTACTAGCAAAGGCTTCAGCTCGGGCTGCTCGTACTCATCTAAGCCATTGATGTTGTCCTGAAGTCGTCGGACCTTTGGACTAATTTCTTCGGCTGTCGGCAACAGAGCCTATTTCTTTTGGTTGAAGGTAGGTATCCTGATTATCGCAGGTGAGTTGACCCACAAGCGCGTTGTTACCTGAGGAACGGGTCGCGGGGTGACGCCATGAACATGTGCCCCTGCCTTCAGATGAGGTGTGGCTTTCTTCTTGGTCTTCGCAGGGACTTGTTGCCATCCCTGTTGTTCTTTCATTGGCATCAGAAAGTACACCTCATAAGTGTGCTGCGTGCTGGCCTCTGCGACTTCTTCAGGAAGTGCCTAGTATAGGGAAATCATATTGGCCGCAGCTCTCCTTAAAGGCGCATCATGCGGTTATGGAGGATCAACCTTGTATTCCCCCAACTCTATTTCTTCTTTCTTCACCATGCCTTCGATGATGTCCTTGAACACATAGCAGTCCTCAATCGGGTGCCCCAGCATCTGGTGGTAGAGGCAGAATCTTGGGCTGTCTCTTCTTTTCAGGTCCTCCGGCCTTTTTAGCTCAGGCAGGGTGACCTTGTCGTACTGGGTGACCCAGTCGAACGGGATCTTAGTCTTTTCCTTCGGAAAAGAGTAGGCCTTCTTCATTTTGTCCCTGACTGAGGGACCTTCTTTCTTGTCTTCTATTTTATCGGACTGAGGTGCAGCTGCCTTTTTGCCCTTATCTTTCTGCTGTTCAAACCCCTTGAGATCGAGAGTGTTTGCTTCTTTAGGCATCGTGTGTCGTTCCACGGCCTTTGCCTTCTTTGTAGTAACAGTAGTTGATGTAGGGGCGGGCCTTGCCAGGAAAGCCTCCACCTCAGCCACCACATTGTTCAAGTGGTCGAACGACCGAATTTCCATGCCAATCATCTTCTCCAAGACCTCCCTCATGTGGTTCTACTTGCAAATCTGTACAGCGTCCTCGTGATGTGGGGGCCTCTTGCATCTCATTCCGAGGTTCCTCCACCTCTTAATATATTCAAGGGCTGTTTCATCTACACTCTGTCTTGTTGAGTAAAGTTCAGCCACCGTGACCTCCCTCTCGGTGACGTAAAATCTTTCCCTGAACTTCTTATGCATATCCGGCCAGTCACTGACTGACCCGGGTGGAAGGCTGGAGTACCATTCAAATGCGAGCCCCGTCAGCGAGGACCCGAAAAACTTCAGCAAGTATGGCTCGTCTATGGCCAGATCACCCATGACAGTCATATAATAAGCGATGTGCCCCTTTGGGGATCCCTTCCCGCTGAACTTGTCGAACTTCGGTGGCTTGTTGATCCCCGGAGGGAGCCGCTTTACAGCATGGTGGGGTGGGTATGGCACCCGGTAAGCATCAAATGCGACATAGTCGCCTTCATTCCGCTTGGCCAGCTTCAGCTCAATCATTCTTTCCACCATCAGCTTGTTCATGGCAGTCAGGTCAACTGATTATGGGTAGAAGTGCGTCGGCTGCAGGTAGGGGGTGGCCAAGGTGGTTGCCTATGGAGGAGGACAAAACAGTGGGGGTGGCTGGCGCATCTGTGGTAGAATTGGCGACATCAGCGGCGGTGGTGGACACTGCTGGGTGGTCACCAGGCTGGGCTCCGCCGGCTGGGGCAGGGTGTATAGTGATGGGAATTCACACAGGTTGATGCCCCCCCGCGATGACTCGACTTGCATTTCAGGCTGTTTGGAGGTCGAGGTTTGCTCCGCCTTCTCCATCAACTGCTTCTTCAGCAGCTCTATCTCCTGCTGGTATTTCTGTAGTAGCATTAGTACTTATGGGTCCATGGTTGCTGTGCTGGGGATGGCTTCTGTTGTCTCCCCTGAGGCACCTTCGGGAGAGATGTCTAACAGCGCCTCTTCCTCTTCACCTGCCACCACGTTTGCAGTTAGGGTGGTGACTTCTTCGGGCAATGTTTGCTTTTATTTTGCTATTTTTAGCATCTTCCTTGCGACTTCTGCCCTTCTGGTGTTTGGCCCGGGCCTCCGAGCTAATTGAGCTAGTTCTTGGGGGTGCTTAGGCAGACCTCCATATTTATCGGCCAATCCAGCCATATTGCAAGTAAAAACCCGCATGCACTCCCTTTGTCTACGAACCTCCCTTCTTACATGATCAGGGAAGGTTAGCCTCTCGAATACGGAGGCTCTTCTTCTCTCCCTCTGTCGGGGAAAAGCTTCATCGGCCTTGGAATTTGGGCCATCTTCATATCCATTATCGTCGACTGACGACGTCATTTTTATTTCTTCTTCTTCTTCGACTGCCATTGACAGGCGATCATCTTCTTCAGCCACGGCTGCTTGCAGTAGCCGTTGTTGGCCTAGTGAGGGGTTGCCCATACCCCTGAAATAGCTCCTGACCATGCTGGTCATTTCTTCTTGCCCTAGTCCCTGATGCAAGGCTGGGGACAATTGCCGACCTCATATCGGAGGGATGTGAGCTAGCCGGGCTCTCTCGACGAGTTGCTCAAATCTTCTTCTCACTGTGGGGACATCTGCTTGTCGGGCGCATGCCCTAAAGCTTGTACGGCGTGGTGGATCCACGATCATTTCTTCTCTTCTTGGGGTCAAACCCCTCTCATTCCTCTTTCCCGCCTGAGGATGCTCGGGGCGGTGGCGAACAGGTGCCTCTTGGCGGGCAGGCTAGACCTTCTTGGGGACCTAAACTTGTTTGAACTTCTTCAGCCTCGGGGCCAACTCTCTTTGACCATGACGACCTTCTTCTTCTCTTTCTGCTCTCCTCCTGGGAAGGGCATGAAAGGAGTTATATATCAGAACAGCAGGGGCCACCCGGTCAGGGATAGCTTAGGCGTCACGGCCGTCTAGGAAGACTCGAACACCCCCGATGAGCACATATTTCCCGGATGCGGAGAGGTGCTCGATGATAAAGGTGGCAGCATTCCTCTGGTAGCTCCTCTGTGGACATCTTCCATGCTTCTTGTTGTAGACGGGGCGAGCCCCGTGGGAGATGTGGTGCACCAGGTAGTTGGCGACTTGAATCGGGACCCTCAGTGGGCCTGGATGGCATCGACCTCTGAGTTCTTAGCCTTCTCAGCAGTATTCTCCCTGCTGTGCTCCGGGGACTCCACTTGCAGCATGTCAGCAAAGGCAAGCCCCAAGAAGTTTGGGAAGCCGACAGCAGGCGGGAATGAGCCGAAAGCAGTGGGCACCGCTAGGTACCCGTGCACAACATGACCAGTGACGACCGCAGGGCCGAAGGTAAGGGCAGCAAGTCCAGATGACGTCATCGCTTCCTGCAATAAGCAGACCAATAGTCAGTATTCTTTGGAGAGCCCCAGGGCCCGTTTATCTCGGTAGAAAGATGAAAGGAGACATGAGTCCCACCGGGCGTGCCAGCTTGTGGGGATGGATTTTTATTAAAAACATTTTTTATTATTGATTTATTTGGTTTATTTATCAAATACTTTATTTTAGCATAGGGCGTGCCAGTCACTAAGTGACGAGATTCATTGTGCGCTCAATCTGACCCGAGTCAGGTGAAGGTGAGATCCGTGTCGTGACCCAGAGTCCGTCTTGCCATAAATGTTATGACGTTAATTACATCCTCCAAGGAGGAGGAAAACCTTTGATTAATTGCCGAAAGAAATGAGCCGTCTGGGGCTGAAATAAGATGAACGAGAATATATGCGAAAGCAAAATCTGATGAAACTACACAAATCATTCATTCTTTGTCATGCAGAGCAAGCATACTTTATTAAACCCGAACCCCGGTACGATGCGGAAGACTTAGGCCTAGAGGCCATCATTACGGATAGCGAAAGCTTCCAGTCGGGCATGACCCGATCTTCCGTCAATGCCATTTGATATACCAAGGGCTTGATCAAGCAAGCATGCATTAAGGTGATATATATATGTAGATATATCTATGCACAATGCATGTATTGGCCAGAACATGATGACAAAAAGATGATTTCATTGAAATAATTTCCTTTTATTTGACTCGTGGTTTATTAGAGTTGATCAATCCCTGCCTCCGAAGGCAAGGGGGTTAGCCCGGGAATGAGTGAGGGGTTAAAACGGCGTGGAGAGTCATAAGTAAAAGCTAATACGGCATGCGGTGGCACGGAGGCTCTTAAACGGTGCGGGGTGAGCGGGGCGCGCCGGATTAGGCCGCGTCAAAAAGATGGGGATGAACCCCTGTTGGTTTTGAGTGTGAAGTTAACACGGCGCGGTGGGGTACCGCGCCGGATTAGGGCACGTCGGGTAAGCCCGCGCTGGATTAAGACATTTTCTTACTTTTTTTGACCTGCTTGAGCTACAGAGCTATCTTTGTTGCCAATTGGATTAATTGATGAGTAAATTCGGGTCTAGAATGCCCTGGAGGCAGGGTCAAAACTTGTGTGAGGTTCATACTCAAGCACGAAGAATTGTCAATTCAAAACATGCCTTATTATAACTTGGATTAAAGCGGAAATCGATTAGTTTGACCTGGCAAAATTTGGACAGTATCTCCCCATATCCAGAGGGTTACGGGGGAAAAGAGGAGGCATACCCACGGAGTTGGGGTAAGCTCCTTAACACCGGGAGGCCACGACGGCGACCAGAAGACCCAGATGGATGGAAACCCCGAGGGCTAGCCTACGAGGAGCACTAGTATTCCACGGGCCGAGGCATGTCAAAGGGACGGCCAAGAGGGAAGGAAAACCCTGAGGGCTAGCCTACGAGGGGCACACAACCCATGGCCACCACCAGTCCCCTTACGGGCAGCGGATTTAATGTTAGGCCATAAGCCTTATTAGTGTTCACCCCCTGACGGCCCATAAGGGTACATGCCATCGAAGGACATGACCTTATGATCCGGTGGTGACTCAGAGGAATGTTCCTCCTCCCCAGTCATAAGACTATTGTCTTCAAGCCAACGGAACACAATAATGCAACCCGTACACAAGAAAGAAGAGATACAACGGTCAATTGATCAGAAGCTATACTAGTTAATTAGGTATAAAAGGGGAGTCAGCATGTTAGCATAAGGGGGGGGGGGTTAGCAGGTTAACAGGTCATCAGTACACGAGGTTAGTGAACCATCATGTAGACTTATAGAGATTGAAAGGGGCAAATGATCAAACAGCCAGGGGTGTCATGTGGCATAAACGACCATGACAGAAGACCCCCGCACACAGGCTATAGGGACGACTCTGCTCTCCTTGGTCCATGACAGTGGACAGGGAGATAGTGAGAAGCCAATCCCAGGGCCAGAGGGAGACGTATACGTGCATACACCTCCGGTGGAGAGAAACATGGCGGGCATGCGGCGAGTAAAACGCAACCTATATACTGGAGAGAAACTCCGGGGAGGGGGGATATTACTATAGCCCTTTTGGGGATATCCCCGGGCATGTTCGGCGCGTGAAAAAGAGAAAATATGATGCTAACGCACACGACATAAGAAAATAGATCGGAGGGATTTGGAGAGGGGGGAGGAGACAGCCAAGAGCATTGCCACATCCCATATCATCTATTTCATTAGCAAAGAGGGCTCAATACGATGCGATTACGGCGCATCATGGCGTTTTCGTTCAGAGGCCGGCCAGTGATTACACAGACGGGCATGAATCCTTGATTACAGAGGAAGAGGAGGAAAGCCAAGTAAGGTAAGAAGGAGATGGGCTCATATCATCGCCCCTCCATCTACGTACATCCACGGAGGTTTAACAAGGGAAAGCAGCGGGAAAAAAAAGGCCGGGAGAAGCCACCGAAACCCACCAGTGGAAACAGAGTATCGGAAACGGGTGCTTCTTCCCCGGCACCGGGCTCCTTCAGGCAGAGGGACGGGAGGACGAGAGAGATGGTGACCCTCTGATTATCTTTCTCAGAAATCCCCCTTTATTGTTCCCCAATCTTCCTCGCTCTCGGACAATTGGCCCTCTGCCTACTCTCTCCCAGCGTATCTTTTTTTTTTCCTCTTTTTTTTTTCTCGGCAGATGGTTGTTTTAAATAGAAGGCTATTGGCGTGACTCCACACGGTGCGGAGAGAGCGCGCCGGATAAGGGCCTCAGGCCATTGATTTTGCGCGTCGAGTAAAGGGGCGCTGGGTAGAGCGCGCCAGGCAAAGGAGCGCGTCGGGTTAGCTTACCCCGTCTCTTTTGTTCGGATATGAGTCTGACAGTGGGCCTCAGACTAGCTCCGGGCATTTTCCTGTTCTTTCATCTCATCGTAGCTTCATAAAACCGCTGCGAGAAATATTGGTAAAGCCTTCGGGGCACTGAATGACCAGTTCCGGAACCAATTATGCATTTGGTCCGGACACCCGGGTTTTCCGCTGACATGGCCTTCGGCACAGTGGTTTGTGCCGCCGGCTCGATTTTACTTGCATTCGTAGTTTCCTTGGGGCATGGATCACTACTCAGGATTCTTTTGCCTTGGCTGGGCGGCCATCAGGTCGCTAGCGGACCTGATTGGTGAGAAGATGTACCCATGTCGGATTACTTGGGTTTGCCACTAATAAGGCCTTCGGCACCTTGTTCTGAGGGGCCAGAGAGGTTCTATCAACTCAAGAGGGCTTCTTGTCAGGTGGCGGACCACCAGGTACATTCTCATCCTTGATCGAACGATGGGTGGTGTTTGTTCGGCATGACCGAGTCAATGCCAGTTCATTGGACAGGTCAAGCGGCACTGCCGGTTTGTTGTGGATTTCTTCTGATCCTCCTGAGGTGAAGTCCTTGGTGCTCATGTCAGATGACCTGGGGCTCCAACAGTTCAAGGAGACCCTCGTGTATTGGCTCTCTTCGACTTCTGCACTGTAGCGGGCCATTTTCTTTTTGTTATTTAGGCGTGGCTGCCATTAGACATATTTTGGGTGCCAACAGAGGCATTGTCCGGACTTCCCATTTTCCTTGCTCCACACCAGACGTCCGGATTACCTTCCCGTCACCCGCCTTCTGATACTCTTACACTTCCGTACCCTAGGACGAGTCTTCTCAAACCGACAACGGTTGACGAGGGTTGAGACTCACGGCATCAAGTTGTGGGTCCGCTTTTCTTTACACTTAGTGTATACAGACGGTGTCCAGCCTTCTTACCGAGTCTTCCTTAGTAAGTCCCTTGTGTGTGTCATCAGTCATAGAAAGTCGTTAGTTGGTGTCACTCCGTCTGTCCTCATTCCAGAGTCTATGAGTCTATTTTGCTTTATTCATATAGTTTGTTTGTCGAGCATATAGGAGTCTACATACGTCGAGTCGAGTCGGTCTTATGCACGCTCGTAGGTGCCAGTCCCTTTCGAGTGTGAGCCAAGCCGGATCGAATGCGTACGTTATGGACTTGCCCAAGGAATATGGGATCAGCTCCACATTTTAATGTCTCGGATCTAGTCACCTATAGGGACCCAGCGGTGATTCCCAGTGAGTCTTCCGAGCCGTCTCCTCCTTTGAGAGTGACCCCACCCCGGAGTGTCCACCACCAGCCTCATTCCCATAGCAGCGTGAGCATATAGAACATATACGGGATGAGTAGGTGACTATTACTAGGAGTGGAGCGTACCTGTGCTACCTGGTATAGTTGAGTGTACGGCCCACATCCGTTGACACGTGGATCACCTGAGCAGAGATACAGATCCGTAGGAGCGACACATAAGCAGCCGCACCCCTTACTCGATGGGGTCGAGTTTCTCCCACCCGAGGAGAATTGATGGGGACATAAAGTAAAAACACTTACTTTTTTTATTTACATTTATATCCTCGAGTCAATTGTATGGCAATTATAAGTCAATATGTTAGTCCTTAGGAATTAGTGGGTTTCTTTGCAAAAAGGCCATGTTGGCCCGGCGGGACCCCCGCCCTCTCTCCCATTGGGCCACCTAAACTCTAGGGCCCATGTGGGGCTGGTCCAAGGTGGGCTTGAACATTCAAACTTGGATCATTCTTCCCCCTTGACTTCTAAGGAGGCCCCCCCCCCATTTATCCTTTTTTTATGTTATTTTGACCACATGGGAGAAGGGAGAAGGAATTAAATATTCTCATCCCCTAATTGCCCCTCCCTAACCCTAGATTTGAGGGTAGTAATAATCATTTAGTTAAGGCTATAAAACTCATGTATTTTCATTATTTTGAAGATTAATGAGAAGAAAATTAAGAATTGCTCCAATAGCCCAAGGGCGCAACCCCCTCTCTCCTCTCCCCCTTGCAGCTGGATTGCTGTGATTTCTATGGTTTGATGCCATAATCTTGGTGGATTCCAAGATCTATCTCCTCCCCTGGGTGTGAAGCTCAGCCACCGCCGCCGCCGCCTCCGTTCGTGCCGCCGTCGAGCCGCCATAGCCCCATCTTTGGTATGCTGTCCAAACCTGTGACCTGCAGAACAAAAGCTCAAAGATTAGGTTAGTTCTCCCAATGCGGTTGTCTGATCGACCTAAAATTTTGATGATTTGTTCCCCCTGCCGTCGCCGATCTCCAGTTTAAATTTTGTGTCAATCAACCACCATTTGCTATTTTTCCTAGTCATGTAGTTCCACCCCTGACAATCTGCCAGTTTACAGATCTGCGAGATAGTACCATGTTCTTTTATTTTTCTCACCCCCTAAACCACGTCAGAAAAATCATAAAATATTTGTGTGTCATTCTCACATCCCACCCTTCCACCCATAAAATTCCCAGAGTCTAGATCCACCATTGTCCTTTTGGTCAAAATTCATTTTTAGGCAGATCTCATTCTGTCCTGTGTGATCTGGATTCTAAGCCAGAAAAGTTTGTGGAGCACAGAGTTTTTTATTTCCAATCCGTTTCCTGGATGGTTGTTAAATTCATATATGTTGTATCCCTTTGAGTTCTCTTTCTAATGGCGCCAATTTTACTCCGATCCGCGTCTGGATCTGGGCGCAACAATTGTTTTCGTGGAGGCGCGCAAATCTGTTCCCTGAACAGGCCAGTAGAGGCAGCCACCGGTTAATTCATCCAAAATTACGCCGGCTCATAATCAACTGCCGCCGACTTCAGAGATCAAAGAGAAGCATTCCATCCGCGTCCCAGCCAACCACCTCGACCATAAGTCGACCGGAAGCCGCCGTCCCAGCAGCCGAGTTCGCTTGCTGTCCAGCGAGTCGGAACAGTGCCGAGTCGGACCAGCAGCCCGCCTCCGGCCCGAAAGCCCTTTCGACTTGTTGCCCGTCAACCCGAGCTCGATACTCCCAGGTCCCATGTGTAGCCCTTTACCTCCCTGCTTGGAGTAGGAAATAAAAATCACTATTGTAATTATTTATTTACTATACACCGGGAGTACGGGTCTTGGCCGGGGTCGTCTTCCCCACGCCCGGAGCGTGGAGGTATCGTGTCCGCTCCCCACTTTGGCATTTGCTTTCCTCGTATATATTCATATGCCACTGCTAGAGTGATAGGAAACTAGCTCGTTCAATTTTAATCACCACTGCGAGAGTGAGTGCGAGACCCGTCCCGTGACTCATTCCGAGCACGAGAGTGAGTTGACCACCCTGACTCATTGCCAGTTTCTTAACCGCGCACATCTGCACGCTTCTCTCGCTAGGGACGAGTTTCGAGTTTGCCTAGAGTCTCAGGATCGCATTCAATTGGTATCGAGTCGCATGACATCCCACATCACACTCCTCGGTTGATGTGTGGCCGATGTTATTTGTGCCGTGAAGTTGTAAGAAACTGAGGTAAGGCCATACTCGTCCATCGGTTTGTAGACCTCAGGTGGTCTGAGGATTGGGTTGGATTGGCGCAGGATTACGAGAGGACCTCATAGGTTGTTTTGGGTCTTGTATTGTCCCTCTGAGGAGTCATGTGTGGTAAGGCGGTGGTGTCACCTTCTAGAGGTGTTGCCCGTGGGGTGTGTTCTTCCCCTTGAGTTCTGTGTATCGTTCTAATTTCGAGGATGAAATTTGTTTAAGGGGGGAGGTCTGTAACGCCCCGGGTTTTTCAGATGTTTTTCCGTGGGTCGCGGATCGTGTCCGAGCAGGTTTCAGACTATTATTTTGGATTTTTGGACTGCCGGATCGTGCTTTTGTGGGTCATTTCGGGTCCGTGGCGGTGAGTTGAGCCGCCTTGCTTTTTCCAAAAAAAATTTGAGTCAGATGGTATTTTTTGGGAATTTCCAGAGTTAATGTGTGTTTTTTAAAAAAATAACAAAAAAGCTAAAACCTTTTTTTACCCCCACCCCTTCCATTCTCTCCCTCACCGTCGTGCTCACTCTCTCTCCCTCGCCCGTTTCTCTCCCTTCTCTCCCACCACCTCTCCAACGACTGACGGACGGCGGCGGTGGGCAGGACCGGGGGACGATGCAGCAGGCGAGCGACGTGGATGACCGTGACGGGCCGGAGGTAGTGGCGCGACGCGTGGCTCGCGGGAACGGGGTTTGAACCACCCGATCAAGGCAGTTTCGACAGTTTTCGTGACGGGTTATTCGCGTGAGGTAGGGGACAGACCCTGCCACTGGGAAATGCCCAATTGGGCGGCTAGCCTCCTGGCCACCCAGGGGAGTGGGTGGCCAAGGTGATGGCCACCTAGGCCCAAAGCCCACCTGGGCGGCCAAAGGCCTGGCCGCCCAGGGGTCTAGGCGGCTAGAGTGGTGGCCGCCCAGGCCTGTGGGCAGCCACTGGGATGGCCACCCAGGCCATTCTGTCCCAAGGTTGGGCGGCCAGTCCCCTGGCCGCCCAGGCTTGTGGGTGGCCAGGGTGTTGGCTGCCCATGCCCTGTCAGCCCATGCTCCGGGCTTCTTGTGTTCCGCGTGTTGGTAGTCCTATCTGTGCCGGTTTCGCCGATAAACCATAGAGTAGTCACCCAATCAGAGGTTCTAAGGTGTAGTGTTCTATCCATAGCCGCCTCGTGTCGTGTTACTCACGTACGATGAGTTACGTATGGACCGAGGGTGTTCCGGTGGCTTTTCACTTTCTACCGAGTTCTCACCTTTTGGAGACCTTCCCACTAGTCGTAGCCTTCTTACGGCACGCTTGTGCTGACCTACCGGGAGTGGCAGAGCGGCTTTCCCATTGTGACGATTTTTAGGCTGGTTACCGTAGGGCCCCTCGTCTTTGCAGCCTGAGTCTGGGCTGGGGGGAAAAATCAGCTAGAGGATCTGACCTAGAGCGTGATGAGTGCTCATATTTCTATAATAATTCATTTCACAAGCATCATTTCTAGTGCATATTATTAAGCAATTATGCATATTTTATAATTAACCTCAACCTCACACAAATCGGGCCTTTCACGCAAATTAACTTAATTTGTGGATAATTATTCTATGAAAAAGGGGTTGAAGGTCATGAGAATTAATTTCCCATTGCATAATTGTAAGCATTCATGGTTTTTATGCACAAAACAATAATTTTTAATGGGCTTAATCCAAATTGTGTGTGTGCAGGACGTCCAAGACATTTGCTAGAAGGGCCAAGGGCGAAACAGTCACAAGAACCAAGCAAAAGGTTGCCCTAAGGCACCCTCCTTTCCCTCCACCTTTGACCAAGTCAAGGAACAACCACCATCTACTTTTGTGGGAGAAAAAGATTAAGAAAGGATTAAATTTGTGGAGAAATTCTTGGAGAGAAAATAGGAGAGGATCCTCTCCCGATTAGGAAACCTAATGGGGGGCGTCCCCCCTCCTTTCCTCTTCTCAACCCATAGGGCGCCCTAAACCATGATATGGGGGGGGGGGTCTATCCTTTCCCCATCCTCCATCTTGTTCTCATAAAATCTCAACCCTCCGTCTCCAATCAGTTCAATCTCTACGCTTTATGTGGCACGACTCCTCTATAAATAGCCCACATCAAGGAGAAGAAGGGGGTTTCGGCCTTTTTCTCCCCTTTTTGATTCTCTTCCCCATTTGCTCTAGTTACAAAAGTTGTTCTTTTTTTATGCTCTACAATTTCTTATTCTTCCTCGTTAGCTAGTTATGCTCCATTTTTATGTTATTTGTGATTTTTCAACGGTCTACATTATTCATCCGCGAGCCAACGTTTCCTCCGTTCTTCGCCCTATTTCTCCTTCTTATTCTCTTATTCTCATCTTCTCATCTTGCTCCTTTTACAAAAGTTGTTTATTTTTTTGTGCTCTACAATTTCTTCTTCTTCACCATCCTCTAAGGCATCCTTATTTTTAGGTTATTCTCCACTTTTCAACGTTATATTTTCTTCTTTTACTGTTCACCCGCACCCAAACCACGCCCTCTGTTCTTCCTCTCTTTTCTCCTATCTACGTTGCTTTTCTCCCTCTGCTCCTTTTAACAAAGTTCTTCTTCTTCTCATGCTCTTAAACTTCTTCATCTTCCTTATCTTCCAAATCTTCTTGGTTTTCAAGTTATTCTAGATTTAATCACGTGCTATTTTCAACTTTAATCTTTACTGTTTTTAACCTTCTTCTTCCATCATCCTCTACCTCCTCTTATTTCCTCTCAACTCCTCAAGGTGGAGACTCTCCTTCGGTCCTCTCACGGCGGTGGTCACCAAGGCGGGGGCGAACTCTAAGGCTTGGCACGGATTGGGCGGCGTCACTCATCTACATCCCGGCTCTACTTTCTTCCATTTTCTTTAGTTTATTTTGAGTTGTAATTTTATTTCCAAAACATTATAATTTTCTTCTTCGCAATAAAAATTCATTTGTTGTAATTATTATTCTTATTTTCTCTCTCTCCACTTTTTCCAATTTTCTCTTCTTCAACCCTCCAATATTCTTCAAATAGATTTAATTTCATGCAATCTTAATTTTCTTTCTTTTTCAAACTCACTCATAATTTTGCTCTAAAAATACAAGGATTTTCTAACTTAATAAGAGATTCTTTCTCCTCGTGGGATCGACATGTGCTCATCACTTTACTTTGATTCAAAATCTTCTTAGTGAGTGAGTGCGGTATTTATTTTGAAATTGTGTGCGCGGCATTTTCAACGACGAGTGTTTGTGAACATCGATTTTTGGCGTCGTTGTCGGGGAGGATAGATTTCTTTTCAAGTTGGAATTTCTTGTATTTCATGTGTATATGTGAATATTAACTCCTTTTCTTTTTATTTTGCAGAAAAAAATAGTAAAAATTTGGACATGAAAATCCCAGAAAATCAAGTGTTGCAGAAAGCATCGCTGAAGGGGCTGAAATCTGCCACCAAAAGGAGCAGAAATGAGAAAATCCAGCAAAAAGATTTGTTAGAAAATATGTCACAGAAGGAAGAAACGTAAGTGGAGAGGAGCAGAAATCTGATAATCAGAAAAGTCTAGAAAAAAGAACGTCGCTACATGTCCAAATGTGAAGATAAAGATTCTGTTCTAAAAATTACTAAAAAAATTCTAAAAAAATTCCAAAAAAAATTTGAAAATCAAAAATTTCAAAAAAAAACAGGCTTAGTTTTCTTCTTAGAATTGCATGCCAATTAGGTATATGTGTGGCTAGTTATTTTGATAAAGAGCATTCATCTCCATCGTCTTTGCAATTAAAAAAAAGTTCATTTTGTCATCATGCTAGTTACATCATATTCATGCATCCATCTATCTAGTTGATTGATTCATTCACTTGCATGAAAAAAAAAGCTTCTTCTTCTTCTCTCTTTCCCCTTCTCAAGGGTAATTAGGCAGACCCCTCTTGGAATTGGAAGGACCCTCCAATTGAGCACTCCGTCTCATTGGACAGGAATCTCCTTTTCTAAGACCTCCGTAAGTCCCCGCACCCGTGGATTCCTTCATGGACGCCAGGCAGGTTGTACCAAGAATATCCCAGGATGTAGTTTGCCCTTAGAAGTCTATAAAAAAAGAAAAAAAGAGTTTTGGGACCTATTGTTATTTTGGAAAATCAGTGTCTAGGCTAGAGGTTAAGTGGCTCATGCATAAGTAGACTTGTGGTTATTTAATTAGGTCTCTAAAAAGGTAGGGGGAGCCTCCTACAACCCCACCTCTTACCTGGTCGTTAGACCAACTTGATAGTAGGCGCTGATTCTTCAATTGTCAAAAAAAAAAGAGAAACCATCATTTTGCATGCATTACTCATATAGTTGGTGATTTATTGATTGCATTGCATTGACAAAAAAATTAAAAATAAAATAAAAAGAAAAAAATAGGGTGAGAAAATTCCTATCTTTGAGTGGACTCGCAAATTCAATGAGGTGGACTTGTTGGCCTATTTTTCTTGATCTACTCTTTGGGCAATGAATCTAAACTCGTACATGCCACCTTATACTCACATATGGGCTGAGCCAACCCATTATGTTAATAATGGTCGAACTCAACCTTTATCATTCACCCACAATGGTCTGACCTATTATGACAGCCAACCTTCTTGGTCAGCCTATAATGGAAGCCCCTCCTATAATAAAAATTCGTTCATTGGGGCCCAATTTCATTCTTCTACTCAAGGGCATCTTCAAAATACTCAATTCTTTCCTGGGCCTTATGATTTTACTCAAATCCAAGAGCAGGCTTACATAACTCAAAATCGCTCTCTATCTTCGTATGATTTTTATCCACATTCCTCACGCTCAGATAGGAGAGGGCAATCTGATTCTTCTTGAAATTATGTGCATAATTTGGCCCAACATCCTTTACATCAAACTTCTCCAAATTGGGCTCCATATTCTAATGATTATTATGATCAAGCCCAGTATAAAGGAGGATGGCCCATACCCTCTTCACCATCTTCAATTGATCACTCTTCTCATTGTTATTCATTTGAATCTCGACCTCACTGTTCATCTCCTCCGTCCTTGAATCCCAATCTAGAGGAGCAATTCAACCAATTCTATCAATCAATCATGCTTCAAAATCAATCTCTCCAAGTGCGAATCGATAGGATGACTGAGGAGATCAAGAGGATAGAGGAAGATCAATTGCTTGGCTACTTTTGTTCCAATTCTACTGATCAAATTCTTGATGTTGACTATGATCAATCTATGATTCCCCAAGATCATAACACTCAGATCAGTCTTGATTTAGAAGATGAAGGGATTATGGAAAGATCTTATCAGGAGGTTTTAAAGGGCGCTAGCAATGGTTGGGATGATGATCAAGAAGAGGAACCCAAGGAATTTGAGGGGTTCGAGGAATTTGTTGATATTAAGTTGGGGGAAGGAGAAAAGGAAGGTGATGCATTAATTAATGATCATTTTCCACTTATGTCCCTTCCTGAATTTGAGGAGATCATGTTCCAAAGAAGAAGAAGAAGAAGAGGTGACTGTGGAGAAGGATTTGAGTAAAGTTATGAAACATTTGTCTTGGGTAGATGAAGAGGTGGGTAACTTTCATGATGTCACTCTCGATTGGGCATCTTTAAATCACGGGGAGGACATTGATTTTCTATCTATTCCTGACATCGACAAGTCTCACTTTGTAGTGGATACTTTCATGTTGGCTGATATGTCTTATTCTATTGAGCCTTCCAAGCTTTATGGTGTTGAGGAGTATGTTTCTTTTACTTTTGATTTTCCTTATCTCCTCGACACTGATCCTTTGATTAAAACTCTTCTCCCTTTGATCCATTCTCACCTCACAAATATTCATGATCCCTAAAATTGAGGTAGAACAAGACATTTTGCTTAATAATAAGGTCTGCATTAATATTTTCAACACATACAAAGACCACAAGTTTGAATAAAATTTTCTGATCATTAATCAGGAGGATCCTTTTTGCCTAACTGATCCATCATGGTATTTACCTCAGGCCACCTCATTAAAATAAAGGTTGTTAACCCGTGATCAGAAGCATGTTCAACCTAATTTTGCTAACAACCAATCTAGCCCTTACGCAATCATGATCAATCTCGTCCTGTTGTGATATAGTGCTTGGATTTTCAATGAAGACAAGATAACGTGGTGGCTCATTCTCAAATCCACATGTTGGTTATGGAACTTACATGCGTCTGGCTGAAGACGGTAAACTTAGCGCTTATGGTATGCAACCTATTGTTTTTGTTATTTGATGTTTTATTTTTAGTTTGTTTTCAGTAGACAGGTCAAGTCCAGGAGATGAAGCTGTCGTCGTCCATATCAATGATGGAATTTCATCCCACATATCAGGTTGTTTCTTTCCTTCTCTTTAATATTTATTGTTACATTGTTTTGTTATTTCTATTGCTTACGTATGCCATTGAGGACAATGTCATTCAAGTTGGGGGGGAGAGAGAAAATTTTTATGATACATATAGTACGACCTGACATGAGGACCTACATACCATTCCGTCCTGCATTTGCATTGAAATGAAAGTGGAAAGATGAAATCACAGACTGAGTTTTCTTGGTTCATGCTCTCATTGAAAGTAATTCTGGAATAGAAAAGACTAGGGAGACAGATAATGGAAAATTTATTCGATATAATCATGGAAAACGGATTTAAGAATCTCTCTAAAGTCCTTTAGCACTTTAAAAGAAACAAAAATCACTCTACACACTAATGAAACGAGCGGAACAAGCGTTCTGTTGTTTTGGGTGTGGTGTCTGATACTTTTCACTTCTTGAGGAAGAGATATTTTTGGAAAAGTTTTCTGCCAAGTTCTATCAATCAAATAAGTGTGAAAGCACATTGAAAAAAATACCATGAAAAATGCCCCTAATCCTAATAACCGGGCCTACTTCTCCTAAGGCAAGAATTGAGGTTTGCGTCAAATAGTGAAGGGTTGTGCAGCATCATGTGTGTATCAAAAAGAAAAAAAGAAAAAAATTGTGAAGAAAGGTGGCAGACAAAAGCTATTGTACTTAATACTCTGATCTAGGAGGTGCAGAGTTGAAGGATACCTATCGTGAATAGCAAATGAGGGACGCAATTGCCATCGCTATGGATTTAGTATTACACTTGCACAAGTGCTATTGAACTTTAGGTTATATTCTTAGTCATGTACCTAAATTTTCAATCTAAGGCTATTATGCATTAATAATTTCGGATTCCTAATCTTTGGTTAATTCTATGAAGGAGGATCTGGATATAAATGTATGAACTTTGCAAACTCTTGTTGGTCCTAAATTTCAATCTAATTGCATTGCTAAGAGACTAGCAATGAGTAAGTTGGGGGGGGTGTGATGAGTGCTCATATTTCTATAATAATTCATGACACAAACATCAGTTCTAGTGCATATTATTCAGCAATTGTGTATATTTTATAATTAACCTCAACCTCAAATAAATCGGGCCTTTCACGTAAATTAACTTAATTTATGGATAATTGTTCAATGAAAAAGGGGTTGAGGGTCATGAGAATTAATTTTTCATTGCATAATTGTAAGCATTCATGGTTTTTATGCACAAAGCAATAATTTTTAATGGGCTTAATCCAAATTGTATGTGTGCAGGACGTCTAAGACATTTGCTAGAAGGGCCAAGGGCGAAACGGTCACAAGAACCAAGAAGAAGGTTGCCCTAAGGCACTCTCCTTTCCCTCCACCTTTGACCAAGTCAAGGAATAGCCACCATCTACTTTTGTGGGAGAAAAAGAGTAAGAAAGGATTAAATTTGTGGAGAAATTCTTGGAGAGAAAATAGGAGAGGATCCTCGCCCGATTAGGAAACCCAATGGGGGGCGCCCCCCTCCTTTCCTCTTCTCAACCCATAGGGTGCCCTAAACCCTAGCTATGGGGAGTGGCGCTCTCTCCTCTCCCAATCCTCCATCTTGTTCTCATCAAATCTCAGCCCTCCATCTCTAGTCAGTTCAATCTCCACCCTTTATGTGGCCCGACTCCTCTATAAATAGCCCACATCAAGGAGAAGAAGGGGGTTCGGCCTTTTTCTCCCTTTTATGCTTCTATTCTCCTTTTTCTTTAGTTACAAAAATTATTGATTTTTTCATGCTCTACAATTTCTTCTTCTTCCTCGGTAGCTAGTTCTACTCTATTTTTAAGTTATTTGCGATTTTTTTGCGGTCTGCACTGTTCATCCACGAACTAGCGTTTCCTCTGTTCTTCACCCTATTTCTCCTTCTTCTGCTCTTATTCTCATCCTACTCCTTTCATAAAAGTTATTCATTTTTTTGTGCCCTAAAATTTCTTCTTCTTCACCATCCTCTAATTCTTCCTGATTTTTAGGTTATTCTCCATTTTTCAACGTTCTATTTTCTTCTTTTACTGTTCACCCGCACCCAAACCACGCCCTCTGTTCTTCCTCTCTTTTCTCCTATCTACGTTGCTTTTCTGCCTCTGATCCTTTTAACAAAGTTCTTCTTACTCTCATGCTCTTCAACTTATTCTTCTTCCTTATCTTCAAAATCTTCTTGGTTTTCAAGTTATTCTAGATTTAATCACGTGCTATTTTTAACTTTAATCTTTACTATTTTTAACCTTCTCCTTCCATCATCCTCTACCTCCTCTTATTTCCTCTCAACTCCTCAAGGTGGAGACTCTCCTTCGGTCCTCTCTCGACGGTGCTCACGAAGGCAGGGCGAACTCCAAGGCTCGGCATAGATTGGAGGGCGTCACTCGTCTACATCCCGGCTCTACTTTCTTCCCTTTTCTTTAGCTTATTTTAAGTTGTAATTTGATTTACATAGCATTGTAATTTTCTTCTTAGCAATAAAAATTCATTTGTTGCATTTGTTCTTCTTATTTTCTCTCTCTCCACTTCTTCCAATTTTCTCTTCTTCAACCCTCCAATATTCTTTAAATAGATTTAATTTCATGCAATCTTAGTTTTCTTTCTTTTTCAAACTCATTCATAATTTTGCTCTAAAAATATAAGGATTTCCCAACTTAATAAATGATTCTTCCTCCTCATGGGATCAACCCGTGCTCATCGCTTTACTTTGATTCAAAATCTTCTTAGTGAGTGAGTGCGGTATTTATTTTGAAATTATGTGCGTGACATTTTCAACGACGAGTGTTTGTGAACATCAGAGCGCGTGGTCTGTGTGTGCACACGTGGTTGGGGGAGTCAGACACGTGCTGACGAGCGCGACCCAGCTAGTCCTTGTTCTGTGGTTCCATGGTTAGTGTGTCTCAATTTTTGCCTGGGACGTGTAGGGAGACACCAGGGGCGCGGATTAAGATGTCAGTGTATGCATCCGACCTAGCTTCTAGTGGGTAGAGCTCCTGTCACCTGAGAGGTTTTGACTCAGGTTTTCTCCTGCCGAGTTTCAGTGGTTTGGCGGCTTGGTGTCCTGGTTACTCGTGATCGTGGTGTGGTTCCTCACTATCTTCGTGAGTTCTATCCGGCTGAATAGCCGTGTTTCTTGGTTGAGCGGCCGAGGGTCTACCTAGTAGCCTAGATCTTAGCATGTGTGTCCTAGGAGAGGTGTTCCGAGACAGGTCATCGTGGGCCAGCAGTTGTGGCCCTGGTTTGAGAATCCGCCCGGCGTGAGTTGTGTGTTTGATTCTCGAGGAATCCCGACGGTGTGCAGGTTTTCAACAGTTAAGGGTTTAGCGTGTTCTTTTTGGCAGTGTCATGCTTCCTGCTTTACTACTTTACCTACTTTATTGTCTTTATATTTTATTACTTGCTGCTATGTTTATTTGTTGTTGTGGTGGGGATCCACGAGAACCCTACTGAGGCAATGAGATAAGGCTCACCTGCTTTTCTTTTCAGGTCGGCATGCCTCCTCGTCGTTCGAAGGCCTTGAGCAACGTTCGAGGTCCTAGCGTCGTCAGTTGGTGTTAGCCGGGGTATGCCCTAGAGGCTGTGTACTTTTCTTTGGTTGCACTATACTTTTTGGGACTTGTGTATATTTGGACTCGTAATTGTATAAAATATGTAAATTTACTTATATAAATGAAAAATCATAATTTTAGCACTTTAATTCCTACATTTATTTCAGATTTCTGTACACTCCCGTGACACCTTTTAACCCTTCCGAGCTTCCCAGTGCATGGGTGGCGGCGTAGGATCCGAATGATATTAGGTTTGACCCATTATCCGGATCTTGGGTCGTTACACATGCCACATAACATGCACATCGACCTCATTTCGGAGTCAAATCGCGAGAAAGCGCAACCAAAACGATGGAGATCACATCCCGACATGTCATAGACTCGAGATCTAACATTTAGATCAAAAATCCCCACCCAAATCAACAGATTTGACTCACATCCCCAAAACATGCTTTTTAACCATAAAAATGGAAACCCCGCTCAAAATCGCTCCATTCGGCAAGAAATCACGAGGAGACGCAGAACAACAGGGATCCATCCCCCTGCCTCCCCCGACGATTTTTCACGCCGAAGATGCCGATTCCACTCGAAAACGTCGTTCAAACACACACTGACGTCCCGAATCCGTGAATGGGATCACGCCGCGCCATCGCCTCTATCCTCGCTCCATCCTCGCCGCTTGTTGTCCCCACGTCACCTCCACCTCGCCCGGCTCCAACTCTGTCGGCCACCCGGAGAAGAGAGGGAGAGAAAGAGAGAATCGAGAGGAGAGAGGGAGAGACTGTGAGAATGGGGAGAGAGAGGGGTGAGGTTATATAACACCCAGGATTTTTCGGATCAGAATCCGTGAGTTTTGGAGCACTTTTGTGGGTCCCAAATGGAGTTTGGTAATTAAATTAGATTTCTGGGCTATTTAATCTTTGGATCCTTGTGTAGGGTGAACCATTGTGATTTTGGACTCCGGGACGTTGCAGGCGTGTTGTGCATTTTTCGAGGATTGTGGGGGTAATTTTTTTCCCATTTTTCCTATTTTTAGATTTTGAGCACCAAAAATATATTCTATAAATAATAAACCCTCACCCCCTCTCTTCTCCCCATTCTCATGTTCACTCTCTCTCTCCTCTTGGTTCTCTCTTTCTCTTCCTCTCTTCTTCCGGGCGGTCTACGAAGAGGAGCGGGAAGAGGTGGAGGCGACGTGCAGACGATAAGCAGCGTGTATCGAGCGAGGATCGAGCGTGGCGCGGCATGAACCCATTCGCGGATTCGAGATGTCGGCGTAGGTTTGAGAGGCATTTTCACGTGGAAACGGCATCTTCGGCATGGGAAATTGTCGGTGGAGGTAGGGGGATGGATCTTTGACCTTTGTTATGCGTTTCCTCACAATTTCGTGCGGATTGAAGCGAGTTTGAGCGGGTTTTTCTTTTTTGGGTATTAAAAGCATGTTTTTGGGATGTGCATCGAATCCACCGGTTTGGGGGGTGTTTTTTGATTCAATTGATAGATCTTGAATCTATGGCATGTCAGGATGTGATTCCCAACGTTTTGGATTGCGTTCTTTCATGATTTAAGGCCAAAATGAGGTCGGCCGGGCATGTGAGGTGGTTTGGGTTGATTGGAGGAAATCACCCATTTCTTAGTCATTTTGTGATTTTCTTGAGTCCTTCCGGCTTGTGGGAGGCGTATGGGGACTTTATGGATGTTTCCGCCATCATATGGAATGATTAGGGCATGGAACAAGTGTTTTCGTGCGATTTTCCGAAGTTTTGCACCGTAACGAGATCGCGGTTGGGTACCAAATCGCATTTAGTCTCTGGAATTTGAACACAGTGTACCCAGACACCGTGACTAATTGAAGAAGATAAATAGTAAGGCAGTTCTGGAGGCGTTCGGATGACCAACTGCGACCAGGATGATCGCGGTCCTCATGTAGACTGCGATCTCATCAACACGGCCTACTCTAGCACCGCGTTTAAAAGTCTGTCGACTCAACCATGCAGGGTGTGTCGACCCAACAGGCGATCCATGCTAGTCGCGGTCAGCAGGGCAGCCGCGACCTTGTGAAGGAAGTCTACCCCGCAAACGCATTTAAGAGAGTGTGTCGACCCACGTGTGTTGTGTGTCGACCTACCGTGAAGATAGGTCGACCGAACCTAGTCTGTTTTGCCTATTTTGGTCTCCGGTCAACCTAGTTGTGACCTAGTGGTTGACTTTTGACCCCGTGAGTGTCTCAGATGCCCGATGGGGATCGAGATTATGTTTTTGGGTATTCGGAGGTATCGTGTTACCTCGATCAATGTGCCCATGTGGTTTTGAGGGCTCGCGTGTCCCTTTGTGTTTCGGGCTTTCCTGTTATGCTAAATCGAGTCATCGTATGCCGGTGTAAGTGTGGAAGGTTGTTCCCACACGACGTTGGCTTTTCCGGAAAGTGATTTCTGTACGGGCCATGAGTGTGGCCTATGACTGTGAGTTCTGTGACCCAGCCTGGGGTTAGGGGTTTCTTGGTTTCCCTTGGAAAGAGAATGGATTCGACTGTTGTGTGCCGCTTCAATGATTCTTTTCACCATAGTTTTGACTCTAAGGCTAAATGATTTGATGGCATGGAGCCGTATTACATGACGGTCTTGGTCTGAGTCACGTGACTCAAGGGCAATTGAATTAGCAAGTCTAGCCAATTGTTCTGAGCCTAGTGGCATTGTGTCACTTTGTGTTCCGAGTTACTGGTGACAGGCATGTGCGTATCCTGTCAGTACTCCGGTGTTTTCCTTTGAGAGTTGATGGGGACATGAAAGCAAAGCCACTAACATTTTATTTGCATTTTTATCCTTGGGACAATTGTATGGCAAATATAAGCCAATGTGTTAGTCCTTAGGAATTAATGGGTTTCTTTGTAAAAGGCCTTGAAGGCCTGGCGGGACCCCCACCCCCTCTCTCATTAGGCCACCTAGGTTCTAGGGCCCACGGGGGCTGGTCTTTGTTCCATGGGAGAATATTCACCATTTTACAGAAAATTCAAAATTCTCCACTTGCCCACTTGGAGAGGGCGCCCCCCCTTTTAGCAAATTTTTTATGTTTGTATTAATTTGACCATTTGGGGGAAGAATATCATATCCCCTAATTGCCCCTCCATAACTCTAGATCTGGGGTTAATTAGGTCTTTTAGTTAGAGTTATATAACTCTTGTATTTTGTGATTTCCATAGAATTAATGCAAAAGAATTCAGAAAATTGTGGAGCTTGTGCCTTGGGCGCCCCTCCCCTCTCTCCCCCTTCTTGCAGTTGCGAGAGTTGCAGCATTCTCCAAGGTGTGAAGCCTTGATTCTGGGAGTGATTCTCACCTCTATCACCTTTGCTGGATGCGACTTCCAGCCACCGCCGCCGCCTCCTCCGTTCGTGCCGCCAACGAGCTGCCACAGCCCGGTCTTCAACCTGATGTCCAGGATTTCAAGATCCAAGACAGAAGGTTAAAGATTAGGTTGGTTCTCCCAATCCAGCCGTCCGATTGACCTCAAATTTTTAGAGTTTGTTTCCCCTATCGTCCCCCATCTCCAGTAAAATTTTCATGTCAATCAGCTTTTGTTTGTCCCCCTTCCCAGTCAATTCTTTCCACCCCTGACAGTCTGCCCATCAGCAGATCTACGGGATAGTGTTCTGTTCTTTTATTTTTCCCACCTTTTAAACCATCTCAGAAAAATCTCAAAATATTTGTGCGTGATCCTCACTTCCCCCTCTATCACTCATAAAATTTCTAAAGCACAGATCCACCAAATTCCCCTCGGTCAAACTTTATTTTCAGGCAGATCCCAATCTGTCCTGACTGTTCTGTAATCAGAGCCAGAAATAACTACGGAGCACAGAGTTTTGTATTTTAAATAAGACCGTTGGATGGACGTGAAATTGACCTATGTTGTATATCTTAAAGTCTACTTTCCAAAGGAGCTGATCTCGCCTCGATCCGACACCTGATCAAGTTGTGGTGATCGTTCTCGTGGAGTTGCGCAGATCTATCCCGAGACAGGACTGTAGAACAGAGTTGGGAGTTAATTCTCCCATAAATCTCCGGCTCCGATCCAGCGACCGCCGCTCCCAGGGATCGACCAGGGACCCCCCAACATCGTCCCAGCAAGCCGCCGCAACAAGGAGACACATGTACGCCGCCGTCCCAGCAGCCAGACCCACTTGCTATCCTGTGGGCCCGAGCAGAACCGAACTGAACCGGTAATCTGCCGCCGTCCCGAGTGCTTCACGGACCTGCCGCCCGTCAACCCAAGTTCGATACTCCTGGGTCCCACGTGTAGCCCTTTACCTCTCTGTGTGGAGTGGGCAATAAAATCATTTCTATAATTATTGATAATTATTTGTACCGGGAGTACGGGTCTTGGCCGGGATCATCTTCTCCATGCCCGGAGCGTGGAGGTATCGTTTCCGCTTCCCTATTTGTCTCATTTGCTTATTTCGTATTTGTTTTTTATGCCGCTGCTTGAGTGATAGGATAATTAGCTCTTATATTATTTCAATCACCGCTGCGAGAGAGAGCGAGACCCGTCCCGTGACTCGATCCGAGCACGAGAGTGAGTAGACCACCCTGACTTATTGCCAGTTTCTCAACCGCGCACATTTGTACGCTTCCCTCGCTAGGGACGAGTCATGAGTTTGCCTAGAGTCTCAGGATCACATTCAAATTGGCATAGAGTCGCATCCCGTCCCACACCAAGAGTTCTATGTCGAGTGACCTCCTACTAGCCACAGCCTGTTACGACACGCGTGTGTTGACCTACCCGGAAATGGTAGTGTGGCTTCCCAGAGAGACAGTTTTGGGCTGGTTGCCGTAGGGTCTCTCACTGTGGAGGCTCGAGTCCGGGCGGGGAGGAAAATCAGCTAGAGGGTCTGATGTGGTGCAATTAGTCAGTGTGTGCACACGTGGTTGGGGACTTCGGACGTGTGCTGACGAGCACGACCCCGACTAGACCCTTATTTAGTGTTACTTGTACGGTGTCTCAGTTTCCGCCTAGGGTGAGTAGAGAGACACCTAAGGCGTGGACTAAGTTGTCAGTGGACAAATCCGATCTTGCTTCTAGTGGGCTAGTTCTCCCATCACATGACGTGTGACTCTCTTGACACGTGACACTCTTCACGTGTGATACGCTTGACTCGTGATTCGAGGCTTTATTTCCCATCTATGCTGACGTGGTTCTTCGGATGGTTTTGTGTGTCTTTATGACACTAAGGTTTAGGGTTTCCGATAGAGTTACCGAGGTTTCACCCATAGACAGTGTAGAGTACACGACGGTGAGGTCATGTTTGTACTCTTGAACCATGTGGTCTTGAGTTGGGCTTTCGTCAGTGAGGACGAGCCTTCGCGATAGAGGTGTCATGATGTTCCTGGTAGTATGACAAGAGTTTCTTGTTGGTTCGGAGATTCCCGATTGTGAGTACGAGATTTGTGTTTCATTGCCGTTAGGAGTAGTTGGTAGTGAGCCATGGTTTCAACGGTTACCGTTGTTACTGTTCTGTTACGACTGTTGCTTCTATTGTTGTTACTCCTGCTACTGTTGTTATCGTTAGCGCTGTTGTTTACCACCGTTATTTTGTAGTGGGGATCTGCGGGACCCCTACTGAGCCAATGAGATGGGGCTCACCCCTTTCTTTTCAGGTGTAGCGGCTCCTCCTCGTAGTTCGGAAGTGAAGTGTTGAGGTTCTTAGTGCTAGCTCGCTAGAGCCGGGAGCTCACCCGGTACTTGAGTACGTTTCTTTCCTTGTAGATTGTACTTTGTTGGACTGGACTCTATAGTAGTTAATTTGTTAATTGAAAATGTAATTTTATTTTCTGTCATTTAAACTATTAATTATATACTTATTCCTGCATTATTTTAAATTTTAATGTACCTCCACGGACATTACTAACCCTTTCGAGCTTTCCCGCTCGTGGGTGGCTTCTCAGGATCCAAGTGGTATCAGGTGTTGAGTTATGGTTTTGATGAATGTTGTGTTTGTTAAGTTATAGTTTTGATGATAACTAAAACTTAATGATGGCTTTAATGATGATAACTAAACCTGTGGTTGATTACACATATTCTTGATGATTGTGTTCATTCATCTTGCTGTTTATGTTGGGTTTGCAAGAGGCAAGAGGTTTCATAACCTCTTTAATATGAACAAGCATGCAATTAACCCTGACTATCTTCCATGTAGGATCAAACTCATGGCAGTAACCTAGTGAACTAAAACTATGCTCCTCTACAATCCAAAACAGGTGGTATATGTCATTTTTTGTCAAGGACCATTGGTGAGACTCTTACCTTATCTTAGCATTGATCTCACCTTGTGTATCTCATGTTTAGCAATGATCTCACCATGTGTATCTCATATACATCTCATTCATGCACATTGAACATGAAACCCTTCTGGCCAGCGTGCTCCCTCGCCCGCGGATCGACCTGCGCGGTCAGGTCGCGGGGATCGACCTGCCCGGTCAGGTGGCGGGGGTCAAAGGGGCAGCGCCCCTTGCGGGGGTTTCCAGGGGCGGAGCCCCCGGAACAAAATTTAGAAATGCTCAAAGCATATTCTAAGTTGAATTCAATTCCAGAAAGCATGGATTTGGTATGGACATGAAGCCCTTGAATTATGGACATGTTTCCTTGAGCTAACACTTCATTTTTGCAGGTATAGGTCTTTCCGGTCGACCTACACGCCTTGGCCAGTCGATCAGTTTTGCCAGAGCCTAAGAATTCCACATTTTACAGGTTTCGGTCGACCGCCACCATAGGGCCAGTCGACCGGTTTTGCCAGAGCCTAAAAGTTCCGACTGCAGCAGGTTCCGGTCGACCGCCCCATGATTCCGGTCGACCGCCAGCCCCGAGCCCCCTTTTGTTGACTTTTGTGTCAAGCTCGAGGAGAGGGGTTTCACCCCATTTCTTTAATCCTTTTGCCCCCAATTACACTAGGATTCGTGGATCTGGTCTGGGGCTTGTCCAAGGGCCACTCAAGAGTTATAAAACTCTCATTTGGAGTCACAAACCCTAACCATCCAAGGGGATTCAAGAGGAGATCAAGAGGAGGCTGTCAAAGTGAAGAAGGAGGAGTAGTGTTACTGTAGCATGAACAGTAGTCCGTGAATCAAGTTCCATCAGCAGCTGAAGATCCAAGATCCTTCTTGAAGCCTTCATCCTCCTATGAGCTGAAGAAGCAAGCATCCAACAAGAAGAGATCGAAGGAGAGCCTATCAACCAAGGAGCCTATAAAGAGAAGAAGAAGAAGGATGCTACAAGGAAGAAGGAGCCATTCAAGCATCATCTGAAGGTACTCTAGCTTCGGTTGAAGTCAGCAATCTCAAAGGAAGAGAACAAGCTCACAAGCATCAAGGAGATACAAGGATTGTCCAAGTGAAGAAGAAGGGTACTGTAGCCGTGAACAGTACTCCGTGCAGCAAGTGTTCTTCATCCATTCTCAACCCCGCAGCATGCATTCAAGGGAACCCAAATCAGGGGATTTCTAAACTGTGCCTTATTGTGTTTTAAGTTCATGTTCGTGTTTTGTATAGACTGCAAAAACTTGTGTGTGTGTGGATCGTTGTTGGATCCGTGGTCGTGTTTGTGTGTGTCGTATTTGATTCGTGTGTGCGTGGATCTTCCTAGATCTGCGTTTGTGTGTGTGTGGGTCTGTTTAGATCCGTTTTGTCACATGTGTGTGGATTGCTGCACTTGTGGCAGCGGGTGTTTGTGTTGTTGATCTGGTTGTCAGATCGTGTTGGAGACTTTGTCTCCGTGTGTGTGTGTGTGTATTGGGGCGTGTCCCCGTGTGTGTGTGCAGGCGTCGTCCTGCATGTGTGGTTGGAGCGTCGTCTCCGTTTGGGGATTTATCCCCGAGTGAAGCCTCACCGGGTTTGGTGAGGGGTGGACGTAGGATTGCCGTCGTTGCATCCGAACCACCTTAAAAATCGCTGTGCAGTATGGTTTGAATTATGTGGTTTGATCCATTTCCTCTACCTCCATTCTACATGAGTGTTAGTGTAAATTATTGTTCTGGATTTATCTACGTATATATTGCATAATCTATAACTTATCACATAAAGTTTGATAAATCCAATCTGTGTTCAAATAGTTTTGTATCTCTTAACTAGCATTCTATCACATATTTCAAAAAGGCTAAAATTTTCATAAAATTGGTAAACACCCAATTCACCCCCCTCTTGGGTGTCATTGATCGCGGGACTTCAATTGGTATCAGAGCCAAGGCTCTAATTTCATAGATCTTACGATCTAGAGTGATCCAGATCAATGACTACCATTATGTACACTTTGAATTCTCCACCGGTGTTTGATGGTTGCAATTTCGATTTGTGGTTAGGTAAAATGTGTAGTCTTGTCAACTCATATGACCCAAAGATATGGAAGCTTATTTCACATGGTCCTTATGAATTGCCTAAAGATAAAAATGTCTGGACTGCAAATCAAAAGCTTAAACATGATCAAAATTGTTTAGTTCTAAAATTGTTTATTGCTGCAGTTGATTCTAATCATTTCCCTTTTGTCTCCCATTGCAGATCCGCGAAGGATATCTTGGTTGGCTTAACAAAGTTCGGGAAGAGCATGAAGACCAATGTCTTGTGACAGGCACGAGTGATCAAGGGAGTGATCAACAAGTTGAATCAAGCTCAAAGGAAAATTTTGATTCTGATAATGAAGATGAATTTAGTTATGAGGAGTTATTGATTGCATATGATGAGCTTGCTGATAAATATGAGAGGGTTAAGTCTGAAAATAAAAAATTAAAAAAGAATGTTGGACAAAATAAAGGTGATTCTCTATGTAAAGAATGCTCACACTTGAAAGAATTGATTGATGGTCATGTGTTCGACATTGAAATTCACAAAGATCAAATTTCTTCCTTGAGAAATGAAAACAAAGAGTTGAGAGAGAGAGTTAGTCTTATAAGCAATGGTCAAAATGAGTTTGCTCATGATAAAAATCTTGAAATGGAAAATGAGAAACTGAAGGAATTGAATAAAACCATTTCTGAAAGATTGCTTGCTCTTGAAAAAGGAAAATTTATGAATAATGATGAATCTGAAAAAGTGCATGCTTTGTTACAAGAAATTGAAAGTCATAAAACCATCAATGCTACTTTACATGAACAAGTCAATTCCTATAAAAATAAGATGGTTTCCTATGAATTGCACATTACATCTCTTCAATCTGAAATTCTTGACTTGAATGTTTCAATGTCTAGATTTGTGAATGGTCAAGAAAACTTAGACAAATTATTGGGGACGAAAGTGAATTTTCAAAGGGAAGGGCTGGGTTTTAATCCTGTGAACAAAAAGAAGTTTGAAAATAAAGTTTATACATCTTTTGTGCACAGTTCAAACATAGCCAGCACATCAAATGGGTCCCTAAAATAATCTTCTTCACAGACAATAAAAAGATCAAATGAAAATCTGAAAAAGAGAAATCATGTTGCACACACACATGCATCCACAAAGAAAATCAACTTGCATCAAGAATCCAAAAATGCTGCTAGCACTTCCATGCTTGTTGAACAAATTTCTGCCACACACACACAACCACCTTGGAAGAAACTCTCATGTTTTTACTGTGGTAAATTTGGTCATGCCATGCATGATTGTTTCATTATGAAGAATGATGATTTGAGAGCATGCAAGAAAATGAATGAATTCAAAAATACAAAAAAGGTTTCATTTGGGAGAAATGAATTTGAGAAATCTTATGTTCATGCAAAGAGACCACATGGAAAATGTCTTCTGTGTGTTGTCTCCATTGTGGTGAATCTGGGCATACTAAACATGATTGTAAGTCGATGCATGGTTATCCCTTGATAAAAAATGATAATTTGAATACTGTCAAAAAGTGGAAACCATGTGCAAATGTTGCTGCTAACCCCCAAGGATCCAAAAGAATTTGGGTACCTAAGAATGGCAAATGAGAAATCTATTTTGCAGGTGTGCCTTGGGAATATAAAATATGAAATCTGTCTTCGTCAAGAAGGTAAGGCACTCGGGCCCAGTGGCATAAGTTAGGTTTGAAGAAAAAATTAAAAACTAAAATTTGGAAGCTCAGGTGATATCTCTCCTACTCTCACCAGTGACTGCATAAGGCTTTGATTCATTTTGAGTCTTTTAGTCATGTAGTCTTACATATGTCCATACATGCATTCCATTCATAGTTGTTTGCATATTTGTGCATATATCACTTGTCATATAGCATTTTGTTGTAGGAGAGCTTGAAGATTCTCATGATCATGATTTCACTACACATATTGAGTTTGCATACACTTTCATACTCTGTCATGCATAAGTTGAACATTGTGAATTCATGTCATAATGCATAGTAATCCTCCTACCTTCACCACCCTTGACTATATAGTATATCAAATGCTGACATGTGGAAGGGCAGGTTTCGCCTGTCTGAAAGTTATCACTACGCGTGAGGTGATCTTCGGATCTAAGTTCTCCGCCCGGTACTATGAGTCAATTAGTTACAGGCTGTATATGGCATTGGATGGTAACTGAACATCTTGCATTTATGCACACACTAAGGGGGAGCAAATACATTCATCTTATGGCATTAACATTTAGGATCACATATGAGTCATGCATTGAATCTAGAGCTGTCTAGGGGTGTTGGTTGTTAAAATTATTTATCATGTCATTATTACTAAATTTGAATCGAAATTGACAAATCAAACCTTTCTATCTTTGGATGTAGATTATACTCTTAAAATCTAAAAGATGATGGGCTAGTCATGTCCAAGCTTGAATCAATTGGAAGAATACCTTGCAAGGATGAAAATGATGAGAACCCTCTCAAGTTGCTACAAGAAGATGGGCTACTTTATGTAGAACAACTTCCAGGATCGACTCAAGTGCAAGGTGGCGAAAGTCTTGTACGTGTTGAAGTATGTACCCAAGACATGGTGGAAGGCTTGGATCAAAATGGATTCTCAAGACAAAGGTATGAAAAGTAAAATTTGAAGTACTAACCGCCGTGGAGTTAGCAATCTTAGTGCATGAAGGCCTTCGATCTTGTCATCTAAACTAAGGTAATTCGACCTCGTCAGTTCATGCAATGGTCTTTTGTCACTTGGTGACATTTTAGGATGATAGGTATTGATTCAACTTGAACTGTCATTCTCCATTCTGCTGTGACAACTTGCTTATTGGTTGATTGAAACTAAAATCTTGAACTTTATGTTGACCTATGAACATCCTTCAATCTGATTGCTTGATCACATTTAAGCTTAATTGAGTATCTGGTATATCAAATACTGAGTAGTGAAAAGGTGGATTATCTTCACCTGGAAACTCTCACTATGCGTGAGTTGGTCCTTGGACCAAAGTTCTCCGCCCTGTACCAGAACTGGAAGAAATTGATTGTTTGGCCTTGATAGAACTTTTCTGATGCTATTATCTGCTCCTTGTTTGCTAGCCCCATGTCATAAAGATGAACATTGCACCTTCACTGAATCTTTCTAAGACTCATATTTTTGTCAAAGGTGGTCTTGCTAGCTAAACAAGTTGAAATGAATGCTATTCCCTATTGAATGAGTGATCTCTAATTGAAACATACAACATGCTCATGATGAATTGCTTCATAATTTCTAAAATTGATCTTTGTTGAAGTGAAGAGTTCTACAATGGAAATGCCAACTTCTGAATGACTTGTGATTGATCTCAAAACTTTTGAAAATTTATTCTTAATAATTTTTGGCAATAAATTGTTCCACTGCATGCCAAATGATTTCTACACCTTTGTATATAAACCTTTTGATGAATAATGTCCATGCTCATCTTTCAAATCTGAATTGCTCTCTTGTATATAGTGTTACTTTTTATCTTGCATTCCATTCTCACATAGTTATAGGTTGCATGCATCACAATTCTATGAATAAGGTGTTTTTAGATCATGCACATGAATATCAAAAGTCTGAATCACTTTGCCCATGCATCGCATCCTTATATTCTTATACATTGTATTACGTTGGAACTCATGCATCAGTCGCACTTAGTTCATTCAGTTAGCATCCATTTAATTGGTATCAAATTGTCCATTCAATTGGTATCAAATTGACATCACATTGCTCGCATGCATGTCATAGTGCATTTGCATAAACTCCCAATGTGTGCTTGTGTGCTATTATATGCTATTCAACCCCATTTTTTTGGCACTTCTTTAGTCTTATACCTTCTTGATAAATAATGCTGCATTTGAGTCATTATTGGAGTGTTTCATGTTGTACACTATGGGGGAGTTCTCATTTCATAAGTGCATCTGTTTAGGGGGAGCTGTCTTGTTATGTGTTCATGATATTTTTGGTATACATGCTGAATCAAATTCGCACACTTCATACACTAAATGTGAAAATGAGTGTTAAAGATAAGGATATATGAATTTCTTTTCAACACTCTCGAGATGTCAAACTTGCTGCATGTATGATAAAGAGACAGTTGAGGAAAAAGCTGCCTACCCATCCTTGTTGAAAAATCTGAAATGAAAATGAAAGATAGAGCAATGCTCGATCTCACTGAGTAAATTGGGCACATGTCACCTGAGACGTGATGTGGTTCATATATGAAAAGTGTTGACTAGTATCTCTATTCAAAATGAGGTGAAATGATTCAGTATTCTGAGTAACCGGGGATTCTGGCATGAGCTCCATGCGTCTACTCGCGTAAAAAGGAATCATTTGAACCTGATCACTCTTGAAAAATTCTGACTATCATGTGATATTAGTTGAGTTAAAAAATGATGGTGAAAACTCATTGTGGTAGAGCGTAGCCTCCAATACGTTGTTCTCAAAATTGAAGTGCAGTCTGTAACATATCAGATATGTGTTGATTTGAAAATCTGAATATCCATATTGTAACTATCATTTTTCATGTTACTCACTTACACATCTGGAAATTTGATTTAATATGTATTCAGAAAGTTGATTGACTGCATTAGTAATTGCATAATTCTCCTATATGATTGCACAACCTCCCGTGTGCTACACATGTGCATTCCGATTGTCATGACCCTCATGCACCCTTCTTATACATATACCCTCTTATATAAGTAAGTGGGAGCTATGCTTGCATGTCTATATATACGTATCTACCTGGTTGCATTTTGTGCTCATCATGTGATGCGGGACGGGACCACGGACACGACAAGCTTGTGACTGTCCCTTAACGAGGGAAACGTCGGACGTGCGTGGTTGAGAAACCGACAATGAGCTAGGGTGGTCGGCTCTCACTTGTGCCCGGATCGGGTCACGGGACAGTCTCGCACTCTCTCGCAGCAGCGGTAATGAATAGATAAAGCGAGCTAGATATCCCTACACATGCTCTCTAGCAGCGGCATAAACAAATATATATGAAGTAAGCAAAATACCAAGTAAGGGAGTGAATGCGATACCTCCACGCGCTCGGCGTGGGGACGACGGACCCGGTCGAAACTCGTACTCCCGGAATAATAATACACAAGATTACAGCAATACAAATCGCTGCCCACTCCACGCAGAGAGGTAAAGGGCTACACAATGGGGTCCGGGAGGACCGAATTCGGGTTGACGGGCGGCTTCTCGCGTTGATTGAGCAGCACCCGAACACGTGACGGTGGGGCCCACGTGCTGTCGGGAGGAGCCGTGTGGGACCCGGTGGCCCCGCTGCAGTGGGGACACTTAGGGAAGCCCTCCCCGGGCTGGCAGCACGCTGGTTCGCCGGTCGGAGGCCGGGCGGCTCCGTTCGGCACCGGTCGGAATAACCGGCCACGGATCTGCAGCTTTTGGTTTTCAGCGCGCGTCCCGACGAGAACGGGCGCTGCTATCAGGTCCGATGTCGGATCGACACGAGACTGGCGCCGTTGGAAAGATAACTTCAAATTCTTAAACCTACGGCTAGATATTTGGCCTGGATCTACACGGATCTAGGCTTTAATGAATTTACAACTTCCTGTTGTATAGTAGCGGAACACTCAGATCTGTAGGGCTATTCTCTGAGAACTGCCTTTTACTGCTATGAAACACTTGGATTAAGACTTCGACCTCTTCATAAAAGTTGTGGGAAATGGAGCTAGGAAAACGGCAAAACTAGTTTGGACAAGTTTGGATGTGGCTACGAATTGATAGGAGTTTTTCACTAACAATGGGTCGGATCTGGAAATGGGCTGAACGCATTGTAGCTGAGATAGAACACGAATTTTGAAAAATGGATAGAGGGTGGATCAAAAATCAAGCAAAATGGTGAATGTAGGGGATGATGGAAAGAACTCCCAGTAAAATTGGGAGCCCCAAAAAAAATCAAAAAGAAAGTCGGAGATGGGAAACTCAGAGCTACTGTCACTGTAGATAGAGACAGGACAGATCTGGGAGTGATTAAAGATTGAAATTGTAAAAATATCAAACGATGGCTTTTGGACCTAAATTTTTTTTTGGATGGTGGAGTGGAAGATAGGAACACACCATAAACATTACACACCACGAGGAGGTCATGGCTGGTAGAAGGAATTTCGGGAAGACACTGCTATCTGCCAAGGACAGAACTTCGACGGTGGCTCGTTGGCAATCCGACGGCGGCACGAATGGGGGCGGCGGCGGCATAGATCACAACCAGAGATTGGGGAAGGGGAATAGATATGATTCCACTCTAGAAAGGGGGTTGGAGAGGGAAGAACAGCAGGAGGAGGGGCTGGGGGCGCAAGAAGCTTCAAGCATTCAACATAATTTTTTGATTTTTTTCTTGATTTTTACATGAAAATACAAGCTTATATATGACTCCAATCAAATCAATTGTGCACCCTTGGATCTAGGGATGGGGATTGAAGGGATGGGATGTAATGTGAACAACACACCTAATACTTTTTTTTAATCTAACTTGACCATTTCTATTCAAACTTCGACTAATTCTATTCTAACTCTACCTAAATCACACCTACCTAGCCTAATAGGACAAGGAAGAGGGCGCCCGCCTTCATGGGCTTCTCATGGGCCTAGGCTGGTCCAAGGCCAACCACTCAAGTCCAATAACCCATGTCTAGACTTGGGCCTTCCAAGTCTTGGTGGTCCATGAGAGGAGAAAGCCCACTTGGGCCTTAAGTGGCTATTAAGGTCCAATATGAACTAGGCTTCTAATGGACTCTACTAATGGCAACCTAGCCATGGACTTTACATTACAAGTGGCCCATTGGCTTGTTATAAGCCTTACAAGGAGAGCCCAAATGAAAGAAATCAAAAAAATATACACTTTCAAGTCAATACAACCCATACTACACACCTATACAAGCAAATGCACACAATACCATCCCATAAGCCCTTGATGTCCTCATCATCATGTGTCATAAGTTGCATGTATATAGCCTTATACATTTTATAAGAAAATTTAAAATTTCAAAATCACTGAAAATCTCACAAAATTGGACTTCAATTTGCTTACACTTGCCATATGGGTGTCTTCCATGCAAAATTTCTCCCTCAGCATGTGAAGGACAAGAAAGAAGTTGAAATTTTAAATCTGACTCAAGGAGGTATGTCAGTTGCCGATTATGAAGCAAAATTTACTGAATTGGAAAAGTATGCCCCTCATATTTGTGCAGATGAGCTTAGAAGAGTGAAGAAATTTGTTAGAGGTTTGAGAAGTAACATTAGAAGTAGGGTTACAATCCTTGAACCTCAAACTATGGCAGCAGCTTTGAGGACTACTTTTATTGCAGAAACTGAATATGAGGAATTCTTAGTAGAAAGACAAAGGGATAATACAAAAAGGGGTAATCTTGGTTCAATTGTGAGGAAAGATAAGAAGCCGAATATGACTTTTTCAGAGAGAGTTCAACCAGTTAAGAGAGATAATATGCTACCTTGTCAACAGTGCGGGATGCAACATAGATGTAATGAATGTTGACGGGCTGCAGGTAAATATTTTTCATGTGGTCAGACAGGGCATATGATAAGGGATTGTCCCAAAAGGTCAAGACAAGATCAACAACCACAACAGCAGTGGAGAGTTCAAGCCAGAGTATATGCACTAACAAGGGAAGACACCCGAGATACCAATGCAGTAGCTGAAGGTATTCTTCTTATCGATGATATGCATGCAAAAGTTTTATTTGATCCGGGTGCTACAGATTCCTTTATTTCTCTGAGATTTACTAAATTATTGAAAGATAAACAAATTGTGAACACTGATGAGATGTCCATTAACACACCAACTGGGGAGATAGCTAGAACGACTTCTGTTATTCCTAGCATTGATGTGGTGATTCAGGGGAGGATTATGCCAGCATGTGTGTATCTGCTGGAAATGACTGATTTTGATGTCATCTTAGGAATGGATTGGTCAGATACAAATTTTGCCCTTCTAGATTGTTATGGAAAGAAAGTAATTTTTCAAAAACCTGGGGAGCAGACATTTCACTATCAATGTCCAAGGCACCGTTCTAGTAAAACACTAGTTTCAGCACTTAAAGCTTTGAAATTGCTTAGAAGTGGATGTCAATGTTATTTGGCTAGCATAGTGGCTATTCCTTCTAATGAAAATAAGAAAACCACCTCAGATATTGATGTTGTCAGGGAATTTCCAGATGTGTTTCCTGATGAACTTCTGGGTTTGCCACCACACCGAGAGGTGGAGTTCACTATTGAACTCTCACCTGGTACTTTACCAATTTCCATCCCTCCCTACAGAATGGCACCAGCTGAATTGGCAGAATTAAAGAAACAATTACAAGAACTGCTAGGTAAGGGGTTTATTCGACCAAGTGTATCCCCTTGGGGCACACCTGTTCTGTTTGTTAGAAAGAAAGATGGGTCGCTTAGACTATGCATTGACTATAGGAAGTTGAATCAAGTGACCATTAAGAATAAGTACCCTTTGCCAAGGATTGATGATTTATTTGATCAGCTACGAACTGCCACAGTATTTTCAAAGATTGATCTCAGATCTGGATACCATCAACTAAGGATAAGAGAAGAAGATATCTCAAAAACTACTTTCAGAACACGATATGGGCATTATGAATTTTTGGTTATGTCATTTGGGTTAACTAATGCACCAGCAGCATTTATGGATTTGGTGAACAGAGTTTTTCAACCATATCTGAATACATATGTAGTGGTGTTTATTGATGATGTGTTGATCTATTCTCCTACTGTTGAAACTCATCAAGAACATTTGAGAATTGTATTGGAAATTTTAAGGAAACATCAACTCTATGCGAAATTCAGTAAATGTGAATTCTGGTTGGATAAGGTTCAATTCTTAGGGCATATCATTTCTGGTGATGGAGTGTCTGTTGATCCAGCTAAGGTTGAGGCAGTTTTGCATTGGGAAAGGCCGAAGAATGTCAGTGAGATTAGGAGTTTTTTGGGTCTTGCGGGTTACTATCGCAGGTTTATTGAAGGTTTCTCTTCTATTGCAGCTCCTATGACCAAATTGACTAGGAAAGGAATTTATTTTGAAGGCAGATAAATGTGAAATGAGTTTTCAGGAATTAAAAACAAGGTTAACTACAGCCCTAGTGCTTACTTTACCTTGTGGGTCAGGAGGATTTGTGATATATACAGATGCCTCTAGAAAAGACTAGGACGTGTCCTGATGCAGAATGGCAAAGTAGTAGCTTATGCATCCAGATAATTAAAGACTCATGAGATGAATTATCCAACACATGATTTGGAGTTGGCAGCGGTGGTACATGCTCTGAAGATTTGGCGCCATTATTTGTATGGTGAGCAGTTTGAAGTATTTACAGACCATCAGAGTTTAAAATATATTTTCTCTCAGAAAGAATTAAATTTAAGGCAAAGACGGTGGATTGAATTTTTGAAGGATTATGATTTCACCTTGAATTATCACCCAGGAAAAGCAAATGTGGTAGCAGATGCACTCAGCAGGAAGAGGCTAATGGCAATCTAGTTACGCCAAACTTGGAGAATGACTTCTGATGTAGTGGAGTATTCTCCAATATGCAAAGGGAGAAACTTATTTCTGGCCCAACTAACTATTCAGTATGCAATGGTTGAGCGAATTGTGCAAGCACAACTGAATGATCAGCAGTTACAAAAATTGATTGGCACACCGAGATTTACTCAAAGTGCAGACGAGGTAATCAGATTTCAGGGAAGATTATGTGTACCTCAGAATGAAGAAACAAAGAAAGACCTATTAACTGAGGCACATAAATCACTATATTCTATTCACCCAGGCAGTACAAAAATGTACAAAAACATGAAAAGACAATTTTGGTGGATTGGCATGAAGAAAGATATATCAGACTTTGTCAGCAAATGTCTTACTTGTCAACAAGTAAAAGCAGAGCATCAAAGACCAGCAGGACCATTACAGTTGATAGAAATTCCATAGTGGAAATGGGAGCATATCACTATGGATTTTGTGATGGGATTACCATTGACTAGGAGAAAACATGATTCTATTTGGGTAATTGTTGACAAGCTTACTAAGTCAGCCCATTTTCTGGCAATCACAAAAACACAATCATTAGAGGATTTAGCCCATTTATATATCAGAGAGATTGTGAGACTTCATGGTGTACCCGTGTCTATTATTTCAGATCGGGATGCAAGGTTTACAGTAAAATTTTAGAGGAGTTTACAACAAGCGCTTGGTACACAGTTGAAATTTAGTTCAACTTTTCACCCTCAAACAGATGGACAATCAGAGAGAACCATTCAAACATTAGAAGATATGTTGAGGGCGTACAGTTTAGATTGACGAGACAGCTGGGATGTGCATCTGGCTTTAATTGAGTTTGCATATAATAACAGCCATCATGCAAGCATAGGAATGGCACCATATGAAGCATTATATGGTAGACCGTGTAGGTCACCTGTTTGTTGGGATGAGGTTGGTGAGCGGAGATTGATTGGGACACAGATTGTACAGGATTGTGTAGAAAAGGTTGAGTTGATTAGAAAAAGATTACTTACAGCTCAGAGTAGGCAGAAAAGCCATACTGATCAAAGAAGGAGAGATCTACAGTTTGCTGTCGGGGATCACGTATTTCTGAAAGTTTCGCCTACTATGGGAGTAATGAGATTTGACAAGAAAGGTAAACTCAGTCCGAGGTATGTTGGACCATTTGAAATCTTAAGAAGGATTGGTGAGGTGGCATATCAGCTGACTTTACCACCATCATTGTCAGGAGTGCATGATGTATTCCATGTGTCCATGTTAGGAAAATATATGCCAGACTCATCGCACATTATAGAGCATGAACAATTGAAAATTCAGCCGGATCTTACATATGAGGAGAAGCCAGTTCGCATTCTCGATCGGAAAGAACAAGTGCTAAGAATGAAGACAATTCTATTGGTGAAGGTATTATGGAAAAGTACCTCAACAGAAGAAGCTACTTGGGAGATGGAAGATGAAATGAGGAAGAGATATCCATAACTATTTGGTACGTATTGCGTAAATCTTTAAATTTCAAGGACAAAATTTGTTTAAGGGAGAGAGATTTGTAACACCCGAATCCGTTCGAAACTTAAAAATAACTAAGCACTTTACTTCTGGAACCCATACAGATTCCAGATTCTCTAAATCAAACCCTAATGCCTTGAACTGTATGGAAAATACGGGTTTAACGGATGTTAGTATACAAATTAAATAGACATCTCCTTTATTAATACGTAACTCCTCAAAGAGATGTCAGAATAGGTCAATATTAGACTTGTTAGAAAGATAACTGAAAGATCTACAAGTTTCATGTTGAACACTTTTTCAAATTTTGACGTTTGGAAGGCTAAAAATAAGATAGAGTTAGCTAGTTCTTAGAAACCATGTTATTAGGAGTTTTTATAAAAAAACCCAAAATATCTTCCCCCCACCCCCCACGTGGCTCCCCTCCCTCACTCCCCACCTCCCCCACTTCCCTCCTCCCCCACTTCTCTCTTCCCCCTCTTACCACCTCCCCCTCCCTCTATATAAAGCCCCCTCTCCCCCTCTCTTTCCCAAGTATCCACCCCCTCTCCCCCTCCAACTCTTTCTCCTCTCTCACTCCCCTCCCCACCCTCTCTCTCTCTCTCTCACACACACACACACACAGACACACACACTCTCTCTCTCCCATCTCTATCTCTCTCTACCTATTTTTATTTTCTCTTTTCTATTCTCTCTCTCTACTCTCCCTCTACTTTATCTCTCTACTCTTTCTTTACTTTCTCTCTCTAATCTCTTTATTTTCTCTCTTTCTCTCTACTTTCTCTCTCTAATTTTTCTCTTTAAATATCTCTCTCTACTTCTTTCTCAACTCTCTCTTTACTTTCTCTCTCTATTTTCTCTCTCTACTTTCTCTCTCTACTTTCTCTCTCTAATTTATCTCTCTAATTTCTCTCTCTAGTTTTTCTATTTAAATATATCTCTCTACTTCTCTCTCTGCTCCCTCTTTACTTTCTCTCTCTACTTTCTTTCTCTACTCTCTCCCTACTTTCTCTCCTTTACTTTCTCTCTCTACTTTCTCTCTCTAGTTTCTCTCTCATCTCTCTTCCCCACTCTCATTCTCTTATTAATAAACGGAGAAGATAATACATCAGAATAATATAAATATTTGACAAAAGTTTGGACGGAGGATTTGAAGCTTACTTTGGACAATTTCACCTTTATTTGCGTATCTTGGACGGAACAATTATCTATTCCTACGCAATGACTTTTACGGGAGCTTGGGTGAAATACTAAAGTAAATTCAGAAGTCCATTCTAAAGGTAGGCATATGATAAACCGAATGCATGTTATTTTGTATTTATATTTCTTTGATTTGATTTTATTTGACATGTAATTATTCAGACTTAAGTCATTTATTTATTTAATCTGATGATCTATGTTTAGAATCAGTTATTTATTTAATCCGATGATCTATGTTTAGAATCAGTTATTTATTTAGTTACCATTCTGTAAAAATATTATTTTCTCTCTAATCTCTCTCTAATTTCTCTCTAATTTCTTTCTACTTTCTCCCTCTACTTTCTCTCTCTACTCTCTCTCTCTACTCTAATCTCTTCGAATGTTATATATATTTAGTTAATAATATTAAAATACGATCCAGTTATTTTGTAAAGTTCAATGGTAAGTTTTGAGTATTGAGACGACTATGCAATAAGCATTATAATAAGAATAAAAATTTGATTAAGCATATGGACTATGTCACTTTAAGGAGGTGTGGGGCAACAAACCTAGTTAGCTTCCGCTACGGGATTAGGCCCATTTCTGAGTACAAACGGACTTCTGAAAATCCAGAACTCAGAATAAGAAAATTATCTGGGGAATGGTGGAGTATTAACTCCCGATCCTGCGCAGTTGATCAAGGTCGATAGGCTCCAGCATTTAGACCATTTATCTTTATGTCGACGTACGGATGCCTAGGTATGTGTTTGCTACTGCTTTTAGTGACGGGATGCCTGTCCAATATATGCTGCCAAATAATATGAAGCTCAGATTTGATATATGACTTTGATATGATCTGAAAATAAGTTCATCTGTATAAGCTCTGATTTAGCTAAGATATGTATTATGCCACTTATATGTAAGTCAGATAAGATTTGTTATACGCATTTGCTTATAAATATGAAAATTATGTTGCTCTATTATATTTCATATTTCCTTCGCATTCATAGTATATGTACAATCCAGTGAAATTGTGCTTAGCTTTATGTATCGTGGATTTGCACAGTTTAGTATATGATAAGCATGTGATTGGTTTTAATGCCTACGAGTCTTTGGACTCACTTTCGTTGCCTAACCATTTCAGGAAATTGACCAGTGTGCGTCTTGACTCCGACGGGCGGTAGGTCGGAGGATGATCCCTGGTTTAGTTTGGATTTCGCCGCGCAGAATAAATAGATTTAATTTTCCTTTGAATAATGAATGTAAATATGACTTTTGGATAGAGATATGTAGTACTCTGTATACGATGTAAATTATGAGTGTTTTATCTTATGAAAATGGTATGGTTATGTTTCTTTTGGAATATGTGATGGTTTGGCCTTTAGCGCCTTGCAAATATTCGGCCCACAACACTTCCGTACATCCGCTGTGACGTCCCCGGACACGATACGGGATTGCGGGAAGGGGGTGCCACAGTTTCTATATTTAGATAAAAAGTAATAATTTTACTGCATATGTTAACCCCTAAAATCAATCAACATATAATGAATTAAGCAATGGTGCACCCCCATTGGTGCAATTAGTGCACCAAGTGCACTTATTGTTTCTCTATTAAGATAGAAAGTAAGAATTTTGCTGCAGATGTTAACTCCTAAAATTAATAAACATATAATGAATTAAGCAATGGTGCACCCCTAATATGTTACATAACATGAGTATATCTATCAAGTTTTACGACATATTTCATGAAATATTGTTCTCCTATCATTAGTGTGTTATACTTTAGAATATAGAATATATATGAGTATGAAAGGTAAGTTTGCAAATGTTATTAATCGGTGAAAGTAAAGGAGGAGGTGAGAGGGGGGAGGACAGCATGATCAGTCATGCATGGGTTATGAGTAGGAGTTTGCACATGAGGACATACCCAACTTTCTCACATGAGATGTCTTTTAAAGGATAAAAGTGTAATATTTAAAATCAAATTGAATGGCACCAGTTGAAGGAGCAGAGAAGGAGAAGGAGAGGGAGGAAGGAAAATACAAGATGTCCTAGAGGGGGGACTCCTGATCTCTTAATATAATGTCTTGGTCATATAAAGATTTTTAAACACTCGATATGAGATTAAGTCAACACACACACCACACACACATATTACATTACTTCCCCTCAAGATGGGGCAAAGATATCACAAAGTCCCAACTTACTCACGAGTATAGAAAAGGAAGATGCACTAAGCACTTTAGTCAAAATATCTGTCACCAGATCAGATGATAGAACAAAAAGAATACAAACTTGGCCCTGATCAATCTTTTCCTTGATAAAATGATGGTCAACGTCGATGTGTTTGATGTGATCATGCTATACTGGATTATGCACAATCTCAATTGCCGCCTTGCTATCACAATACAGACGAAGAGGGGGCCCATTTCATAGTTGCAACTCTTGAAGTAGTTTCTATAGCCAGAGAAGTTCACATATTCCTGTAGACACGCCCAAATTGACATCACTTTGAGTACATTTCCTATCGCATTGCAATACCCTAAATTGACCCTCAAATTGACTTATTTGAGTGGTTCTCCTCATTTTTCTTGATTGTTCAACTTTCCCCTATTTTTTTAAAATTTTCCTGATTTTTCCTGGATTTCTCTCCAATTTTTTGGGGCCTTCTTGAATTAGAGTCAGACCACTTGACGCTAAATCTTTTCAAAAGAATTAGCGTTTGACAGAGTCGCCGCCAATTCCTTTCTAAAGAATTAACGTCCTTTATTGAGTCGTAAATTCTCTAATCCGCGTCCAGGCAGGTGGACGCGAATTCTTTTAATCTCCAAATTGTCAAAAATCCATTGTAAATCATGAATTAACGCCTTTGTGGAAGGTCGCCAATTCTTTTATACGCATCTTGGAAGGTGGATGCGGATTTTATACGCGTCTGAGACGGTAGACACGTTTTCTCTCCCTTATCTTTTGTGGCCAAAATTCGTGTTATTAATTGAATTAGCGCCTCTTCGAAAAGGTGCAAAGTCTTAATGCACGTCCGCCACCCCAGACGTGAATTCTTCTTTTCCCCGAGTTTGTACCAACTTCGTATTGATGAAGAATTAACGCCTGTGCGAGAAGGCGCCAATTCTTTAATTGGCGTTCAAAGCACGGATGCAAATTCTTTTCCTCATTTAATTCAGCTCAAATTCTTGAATTAACCCCTCTCCGCAAAGTCGCCAATTCTTTAATTGGCATCCACTTCTTTGACGTTAATTCCCTTGGCCTTTTGAATAATTACCAAAATTCATAAAATTCCAAATTTGCGTCTGTCTAGGTGGACGCGATTTCCTTTTCCGATTTTTGATATTATTCGACCTTCCAAAAATAATCAATAAATGGCGTCTTACTTTATGTTGTGATTTTAAATTCGCGTTGGTGCGCGTGGACACATATTTCATTACTATATTTTGAGCTTTTAATTTTGACCAAAATTCATAAATTCATAATTCACGTCAGCCTTTGTGGACACGAATTTCCTTTCAATTTTGGTAATTTCTAATCTTTCTAAAAATGGCTCAGAATTGATGGCTGGCCAACTGACGCAAATTTAATTGGCGCCCACTGGGTCAGACGCAAATTCTGACAGAATCCTGAATCCGACGGAGCCTCCTTCTTTCCTCATTTTGAGCTTCTTTTCCACTTGGGAAAGGGTCTCTATGGCTTTTTAAGGTTGAGAGGACACTTGGCATATGAATATCTCCTTCCAAATCTCAATAAAACTTGATTTTATATTCTCAATGGAATTAAACCTACGAATTTCTCTCCTATAAATAGGACCCCCCTCTCCCTTGTGTTTAAGGCTGGTTCTATTCTCTTGGGGGAGGTGCTGCTGGACTAAAGGCTCAAGGAGAAGCTTCCCAAGCACTTAAAGCTACAGTCCTCTTGGAGCTTCTTCCTCCATTGAAGATCTTGAAGCCATCTTTGGGAGAAAACCAATAAGCCTATCTTCTCTCCTTATCCCTTCTTTTGTTTTATTAGATTAATTCATTGCATGCATCATACTCTTTTTCTCTTATTTTTATTTTCATATTAATATTGAGATTCTCCAATTGTGCAACACTTACCCTCCATATTTGCATATCATCATATCTTTTTCCTTGCCCTTTGCATAAGGGTTTTAAAGGCCAACACCAACAAGGTGTGTTCATGTTCATGCTTTCATGTTTATTAGGAACTTGATGCTACACACTTCATATTTCTAATCATATTATTTGTTGGTTGTTTATCTATTTTGCCAGGGTAATCTAAAGAAAAGCTCTCTTCATCGGCCGGCCGATTGGAAGAGAAGGTGCACTCACAATCTCCCCCGCATTCTTTAAGATATTTATTCGCGATCCCTCCCTTTGTTCTTTATTGTTATATTCCTTTGAGGCCCGCGGTCTCTCGCGATCACGTGTCCATATAGTATCCACGCATGCTCCCTTCCTCTCCTTTTCCCTTCTCTTCTTTTTCACCTCACTTATTAATTAATATTTAAAAATCTTTATGGATTAATTCCTAAATCTACAAATTGGCGATCATGGTGGGACCCCTTTTTCCTTTCTTTGATTGCCCTTTCCCTTTGGCACCCGCGTGTGCCCTTCCCCTCTTGCACCCACGGTGCATCTCCTTTAGTGCTCCACGAAGCTCTTTCCCCCTTTTTTTCTATTTTTATCCCTCGTGCACCGCGTGCACAACCCCCTCCCCTCCTTAAGTGATCAAAGATTTGTTAGATTTTAGAAAATTTCATATTATTTATCTAAAAAAAAGGGGCATGCCATGCTTTGTATCATATTCTGATTGATTGCCATGAGTTATATTGTGAGTTTACGAGTGTTTTTTTTATTCTTCCATCAGTTTTTTTTCTTATTTCAGCATCTTTTGGCCCCTACACCCTGTCTGAACGCGGTCAGACAGAGAACCGCATTCTTCTGAATGCGCTCCCCAAGCAGACCGCGTTCTACAAAAACACAAACAAAAGAACCCCAAGCAGACCGCATTCTGCAAAAAAATAAAAAATAAAAAATAAAAAATAAAAAAACAAATTATGTCTGAGGTAGTGGACGCGAATTTCAAAATTTGCGCCCACTGTCCCAGACGCTAATTCTCTGTGTTTTTGCAAAACCCCCCTTATTCTGCCTATTTTGCATGCATTTTACGTATTACTATTCATATATGTGTTTTTCTTTTCTTTTGCATTAGTTCTCGCACTTAGGGGATTTGGCTTGGGAGACCTCCTCTCCCACACATTTTTAGGAGATTTTACTCCCTCTTGGTGAAGAAAGGACCCTTCAATTGAGAACTCCCCTCATTAGACCAGAATCTCCTCCACCAAGACCTCCGTAAGTCTCCAATACCAAAGGATTCCCTCTTTGGTAACTGGGCTGGTTGTACCTTGAAGTTCCTCGATTAGTTGGCCTAAAACGTGGTGAGAAAAATAACCTAGTTAGCATCGGAGTGACACCACATTGAAACTAGGTTCTTCCCTTGAGTGAATTACACAAACCTTGTTAAAATCATTTAATTCATATCAAGGTTCAACTAAAAATCAAGCGTAAACATCTCACATTGATTGATATATTTGTAATTTACTTTGATTGAATCATTGATTGCCTTGCATGATGTTTCGCTTTGATAACAAAACCAACATGTCAAATCATTTATATACTCATGAGGATGACCAACCAAGCACATCATATAATCTACACTTTTATAATTCTCACCATAACTCACCTAAGGGATTTCACTCTAATCCTCATGGTTTTTTCCACCCCATGGGCAATCCTCATTTTAATAATCCCCTGCATCAACCGCGAGCCGCTACTCCCTCGGAACTAGCTCCTCCACGTAATGAGGTCTCCAAAGATTTGCATCTCACCCTTCAACAAACTCAAGCCCTTAAGGCTATTGTTGAGGGCCTATGTAATGCTCTGAGTTTTTCGGACACTTTCCGGATCTGGATCCGAGGGTTTCGGATCAGTTATGGGGGTCTCAGAATGTGTTTTGCGATTTTCACGTGTTTTCTCTGATAGGACCTATGGAACCCTGTATCTAGTATCTACTCTGGGACCGTACCAGTGCGACCGGCGTGTTCCGAGGATCGCGGGGGTATATTTTTCTATTTTTTCATATTTTTTGAAAAATCTGGATTTTCTATATAAACCCCATTTCTTTTTCTCTTTTTTATTCTTCTTCTTTCTTCCTCTTCCTCCTTCTCTCCCGTGACCGTGCGCCCCCTCTCCTTCCTCTTCTTCCTCCGGCGTGCTTACGGCGGCGCCTCCCACCGATTACAGACGGCGGTAAGGCGACGGCGGCGACGAGGCGATCGTGGCGACTTGTGGCTCGTGGGATATCGTGAAGGTTCGAGAGTTCTAAAAGCGTTCTTCGTCGATCGACGGTGATCCGTCGCGTTTCGGGCAACCCCGAGGTAGGGTGACGAATTCTTAGCTCGGCATTTACCTTCCCCGAGATTTGTAGGCCGAGGCGAGGTCGAGAGAGGGCTATTTTGAGCCGAGAAGAGAAAACCATGATTTGGGGTTCGAGTGCCCGATCTAGCATTTTAATCCGCCATTTGATGGTTTGTTGGCATCAAACGATGCATTGGGGGCTTGGGAACAAGTTTCCCTTTTGTTTCCCCTTCACCCGGGGGTGAATGGGGCGTGGAACGACATTTTTGGGCCATTCCCGCTGTTCTCGGTTTCACGGAGTGTACGCGATCGTAACAGAAATCGTTTTTGGCCTTAAGCGGCCTTAGCTAGACCGTTTTTATTTTTGGGTGGTCCCCAAGTAGACCGTTTCTAGTTTGGGAGTGTCGGTGGGGTAAGCGATCACGCGACAAACTGTTTAGCCCTGGGGCGGCCCAATGGCCGACCGTTTTTCCTCACGGGCCAGCGTGGTCATCGAGGCATTTTGACCATTGAGTTTTGACCGTTGCACAGTTCTGGGGCTTAGCGGTCATAAGATGGCTGTTTAGTCCATTTGCACGGCCCTGGGTTGGACCGTTTACGTTCCCAATGGTCAAGAGATGACCGTTTGCTTTTCATGCCGTTGGGTGGCTTAGCGGCCCCAAGGTGGACCGCTTAGTTCTTCAAGGGGCCTATCGTTGGTCCGTTTATGTCCTGAATGGTTTGAGGACGACCGTTTGGTGTCTCGTGCAGTCCAGAGGCTAGGTGGTCCCATGGGAGACCGTTTATCTTCTGGGGCGGCCCCAAGAAGGACCGCTTGTGTCTTACAGGGTCCAAGGCAGACCATGTATATCTGTTTATGGGCGGTTTGTCGGTGACCGTTCCAGCTATCAAACGGTTTGTGGAGAACCGTCTTATCCCTGAGGCAGTCCATCAACCGACCGTTTACTATGTGTTGTCTGACCGGTTGTTCTTTTCATGCCGATTCGAGTCCTGGGTGAGTGGACCTCGATCCACGTGTTGACCCGTGGTCCGACTGATGCTGGGCATCACGTGGGGGCCATGTGTTAGGATGCCGTGGGGTCCCGGGTGGGGGTGTTCTCGGCTTGTGTTACGGTGAGTCGATGTCGGTACAAGGAGCGGTCCTTGTACTTTGTCCGGTTTAGACGTTGCTTTTTGTTGACGAGAGAGTCTACTCTTTCAGCGACCCTCCACTAGTCATAGCCTTCCGACACGCGAGTGGTCCCACCAGGGAGTGGTGGTGAGGCTACCCCGAGAGGTGATTTTTAGACTGGTTACCATTGGGCCCCATGTCTTGACGCCAGAGTCTGGCTGAGGGGAAAACCTGTCAGAGGGCCAGACCTAGGACGTATGGTCTGTGTGTGCACACGTAGTTGGGGGCGGTTGGACCCGCGCAGGGGAGTGCGACCCTAGCTAGTTCTTGTTTGTGGTTACTTGTACGGTTCTCCGTTCCGACATGGTACGTTGAGGGGGATACCTGAGGCGTGGTCTAAGACGCCAGTGGGTGCATCCGGCCTTACTTCTAGTGGGTTGGTACTCCTGTCTGTGTCAGGTAGTGACTCTTGGTGTTTTGTCAGGTTGTCTCAGTTTGCGTGCTATGTGGTCGTTACTTGTCGTGGCTGAGCTTTCCCGTTTACTTATTTTGTTGGCCTTTGATTTACGATCGGCTAGCGTTAGCCTTTGACTACTTTCCGTGCAGTTTCTCATTTTGCGAGGTAGGGATTTGAGTGATCCCTACTGAGCCTTTTGTTATGAGGCTCATTCCCTGCGTGTTTTTTCGCATTTCAAGTGAGGCGAGGCTTCATGGGAGCGCTTCTGAGGCTCCACGTGGTTTAGGTGCCCAGGGTTAATTGCTAGTTGCCAGTTCCGGGGTATGCCCCGCGTAGTTGTACCTTTTCTCTTTGGACTATACTAGTGGTGGACTACTGTTATATTTTAAACTGATGTTATCTTTGTGGACCATGTAATTTGCTTAATGTTATTTATTATTCCCTGCTTATTCATATTAGCTGTGTAGTTCTACAATTATTTTAGATTCTTGTGTATTTCCACACCATCCCTTTAACCCTTCCGAGTCTTCGGGCTCGTGGGTGGCGGTTTGAGATTCAGGATATCGGGACTTCCCGGTATTTGGATCTCGGGTCGTTACAGTTGGTATCAGAGCAGCGGTTGTGGATGTATATAAGAATCATAAATAATTGCAGTGGTCTACTTGTCCACAATGATGATGTACAGTCGGCACTGGCTTAGGGCACCATGTGTTTTATTGATTTCGCCGTTTTCCATGTCTTCTATCTTTTGTAACAAGCGAGTATGGCGCCGAGGCGGAGGACTCATTCTCAGCAGGGATAGTCAACAGAGGAGCAGGAGGAGTAGAGTAGAGTGCCACCGGTTACCAATGAGGCAGAGGATCCAGCGAAAGTTCCGGGGGCAGATGATTTCTTTCGGAGCATGTTTGAGTTCATGTCTCAGCAATTCAGCGGAGATGCTGGTGAGGGCTCGTCTAGGGGCGGGCCTAGCTGTGCAGTGAGGGACTTTTTGTAGTTCCATCCTCCCTATTATGGCGGCCAGCCAGACCCAGATGTGGCCCGAGTTTGGCTTGATGAGATGGAGAGAGTGTTCAGTTCCATGAACCGTGCCGAGGAGGACAAGGTGATGTTGGCCTGTAACCAGTTGCAGGGTTCGGTTCGAGCTTGGTGGTCTTCAGAGTGAAAGACATCCTTTCAGTCTCATTATCTTCAGCTGATTGTGTGGCAGGACTTTGTGAGGGTCTTCAAGTGTACTTACTGTCCATCTTGTGTTGGTACGCATAAGATGCGTCAGTTTCTGGAGCTTGTTCAGGGTGATATGTCAGTGTTGCAGTACATGGCTCGGTTTTTTGAGTTGGGTCGTTATGCTCCCCATATCATGGAGAATGAGGGACTGAAGACCGAGTAGTTCATCCAGGGTTTGAGGCAGGATCTGAGGCACCTCTTGATGGCGAACGCTGCCACTGATTTGGAGACGGCTACACGTCTGGCGGCATCACTGGAGCTGGATATGCAGAAGATCCTAGGATAGGTTGGCCAGGGGCAGTCCCTGTCAGGACACAGCCAGCAGACGGCTACCTAGTAGCAGAGCACCTTCCAGCACGCTATGGGTAGTTCGGGAGCATCGGTACCGGCGGAGTCAGTGACAGGATCTGCGTCTTTTGGCTCGAAGGTCAAGAAGTTCTTCAAGAAAGGTTTCTATAAGAAGCGTAAGGAGGGCAGAGGTCAGAGGAAAGCGTCTGCGGGTAGTGTTCAGCAGCTGATTCCTTATCAACGTCAGGGATCAGTTGGTGGTTCACGGGGGTCGTGTCCCCGGTGCGGCGGTTCTCATCAGCTTAGGCAGTGCATGTCGCCAGTGATTTGTTTCAGATGTGACCAGGCAGGGCATTGTTGGACACGGATGGACGCTAAGATCTAGAGTGGGGTGAATAGATCTACCCCTTAAAAACACAAGTAAAGAAATATAGCGGAATTAACAGTTCAGCAGTGAGCAATCAGATAAAGCAGATCCAACTAGGCGAACTTATGCATTCATTTAAGCGAGAAACAAGCAAACAGAATGAGCGCACAAGTAACAAAAGCAAACACACGGAGACACGGAGTTTTAGGTGGTTCGGCTTTCACCTACATCCACCCCACACTCAGACTGAGTGTGGATTACTGCTGATTCACAGCTTCAATCCGCTAATCCACAGCTTCGGGGATTGGATCCCTACAAACCGCTGATCCACAGCTTTTGGGATAATATCCCAGACCGCTGAGCTTTACAGCTTGCTACCGCTGAGCTTTATAGCTTGGCTACCGAGGACTCACCCTCGCACGCTGACTCACAGCTTGACAGAGTTCAGAAAAATGAAAATGAAAGATGAAAAATAGCAATGTAGCTCTCAATGAGCAGATTGACTCTGGATTTGATCCACGAGTCAAGTATAGAACTAATGCACTGAATCTCTCTCCAATCTAAAGCTCTTGATCCTTTTCTCTCCTTCTAGCTTCTTTTCTCTCACTCTGGCTCTCTTCAGGTTGCTCTCTCTTTTCTCTCTGGCTTCTCGCTCTTTTCTTTATCTATTCGATCATTCTTTTCTTGATCTTCAGAGGGGCTTATATATTTCTATCTTCAGCCCTCACGAGCTCACGCATTGGGCGTGTGGAGAGCTCGTTCCCGCCTTCCTGAAGATGACACGCGTCAGGACCAAATTGGTGAGCATATCCTCGTTGGCAAAATCTTTTGGACGTATCTGCCTCGGATCACGTGCTCAATCATAGGCTTCATGATGCACTTGCTTTTCCCTGCAATTCAGACACGAGTTAGTTAAGAGAAAAGATGCACCGAGTTTGATTTAGCATATAATAGGGTATGCACAGACATTCCAAGCAAACACAGCATATATATATGCACAGACCCCTCTAAGCCAATGGCATGACCTATGCCGACAATTTAAGACAATGCAGGATGTGCACAGACTCTCTTGTACGTTCAACAAGAAAACGTGCACATACGTTATATGCACGATGAGCATGATGCACTGACTGATGTATGCATGGACAAAGGTGCACAGACCTTTACCTTCGTATGTACATGAACATGCACTGACTGTATATGCGAATGATAAACAATGCACCGACCTTTCACATACATGAGGTAAGGTGCATAGACCTATATCCTCAAAGCACAAAATGCACCGACCTACATACGCTTCCATGCAAAGATGTATAGACTACAGATATTCAAAACAGACTATGCATCGAGCTTGTTTCCCACAAGACAAAACATGCACAGACCATGTACAGACCTTGTTCGGAGATAAACAGAGTGTGCACCAACCTTCTACTGAAAGAACAGTAAGATGCACCGACTTTTTATGCAGACACACGGAATGTGCACCGACGTTACGTGCTGTTGATCAAGACATGCGCAGACCTCATTCGTGACCATATAAAATGTGCACCGATGTCATGTACTCAACAACTAGACGTGCACTGAGGTTGTGTGCAATCGATCAAGATATGCACATACCTTTATATGCAGACAACTAGAGTATGCACTGAGATTAAGTTGCTATAAATAAAACATGCACAGACCGTATATGCGTTCTACAAAAACATGCACAGACCTTATTCACCTATAATGCAACCTTGCATAGACCTTATGTATACCTAATGATGCAAACATGCACCGACCTTATTTGCGCATGTACAAAGACATGCACAGACCCTGGTTGTGTACGATGCAAAGCATGCACCAACTATATTTTGCCTAAAGAATGATATGCACAAACCTTAACATGTGCGATGCAAAGCATGCACCGACGTTATGTATTGAGGTAAACATATGCACAAACCTATTTTATGTGAAATGCATGTGCAATGACTTATGAACTGCTAGCATTCCTGAGACTCAAGATTTATCAAAATCAAAGAGCAAAGAAGTAAAAGGAATTATTGCCTATCATGTTGTCAATCATGTTTACCAATCATCAAAACAAAGGAGACAAATGCTTAGAATTCTTATGGTCCAAACACATATGACATCATACAAATATGAGTCATAGTATTTGTCATCATCAAAGCACAATATCCAACATTCTCCCCCTTTTTGATGATGGCAACACATTTATATTTCGAAGAACTCATTTTAGATTTTGATGACAACAGTGAGTTTATTGAAAAAACAAAATACTGCACGATGCAAGAGGTTCACATGCAAAAACATGCAAAATAAATGCACATGCTCCCCCTTAACTGCCCTTTATGCAGAACTCTTTCACTCACTACATCACAAAATCACTCCCCCTTTGCCATTAGTAGAAAGGATAGGAAGAAAGTACTGAGGTAAGTGCCATAGAGAAGAGGAAATCTGATGTGACAAATTATTTAGGCTTTTCAGTAAACAAGCAAGTAAAGCACATATTCTTCTAGTATAAGATTGCAGATAGTGCATTTCTGAACATATGTGGTTTAAAAGTTATGAAGGTGAGAGACTAGCTACTTTACTCTATGAGATCCAGTCTGAGGAGACTTTTAATAGTTATGAACCAGGAGAGCATATGACATGACAACTTTTGTCTTACGAAATCTTGTTTATCTAAGTGTGAAGGCATCATCAGGATTACCCGCAACTTATATTGAGATTAAACAAACTCTATAGTTCTGAATTAATCTTTTAGGGATAGTTTCATATATTTCTTATTTTTATTGTTTTAGTATAGTCAAGTAGAATCTTACCTTTTTACATAAGAGTACACGTTTATTCGACGCCAGCACCCCTAGTTACTCAGCAGCATCCACTATTTTGTCTTAGATATAGTTTCCACCTTTTTGCGTAAGGGTACACGTTTATCAGACGCCGGCCAGTACCCCTAGTTACTTAGTGGAACTATCCTTTTATTTTTGAACAAAGATAACTTGAAGCACTTCATGACATGAGTTTTTCTCCATTTTATTGATGAAGAACCCAGTTTCTCAGTACATTCAATCATTGCTTTGCCTTTAGAGTATTTAATTTAACATTTTGATGCACCTGTCCATTTGATTTTCAGAAGGTGTTGTTTAAGAACAATACATGTTTTCAGGTTATCTTAACCAATTCAACCTGAGTTTAGATAAGGTAAGATTCTGAAAGACTCAATTAAACATGTCATGCACGAAATGATTAAGAACTATTAACAGGCATTCCACAGTCCTTCTTCATTAAGTTTGGTTTTTAGTCTCTAACGACCATTAAGTTTAAACCAACAATTCATTCAGGGTTCATTACTACTTCTTATTAGAGAAGCTATTTGATTTTCAACAGCTTGGATTAATGAACATGTCTATCAGTTTGTCATTTGATTAGACTAGGCACATGAATTCAAGAAATGTTCAAATACATAATCCAAGGATAAGATAGATTAGTTAGATGGAGACTGTATCTGACAAAATAAGTTTTCAATGAAGTTGACACTGAAGATCAACAGAGAAAGTCGACATTATTTGGCACAGATCAATTTGACTCCTACAAAATTATTCTGAGCTCCCCCTATGAAAATGTTTGAAGTAAAGCAAGATGCATGGGATGGAATTGTAGGAATGACAAGATGCTGCTCACACTCCCCCTCAATATATGCAATGTCAATCAAGTTTAAAGATTAGAAGAAGATATGATCAATTTGTTCATGCTGAAAAATTGCAAAGACCAAGTTCTCTTCTTAGAAATTTAAATCTTTCATTATCAAGAGGTTTGGTGAAAATATCAGCAATTTATTTTTAGAAACAATGAACTCAAGCTCAATTTCCTTTTTACTGACTTCATCTCTAAGAAAGTGATGTTTGATTTCAATGTGTTTTGTCCTAGAGTGGTGAATCGGATTTTTGGTCAAGGAAATAGCACTAGTGTTATCACAAAAGATTGTGATGCAACCGAGGTTGATAAGATAGTCAATTAACTAGTGTTTTATCTAGAGGACTTGGGCAGCACAGTTTCCTATAGCCACATACTCTGTCTCGACAGTGGATAAGGCTACAATATGCTATTTCTTGGATGCCCAAGACACTATACACCCACCAAGAAATTGATAATATCCACTAGTACTCTTCCTATCTATCCTACACCCGGTATAGTCTGCATCAGTGTAAGCTACAAGGTCTAGCTCCCACTTAGCAGGATACCATAAGCCTAGATCTAGAGCGCCAGACATATATCAAAAAATCCGTTTCACATCTATTAAATGAGACTCCTTAGGACATGCTTGAAATCTAGTGCACAAACATACTGAAAATTGAATATTAGGACGAGATGCAGTAAGGTAGAGCAAGGATCCGAGCATACCTCTGTAAAGCTTGGGATCTACCATTTTACATGCCGGATCAGAATCAAGACTAGTAGATGTCCCCATTGGTGCAGTTATAGCTTTGAGATTTTTCAACTTGAATTTATTCAATAAGTCCTTGATGTACTTCTCCTGGATTATGAAGGTTCCTTCTTTGGTCTGACAGATATGTAGTCCAAGAAATAATTTTAGCTCTCCCATTGAGCTCATTTCAAACTCACTGGTCATTAAGGCTGAGAATTCCTCACACATGGATGAGTTGGTTGACCCAAACACTATATCATCTACGTAAATTTGAATAACAAGAATTTCTTTCTCACATACCTTTGTGAATAGGGTCTGGTCTATCTTACCTCTGGAAAATCCTTTTTCAGAGAGGAACTTACTCAGTCTATCATACCAAGCTCGGGGAGCTTGCTTTAACCCATAGAGAGCCTTGTCAAGTTTATAAACATGATCAAGATATTCAAGACATTCAAAACCAGGGGGTTGTTTGACAAAAACATCTTCTTTTATTTCACCATTTAGAAAAGTAGATTTGACATCCATCTGCTATAAAGTTATTCCTAGACTACATGCAGTAGCTAAAAGAATTCTAATAGCTTCTAGCCTTGCTACAGGGGTAAAAGACTCATCAAAGTCAATGCCAAACTCTTGGTTATACCTTTGAGCAACTAGCCTAGCCATATTTCTAACTATGTTACACTGCTCATCAATTTTATTCCGAAAAACCCATTTGGTGCCTATTATTTTACCATGAGATGGCTTAAGAACTAAATGCCAGACCTTGTTCCTATCAAATTGACTTAGTTCATCATGCATGACATTAATCCAGTGTTCATCCTGAAGGGCACCTTCTATGTTTTTGGGTTCTATTTGACATACTAAAGTAAAGGAATTCAATTCATTTTCAATTCTTATGTTTGCTCTAGTTCTAGTTGGTTCATTCAGATTGTCAATTATGTTTTCAAGGGGATGGTCTCTAAGAAATTTAAGGTTAGTCACCTCATTACCTTGATTTCCACTTACCCCCCCCTTAGTATTTGGTCCTTCAGCTTCAGCCTCTTCAGCAGAATCTTCATTTGTCTTTAAAATCTCTCCATCAGTTTTGTCCCTGCATAAATTAATTTCAGTTTTGGTTGCAGACTCATCAAACACAACATGAGGAGATTCTTCAACAAAGTTCGAATTGAGATTAAAAACCCTATAGGCTCTAGACCAGTCAGAATAACCTAGAAATATTCCAGGTTCACTCTTTGGTTCAAATTTATCAAGATCTCGTTTTGAATTAATGTGTATAAAACATTTACAGCCAAAGACCTTGAAATGAGCTAGGAAGGGTTTCTTACCTTTGAGAATCTCATAGGGAGTCATTTGAGTTTTGGGTCTTACCAGAGCTCTATTAATTATATAACATGAAGTGTTGATAGCTTCTGCCCAAAACTTTCTAGGTAAGTTCCCTTCCACTAGCATGGTTCGAGCCATTTCAACTAAGGTTCGATTTCTCCTTTCCACCACTCCATTCTGCTCTAGAGTTCTTGGTGAGGAGAACTTGTGGTTAATTCCATTTTCTGTGCAAAAATTATCAAAACGTGAGTTGACAAACTCACCACCATGATCAGACAAGATGTTTAAAATAGTATGCTCATTGGACTGTTTTATTTTGTAAAAGAGATCCTGAAATTCCTCAAAGGCTTCATTTTTACGAGACAAGAAAAAGACCCATGCGTATCTAGAAAAGTCATCAACAAGTACAAAACCATATCCTTTTCCTGATAAGCTAATCGACGTAGTGGGTCCAAATAAGTCCATATGAATTAGCTCATAGGGTTTTGAAGATAGGTTTTCAGTTCTAGATTTAAATGATTTTCTAGTCTGTTTACACTGGGTGCCTGCCTCACAAATTTTATTATCATCTTTGAATGAAATTTCAGGGAGTCCTTTAACCATACAATGCTTATGCAATTTATGAAGCACACTATAACTAGCATGACCTAGTCTACGATGCCATAGATAGGCTAGGTCATCTTTATTGACACTAAGACAAAGATTAGAGTGAGCTACATCATCTAAATCTACCATATAGATGTTATTGATTCTCTTACCAACAAATTTAACCGAATCAGAATTGGGTTCAAAGATGGTGCATGCAAGAGAATCAAAAATAACTTTATGGCCTTTGTCATACAATTGACTAATACTAAGAAGGTTATAAGCCAAACCTTCCACTAATAGAACTTCTTCAATGAAACATGAGGAACACTTACCAACCTTTCCTGAGCCTATGATTTTTCCCTTAGTGTTACCTCCAAAAGTGACATGACCAGTCTCTTTCTTTACCAACATGTTGAATTTTGCTTTATCTTCGGTCATGTGCCTGGAACAGTCACTATCTAGATACCACTTGTTATGACTGGCTGCCAGGCATACCTGCAAGGGGATCAAGTAGAATGATTTAGAACCTAGAGTTTCTTGGGTCCCAGAAAAACATTAATTTCATGCAAACTAGAAACAAGATGTTTTGGTATCCACATTTGATTTGGCTTTTTCATGATAGTTGTGGATTCCTTTTCAATCTGTTTGTTCTATTTTTTCTTCCCACTTCTATTATTCGAAGACTGTTTCTGAGATGTGGCATTTTTCATGTAACGACCCGAGAATCCGATTACCGGGAAAGCCCGATAACCCGAGACTCGCACCGCCACCCACGAGTCCGAAGACTCGGAAGGGTTAGAAGGATGGTGTGGAAACTACACAAGTATCACAAGTAATTGCAGAAATTAAACAGTTATAATATTAAGTAGGAAATAAATTAGCATTTTACATGGTCCACAAAATAACAACAATAGTCCACAACTAGTACAGAGACAAGAAAGAAAAGTACAGCTACACAGGGCATACCCCGGCTCTGACCTCTGGCACTACCTCTGGGCACCCGCACCACGCTGCACCCCAGACGCGCTCCCCCGGGGCGGCGCCTCACCTGAAACACGGTGAAAACACGCAGGGAATGAGTCTCGGAACAAGACTCAGTAGGGATCACTCGAACCCTACCTCGTAAAATGGGAAACCACTACGCTAGCGGTAGGAGAGTACCTCGGAAAGGAAAGCCTTGTACTCTACACAACAAAGACCCTACGGCACGCAAACCGGCACACGTGCCACGGTGAGACAACCGAACTCAACGGTCGACCCGGCAAACCCGAAGGTCAAAGCCACGAAACTGACAGTCTGACACTCCGTACTCGACAGGAGTACCTCCCACTAGAAGCACAGCCGGTAGCGTCCCCTGACGACTTGCACCGTGCCGCAGGTGAACCGCCTGACGTGGTAGCTCCTACCAAAGGTGCGAACACCGTACAAGTAACCACAAACAAGTGACTAGCTGGGGTCACGCCCGTCGACGTGGGTCCAACCACCCCTAACCACGTGTGCACACACAGACCGCGCGTCCCTGGTCTAGCCCTCTGACCGATTTCCCCCTCAGCCGGACTCTGGTTGCAAGACATGGGGCCCAACGGTAACCGGTCCACAAACCGTCTCTAAGGGTCAGCCCGTACACAACTCCCTGGTGCGACCAGCACACGCGTACTGGTAGACTACGACTAGTGGAGGGTCACTGAAGGAGTAGACTCTCAAGTCACGGAAAACGACGCCCGCAGCCGACGACGCACGGGGACCACCCCACTCACCGGCCTCGTCACACGGTGACAAAATCCGACAACGACATCTCCCGGTACACTCTGTACGACGAGAGACACGCCGACGCAACCCGTCCCCTTGAACGGCCCACACTGGGCCGCTCAGGGATGTGCGGTCACACAGGGACCGCACAAGGGTTTGAACGGTCAGATCAGGACCGTTCCACCCAGGGTCCAAACGGCAGATGAACGGCCAACACAGGACCGTTCAAACAGATGTGCGGTCAACTCTTGACCGCATGGGGGTGAGGAACGGTCAGCTCCTGGCCGCTCGTCTCCCAACGATAAAAAGCATGGACGGTTAGTCCTTAGCCGCACTTGGGGAAGAGCGGCTACGGCTTAGCCGTTCAATGGTTGTGCGGTCAAGACCAGACCGCACATCCAACCATAGCACTAGGGGATGTACGGCCAACACCTGGCCGTACAAAGGGTTATGCGGCCAGCTCCTGGCCACACATCCCAGTGCACTGCACAACGGTCACAACCAACGGTCAAAAACCCTAGGGTTGGGTGGTCGCTGTGGGGCCGCACATTAGGATATGCGGTCCCACGATAGACCGTCCAAACCCACTGCGCGCCAAGCCCCAGCCAAAGCGCGCCGAGCCGCTGAACGGTCCGAACAGGACCGCATAAGGGTTATGCGGTCACTGGTTCGACCGCACATCGCTCACCGGCGCGAAAACGGTGAACCCCGCCAGAATCGCCCAATCGGCCTCAAAACAAGCCCCACGGAGGGGGAAATGGCGAGAGAAGAACCCCTAAGCCCCCTAGCATGCTCCTACGCCCTTAAACCGTGAAATCGGGGCTCAAAACGATGGATGGGACGAACTCACCCCGCCGCATGATCAACCCTTCCCGGCTCAAAATAAACCCCTCTCGACCTCGTCTCGAGCCGAAACTCACGGGGAAGGAAGACAAGAGGCTAAGGAACGTCACCCTACCTCCGGTCCGCGACGAAATGCTCCGATCCGAGCTCGAAGCCGCGAAGAACGCCGTTAGAATCTCGCCTCCCCACGCTTCCCACGCTCGCCGTATGCTCGCACGATCGCCACTACGTCACCCACGTCCTCGCGCCGTCGCACCGCCGCCGTCTGCAGTCGGAACGGAGGTCGCCGCGCTCGAACGGGAGAGAGAGAGAGTGAGAGGGCGGCCACGGTCGTGAGAGAGGAAGAAGAAGAAGAAAAAGAAAAGAAAATGGGGGGTTTAAATAGAAAATCTGGAAAATCTGAAAAATACCGAAAAATAGAAAATTACATTTCCGAAATCCTCGGAACGCACCGATCGTAACAGTACCACTCGTGCCCAGGTGAACGACCCGGTTCACCCGCAGCGAGGTTCCGAAGGAATTGCCGAAACACACACCGGAAATCGAAAAATGCGCGAAAAAGCCGCGGAACGCCTCCGGGCGTCCGAAACAACTCTGGATCGCGCCGACCCGAACACGAAAGATGACCGAAATGAAATTTCGGACACAACGGAGCTGGACACACTGAAAAACCAGATCCGGGACCCACGAAGAAGGATCTGAAAGGTCCGGAATATTACAGCCCTCCCCCCTTAGGGAATTTTGTCCTCGAAATTGGGAACAACCCAAGGGGAAAGAAGAGGAAGACTCACTCAAATAGGTAAGGGAACTGCTGACGCATCTTGTCCTCACGTTCCCAAGAAGCATCACCACCAGAGTGCCGTTGCCACACCACCTTTACGAAGGGGATGACTTTGTTCCGCTGGTGCTGCTCTCGCCTATCCTCCACGCGGATCGGAAACTCTGGGAGAGAGAGATCTGGAGTCACCTCAGGCCAAACAGAAATCTCGAGCACATGAGAGTCATCGGGCATATATTTCCTCAACATCGAGACGTGGAACACGTCATGCACCGACGCCAACTCAAGGGGTAACTGCAACCGGTAAGCAACCTCACCAATGCGCTCCAAGATCACAAAAGGACCAATATAGCGGGGACTCAGCTTCCCACACCGTCCAAAATGCATCACCCCCTTCATCGGAGAGACTCTCAAAAACACACGATCGCCTACGGTGAACTCGAGAGGCTGCCTCCTACGGTCAGTGTAGCTCTTCTGCGGACTCTGGGCCGCCAACATGTTCTGAAGAACCAAGTGCACCACATCCACGCATTGCTGCACCAACTCCGGTCCCGTCACAACACGCTCACCAACCTCAAACCAATCAAGTGGAGTCCGGCAAGGACGCCCATACAGAGCCTCATAGGGAGCCATACCAATGCTTGAATGATAGCTGTTGTTATAGGCAAACTCCACCAATGGTAGGTGTTGTGTATGTGATTTTGATGATTAAAAAATGCCTTTGTTGCTTAGCCTTGTGCGTGAACGCTCTTCACTTGAACTGGTTGTGGAAATGATCATACACTATTTCTTTTGGGATATCATCATGTGGATGCATTGTATGCATTGTAATTCTATAAGGCTTATCATCATGTGGATGAATTGTAATTCTACAAGGCTTATCATCATGTGAATGCATCTGTGACTCTTTGAGGTTCATACGTGCTTTGAGGTTAGCACATTACATATACATTCCATCTACACTTGGTGCGGTTGCTCTATCTTCAATGTGAAAGGCCTTTGTGAAAAGCACACTCGAGCATCATGTCCTATTGAGCCTCATGTACATCATGTCATATTGAGCCTCAAATCATGAATGTGTACTTTGGTAATGCTAAATGAATGGAGGGAATGATATGTGGTTTGATGAGTTTGAATGATGGTTCCTTGTCCTTCGGATCATATGGCTTAAATGGTTGGTGAAATGGCTTGTAGGAGAATTGGGTTGAAATTGGGATCTTGAGATTCGATTTAATATCAACTTGCTTATGAGTTCATTGCCATATAGTGCAGGGTAATATTGCTTCAAGGTAAGAAGTTATATTGGAATCCATGGTGAGACTCTTCTAATCTTGAATTGGAAAATTGAGTTCTCTAATGCCTTGATGTTGATCGATCATGGGAATGCTCATATGCCTCATGCTAATGATTTCGCAATCACATTTCATGACTTTTGGGTCTCGATCTCAAAACTAGCTTCATATGTTAATGCCTGACCCATATATTTTGATCTTGATCTAACCTCTTGGTTTATCATGTTTTTTAGGATGCAAAATCATTGTTGATCTTCATGGGATTATGGTAATATTTGATCAATTGTTTCCCTTTGGTTTGATGGAGGTTTTAGTTATTTTTCTAACTCAAACTGTCTTACAGTCTTCACTATTTTCAATCCAACCGTTGGATCTCCCCTCAAAAATTATATGTTGTAGCTCTGGGAGTCCTCTTTCCAACGACTCCAGTCTTGCTTCGATCGGAGTTCGGAGCTAGGAGAATTAATTCCTGTCGCCGAAGCGCGCAGAGCTGTTTTTTTCTTTTTGTGAAACCTGCTGAAAGGGGTCGACCCGTGGGTCGACCCTGGGGTCGACCCCTATAACCCAGAACCTTAAATAAGGTTCTGTTTGGGTTCTGGAAGCACGAGGGTCGACCCCTGGGGTCGACCCATTGAAGGGTCGACCTCTGTAACCCAGAACCACAAATTTGGTTCTGGTTGGCTTCTGTTTGCCCGAGGGTCGACCCCGGGGTCGACCCCTTCCGTTCGAACGTCCAGCCACCATGTTTGACCGCCATTTTCTTACCCCAAAAGTCCCACCAATCAATTCCTAATGCCCTATATGTCTCCCTAATTCGTGGATCTGGTCTCCAAGCTGTCCCTTGACCGTTCTAATCATTTATATACATCTCTTGGGTTGCAAACCCTAAGGGAGAGGATGCTAGATCTGAAAATCGTTTTCTTCTAACCCTTGTATGTGCAGGTTCGAAGTTGAAGCTCCCAAGTCCTCCTCCACCTTGTTCCGAAGCTGAAAATGAAGGGAAGAAGCTTGAATCAAGGCCCAAGGTCATATACAACTGAAAGCTGCATCTGAAATCAAGATCCAACCTTTGTTTGTGGTGCATTTCTTCACACTTGCTTCAAGAACGTTCTTCATCCTGCAGAGGCATTCAAATACGTTTGAAGAAGAGAAAGGGGGAGCTCTAATCACTGCAAAATCTTCATTATTCTAATCTTTGTTGATAGAGCTTGAAAATCTTCTTTAAGACATTATAGGAGAGCTTCATACGTCCTATCTATTGCGTATATATATATATATGAGTTGCAATCTTTGTGATACAACAATCTTAATGCTCATGTGTTCTTTCATATAGGTTGAAGATGAAGAGGGGGATCTCTAAACCATTCATTTCTATACTCTTGTTTGAGATTATCTTGTTGTTTGAGCTTATCATTTCTATCTGTTCTTTCAGGTGAAGAAGAAATTAGAAGAAGGAAAAGACATGCATCTCGAGGAGATGAATAAGATGATATCTAAATCATGATCATCCGTCAATGAGCAAGGAGAATCAGATTTTGCTGAAGAAGGGGGAGCCTTATACTTGACACATCTGTCTAGTGTTCATCTCTATAATTTGTTTGGAGGGTCATAGCATATATGTGTTTTTGGTTCATATACATTTGAGATAATACTTAGTGTGGGTGTTCGGAGAAATGGGTCTCCGAGTGTGTCGGTTGATTTATGTGTGTTGATTTGTGCGGAGTATATTCGCGTGTGTGGTCGGGCGTAACTTGGGGTGCGTTCCCCGTGTGTGGTTGGGAGTTTACTCCCGTGTGGTTGTGTAGGCATTGTCCTACGTGTGTGTGGAAGGAGCTGTGTCTCCGTGTGAGGTATTTTGTTCGGGGTGTGTTCCCCAACATTGTGTGTGTGTGTGTGTGTGTGTGTGTGCTGCTGTAGCAGTAGCTTGAGGCAAGGCCTCGTGTGTGTGTTTTGCTGTGAAAGCAGCGTGTGTGTGTTGGGGTTCGTCCCCGTGTTGCTACATTTTGTAGTGTGTAGTGAAGCCTCACCGGTTTGATGAGGGGTGGATGTAGGGAACCCGTCGTGGTCCCGAACCACCTTAAAAATCCCCGTGTCCTGTGGTTTGATTCTTGTGATTGTGTGTTCACTATCATATCTGTTTGTGCTATCGTGTGAGCTTGGCGAGATTGAGTGAATCAAGTTTAAACTTGTTTAGATTAATTTCCTCAATCCTATCAATCTGGTAAATTCCGCTGTGTGCTAGTTTGTGTTTTTAATTGGACATAGTTTTTAGCAGTAGGATCTATTCACCCCCCCTCTAGATCCGTGTTCCTGCACTACGGGACCCAACAGTAGGTGATGAATCCAACTCCCCTGCCACTCCAGGCAGCAGGATCTCAGCATGTCCTCCAAAGTTTGGATGGTCCTCTCAGACTGACCATCAGACTGAGGATGATACGTCGAGCTAAAAGCCAACTCCGTGCCAAGAGCTCGCTGGAAACTCCTCCAGAATCCATAAGTGAAGCGCGGATCCCGATCTGACATGATCGAAACGGGAATCCCATGCAACGGCACGATCCGCTCCACATATAAACGAGCCAACTTGGACACCCTCCAGCTGACTTTGACCGGTAACAACCGAGTCACCTTCGTCAGCTGATCCACCAGCAACCAAATACTGTCCTGCCCACCCGGGGTCCTCGGCAACCCCACCACAAAATCCGTGGTCACGTGGTCCCACTTCCACGTAGGAACATCCAAGGGCTGGAGAGTACCTCTTGGTCGCTGATGCTCCGCCTTCACCTGCTGACATATCAGGCACCTGGCCACAAACTCTGTGACATCTCTCTTCATGCCAGGCCACCAGAACTACCTCCACAAGTTCCGATACATCTTCGTCGCACCCGGGTGTACGGTGTACCTGCTCCCATGAGCCTCGCGCAGCACCGCACGACGAATCTTCTCCTCCGCTGGGACGTACAGCCTACCACGAAACCTCGCAGCACCGTCCTCGCCGAGTTCCACATCAGCCATCGCCATAATCCGGGGCAACCCAGGGTCCGCATGCTGAGCCTCTGTCACCTGACGACGGATAGCAGGAGTGACAATCAGACTCGCAAGCACTGCCAACCCTGGCTCCCGGGGAATCTTGAGCCTGAAGGATACTTCGGGCACTTGTTCCCAGAGCCTCCACTTCCTCAACATCAAGGCACTGACCGTGACCTTCCGACTCAGGGCATTGGCGACGACATTCATCCTGCCCGGCTGATATGACAGGGTGAAGTCATAATCCTTCATGAATTCCATCCAATGCCTTTGCCTGAGGTTCAGGTCCCTCTGCGAGAACACGTACCTCAAACTCTGATGGTCAGTGAACACCTCAAACTTCTTGCCGTACAGATAATGCCTCCAGATCTTCAGCGCGAAGATCATCGCCGCCAACTCAAGGTCATGGGTAGGGTAGTTCTCCTGGTGGGGCTTTAGCTGCCGAGATGCATAAGCCACCACTCTACCATGCTGCATCAACACAGCTCCCAATCCAACGCCTGAAGCATCTGTACACACCACGAAACCTCCCGATCCAGAAGGCAAAACCAACACCGGAGTCGAGGTGAGCAATCTCTTCAGTTCCCTGAAGCTCTGCTCACACTCCTCAGACCAGATGAAAGGCACATCCTTCCGCGTGAGTCTAGTCATCGGGGCCGTAATACTAGAAAAATCCTGGATAAACCGGCGATAATAGCCCGCAAGCCCCAAGAAACTCTAGATCTCCGTCACCGACCTCGGCCTTGGCCACTGCATTACTGCCTCGACCTTGGCGGGGTCCACAGAAATGCCATCACCAGAAATCACGTGCCCCAGAAAGTGCACCTCGCCGAGCCAAAACTCGCACTTGCTGAGCTTCGCATACAACTGGTGATCTCGCAACGTCTGCAGCACCACATCCAAATGGTACGCGTGCTCCTCGGCAGACTACGAATAAACAAGGATGTCATCCACGAAGATAACCATGAACTGGTCCAAATACGGATGAAACACCCTCTGCATCAAGTCCATGAAGGCTGCTGGGGCATTGGTGAGCCCGAACGGCATCACCAAAAACTCATAATGCCCGTACCTCGTACTGAATGCAGTCTTCTCCACGTCGGACTCGCGAATTCTCAGCTGATAGTAACCGGACCGCAAATCAATCCGCGAGAACACTCGCGCAGACTGAAGCTGGTCGAACAAATCATCGATCCGTGGCAACAGATACTTGTTCTTAATGGTCACTTCATTCATCTGCCGATAGTCAATGCACAGCCGCAGACTACCGTCTTTCTTCTTCACAAACAACACGGGTGCACCCCAAGGGGAAAAGCTAGGACGAACATACCCCTTGGCCAACAGCTCCTGCAACTGTGCCCTCAACTCCCTCAACTCAGCGGGGGCCATACGGTAGGGAGCCTTCGCCAAAGGTCCCGTACCAGGCACAACCTCGATCACAAAATCGATCTCCCGCTGGGGAGGTAATCCAGGCAACTCCTCGGGAAAGACGTCGGGAAACTCGCACACCACCGGAATGTCCTCGACATTCGGTTCCATCCGGTCAGACACAACCACGGACGCGAGAAAACCCTGACAACCAGAATCAAACAACCGACGGGCTCGAATAACAGAAATGAGGAATCGAGAAGAGGTGGAACAGATACCTTGGAAATAGAAGATCCGCTTGCTCGGATGCTGGAAGTAGACCCTCTTCATTCCACAATCCACCACCGCTCCATGAGTCTCGAGCCAGTCCATGCCTAGAATCACATCGTAATCCCGAAGCTGCAACGCATACAACCTGCTTGGCATACTCCGCCCATCGATCCAAACCGGAACCTGATCAAAGCAATACGGAGTGATCATAAAATCACCCGAAGGTAACTCCACTGCCAAATCACAGGACAACTGGGTCACCGGATCCTCGATGCTCAACGTGAAATCCTCCGAAATAAACGAATGAGACGCGCCAGAATCAAACAAAACCCGAGCCGCACAACCCAAAACCTGAACGGTACCTTCCACGAGCTACGATGCCACTGCCTCCGCCTTGGTCATGTGCGTGATCTGGCCTCGAGCTCTTTACCTGCCTCCCACACTAGCTGACCTGGGTAGCGGCGGATACTGTCCCTGCTGCTGCTGCTACATCTGCTGCTGGGGAACCTACTGCTGCGGCGGCCTCTGAGGACAGTCACGCGCCATGTGCCCTGGCTGGTCACACCGAAAACAGATAATCGGCGCCGTGCACTGCCTACCGGGGTGGAACCCACTACATTGTGGACACGGTCCTCGCGACCCACCCACTGATCCTTGACGCTGCAAGGGGATCGGCTGCTGTACACTGCCCGATGAAGCTTGCCCCTGATCCTTGGACTTCTTCTTGCCGAACCCTTTCTTGAAAAACTTCTTGACCTTCGTGCCAAAGGACGCAGATCCTGTCACCGACGCTGCCTGTGCCGGCACTCCTGAACCACTCATCGCATGCTGGAAAGAACCCTGCTGCTGGGTAGCCGACTGCTGGCTGCGACCTGACAAAGACTGCCCCTGGCTGATTGGTCCTCGGGTCCTCTGCATATCCATCTCCAAGGAAGCCGCAACACGAGACGCTGTCTCAAGATCAGTGGCCCCGTTCGCGATCAGATGGTGCCTCAGCTCTTGCCTCAAGCCCTGAACAAACTGCGCGGTCTTCACCCTCCCATGCTCCATAATGTGAGGTGCATACCGACCCAGCTCGACAAATCGGGCCCTGTACTGCAACACGGACATGTCACCCTGTACCAGATCCAGAAACTCCCGCATCCGCTGCGTAGCAACAAAATCTGGACAGTACATACGCTCGAAAGCACTGACGAAGTCATCCCACTCGACCTGCTCAAGTGGACGAAGCTGAAAGGACGTCTTCCACTCGGAAGACCACCACTTCCGAGCCGTACCCTGCAACTGGTTGTAGGCCAACACCACTCTATCCTCGGCAGCACTCTTCGCAGAACTGAACACCCTCTCCATCTCATCAAGCCAATCACGAGTCGCATTAGGGTCTGCATGGCCACTGAAGTAAGGCGGATGGAACTACAGAAAGTCCCTCACTGCTCGGCCTGGCCCACCCCTAGCTGACGAGCCCTCACCAGCCTCTCCACCGAACTGCTGAGACATAAGCTGGTACATGCCACGGAAGAAATCCTCGGCCCCCGGAACCCTCGCAGTAGCCGCGGCCTCGGTAGCTCCTAGTGGCGCTCTGCTATGCTCCTCCTGGTCCCCTGGACCCCTGCTGGATCTCCTGACCTCCAGCCGACTGCCCCTGCTGAGAGCGAGTGCTCCGCCTAGGCGCCATACTTGCTCCTGGAGCAAAAGACAGAAAACACGGAAACAGCATGGTCAAGAAAAACACACGATGCCCGATGCCAGTGTCAACTGTACATCATTACTGTGGACAAGTGGACCACTACACTTAGCTATGATTCTCATGTAATTCCACAACCGCGCTCTGATACCAGCTGTAACGACCCGAGAATCTGATTACCGGGAAAGCCCGATAACCCGAGACTCGCACCGCCACCCATGAATCCGAAGACTCGGAAGGGTTAGAAGGATGGTGTGGAAACTACACAAGTATCACAAGTAATTGCAGAAATTAAACAGTTATAATATTAAGCAGGAAATAAATTAGCATTTTACATGGTCCACAAAATAACAACAGTAGTCCACAACTAGTACTGAGATAAGAAAGAAAAGTACAGCTACACGGGGCATACCCCGGCTCTGACCTCTGGCACTACCTCTGGGCACCCGCACCACGCTGCACCCCAGACGCGCTCCCCCGGGGCGGCGCCTCACCTGAAACACGGTGAAAACACGCAGGGAATGAGTCTCGGAACAAGACTCAATAGGGATCACTCGAACCCTACCTCGTAAAACGGGAAACCACTACGCTAGCGGTAGGAGAGTACCTCGGAAAGGAAAGCCCTGTACTCTACACAACAAAGACCATACGGCACGCAAACCGGCACACGTGCCACAGTGAGACAACCGAACTCAACGGTCGACCCGGCAAACCCGAAGGTCAAAGCCACGAAACTGACAGTCTGACACTCCGTACTCGACAGGAGTACCTCCCACTAGAAGCACAGCCGGTAGCGTCCCCTGACGACTTGCACTGCGCTGCAGGTGAACCGCCTGACGTGGTAGCTCCTACCAAAGGCGCGAACACCGCATAAGTAACCACAAACAAGTGACTAGCTGGGGTCACACCCGTCGACGTAGGTCCAACCGCCCCCAACCATGTGTTCACACACAGACCACGCGTCCCTGGTCTGGCCCTCTGACCGATTTCCCCCTCAGCCGGACTCTGGCTGCAAGACGTGGGGCCCAACGGTAACCGGTCCACAAACCGTCTCTAAGGGTCAGCCCGTACACCATTCCCTGGTGCGACCAGCACATGCGTACTGGTAGGCTACGAGTAGTGGAGAGTCACTGAAGGAGTAGACTCTCAAGTCAAGGAAAACGACGCCCGCAGCCGACGACGCACGGGGACCACCCCACTCACCGGCCCCGTCGCACGGTGACAAAATCCGACAACGACATCTCCCGGTACACTCTGTACGACGAGAGACACGCCGACGCAACCCGTCCCCTTGAACGGTCCACACTGGGCCGCTTAGGGATGTGCGGTCACACAGGGACCGCACAAGGGTTTGGACGGTCAAATCAGGAACGTTCCACCCAGGGTCCAAACGGCAGATGAACGGCCAACACAGGACCGCTCAAACAGATGTGTGGTCAACTCTTGACCGCACGTCGGTGAGGAACGGTCAGCTCCTGGCCGCTCGTCTCCCAACGATAAAAAGCATGGACGGTTAGTCCTTAGCCGCACTTGGGGAAGAGCGGCTACGACTTAGCCGTTCTGTGGTTGTGCGGTTAAGACCAGACCGCACATCCAACCATAGCACTAGGGGATGTACGGCCAGCACCTGGCCGTACAAAGGGTTATGCGGCCAGCTCCTGGCCGCACATCCCAGTGCACTGCACAACGGTCACAACCAACGGTCAAAAACCCTAGGGTTGGGCGGTCGCTGTGGGGCCGCACATTAGGATATGCGGTCCCACGATAGACCGTCCAAACCCACTGCGTGCCAAGCCCCAGCCAAAGCGCGCCGAGCCGCTGAATGGTCCGAACAGGACCGCATAAGGGTTATGCGGTCACTGGTTCGACCGCACATCGCTCACCGGCGCGAAAACGGTGAACCCCGCCGGAATCGCCCAATCGGCCTCAAAACAAGCCCCATGGAGGGGGAAATGGCGAGAGAAGAACACCCAAGCCCCCTAGCATGCTCCTACGCCCTTAAACCGCGAAATCGGGGCTCAAAACGATGGATCGGACGAACTCACCCCGCGGCATGATCAACCCTTCCCGGCTCAAAATAAACCCCTCTCGACCTCGTCTCGAGCCGAAACTCACGGGGAAGGAAGACAAGAGGCTAAGGAACGTCACCCTACCTCCGGTCCGCGACGAAACGCTCCGATCCGAGCTCGAAGTCGCGAAGAACGCCGTTAGAATCTCGCCTCCCCACGCTTCCCACGCTCGCCGTATGCCCGCACGATCACCACTACGTCACCCACGTCCTCGTGCCGTTGCACCGCCGCCATCTGCAGCCGGAACGGAGGTCGCCGCGCTCGAACGGGAGAGAGAGAGAGTGAGAGGGCGGCCATGGTCGTGAGAGAGGAAGAAGAAGAAAGGAAGAAGAAGAAGAAAAAGAAAAGAAAATGGGGGGTTTAAATAGAAAATCCGGAAAATCCAAAAAATACCAAAAAATAGAAAATTACATTTCCAAAATCCTCGGGACGCACCGATCGCAACGGTACCACTCGTGCCCAGGTGAACGACCCGGTTCATCCGCAGCGAGGTTCCGAAGGAATTGCCGAAACACACATCGGAAATCGAAAAACGCGCGGAAAAGTCGCGGAACGCCTCCGGGCCTCCGAAACAACTCCTGATCGCGTCGACCCGAACACGAAAGATGACCGAAATGAAATTTCGGACTCAACGGAACCGGACACTCTGAAAAACCAGATCCGAGACCCACGAAGAAGGATCCGAAAGGTCCGGGATATTACATTTCAGTTTGTTAATATTGTTTTGAGAGTTTCTTTGCCAGAACTTAGTCCAATAGGCATTGGGAGTAGTGGGTGCACTATTGACCCTAGCCTGTCTAGGCATGACATTGACAGAGACATATGAGTTTGGGTTCCAGAAATTTGTATGCCTAGTCTGCCTATAGGAGTTCCATGGATGAAACCGATGCATCTGACTAGGATGATAGTTCTGGAAGTACTGCATAGGCTTCATGTGACTTTGGCCTTTCCAGGTTGGCTGGTGATATGAGTTGTAGAGTGTAAAATGATTAGGAACATTCTGATAGGGGCCTCTGCCAAAGGTGCCTCTACCTAGACCTTTTGAGGGGGTTTGGTAGTTTTAGCCTTGGGATTTCCTTGGACTTTAGCTTTGGCAGACTGACTCCTACCCTGGTTTTTAGTCTGATGTGTTGGAGTGTGTGAGCATGATTCCCCGGACACTTCCACCTTCCCTTTGCCCTTGTCCTTGGCTCTAGGCTTAGTTTTATTCTTATCCTAATTTTCTCCAGAAGTCATATTTATCAGGGGTTGGAATGTCCCCTTTTCTGCCACAAAGGAGGTGGTTCTCACATCGAACCTTACCTTATTAGTTGGGTTAAAACCCAATCCTTCCTTTCTGAAATTGCCTTTAGTTCCCAAGATAGCATTCGGATTTTCTATGCCTTGTACCATGCCTTCAAGGGTGTTTTGTTTTTCTTTGTTTTGTTTTTCTAATTTTTCTATTGACTTTCTCAACTCATTGTTTACACCATTGACAGCTTCATACTTCTCAGTAGCAATTTTTGTTTCTTTCTGAAATTCTTGAATTTTCATTTTAAGTTCATCAATGGTTTTTAGCAAGTTCTCATTTTCATTCTTCAAATCATTTATCATGCTCATGCTACCTTCAGCTTCATTCAGGGAGTTTTTCAATTCTGAATTTTCAGTTTGCAAACATGTAAGTTTATCAGTCAAGGAAGCATCATTGACTAATGAATTTTTTTTTTAAATGTCTGTTCTCCCTATGCATGTCTTCATATTTTTCTAGAATTTCAGCATAGGCATCTTCCCATTCATTCTGAGTAAAGTTATAAAAAGGGGAAGTTATCTCATCATCGCCGTTGGTCATCAGGCAGATTCTTTCTTCTTCTTTACTGTCAGAGGAGCTACTCTGACTTTCTTCTTCTTCATCCCTCCAGGTGCTGACCATAGCTTTTCCCTTTTTATTTTTCAACCTGGGCTGTTTGTCCTTGAGCTCAGGATAGTCTGCTTTGAGATGCCCTGTCTTCCTACAATTATAGCAAACAATGGCATCCGATTTCTTCACAGATTCAAATTTATGTTTGGGCTATCTTTTTTTAGAGAAATATTTTCTCCTCAGCCCTTTCCCTTCTTTCCTAAGGAATTTCTTAAACTTCCTGGTAAACATAGCGAACTCATCCTTATCATCCTCAAAACTGGTACAACTACATTCACTCGATGACTCTTTGCTAGAATCTGCTTTAAGAGCAAGGGGCTTCCTTCTCTTCTCAGATTCATCAATTTTCTTAAGGTTCAACTCATATGTCATGAGAGAACCAATGAGCTCATCCACAGTGGTCTTAGCCAGGTCCCTAGATTCTTCAACTACAGTGGCCTTCGTGTGCCATATGGGTGTCAGGGACTTCAAAATCTTTCTAACAACCTCATGGTCACTATGGACCTTTCCTAGACTTCTCAAATTGTTCATAATCACATTCAACCGAGAATACATTTCAGAAATGGACTCCTCAGGCTTCATTTTGAAAGCCTCATACTCTGAGACTAACATGTTTGCCTTAGTCTCTCTAACCTAAGATGTCCCTTCATAGATGATCTCCAATTTGTCCCACATCTCCTTAGCAGTGGTCTAGGATGAAACTCTGGAGAATTCTGTGGGATGGAGAGCACACTGTATAGCATTTATGGCACCCCAATTCAGAGAGGACTTTCAGATGTCCTCCTTAGTCTAGAATTCCTCATCTTGAGGAAAATCAAATGGACCTTTACTCACGACCTTCCAGATTTTGTAATCCTTAGCACGGAGAAACACCTGCATCCTATTCTTCCAGTAGGCGTAATTGCTACCATTAAAGAATGGTGGCTTGCTGGTTGAATGACCCTCAGCGACAACACCTTTAGCATCCATGACAATTCTCTCCAGGATGTGAGGCCCTAAACGAGAGTTAGACTCTGATACCACTTGTTGAACACAGATGGACGCTAAGATCTAGAGTGGGGTGAATAGATCTACCCTTTAAAAACACAAGTAAAGAAAGATAGAGGAATTAACAGTTCAATAGTGGAGCAATTGGATAAAGCAGATCCAACTAGGCGAACTTATGCATTCATCTAAGAGAGATACAAGTAAACAAAATGAGCACACAAGTAACAGGAGCAAACACACGGAGACACAGGAGTTTTAGGTGGTTCGACTTTCACCTACATCCACCCCACACTCAAACTGAGTGTGGATTACTGCTGATTCACAGCTTCAATCTGTTGATCCACAGCTTCGGGGATTGGATCCCTACAAACCGCTGATCCACAGCTTTGGGGATAATATCCTAGACTGCTGAGCTTTATAGCTTGCTACCGCTGAGCTTTACAGCGTGGCTGACCGAGGACTCACCCTCGCACGCTGACTCACAGCTTGACAGAGTTCAGAAAAATGAAAATGAAAGATGAAAAATAGCAATGTAGCTCTCAATGAGCAGATTGACTCTGGATTTGATCCACGAGTCAAGTATAGAACTAATGCACTGAATGTCTCTCCAATCTAAAGCTCTCGATCCTTTTCTCTCCTTCTAGCTTCTTTTCTCTCACTCTGGCTCTCTTCAGGTTGCTCTCTCTTTTCTCTCTGGCTTCTCGCTCTTTCTTTATCTACTCGATCATTCTTTCCTTGATCTTCAGAGGGGCTTATATATTTCTATCTTTAGCCCTTACGAGCTTATGCATTGGGCATGTGGAGAGCTCGTTCCTGCCTTCCTGAAGATGACACGCGTCGGGACCAGATTGGTGAGCATATCCTCGTTGGCAAAATCTTTTGGACGTATCTGTCTCGGATCACGCGCTCAATCATAGGCTTCATGATGCGCTTGCTTTACCCTGCAATTCAGACACGGGTTAGTTAAGAGAAAAGATGCACCGAGTTTGATTTGGCATAGAATAGGGTATGCACAGACATTCCAAGCAAACACATCATATATATATGCACAGACCCTTCTAAGCGAATGGCACGACCTATGCCGACGATTTAAGACAATGCAAGATATGCACAGACTCTCTTGTACGTTCAACAAGAAAACGTGCATAGACGTTATATGCACGATGAGCATGATGCACTGACTGATGTATGCATGGACAAAGGTGCACAGACCTTTACCTTCGTATGTACATGAACATGCACTAACTGTATATGCGAATGATGAACAATGCACCGACCTTTCACATACATGAGGTAAGGTGCACATACCTTGGTAAACATATATGCATAGACCTATATCCTCAAAGCACAAAATGCACCGACCTACATACGCTTCCATGCAAAGATGTACAGACTACAGATATTCAAAACAGACTATGCACCGAGCTTGTTTCCCACAAGACAAAACATGCAAAGACCATGTAAAGACCTTGTTCGGAGACAAACAGAGTGTGCACCGACCTTCTACTGAAAGAACAGTAAGATGCACCGACTTTATATGTAGACACATGGAATGTGCACTGATGTTACGTGCCGCTGATC